>FR997835.1:2455182-3068978 GCA_905475405.1 Schrankia costaestrigalis | reverse complement strand
TAATCCTACCATGAGACCAAACAAAACTTCAAAGCGGAAATAAAACAACCGGCAAAACTGGAGACGTCTGAATATAGCCGGGTTTAATCTTGGCGTGGTACCGTGAACTAATTACTGTTACACTCTACGTTAGAGTAGTTTAAACATATACGGATTTAGTCTAGTGTAACAGAGAAAGAAGTGGGCACTTTTCCAAGATGAATTTGATGTTTCGGAAGAACTTCAGCGGGGAAAAGACCCACGGGTCGAGCGGGGGTGGGGGGAAAGCGAGGGGAGCGCTAGGTGCAGGGAGGAACGCCAAGCGACGCGATCGGGAGCGATTCTCCTGCATGGAGGAACACCATTACAAGACACACATATTCTTCTCGGCGGCACCAAGGGCCAGTGCACAGTATAACGATATCACAGGTAACAACTTTCTAATATGTCATCGCGAGTGTGAAGAAATTAAATAATAGATAGGCAAGAACTTTTGTTTACTTTCTTAAGAACAGTTTGTAAAGAAAATTTGTGTGTTTTCAATGTTAGATAATTAGTTCAGTGTGTTAATTGTATCTTAAACGTGACCTTGTTAGTTACAAGAAAACATACAGTGACATGAAACTTCGTAGAAACTATAAATACATTATTTGACAGCACGAAACATAGTTTCTGTTGCATGAACTCTACATAAATTTTAAAGTAAGTATGTACGAAAATGTAGTTTAATACAAAATACCGCGAAAGCTTTGGTACTTAGTAAAACTTTCGCTGCTGATCTTGTTCGCACCGGTTGACATCGATATTGGCGCGAAACACTAAACATGCCGAGGTTATTTCCCGCGTAAGTCTTATGACACGCACATTATTAAATATTTATAATTGGCACGATATAATTGCCTGTTTATTTAATATCATCGAACTAAACAATATTTAGTATCGAAGCTCGTCTGGTGAGAAATAAATGTCTAAACGCATACCAGGTATAGCCGAAGTGTCACAACACAACTCGTTGCAGCATTTGTTTACACAAACATGTTTGTATTTTGATTTGCACGTTTACTATAATAATATAATAAAACATTAGTTCATATAAAACCTTTCCATATAAGGAAAAGAATAACCAATTCGTGTTATCCATTACATTTAAAACATTCGAAAAACCTACCATAACTGACAACCGTAGATAAATCACAATATGGCGCTAGATTTTCCCGCCCATTCTAGGAAACCAAAGAGTATTTTAACGGTGTATTTATTTTAAATTTAACTTTCAGAACGATGTGGTCCAGTACTAGGCGGGACGACGGGCTCGGATCCAGAACCGCCGCAACCTCTAGTGACGCGGGATCCCTCGGTGTCGTTACTACGATGGGACCGTGGCCCAGTGACCACGGTGACAACAGACAGAAGGCGCACCGAGCCTGTGTCGCTGGCTACGCTAGAGAAAGACTGCTTCGTCATACCGGCACATGCGCTTGAACGGTTCCTACCCGATGGTGTACCGGTAAGTTCAATCAGTGCATTGTTCTACTTTTGCAATAATAAGTTGTGAGACTCATAAATTCTTCGAAATGCAGTATCAAGCAAAGCCGATCCACTTTTATCTGTTTTGGTAATGCCTACGTGGTATCACAGACACTCATAATTAGGTATACAAAGTAGGTACACGTAACTTTAAAGATATTTTAACCGACTATAAAAAGAGAAGGAGGTTTTCAATTAGGTATAATAGGTCTCAACGCTGATTCAGGAGTTAGTTTTGTTATATGAAAATTATTATTAATTCAACCTATAAGAGAAAAATAAACAATACTCCTTAAAGCTTGAAAAGATTTTTTTCTTTATGATTATAATTAATTTATAAAATAAACTTAATCATTCTCAAAATTGGGCCACAAAATCTTTAAAGGAAACATATCTCAGTAAGCCATTAGAATATAATTTAATAGTTCCCTTTTCATTTCCAGCTTCCAGTACCGCCTCCAACGCCAGAAAAAGGAATGACAACAAAGACTGCACAAAATTCCCTTAGTATCCTTGAAGTAGCTGATCCTAAATTATGTATACTGGCGCACCTCATGAGTCCTTTGGAGCCAATAGAACCAATACTAGAATCGCCACTAGCCAAACCTATAATAAGACAAAAAGCTGCAGCAAGTGAGCTCTTAAACGAAGTAGCACAAGCGAACACTGCCGTTGGAGGAATGTTATTGGCGAATATGGAAAGAAATGCTGAATTTCCTTTTATATCTTATTATGTAATAAATACCACTCAAACGGATCCTTTGCTCTTCTATAACAATATGAGATGTGCTTCCCTGAACAAGTTTGATCCAAAGACAATGAGGTATTCTGCTGCGCACACTTTAGATTTGTATAGTGAAGTTGCGATGATATGTAGACCTCCTTTCAACGACCTCGCTGGTGGACCGAAGAAATCTCACACTTCCTCTACCGGCTTCATCATTAGTGTTTATAAGGTAAGATGTTCAGTGCCTGTGTCTAACTTTATATTTCTATTAGTCTTAGGAAAGAAGAAAAAGCTTTTTTACTTAATTATTAAGACACGAGAAAGAAAAAATTACTGCTTGTCCCTAAAGCCCAATTTACACATCGACAAGTACAGTAGCGAGTTAAGTAGTAAGTTGTTGATTAAGTTGATTTAAATAGATCTCCATCCTATTTTTTGGCGTGTTAAGTTGGCGAGACGCGAGATAGGGGGCTTTGTACTTAACTTGCCAAAAAATAGGATAAAGATCTATTTTAATCAACTTAATCAACAACTTACTACCGAACTCGCTACTGTACTTGTCGATGTGTAAATCGGGCATAAGTTTATAATAGTATAGTACGCTGGTCATTTCTACTAACTCATATTATACTAGTGAGGGATGAACAACTTGATAAAAATATCTTATTCCAATCCGCTTAGCCTGACATTAGTAAATAATTAATTATTAACTAATGTTAAGGCTCTTTAGTTTGGTCCCCGATGATTTCACGGAAATATATACTATTCACTAATACCCACATCCGATTTCAAAGGTCGGCTTTATCTTGGCTGCAAGACCTTTGTTATAGTAAATGTCTATGAGCTTTCATAATCTTTATTGGTCTTAGGATGTCAATGTAAATCATCTTGGACCAGCAACGAGGAATAATAGAATAATTGGCGAATCTTTCTAAGGACCATATGAGTACCTTATCGAACACAATTAATTGTGGATCACACAGACACGACATGACATTGTTCATAACACCCTCTTATCGCGCAGCCTCTTAGCGATCCGAGTACCGAGACAAAGCTAAATCTTTATTTGTATTACGTTCCAGGTTTTCGAAGGCGACGACGGCGAGAGATTCGAAAGAAATTGGCTATACTGGACCGGAGCTCGAATGTTATACAGACACCTACCACATACTGTAGGAATGAGGAAGATCGCGTTGCACAAGTCAGTAGCCGCACACGGTGATAAAATGTATTTACTCGTCTGCGAATGTGCCAATCTTATGGACGACTTGTCTGGGGCCGCCATGTTAGTGACGGCGCTCAGAGCTCGTCTGTGCGGCTACACTGGACTCTATAGACCAATACAGACTTTCTAGTAGAAGGAGGGCCTTCACGGCCTTGAATGTGTTGTACTCTAATTTTGGGGACATCTGATAGATTAAGTTTTATATTTTTTGTTACTGTGCGGTGAATTTGGGAAGAGGTTTTAACAGTGATTACTCTATCATATGTAGCGCTTCAGTGCATGACTAGCGAAAACATTTAATAAACAATATACGGTTGCTTGTATGAATACTAGTTAGGTACATAAAGTCATGCCTTGTTCCCATGGGGCAGACACTACTTGTAAAATTGAAATCATGATTGGTTCCGAAAGTCATTAACTTTTTCCTCCTATATCATCTGGGTTAATAAGAAAATTTGTTTAATTCGTAATTAAGTAAGTATACCTAATTAATTCACGTATGCGGACGACGTAAATATGATCTTCACAAGTTCACTGCTCAAATAAAATTAAGCAATTCTGTTATTCTAAAGATGTCTCGTAATGAATTACAACACACGTTAACAAAACGGACCAAAGTATTCATTTTTACATTTAAGAATATCTTAAATGGAGTACAATGTATGACTGGGTACAAGAATGTGGAGCCGAAGTGTTCTTGACTTAATTATAAGTGATTTAAAGGGAAAAGGACGTTGAAAACGTGTGATTAAATTATGTAGAATGCTATATTTCTCCTACCTTTCACTATATCTAAGTAATTTTGATACTATTGACACCTAGACAGCCAATACTTAGGTACATTAATACTACATAAGGACATATTAAATCTATATTTTGTTAAACATTTGGAAGTCTTCCAATATGTCGGAATATTGATTTTATCTGCAGACACAATATTTATAAATAAAATATTTTTAACGCAAGAATTTTTAGATTACACTTTATTTTTTTAGATTATACTTTTACATTTTTAGTGATTTTAAAAGCTTTTTTCTTGTTCTAAATTTTCTAACATATCTCCTAACATATCATATACCTACAATGTTCAATCCAACTACATTATATGTATCTACAGTAGTATTCCACCACAAATGGCGAGTTAATGCATCTCATTCCTTTCTATTGCTAATAATACAATCGATCGAAAAATGTATGGGATTTGATAGATTTAATTAAAATTATAGGCTTTATTAAACTTAAAAAAAACTATATAAATTAATTCATCGAGGCTCATAAATAAAAATAATTAAAATATACGATAATAGTGTGTTCAAATTTGAAATCCATACATTTTACATTTAATATTTTTTTTAATTTCTATTGTTTTATTTTTTCATTTCTGTCCTTACCTTACATAATCACTTCTCTGCTATCTCACCGTTTAATGATAAAAAATACTTCTAGTCTATTTTTTTTCTATCATTAAACATGATCGAACCAAATACACAAAACAAATTAAAACTTTCAGCTACAACTATTTTTAAACATACTTAATTAATATAAAAATCTATTGCTTCTTGCACAGAACTATAAATTATATATTTAAAATTAAAATAACGCTTTATTCTTCAAGCATCATATTTACAAAATATATATTTATGTACCTACCAACAAGCCTACCTGACATTGTGATTCATTAAAATATAATAAGAATATTTGCACAAATTATTACATTATACCCTTTCCACTATATTTAACGACATTTGACAGGTTGACGTTAGTGACGTTCAGCAGTATCTCGAATGTAATGCCATCCGATTGTAAGCGATTTCGCGATTTTTCGATTTTTCAAATTACTTTATTTTACACATTTGGATCCTTACATCAACTAACATTATCTTTTTATTACTGTTTCTTTCTTTATCTATGTTAAGAGAATTAGCCTATAGCTTAATATTATAAAATTATAGTTAGCTTAAGTATTATTTAAAATACATAATTTATCGTGACATATTCGCGGGTTATAGCTAATCTAAAAAATCATATTACATTTTATAAACGTATTATGAAGAGTTCAGGTTTATTCATAGCATTTATTTCTACCGATTATTTGTAATTTGTTTCATAATGGTGGTAATCGTTATGAGTGTCCATCACTAAGTAACCATGGTAACTGAAAAAAACATGAATACGTCTATGAAATACAATATTATTTGTTTGAAAAATAAGCAGAAGTATTACGAAACTTCATGGACGTGAACTGTCAAAAAGCTAAACTTACGCTGGAAGGGGTATAGTTATTAGCTTGAGAAGCATATGACAATTAACATTATAACGTACCTATAAGGTGTTTCATTAGACAATATAAGTACATACATTCATTGTATAACTATTTATAATTATAAATTATGTTCATTATAAAATAATATCCTTGCTAAGCGTAAAGAAAAAAGCGTATTTGCTTATTCGTAAAACATTACTTAAATCTGCCGGTTTTTTAAACCATAGCCAGTATGAAAACACGCGGGAATTTAGTTTTAAAAAAGTGTTCATGCATAAATTTTTTTTTTTTTACCGACCATTGTACGTTGTGCTTTCTCCTAATTTTAAAACAATATTTAGGTTTTAGCCAAGTATTTTATTAAAAATTTGTTGACTAATATACTTTCCTATTATTTTGCGACGGTGCTATTAAAGCAATTTAAAGTAAGAAATAAATTCAAGCTCGCAAACTTACAGTTTTGTAATGTAAAAAAAAAAAAATGTCTGTTGCTCTCGTTAAATAATGTTTTAAAATGTAGTTTATTAACAAAAGTACATAGAGTTTATCAATTTAATAAACATGCATAGAATAAATATTAAAAATCTAGTAATGAATTGCAGAGTTAAATAATCTAGAAATCTATTTATTACCTATTAAAATAGCTTATTTAAATAATAATAATTTGTTTATATAATAATTAGCTTTCATTTAATTGTAACATGTTATAAATTTAAGGCTTAATTATAATAATTGTAATTACCTACTTACATTATGTAATAAGTATTCAAATATCTGGGTTGTGTGGTACCAAAGTTTTCTCTAAATAAAAGGTACTTTTATGTACTAAATACATGCCTGTGTTCGATAATTATTAGATATTATTTTTGCTATAAGTATTTAAGTAGGTACCTATACTTATTATAATTTTTGGAATTAGACATTCGCTTTAGAAATAACATAGCAGTCGAATAGAAAAGAAATTACCTAGTTTAATAAGTAGATGTTGCAATGATTGAAAACAATAGTAGATATAACATGAGAGAATAGAAAACGAAATATTTTTTTTAGTGTTAAAGAAAATATTGTAAGGAGGTACAATCGACAGATTTGGTATGCGGTATTAAAATTATGACAGTACAGTTTTAAATGCCCTAACATTATTAAATTAATACTTATATTCAACAACCAAGCCAATGTACAGTCAGCCCCAAAAGTCGCTGAACACATTTTAAATTCCAAAACTGCTGAACACTAAAAGTGCCATAAGTCAGTGTCGCGGGTATTTCAGAAGTATCGATGTTGCCAACTCGTGCAGTATACGGGAGCCGCGCATGACTGAACGGCAACGTCGCCCGCTGCGTCGCTCATCTGCGGTCGAGTTTCAGTGTAGTTGTAGTGAGTGATTTTGACAGTAGACAAAAGTCAAGCCAATTTCAAAGCGGAATACTACATTAACAATTTCATCAAAACAGTTGTCAACACGATAGCTTTGCTTGTATAGAGCTTGGGTGAAAAGAAAACAGCTCTGGTTCCATCCTGAGGAACGGATTACTTTTTGTGTTTTTTTATTTTTTCTTATTTTGTTTTCTACTATTATTATTCAAACAAGCTGTAACCCGCGACTTCGTTTACGAAAAAAATGTATATTCGACAATTAAATTAAATAATTTAATTAATTAATTAATTAAATAGCTTTATCACCTCTAGACTTAATTTTAGTTGCATGTCATAAAACTATTAAGTTCAATGTCGCACAACAGGGAGCGCTTCTTCTTACATAACATTTCAACTCATATCATCGAATCTCCGAAAATGTTTCTCATACAATTTAAAGTCATAATGATCATTCTTCATTAAATTAATAATTAAATAAAAATACTATTTAATTTTCAATTAAAAATTAAAAATAATATTTTAACTTTATTAAAATACCTGTGAACAGTGACGGTGAATTTAAGTAACTTGTTTTTTTTTCAGATAAAATACAATAAATAAAAAATAAAAAACCAAAAAAAATACTTGACACAACCCGGTTTCGAACGCACGTCTACTTCATCAAAGTCGAGTGTTCTATACCCTAGGCTATCGAATCTCAGTGAATTGTGTTGAAATTATGTATCTATTCCAACTAGTAAACATAATAGACACTAGTGTTCAGCTACTTTTGGAACACTAGTGAGCAGCTACTTTTGCAATACTAGTGTTCAGATACTTCTGAAATACCCGCGACACTGACTTATGGCACTTTTAGTGTTCAGCAGTTTTGGAATTTAAAATGTGTTCAGCGACTTTTGGGGCTGACTGTACCTATAGCAAGCGAGGAACATAATAAGGCATTAATTTAATACGAACTTTAAGCCAAATTAAGTAGTCATTTGTCACCGACTGTACACAAGACAAGCAAGCATAGAGTGTAAACATTTTGGGTCTAATAGTTGCTAGCATGAAATATGTAATGTTTCGCGATAGATAATTCCAAAATTATGGCTTCATTGATAATATCTATCTATATTATTATATATTCATTATCGAATTATTCATTTTATTTATATAAGGGTATGGGTAGTGTAGCAAACAAATTGATTCAGTTTTTTCTTAAAAAGACGACTCATAAATTCGGCCAATGAGTAATATTTTATATTTATTTATGAGTAAGGTTTCAAATGAATTCATTTTATGGCGATTTGAGCTGGAGACGTGTCAATTCGCTCACAGTATGTATAAATAACTTGCCTATAATGTAAAATCATTGTCATTTTGTTTGCTAATCCCTACTTGTATAATTGAACGATTTAATATTTACTGTTATGCTTGAAAAGCTAGTTATGAGTGCGGGCTAAGCTCTAGTAGAATGTATAAAATAATTAATTAAATTTCAATTATTTTTATAATAAAAGTTGAATTTATATTGTTTTTGTTCCTCCTTCCACTCCTTAAAATACCATTGATATCAACAAAGCCAGAAAAGTTTCTTGTGTACTTCATAAGAGAAAAACCTGCAAGGTTTCAAGTGGGTACCCTACTCGACTAGCTTTGAAGCTCGTGTCGAAATCTTAGGTATATCTAAAGCAAATCGCACCCTGTCCCTAAACAATACTTACTGTAAGCGGCAATGAGGAGGACCACGCGTGAGGTTGCTATAATGTAGGTAAGTAAATATCTAGTAGGTAGTACTACTAGATACTGCCTCGGTAATCAGTGCACGAAGTCGCGGGTCCTAGGCCCACGCAGGACAATTCTTTGTGCGGCCCACAAAATATTGTCCTAAATCTTTGTGTCAGTTAAATTGATGTTTGTAAAAGTCTCCGCGACACAGGGTACTTATGATCCCACATTCGTCTCACTGCATAGACCTTCTCTAGTCTCTACTGGCGAAAGAAGGGTTGGAGAACAGTTATGGGTGTACATTTAGTTTTGCTTCTTTTGTTTTCGTACAGAAAGTATCTGCTTTGTCGGCTTAAGTCGGCTTTTACGACAACCACGTATTATATTCTACATCTATTTTGCTCTAGCATAATGAAATAAATAGAAAACCAATGAAAAAAAAAGCTATGGTAGCAATTGATTTTTGTATTGGTTTTTGTTAAGTTTACTTTTTGACAAGCTAGGTGGCGCTGCCTAGAGAATAAATTATTGACGATCATCGCCTCTTAGATATCAATGAAGACCTATGAGCCTACTCGTCGGAAAAAAGCGCAGATCCGAAACCTCCTTAGGGCTTCTAATTTTATTATTTTTCAGGTTATTTCTCTATTTTAATAATGTCATTGTCAATTAAACAATCAAATTAATAACAATCTTTTATTTATAACATTAATACTATACAAATAAATTTCAATAATACTACTCTAATTGTTGTAATTATTTATCTACTACTGGTTTCTGGGTGGGTACCCAGAAGCTTACCTACCCATCAATATTACCCATTATCATTACAATAATACCTAATAGGTAGTAGTCAGTTCCCATGTTACATTTGTTGTGTGTAATAACAATTTATACCATGTTGGATTCAGGATAAATTAATAAATGACTTGTATAGTATAGACATGTAGACTGTCTTTACTATCAATGACTTGTCTTATTCTGGGTGCAGTAAAAGATAAACTATACACAACCATCAGTCAATAGCTTAATAACCTTTATGACCACGAAATCTTCTTCTGTTATCAAGCTGAAATAAAAAACAACAATAAGTGTTTGTATTAGATGTAGAATGTATTGGCGGAAAACCAATGAATAAGCTAGGCACAGGACTGTGAAGAGTGGAAATATTTGGAGAAGGCCTATGTCCAGTCGTGAAAGTTCATTGGATACGATGATGATTGTTATTGTGTATTATTTAGTCAATGTCAAGTATCTATGTATAATGTTAAGTAACTATACCAATGGTATACTTAATAAAATATTTTGTTACTTACTAATGATCTCTTGCATTCAAAAAATGTTAGTCGCAGTTGTAAACATTCCTCTGGTACAGAACCTTCCTTTAGGCAATCTCGTGGTGTTTTCTTTTCCTATAAGTCAATAAAATGGCCTTTTATTTCAGAAAAAGTTAAATGTTTACATTACAAATTTAAATAGAATTTGATCTGCAACACAATTAAAACTAATAGACAATGAATGAACTATTTTTTTTCTAGCAGTATCACAGATGTGCTTAAGACATGAGAAAAGTAATTAAAGGAACTCATAGCTTTAAAAGAACAAATCTTATTATGCAGATTAAGCTAGTTGTAGGTTAATCAAGCCACAGTTTTGCATAATTACCAATTTCATTCAAAATAATTAAGTTACTTTTTTGTCCTTATCCTCACACATGTTCGAATAAAAGTTATACTAGGCCAAATAGAATTTCCGCAAATTGCAAAATGAGAGGCTACCTCGGAATGAATATACAATATTAATAAAAAAACATGCGTTATAGTTATTTAATAAATAAATATATAATTCTATTTTATTATTATTATTTTTAGCCTATATGCTAACCTTTCTGCAGCAATCGCTGGCTAGTAAACAAGACTTTAGGTCAGCTCGAATGTTAGCACACGGCGACTGATCGGCCAAACCGATTTCATCAGGTGCAAATGTAACCATTTTTCTGCTTAAGTTACAATTCTTATTGCATTTACTGATATAAAGAAAATTCCTATCAAATTGGCTTCACAGAATATTTACATGAAACATCAATCATGACATTACATTACATTATGATGATTAAAAGACTGACATGACTTCGATGACATTACATTACTACTGACACATGATTGAAAAAAAAGTACAACTCTGTTAAGTTTGTTTGACTATGGATGCCGACAATTTTCTATCTTTCTGTAAAACTCTCACCTTTAGTATACTTCCGTGCTCCACTTATCTAAACTTACCCCTGTTCTAGTTGAGCCCTCAGGCAAAGAAATTATGATAGCTCATCTTGTAATAATTATTCTGAATTTCTACTTCAAAATGGTATAAATTTTTTCTCAAAGGTCTTGTATCCAGCCTTTTAATTCGAGACAATCAATGGACTCAGAACTTTTGTCTATGACTCAGAAGTGGTTGGTGGTGTCAAGTTCAGCTGATTTGTGTTATGGAATCTGGGCAGAGTACAATAATACAATTTAAACTCAATGTTATATCAATTTATAGAATAATTGAGTGAAATTAATTGAACAGTACAATTACAAATATTTTTGTACCAGTTGCTGTACTATGAAGTGAACTTCAGCGGTTCTTTCATTTTATTCCGTTTGTTTACTAACAAATTGTTAAATGATGAAGAAATTATTTCCTGTACTATCAAGAAGATTGTCACACGTCTGTAATTTAAAACCATTTATGGAAACAAAATGGCTCATGCCGAATGGGAACCCCACCGGTATTTATATTTACAACTGTGTCGCAAATCAAAAAGTTCCTGTTATTCTGAATGATCCTGGCATTGCTACTTGGTATTCTTGTGGACCTACAGTATATGATTCCTCTCATATAGGACACGCTAGCTGCTACGTAAAATTAGATATTATTCAGCGTATTCTCAAATCATTTTTTAATATAAAGCTTATAACTTCTATGGGCATAACAGACATTGATGATAAAATAATTAAGAAATCTCTGGAAACTGGTATACATTTCACAAATGTTGCTAAACAATATGAACATGAGTTTTGGGTTGACATGACTTCTTTGAATGTTGAGAAACCACAAATTATTACTAGAGTATCCGAAAACATTAACACTATTGAGAATTTTGTAAAGAAACTAATTGATTCTAAAATGGCATATGTAACTTCGGATGGTTCAGTGTATTTTGACACAACTCAATATCCTGCTTATGGAAAACTACAAAAAACACAACCTGAGGGTGAAGCATCTAATGAAGAGAAAAGAAGTAAAATGGATTTTGTTCTATGGAAAGCTCACAAGCCTAATGAACCATCATGGGATGTATCATGGGGCCAGGGCAGACCTGGATGGCATATTGAATGCTCAGCAATGGTCAGTAAGTTTTTTGGTTCACAACTAGATTTTCATGCAGGTGGTATTGATCTTCAATTCCCTCATCATGAGAATGAGGAAGCTCAGTCATGTAGTTTTCATAATAGCAGGCAGTGGGTTAACTACTGGATTCATGTTGGTCACTTGATTATGAAAGATGTTAAAATGTCAAAATCTCTTCAGAACACTATACTGATACCTGATTTACTAAAGAAATATAGTGCAGATGTATTAAGAATGGCCTGTCTAACTTCCAATTATAGATACCCTATGGATTTCAATGATGAACTGATGAAAACTGCTGAGGAAGTACTTAATATATTTAAATTTTTCCTCAATGATGCTTCTGTTTATGTAAACAGCAATAATTTAGCTACAGCAGATTATAATGATGAATTACTTAGTGAATTAGAAACAATAAATAAGGCAAACCTAAAAGCTCTAAAATCTGATTTTGACACAGCATCATGTATCAACAATCTGCAAATTTTAGTTAGCAAAGGAAATAGACTTATTAAATTTCATAAAACAGAGTACTATCCTGTACCTATAATTTTAATATCTGAATATATAGTCAGTGTGTTGACTAGATTTGGATTGAAGTTACAAGACACAAAAGATGACAGTATTTTTGAGTCTACTGTAGACACTTTGGTAGACTTCAGACATATTGTAAGAACAAGTGCTTTAAAAAATAAGGATAAAGAGATGTTGCAGGCATGTGATGTAGTTAGAGATAAACTAAAGAGCCATAATATTCAAATTAATGATAGTAAACAGGCTTCAACTTGGGTCAATATTTAATAGGCTATGTGCCATTTATGTACCAAATATACAGTGTATTAGCAAAAATAGATTTTATTTTAAGAAGTTTAAAGAATGAACTGAATTCATATTGTTTCAATATTATCATATTATTATGACAATAAGGTACTGGAACCATTATTGTATACCCACCATAAAAACCAAGGATTATACTAAAGCTTCAATTAAAAAATTGTTAATATCTAAAATAGTGTTTGTTACTTAGTAATACAGCAATTGTATAAAACAAAGTGAAGTATTATTATTTCTACATTATTAAACATCATATGCAAGACAGTGATAACAAGTGAATAATGTTTATTTATGACAGTTTTTAATGTATCTACTTTATCATTTTATTTTATTTATAGATATTGATATACATTTTTTATCAATACCTAATGTATGAACTTGACTGCTCTGAAGTTGGAAAATTCAATAGGCATTTTATTTTACTCCATAGAAAAATGTTGCTACTATGGTTTGAGTTGGTAAACTATACTTACAATTTTTAAGACTTATGTACACTTGCCAAAGGATGGCTTCTTAAGTTGTGTTTAGTGAATATTTCTGATTAAGTGTTGTTTAATCATAAATTAAAACTCATACTACTTTTGCTATAGGTATATTTGTTAAAATAAAAGTATATAACTGTTCAATCAAGTTTTTATTTTCATAATTTACTTACATTCAAGTCCATTGACTAGACTATGACTGAAATGAGATTTCATGAATATAACCATAAGATAAATTAAAAAATAAAACTTTTCTTCATGGCAAGTATGTTGTAATTGTTCAATGTACAATGCATTGTGTCAAATTTTATTACTGCGATACTTTTTAATATTCCAATAATTGTTTTGGGTACTATCAGTCTTATACAATTTTACATTCAATGCTATGTAATAGAAATAAATCTAAAAACAATATACAAAAAAAATAACATCAGAGGCCAAATTTCCAAATTTTTGTCTATTTTTCGTGGATTTATTTCGAAGAACAATAGCAAACCTAATTGGCAATTTCATATGTATTACTTTTTTCAAAAACCAAATAACTATACATAAATGAGCCATGTTTTATTAAGTACAAATTGACACAACAATGAAATATCAAAAGAATGTAGCTTCTTACTACATCAAGCTTTGTTGTATTCTGGTGTAATGGAATGTATATTATTACAGTAGATGTTTGATACTTATGTGTGATGTGACTAGCCTATGCCAATGTTACGGCTATACAATTTAAGATAGAAATTTAGATAAATATTATTTGATACCAACTTTATCATGATGTTATATTGATGTTGTTCTTGAGAGAATGAAAAAATATTTGCCCACATATAATAAAAGAACTTATTATCGTAGGGTTTTAGATTATGACGAGGCAACAAAGATATTTTGACGTGACCATCATAAACAAAAATTAAGATTTTTTCGTGACACGTGAACATGTATCCTGATCCAATAGTATAGCCGTAACATTAAAAAAGAATAAATTAGGCAATAGCTCCAATAAAACAAGGTAATACCCACACAATATCACAAAGCTTGACACAAGTAATTATAGGAACAAATTTTTGTGCGTGGTAGACATTCGAATACCTTAAAAAACTAAACTTAGTCAATCAATTAGAAACAGATTGTACTTGACCGTTTTTATCTTGAATCATATGTTCTGCTTTATACACTTTCCACGCTATGAGGTAGTCCCGTACCATTTTGAATAGTGTATAGTAATTAATGAATAGTAATATTACTATTGATATGAAGTTGTGCCATTGTATGTTACTGAATAGGAGGCATAGTTGTAAGACGATTAGAGATAATTGTAGACAGAGCATTCCGCATAGTAACAGTGATGGATTTACAAACACCGTCTGTGAACAAATAAAATTAATAAATAATTTAGATAGTGCTGGACTAAGAATTCAGGATAATACAGTACTTTTTTCTCCTAAAGTGTTGCTAACAAGTGACATTGGAACTCAATATTCAAGAAGGAAAACTTGTTTCCATATCTCTTAGTGACAAAGCAGTCATGTATACGGCTACCTAGCACGAGGACGCTAGCGAATCACAGACAAGATCCACAAATAATTGATCAATAAAATGATCTAGTCGATCATTATTTCATTGTGTCGAGAGAGTTCGATCTCTAGTGCTGGATTGTGTGATAAAAACATCAATACCGGACTAAAGGTTATTTGTAAGTACGTTCATATTTGGAGAAAGACATAAGATTGATATTGCATTTTGGATAAATATAATTATGTCAATTGACGATAAAAAAGCTAAAAATGTTAAGTATTTTTACAGTCACACTATTGTTAATTTAAAATATACAAAAAAACGTAGAATACATACATGAAACCTAACATGCAGTGAGCAGGCTGGTCTGGCGGAGACCGCAGGCGCGACGGCCACGTACGTACGCGACTGCAACACGACGCGCGCGCCCGCCCCGTATGTACGTGACGTGCACCATGCTACCGGCGAGTTAGCGCCATCTGTTGGTGTACGTGGGAATTCGTTTTTAATAATTTACATATTGATATGTTTAGGTATGAAAATTAATGTGATTCTATGTTGGAATGTGGCGAAAACTAAAGAAGAATGGTCATTTATATATACTTATGAGGGTGGTGCCAAGATAGATGACATCTTGCTGAAATTACCACTAATAAAATGTAAGGGTCTTCAAGCACTCTGGTTTAAATGTTTGTATTTAAACCACCACCCTCATAAGTATAATATGACCATTCTTCATTTAATTTTTTTTTTCTGAAATTGTTAATAACGGCACAATAGAAAATAGGTATATTCGCCAAACGCCTATACCTACATTATTTACGTTTCGGGTGCTAGAACGTTAGGAGAGAGAACCCTCCTGTCAGTGTAACTATGAAAAGTCATACAACTTAAAAGCATATAACCAAGAAAAAACAGATTAATTCACCAGAACAACATACCTGCATTAGTATTAGTCTCCTTCCTCCACCGTCCCAGGTGTAGCGCGGCTCGGTGCAACACGTCACAGTAGGGCGCACCGACCAGTTGTGCCACGTACCTCGCGAACAGCCCCGCACACACAAACGCTGTCTGTTGCGACGCCGCGTATACGTCGTAGTATAAGTATGACTGGTGAGAAACAGGCATATATTAGAATATGAGAGATGAATACATGAGAAAAATCAATCATTCGATAGATAGTGTCGTGATATTTAATGCATGTTAAAAATGAGTTAATGCAATAAGTAAACACAAATATCTATACTAATATTATAAAGAGGTAAAGTTTGTATGTTTGTGTGTTTGTGACGTTGTAGGGGGTAATCTCTGGATCTACTGAACTGATTTTAAAAATTCTTTCTGTGTTGAATAGTCCATTTATCGGCGAGTGTCATAGGCGCTATGACTAATAGGAGTAGAGCAGTAATTAAATATGTTTAAAAAACGGGCGCGTTTTTTTCGCCGCCCAACGAAGTGGGCACGGGTCAGCTAGTTTTTTATAAAATTATAAATTATTTTCGATAACAGGCAACAGTAAACAGTGGAGTTCACTCTTTATCTAATGGAAAGTGATCACCTATAGGATTTTTCTTGTCATATAAATATCTATACCTAGCCAAAAAAAAACTTATGCCTGCCCAATTTCATTAGATTCCATCCGCGTTTTTTAGTCTTTTCGCTACGTATGATTTTTGCTATCTATTGTCTTAAGAAATATATTATAGCCTAAAACTACCCTCACCTGTGCAAAACAACAAGGTATAAAACTAGAATAATATGCTCCGACGACCGAGTTGAATATTATCTTTTTCATTCGCACATTGAAGTCTTGCCGCAGTGTGTCAACTTCAGTCCGTACTTGTTCAGCATCGTGTGTACAACAGTGTAGCGGTGGATCACAATTGTTTAGTTCCAGGAACGGACTCGAATGAAATCCAAATAGAAGGAAGTATATCACTGCCCTAAAATAATAAAATTCATTAATTACAAATAATTTCTACGTACTCTATAATAAATATTTATATTTTTTAATTTTATTTACTTACGGATAACATAGGTAGAAAATCTTCATTATTGGATACTTAAGTGCAATGAAATATGTACTCCAAGCAAGTGCACCAAGTACTAAGCCCAAAACAAACATCCTGAAAACATAACCAATTAGATTATTAATTAAAATTTCGTTTAAAAAAAAGTTATTTTAGCATGTAATTCGGTATGTAAAGTAAAAGTTTACCTATGTCGAATCCAAAACCATTTCGAGATTATAGATCGATAAGTAATAAAATCAAATTTTTAGCCCAAAAAACAGCAAGATTGTGTTTATTTTTTCAATTATACATAAATTACTTTGTCTTTCATTTGTCGTCTTAAATGACATCATGTCGCCCAGCTCAACAGATTCAGAAGTTTGTTTCTGCTTTCATTGCTCAATAATTAAAACAACTAATTTGAGCAGTTTTGACCTCCCACCCATAGCCCATTTGTAGTAAACAGCCAAAGTAAGTAATTCGACCGCATGTATGACGTCATACATGCGGTCGAATTACTTACGGTCCAATCACTCACTTCAACTGTTTACCACAAATAAACTATAAGTAGGAAAGCAAAAATACTCAAATTAGTTGTTTATAATTAATAAACCTTTAAAATAAAAATATTAAAAAAAAATCTTTACATACCGAATTAAACATTACTTATGGATATTTTAGATTCATTACAGAAATGTAGTGAATAGATCTATCTCACAGGAGACTCCAGCTATGCCGTTAAAACCATTACCTTTGAGTACATTAACTCAATAAAACTATATTCCTACTGAAAGGCCTAAAGAATTGATATATAAATAAATACCTGGCAGCAATAGTAGCATGTGGCATCAACTTGGGAGCAATCACAAGTCTGAGAACAGCTAAACTGATGCTGAGTAACAGTTTGCGAAATATTATTGTCACTATAAAAGCCACCAGGTGTGGATCTATCAAGTAGAAATTCTGAAACATAAAAAATAAGACTTAAAATTTATTTCATAAAAGTAACAGATATACATATTTGAATTAAAATCTATACTAATATTTTAGAGAGGTAAAGTTTGTGTGTTTGTGACATTGTAGGGGGTAATCTTTGGATCTAATAGACCGATTTTAAAAATTCTTTCTGTGTTGAATAGTCCATTTATCGGGGAGTGTCATAGGCTATTTACTATCACGCTTTGACTAATAGGAGCGGAGCTGTAATGAAATATGTTTAAAAAATGGTCGCGTTTTTTTCGCCGCCCAACGAAGTGGGCACGGGTCAGCTAGTAAATTATATAATTGACGAACCATCAGTTGATTTTCAAATTATTGTTTCTAAGGTTGCATAAGTGAATATCCTTCAGACCTTTGGTTGTTAAATAGACACATTTAATGTACATGCCATACATCTTTTGTACAAGTCAGCTAATGCAACTGGTACAGTTTTAATTTTAATCAAGCTTGATATAAAAGTTCTCTAGCATTTAGTGCATTAAGATTTAATTGTTACCAAAATATAGTAAAAAAATATCACTTCATTCCAGTGCACTGATGCCAAGTAATGATGTCTTTTAGACTACAATAATTATACTTGCTACACCTTTGAAGAAGATTGCTTAGCCCTTAGGTAAGGGTCATAGACTATTACTAAGCCTATACATAAACAATTTCTTTAAGCAAAGTTAATGCACAAGTAATAACTATTCTACACAAATAAACTCAACATCTAGTATGTATGTGACAAATCAAATATTTACCATAGCCTGATTAGTATAAGAATGTGGCAGCCACCAAGCTGTCCTATATAAGTTAAGGAACTGCAATCCTGTAGCCACCAAAGTAAACATAAATGTCATTGCTTCAAAGAGAAAAGCACCATCCTGAGGTATGTATGGAAATGGGATGTGCTTAGGAGCTATAGGTCCCTCTGCTAGCTTAACTTCAGATAGGTTGACAGGAGGTACAGGCGGAGGTGCCGGCCGTGAAACACGACCCAACTTCTTCCCATTACCATTTGTGTCTTCCTCTGAGACAGGAGATGTTCCCTGGAAAATATAACACAATAAAATTAATGTCAATCATGCTAATTATGCTTATAACAGATATAAATATGTTGAATTTAATTCTATGTAATAATAAATACCATTAAATGTTATTCTAAATTTAGTCAAGGACAAAATAAATTAGTCAGGGATAAACAATACATACTCTTTATAATATATTCACACAACAATGTATGGGATGTTCAGATAAAACCAAATCTCATAATGTATACAGGAACCAATCAAACCAGCTTCTAATTTCACGAAGACTTACTTTTTTATGAACTCCTGCAGCTTTCTTTGATCCAGGCGGCATCATTTTACAAGCAATAGGCGGTAAGGGCCGCTTTATAAGCGGATCTTTAATGATCTTTCGCCGTCTAGAGACGGCTGTAGACGAAGTATTGTTCACTTGGGAGTTCGCCCAGCGACGAGCTAAGAGTATGGTCAGGCACCCAACGACCGCTGGTAAGAAGAACACGACAAAAGGCCCACTTTCATTTTCCGTACAACTCATCACTCACATGTTAAATTCTTTATTTGGTATCACAATATTGTTTTATTTGCAACTCGATCAACACATACGAAGAACCAGTATTTAATAAATTAGGCTGCGATGTAGGTATATTCACAATTTCGTGCAACTGCAAACCACAAACTACAAATAAAAATAGACACCCATCTTCAAAGAGCGATTTTGTCTATTAACGCCGCTTGATTGTGTGCCGCGAAAGCACGCACACATACATATCCTTTATTCATTGAGATTTCGTGTATGTACACGATAGGGCATCTCAACCACACCCGTGCTAAACTCCATAGCCCCTCTAATGAAAATTAGTCCTTGTCTAATTCATTGATAATATTTAACCTTTTCTGATTGGACAAACCGATTCAGAGTAATAGCAAGTAGTAAAAATAGGGATGCGACTCAACCGGCAAAAACAAAAAAACGTCAGTGCAAATCCAATTTCCAAATAAGGATGTTTTACCGCACTTTTCCGACATTTTCCGGTATTTACCGGTTATGCTGGGAGGATTTTTCCCTTGTAGTAAGGAAATGACGATATTTAAAAATGACAAAACGTACATATTTTTAAACTATTTATTAAATTAGGTACATAATACAAATAATAAGAGCTTAACAAATTTTACGGTTTTGTACATACAACAGTCAAAATGAACCTACTTACTAAATTATTTAAGTAGATCGTACATATTCTCAGAAAGCTTTGCGATTATTTTGAAAAACTTCGATTATTTAAAAGTAAAGATATGTGTATACACTGTTAGATTTTTATAATTTCCCTCCGTGCAGTCTGCGATCATAACGAGGGACTTCCTGGGAGGCAATCGCGTTTAAAACTACTGAATCGAAACTAAACCATAGCCAGCATAACCTTAATGGCAAGTTAACTAAAACTATTTGAAGCTAAAATCGAATAATTACCAATTAGTTTGGTCAAAACAAGTACAAAGAAACTTTTTCGGTACCATAAGAATGCTTTTGTTGACAGATGAAATGTGCAAATAAGTTGCCGTTCGACTATGGTTTAGTTTCGATTCAGTGGTTTTAAATGAGCGCGATTACCTCCCAGTGTTCATATATAGCTCTTAACTGTCAAAATAGGTATCCCAATCAATATTGAACGTTCAAAATTTGGTAGGTAAAAGATTTTGACAGATAGGGTAGGTCGACGTGTCGCAGTGTGTACTGCCATCTCAGTATGCCTTGATTTTTTTCATCATCTGGTAGTAGGTACACTGGGTGGGCCTGAAACAAAATTTAGTTTAATTTATTGTTTAAATCATTGATTAGATTTACTGCCTTCATGACATTACGATCATTGTGGAGTGAAATCTTGTTTTTATTATATAATGTCGCAGAAATTTTATTTAAGTACACTTTCAGAAGACAAATTTATAAAACACAAAATTAATTCACAAAATAGGGTTTCTAACGTTGTATACCACTTGTTGACATTTGTACAGAAGATGTAAAATTTTAGAAAGAAAATGTAGGGACGCCTTAGGTCGCATGAATCTACCAAATGTTTACTATTAGGCCGCTTTGCAGCTTGAATGGATACGGTGATTGGCCGACAGGTCAACAATAAATATGAAATCGTACGTTAATGGATCTTGCTAAAATAACTTAAGGGCTGTGGCCATTACGTTGAACAATTACAATTTGTGTCCTGTATAAAAATTATTGCACCAATGGCCTCTGCCCCGAGAGGGAGTAGCGCCCCACCCCGCGCTGCTTTGTGCGATCCGACCCATACTGGACATCGCTCCACCATATAGAGAGGAAACAACTATATAAGCGCATTTACAGCAATAAAGTTACATAAATTTGTTTGTAAAAATGGCCCCTCGTTGGAGAGGGAGCAGCGCCCCGCCCCGCCCTGCTCTGTGCGACTCGACCCAGACTGGACATCGCTCCACCATAGAGAGGAAACAAGCATTATAATTCCAATAAATATACAGTAATATTTACAAAATTAAATAATTGAGAATTTACCAATTAAATTATTAAAATGTACAACAATTCAATCAATCTAATAAAAACTATAGTACAAAATAAACTTGTATATCTACTAATTGAAATATACAATGACCCAAACAGCCAAATAGAAAAAATAAAATAAAAAATATTATAGTGGGTATGTAATGCTGGTCATATTATGGAAAGTAACGAAAAGTACAAGAAAATAGGGAAATTTTAATTACTGCGTAATCTAACCGATCTATAACTCAATCCTTTAGTAACTTTTTTCGCAATCAGGTCTTCCATTTCTGCTGATTTGGGTCGAGAATCAACTTTGTGTATTCTACGATTAAAATTAATACACCATTGTCTAACTTGCATGCGAATGACATAGAGCCAAAAAGAAGAAAAAAACATGTTCTTATGAACATCGCAATTAAACCACGTGATATCTAAATTTTGTTGTAAAGCTGAAATTAGGTCAGAGTAAATGTAAACATTACATATTTTGGGTAGCAACTTGTCAATCAAATAAATAGACTGCCAAACAAGGGAACTTAGATTTTGGGACGGATAGTATAAACTACGTTTTTCTGAACTATATTCTCTACTTGCTATCAAGGAGTGAAAAGATTGTACTTCATTAGACAATAGTGCATTTTTGCATGCATTACATTCACCACATTCGAGTTTCGACAACAAAGCGCGGCATATTGCCCCACTGATATATGATGCACTTTGGGTCTGTAAAATATTTTCTTGTGGAATACAATCCAATATTTCACAGTTCAAAGCATGTTCTTCAGAAGCAACAATAGATTGCTCTCGTCGCTGTGTCAAGTTGGTCAGAGTTCCCAACATTGTATCATCATCAGTGGCACAATTGGTGTATAGCGACTTTCCTGTGGTGATGTTATTAATCAACAACGTTTTGAAGGCGGACACAAAGTGGTGACAATCCGGATTGGTATTGAAGCCACCTTGTGATCGGATTTGCCCGAAAAAATTTTCAAGTGGATCTTGATTGAGACGTCTCAGACTTAAGAATTTAACCCCTTCTAATTTTATTAAATCAGCCCAAAGGCATCTGATAGTCTTAATGACATGAATAAAATTTTTTAAGCACAATGGGTTTCTCTCTCTTTCATCTGAGCCGTCGAATTTCATTGATTCAAGTTTTTTAACAGCCAAACCCCAAAAAGATAAATGTTCTGATTTTGTAGTTAGAGACTGTTGTAACGGCCCACGCGAGTAATCATGGCAATTTAAACTATCAAATAAATTGTTAATGAACAGCAATAGTTCAGCTGTGAATAAACCATTGTCAATGTCCACTCCTGGAATACTTAAACCATGATCTTCCCTCAAATTAAGCAGTGACTTCATGTAGAGATCAAGAGCCGTTGCCACCTGCTTGCTGAACACCTGAGCTGCGAACTTGACCTGTAATGCAATTAATAAACATTATAATGGAGACACATTTCATAAAAGGTATTAATTAGGTGACGACCTCGGTGGCGCAGTGGACAAGGTGTTCGGCCAAAGCGCGGTAGGTGCCGGGTTCGATTCGCGATCGTGTCAATTTCGGAAAACGAACTTTTCTAAATTGGCTTGGGTCTGGGTGTACTTGATAATGACATAAAATGTCAATTATATTTGATTTTAATTTTAACTAGCCTTCCGCCCTCGGCTTCGCCCACGTAGATCTTGGGCAATCGCGCTAGATTTATAAATCATACCCTATGTGTTATTCTGGTGCATGAGCTACATCATTTTAGTTTCATTAAAATCCGTTCAGTAGTAGTTGCGTAAAAGAGTAACGAACATCCATCCTTACAAACTCTCGCATTTATAATATTAATACAAAATACATCATAACTTATGATTAATTCAAAACAATAATAAAAACCAAAATTGTAAATACTAAATTATTAATTGTAATATTAATTGTTATAAAAAATAAAACAATTTACCTTCATCTTGTCATATGATTGCGGATTAATGTGCTTATCCGTCAGTTTGGTGGTCCGAGCTCGTCCTGCGGTACCATCTACTCTGTATAACATTTCCAGGAATGTCCACCTTCCTCTTTGCTCCTCAAAAAGAATATCCTTTTTCTGAAAATTATTTCGAAAGCATTTTAATAAGTGTGGTACGTCAAAGATGTGGTAGACAACATTATCAATATTATCTACTTTGTAATAAATGTTGTCTGTTTCAATACTATTGTTTCTCAAAAGGCTAGCATGAGTATCTGCTATTAATGATTTTATAGCCGCTACATTTGCTGAGCCTTGGTCACTGACTGTTGCTCTCACAACAAAGCCAGCGTTTGATACAGCAAGAATAATTTCTTTAATAATATTTTTAAGAACAAATGTTTTCACCCCATCTCTAGCAAAATAAAACGCAATTGGAATTTTCCAAGCTGAGAACATACCACGCAACATGAATACTAATGCCTTGTCTGCAATATTTGAACTACGTTTCCCTGAACCAAGGTCTTCAAAACCCTCAATTACACCGGTATGGAAATTAAAATGTAAATTTTTACTAATGGCCATTTCATCAAAAAGTAAAGTACATTGCCTTTCATGTACGGATTTGCCAATTGCAGCATCAGCTAAATGTTGAATAATAAAATCATTAATCCCAGGTCTCAGGGGAATATTAGTTAATAGAGAACTCAGGCTAGATTTACATGGCAGAACAAAATACTTTCTCAAAAAAGAATAACATTTAGGTGAAAGTTTAAAAACGGATAAACAAAATACTTTTTCATCATTAGTGTATCTGCGACCTTTTGCTTTTACACCAGTTAATCTTAATTGTAGATCCACTAAAAGTCTACCAAATTTATGTAAACTCTTGTATTTCTTTAAAAACTGTACAGTTTTAGGGCATTTCTGTTCAAATTTTTTTTTCAAATTCTGATACTTTAATTCAACAAGACGGTACTTAGATTTTATAATTTTATTCTGAAGACGGAGTTTTTGTTTACGTGGTGTGTCATCAAGACTTACACGTACTTTTAGTGTGTTTAATTTACGTATTCTACTTGTAATTGATGGAGCAATTTTGCGAACCGGAGTGGTAGGCAAGAAATTAGACGATGGAATACAAGGTGAAGTATTATCTTTTTGGGATAGCATTGGTTGTGGTTGTTCAAATGTATTAGACTCTAATGTGACTTCGATATTAATAGAAGAAGTAGACGGGAGCTGATCATTCACGAGATGGAACTTATTAATTGAGGATGTATTGTATAAAGGCACTCCTTTTAGAGTAAATTCATCTAAAGGTTGTGTTGGAACAGCGTCACTTGTCAGTCTGTTTTGTTCGATATTAGCAGAAGTAGACGGGAGCTGATCATTCATAAGATGGAACTTATTGATTGAAGGTCTATTGTAAAAAGGTACTCCTTTTAGAGTGACTTCATCTAAATATTGTGTTGGAATGGCGTCACTTGTCAGTCTGTTTTGTTCGATATGTTCTGGCTTAAAATGTAAAGGACAAAACCGTGCACTTTGCAATTGCAGTGGACGCAATTTCAATAAAAAAGGGCAAACTTTACACCATGCATCCCATCGGAATTTAGTAGTATATGGCGCTAGGAATAACTTTACATGTTTACTAGAGCTATGGCATTCCGGTACTATGCACTTATTAGGCATTGTGCAATGCTAAGTGTGCAATTAGAGAAACTCAAAGTTGTTAAGAAGTTAGAAAGAAACTGGATTTAAAACATCAGACCACAAATAACACTACTTGATGAAAAATCCTAGTAAAACTGATTAATTTATATTGGAAGAAAAAGTAACAAAAGTAATAATAAGAAAATTATGCTTAGCCAGATGAAATTCCACTTGAAAGCACAACACGAATAAAAGATACTTCAAAATACAACAATATCCGCCATATTTTTTTCACCAAATTTTTGATTTTTGTCAGTACTGGTCAGTCAGTTCTCAATTTCTCATCAAATGTTCTCACTAGGATTTTTTATTGTTGTCATTGGACATTAAAATTTCTAACTGTTCGGGATTGGCTATAATTCACGACTGATGGACCAATCAAACCGTCGCTGATGACGTCACAATTTTTGCTGCTGACGTCACACACGATAAGGATGCTAGAGATCCCGTGCTATTTACGACCTTAACAGTGGGGATTACAGTATTAAATTAAATAAAATTGTGGGAAAGAGACAGAAAAAAATTACAGAATCTTGTAGGGGAGTTACTACGGCCTGCTGCAAACACACAAGATCGACGAATAAAACGTCAAAGTCAAAATACATTATGACATTGTCTATCTTCTATAAAGGAATGGCAATGACAATAAATTGAAGAGGATAAGTAGAATAGAATATTTATTTATTTTGCAAATATAGGTAGGTATAAAATACATTTAAAGATAATAAAAATAAACATATAGTTCAGCTATATTTTACCTTTAGTAGGCATGCAAAATTTAACATTAAAAAGTTACTTTGCAAAAGTTTTTATAAAATGTATACCCGAAAACAAAATGGCTTTATCAGTTTTGACAAAAAATTCTATCATAATTCAAATTCATTAAGATCGTTATTTAATGTTTATGCGTGAGCTTGACGTCATTGGTTGACCGTAATCTAAACTATGAAAAAGTGCAATCTATTTTTAACTTTCACTTCAGCACAATAAATAATAATATCTACTAACACAATACAAATGTCACTATATTAAACTGTAGAGTTTGTATGTGAAAAACCATGAAAAACCATTAAATAATTTAAAACTAAAGTCAACTTGTTACTTGTGACATTACAAGCTTGTCATTTCAGAAAAACTGAAAATGTAGAATTTAAATTTTGGCTGGTAAGCCACCCAATTTTTGTCACCTTAAGAGTGGACTTCGTGTCAGACTAAAATATAAAATAATATAAAATTATAAAATACTTTAATCTTTGCTTATAGTTTATCTTTATTATGTGATTGAATAGTATTAAATAAATATTTTTGGCATTAATGCCAATAAAAGGAAAATAATTGTAGGACTTCTAACGATTAGGTGGTTTACCCTAATTTGTTTTATATTAGAAAATTACAAAAACTTTAAATTGAAATATGCACCAATGACGTCATGCAAGAAATGATAGGGATGGACATAGAAGTAAAAAAGAGAGAAATTCATTAGAATAAAACGTTTTACCGAAAATATACTCTAGTAACAGTCAATAACGTTGACTTTACTATTTGCTTTTATAAATATCTAACGACTATTTGCTAATTACAAAAGAACTGATATGTCAAAGTAGCGTCATGATTTAGCTGATGTTTTGTTGTTCGATATTGAACCTAATAGTTTTATGACATGCAACTAACATTAACTCTAGAGGTGATAAAGCCATTTAGTTTTCGACTATACAGAACCAAAGTCAATTAAGAAGTAAAATAAAATAATAAATAAAATAAAATCTAATAATGGAAACTAATACTAATAGGTATACTAAACTAATACATTCTTTATTGTAAAAACTTTTTGTCAGTAAGGAATTCGGTGACATTATAATATGCCTTACTTATTAATTCATTCTTTATTACCTTTTTAAAAGATGGCATTGGTAATTCCCTTACACTCTTTGGTAAATTATTATACATAATTGGGGCCATGCAGTATATACTTTTACGGAGTAGGGCAGTTTTAGCAGCCTTCAAACAAAGACGCATGTTGTCTCGTCTTTGGCGTTGCACAACTTCGTCCAAACGTGTAAATCGATTAGGATTTAATTTTACAAATAAAGCAACTTCTAATATGTTTATACAAGGAAGTGTTAAAATTCTATGTTTTTTAAAATATGGCAGGCAACTATCAATCGATTCGAGTTTGAACATAGCCCTTATACAGCTTTTTTGCGCTTTAAAAGCTGTTTCTCTTTCAGTAGAATTTCCCCAGAAAATAATTCCATACCGGAGGTGGGTTTCTGCTATACCGTAGTAAGCAGTAAGGAGCGCCTCTATATCTACTGTTGCTGACAATTTATATAATGCATATGCAGATTTATTAATTTTCAAGTAATAAATGTACTTGCTAAGTATTTCGTATTTTTTAGCAGGGGCTTATAATATTACTAGCTAATGCCAACGGTTTTACCCGCAGTGTATAGGTAGCTTAAATCTACACCCTACACTACCTACATTCCAAATTTCATCAAAATCAATTTAGTATTTTGCGAGAAAGAGTTACAAACATCCTCCATCCATCCTCACAAACTTTAGCATTTACATATTATGTTTGGTCTTCTATTTTTAACTTGTCCACTATATTTAAATTACTAATTCATTACACGTGTTTTCGTTCCATTAATTTCAAAAGTTTTGTCTGAAATGTCATACTCTAATGTCATATTACCACGATTTGTCAATTGTCATCGATCTAGAAGAAAAATTGGTATCCAATTTATGAAGTTATTTTGTGCCGGCTTTTCAATTTCATTTGATAATGGAGTGAAATATTACAAGAATTAACCTTTAAAATGTTATAATTAAACATTTAATATGTCTTTCACCGTACTATGCATTATTGTATTTGTATTTTATGCCGTGTTATGGTTCTTTGACTCTTTTTTCAAGGTATTTGACAAACAATTATTTTGAATAACATTCTTGGTACCGTGTTTTGAATTGTATTGATGCTATGATTTATTTTCAGAGTTGCATGCATTATCCGTATTATGCATTCCTAGAAGGAACGGGGCTAAAAATTGGAATGTTTAGCTTTACTTGGACGACTGCGGCATTTAACAGATTTTTGTACAGATGGAGTAAAAACTTGACTCGTATTCTTCGCAAATGGTTCACTTGCGGTTATATAATTACAGTATGGATATTCCTACCATTTTCTATATGGACACTTCTCACATTCATATTTGAGCATTTCTATGAGACTATACAAATTAATGGTGTTCCAGAAGTTAAAGCAATGGTTCCTGGTGTAAATATTCCTGTTTCCGATTTTTGGGTGTACTTTATTGCTATAGGATTGAGTACAATATTTCATGAACTAGGGCATGCCTTAGCAGCTGCTCAAGAAGATGTTCAACTCATATCTGTAGGTTTACATGTATTTACTATTGTGCCTATAGCATTTGTCCAGCTAAATACAGAACATTTAAATAGTTTAGCTATTACAAAAAGACTGAGGATATATTGTGCAGGAATTTGGCACAATGTTGCTATTGCTTTTGTAGCCCTTCTATTGCTCTTTTTGACACCCATCATATTTAATATCGCTTATGTAACAGGAACTGGTGTTAAAATAACAGACATCAGTTATGAATCGCCTTTTAGACATGAAAGAGGGTTAGCAGTAGGTAATGTAGTTTTAAAAATTAATAACTGTGAAGTAAAGGATGAAACAGATTGGTTTTACTGCCTCCAGCAAGCCCATGAAAGATTTGGTATATGTACAAAAGCAGAATTTGTTGCACAGAATGATGAAATAATGATGGAAACAATAAAAGAAAATGATGTAGTGGAATGTTGCAGAGATGATGATGTCACCAGCTTGTGCTTTGAATATATGGAACCTAAAGTAGTTTCTGAATCAGTGCTTCCAGGACAATACTCCTGTTTAAAACCTAGAAATATGATTCAAAATAATTTTACCAAATGTACAGAAGCAGGTGGTTATAGTTGCCCAAGAGCTTTACACTGCTTGAAGCCATCTGTGAACAACCATACATATTTAGTTATTATTGAATTAAAAAATAGTGATGCTGTGTTATACTTAGGGCTCCCATATGATGTGCACAAAACAATTTCCATTGATCAATATTTTCCAAGGTTATCACTGTTTTCCTTCTTTTCACCGACTCAATTTGAAAAGCTTTTAAAATATATTTTTATGTTTTCAATGGGAATAGGATTCATAAATGTTATACCATGTTATGGTATGGATGGCCACCATATTACAAGAAACTTGATACAAGTTTTAGCTAAGTTTTTGAACAAAAATGGTGACTTTGTGACATTTTTCACAGTTTTCACTTTAATTGTAGGCACTGGCCTGACAGGCCCAATTGTGTTGTATTTATTTTATAAAGCTATTTATTTTGATGATTCCTGATTGATTAGAATTGTTTAGATGATGAATGTATGTCACCATTTAAATATCATCATAAAAAATTGAATTTGATTTGTAATATTTGTAAGAATAAGTTTGTAAATAGTATAATTTATTAAATTAAGTTTGGTGTAATGATTTACAACTGTAAAGACCAAATAAAACAATTTATATGTGATATATTTTGATTTATTCTCATAATTAATAATATTTATAGTTTCTATTTTCACTTACATCAATATTTTTGTGGGACTATAACAGTTTGTATACAGTATTTTTAATTAACAAAATATTAATTAAACAAAACATTTCAAGTACTAAAAATTTATTAACTTTAAATCATGACACATTAAATCATAGAAAAACAAGTCAATTAGAGCTCAATGATAATGAGTTTCTCAAATCATTTAATGATTTTTGGCCATGCATCAAAAGAGATTTTATAGCTGATTCATCGGTGTGGTGCATATTGTTCTTAAAATCACTGCGGGCCCATTCCTTTAGTTCTAATTTCACCTTAGCATCTGGTACTAGTCTTATTGTTCTTAAAATTTCTCTATATAGGCTCAAAACTTGTTGTCGTATAAGAAACTGAAATAATTGAAATAAACAGATTGAAAAAATACTCACATTATTAAGTACATTAATACTTCAAAAAATCACAACTACTAAGTTACCTGTTTTAAGCTCATAGTAGTTTTTGGTAGCTTTGAAGCCATTTTATAAGGTTTATTAGCATTTAATTTGACTTAAAACTGTTGTTGTGTTTACTATAATTTATTTTCGACAACATAACCTCGAAATTATTACACTGACGTTTTGTCGTCTTTCAGCTGTTTTTGACGTTATGAATCTGTCAAATAAACTAATACTTAGCACGTGAAATGGAACGTGCTAGTAAAATTATAACGACTCCATAAAAAGTTAGAAGAAATAAATATCTTGGGGAACCATCATTAGCTTTTTTTAAATGATTTTGTTAGCTTTCTGGTGTCTAACCTGATACTGGTGAACTTGCTTCAACTACGCTCGTAGGCCTTTGGCTGGTGCCACTACGGTAACAACAGCTGCAAGTTTTGTAATAGATTTTTTGTGTTTTTCGGAGCAGAGAGACGTTCATAAAAAGTCACCCATCTATAGAATGACCTTGTCGCTGTTGGTTAACCTGTCTAAATCTTATTAATCCGTTTTACTTTTATTTAATATGATTTAAAATGTACTAGATTCTAATATACAAGAAAAAGTAGATTTGTACAAATATTTGGTTTTTTACGGGACTTTCAATGCCAGCTAGATAATAAAATCATATGATTAAATTAAGGTGATTTTCCACCGGAGGCAGAGGGGCGAGACGAGGCGAGAATTGACATCGTTGAAAAGAAGAAGCGTGTTTCTTGTTAATGTGTTTTATACTCCTTATGAGATATAACACGGTTCATTTTTACACAAACAGATAAGTGGTGGAATATCAGCTATAAGCTATTTTTTAACATAATCAATGTTAGAGTTCCGAAGAGAGATAAAAATTATTTTACCTAAATCAACCTATTCAGAAAAATACTTTGAAATTAACTACTTGAAACAGTTAACACAACTTAAATTTGCTGGACATAAATCTAATTTTGTGCGAATCTGTGCCTCCCGCCCTCATCCATCGCTTTCCTCTAAACTTGGTCGTTTTCACGTACGCGGCAGCTTTTCCAGAATCTTTCTGCGGACGACGGATTTCACTGTGTCAATCCGAAACAAGGTGTAGTAAAGTTCACAGATATAATTTCTACGTAAGCAAAAGAAGGAATGCTTGATGTAAAATTCCATACCCACTCTCTCCCCCTACCGTATGGGTCAGAGAGTTGGGCCACAAAAGGGATAAATGAACGACAATTGCGTGTAGCAGAGATGAAAATGTTAAAAGGAATGTGTGGTGTTACGAGAGCGGATAGAGTAAGAGGAAGTTTGAAAGTGGCACCGGTGGCAGAAAAACTACGTAGCATAGGATATAGGGGAAGAGGACGACCAAAGAAACGATGGATGGATTGTGTGAAAGACGATATGGCTGCGAAGAGTGTCTGAGATATCGTCCGATAGGAAAGTATGAAAGAAGAAGACATGCTGCGCCGCCCCCAAATAAAATTGGGATAAGGGCAGGGGAATAATGACTCTCTCTTCGGTAGCGTAATATCGGCCAAGTTTACCTCTGCCAGGTGGGACATATCTACTTATCATAGGTTAATGGAAAGTCAACGCATAATATCCACTGTTAAAGTCGTTTAGGTTAGCTTATGTTCTGTTTAGGGAGGTTTTTATATTAGGTAGTAGATATTATGTTAAAAGAATTGTTATTCTTGCGCTTACGTTTGAAACGGTTCAGAACTTTGTGAGGACTTTCAGTTGTTAAATATTGTATATCTGGTAGCGTTTTCTTGGCAAAATGAACATATGATATTAAGCAACTTACAGGTAACATATAAACACTACATTAGTATGCTGATGATTACTGGAATGAAATATAGTTCACATAGGTCGCCTTTAAAATAACTCCGTAGGCATTGACATAGGCATAGGCACGACATTGTTGGCATTAGCAAAAGCCGAGCACACCTAAACTACTACCTTCTTTCAAATTTCATTTATTTTGAAGACGTCTTAGTCCCAAACTAAGCCGAACTTTTATTATAGATACAAGAATCTTCTTATTTCAAACTGTAACGAAATCAATTTGTTATTGTTTGAAAAGACTGGCCTGTATTTCTTAACCAGATTCTTCTTGGAACTCTTCTTACTTGAACATATTACAAAGAGTTATTTTATTGTTTCCATTTAGCAACTTAACCATTGTTTAACGATAACTTCTTCTTTAAGAAATGAAAAATTGTGAGAAAAAATGTTTATTTGGTTATGTTTTATTTAAAAGACGAGGTAATAAACTAACTAAAACTAAACTAACTAGTAACCAAATAATACTGCTGTAAAGCGTCAATACAGTTTTACTTAAATATACTATATTATCGTTTAGTTAATAGGTAATTAATCGATACTTACCAAGTTTCGCGTATAATAAAAATAAAACAATGTATTACACATTTAATAGTAATATGAATTCAAAAGTAAAATAACCCGCCCATGCGCTACATCCGCTCTATAAGCTCCGCCCAAGGTCCGAGATTTCGCGGGAAAACGAGCTTTTTTCATAGAGCTTCGACGAAGCGACCAATCATGGCCGCCGTCAGTCGCGCTACGAACGTCGCGCGGGTATCACGTACTGTTGACTCGCTTATCGCTTCGCGCATAATGTAACTGTTTACGCGAACGTTAAAGTTAGAGGAGACAAAAACTTTGAATAATTAGAAATTATTATCCATGTGTATTATTAGTTAAATATAGGATATAGTGGACTAAATATATTTAAGATGGACAACAAAACACCTGTTAATCCCTCGTCATCCCCGAGGGCACAAGTGAAAAAGGAAAATGAAGAAGAAATCAAGGTATGATTCTATTTCAAAATATTTATGATGACATTGACGTGAGTTTCCGTTGGAAAACCATCATCATGTTACGGGTTCGTTTTATTGGCACGCGGCCTGTTTCAGTCGTACTCTGTGTCGTTCGTAATAGGAGACGATCGAATCTTATTTTTAAATTCGATATTTTTCATTTGTTCATCACGATCTGCGAGGGGGCCGCCACAAAGGTTCAAGTCTCGGGGTTACGCTGAATAAATTATTCGGTGTTATATTACTATATTAATTACATTTTGCGATACACAATAAAACGCGTGTAATATCACGTTTTCGAGGCCTTTTCCAGCCATTAAAGTGTGTAACGCGATATCCGAAGCGCGCTCGGATCGCTGTAACCAGAGTCGCTGGATGTTTTGATAATAGATATAGGCGTCGCTGCTGTGTTGGTGTATACTGACTGGCAGCGCGTTTAGTGTGTGCGTGCGGGGTAATTTTAGACGTTCCTTTGCTCAAAACGTAACTCGAGATCGTCCCAGGCCACAAGCCGACGAGACGCTTCAATTTATTGTTTTCATCTGTTTATCGTAATTGTGGACGTATGGTAGCATCGCCTCTGTATGCTGTGGTGTGCGCGTCATTGTCGCCAATGGATCGCCGCCCCCGTGGTTTCGCGCGCTTTTATTTTGGCGCCACGGAAATAGTTTAACATGTCAATAACCCCATTGTCGGTGTCCACGCGTCGATGACGTCACAGGACACACACGTAGATTTGTAGCTAAAATTTGAGGTCGATTAAATTTATTATATTACTCTGTCGCCGTCCTAGTTACAAAGGTATCTTGTACTTTTTATATTTAGAAAATAAGATCATAATAATATCCCAGCAAAAAGCTTAATAATTTTTGCTCGTAATTAATATTGTTAAACCTTTTTTAAACCTCCCAGTTAGTAGTAGTTTACCATGAAGTTAACAGCTATAAATCGTACATAAAATGATAGGTCCGGCAACATAAAGTCATTCGACGGTAGCAATAAACAGAATACAAGGATCTGATAAGATGTAAGTGTTCTGGAGCTGTTATTACGCAGTCATAAATAGTGAAATGCATTTCACTTGTGAATATGAATCAAGGTACACATTGTTAGGTGTCCAAGTACCTGTTATGCTAATTATATGCAAATAGCAAAAAGCAAGGCTACCACGTACATTATTTACATGCCCACCGTTTTATTTACACTCACTTTTGCAGAAATAATTTCTTTTATGGTTGGAAATCAAGTTCTATGCGATTTTTCTTTGTGGAGTTTTGCAGTAAAAGATAGAATATATCGTTTATGACATCATGTTAATTATCTTACAAAGATAAACTGTGATGCTATCAACGGTACTGCAATACAAAACGACCTCGGTGGCGCAGCGCGGTCGCGGTAGTGGCTGTAGTGTACGATGTAGTGTGCTCGATTCTTGCAGGATAATTTTCTAAGCGATCTTTGTGTGTCCGTTAAATTGATGCTTGTTAAAGATCTCTTGTCGAAAGGCATGATTTCTAGTAAGGGAGTTGTGTTTGGGAAAAAAATCATTGTGTGCCTTTTGTCAAGTACTTAAAAATATTTTATGGTATTTTAGAAATGCACTGAGTCTGAAGCCGTCACGGAAAGATCATGGTTGATCAAAGAAAAAATGGTTGAACAAAATACGTTTGTTTATACAAATAACACACAGCGCTGTCACCATCCCATCTCAACCCACAGGTGTCTTAAAACGACGAAAACAAAAGCAGGTGTTAGTAGGCCAAATTTTACCTCCGTCAATGGAGGACATGCAGTGGGATTCATTAAAATCTCACTGCATGTCCTATGATGAAACACAGAGTTCCTAATGAGTCCCCTTACCCCTGGCAATAGCTGTACTTCTAAGCACGACCTGTCTCTCCTGTCTAAGGCGACCTGCCCCTGCAGTGGGACACTGACAGGCTGCAAAAAACTAAAAGGCGACGAAAAAAAACTTTGCAAAAAGCTTACGTTTATATTTACTAATAATACGCATAAATATTGCCCTCTTTTACGCCGCGGTAAAGTATTATAGCCACAAACAACTGCGTAATCCATATAAAACGGCTTACAGCGATTTATTAAGTATACTTTTCATCTTCGTACATGTTATAATTGTTTTTAAAAGTATTCAACGCAGATCATATTACATTAAAATAATGACTATAAAATATGGTTGATGAATACTTTTAAAACTATCATGTTGCTTGATTATAAAATAAGGTGCTCTCTAGTCGGCTCGATTTTTTGGCTTTGCGGAGAGATGTAGGGTCTCTTTGCATTCTCTACCGCATCTATCACGGGGAGTGCTCTGAGGAGTTGTTCCGGACATTGCCTGCAGCTGAATTTCTCCACAGAACCACTCGCAATCGACTGACTTACCATCGTCATCACCTTGATGGTTGGCGGTCCGCTGTGCGATTTTCGCGAAACTTTCTACCGCGAACGACTGTTTTGTGGAACAAGCTCGCTGCGACGATATTTCCGGACCGTTACGACTTAGGGAGCTTCAAGAAACGAGCGTACTCCCTTTTAAAAGGTCGGCAACGCATCTGTGATTCCTTTGGTGTTGCGAGTGTCCATGGGCGGCGGTGATCACTTACCATCAGGTGACCTGCTGGCTCGTTTGCCTTCTATTACATTAAAAAAAAATATTAGATATAAAATGTGAGATTAACGCGATGTGCCTTTAGGTTTTTTTGCTTGAGGTTTCGCCACAGGTCTTAGGCATACTGAGACGTCGAAAGAAAGACTAGTCTGCGTGTTTTTTCATGCATACAACGATTTGTACTGAGCCCATATCGAACTACAGCGCTCTGCGTACAACAACTTCCACAACGTTTGCAGTTCAGTTGTACCAAATGCGTGGTCCAATTAGATTTATCAAAAACAAAATGTTTTCAACTTGGTAGTACTATAATAACTACATTATAAGAGTCGCCGTTTAAGAAACTAACGATACTAACGAAACCCTATCCAAATCTTTCGTCGAAATATAATCAAACGATGATATTTCATGAATAAAAGACTTCCTTGACAGTGCTACGATGACCTCTCATACTAAATTGCTTATAATATCAGACATTAATGCACATGTGCTTCATAAATAAGGTGAGACACTGACAATGTTAGATATAACAAAAAGTAAAAAGCAACCTTATTAAATCAGTGTAAGGTGTAAAATAATACGGAGGTATTGCGACCTTGCCCTAATAAAGTGTTCGCGCATTTGTTGCAGTGCTGTATTTATGATCTCACTGATGTTTCGTAAGCGTTTTGCGGAAAAGATTCTAGAGCATTGTATCACGTGTGGATCTTATTCTGTGGGATATAGTAATTAATTGACTTTGTAATAATATTGTATCGCTAATATTGTATTCTTATGCTAAGGTACGTAATACGTAGGTAAGTACGTATGATAAGCTGGTTTGGACACAACTGTGATAGGAGAAAAAGTTAATTCTGCGAATTTATTAGGTAACGTCGTTATGGGACGCAGTAGAAAGACTTACATGGACATCATCACTTCATTCACATTCGGAACCGACGGGCATGTCATCATTCCATCATCATTCCCCTGCCCTTATCCCAATTTTTATTTTTTTTATTTGGGGTCGGCGCAGCATGTCGTCTTCTTCCATTCTTTCCTATCAGACGTCATATCACAATTCACACTCTTCGCAGCCATATCGTCTTTCACACAATCCATCCATCGTTTCTTTGGTCGTCGTCGGGCATGTATGAAGATATTTTTGGGTGTAGACGAATCAAAGCAGGTTTCTCTGTCTTGCCCCATGAAAGAAGCCTGAGTTTATGTATGTATTATTATGGTAATATAACAAATTAAGGGCATTACATACTCGCAAGGAAACACATACAAGGCTCTTGTTGCAATCGCGTGTAGAAGCCACGGCACACACAGTTCCGTCAATTTACCATCACATCTATTACGGCATGACGTGCTGTCGACAATTGAGTTCGATGTACGATATAAAACGTAATGCATTTTATATTTGCATTTAGATAGAATACAGGATTTGATGTATTTAGTTCCGAGGTTTCTGTGAGTTTAAAGCTTTTGATATTTTATCCGCAATAATGTTGTTGAAACTGCTACATCTTCGCATTTTGCAAAAACATCTTTTGTCGGCTTTTATGACACCTGTAGGGAGTGAATCCCGATTTACACATCGACAAGTACAGTAGCGAGTTAAGTAGTAAGCTGTTGATTTAGGTGATTTAAATAGATCTCAATCCTATTTTTTGGCGTGTTAAGTTGGCGAGACGCGAGAGAGGGGGCTACTTCGTACTAAACTCGCCAAGAATAGGATGGCTTCATAACACCCCCCAATGATTAAAGTAGAGAAAAATATGCCTACTAAATATTTATTATTTAAAACGTAAGGCGTGGCATTTACTTGTAATAATAAATGTCGTAATATAATATACAATAATTACAGCAATATGATGTTTCAAACAAACATGGAAAGTCAACACGGGTGTGATGGGAGTGTCACGCGATAGCCTGCCTGTAACTGATATTATGATGCGATGCATTGTACATCTTTTATATTATGTACCTACAATTATATTATAATGGACGTTTTATATAATATATTTCATATTTAGAATTTTGATTTTATTTCTAATTTATTTGTTATTAGTCGTTGTTATGTTTAAGTTGGTTAAATTTTGTTTAGAGTTTAATTTAGAGAGAATTCCATTATCTTTCGTTATTTTCGTTTTTTTTGGTTATACCTATGCTTTATAAGTACCGAATTTATATTCGGCGATGTCATCGCCATGAAGAACATTGTGTTCAAAATCGTGCGCGGTGAAAACATTTGATAGAGCCATAAGTTTAGCAGCTAAGTTTAAATTTTTAGCTTTTATTAATATTTCTTTATCTTCTCCTTATTTTTTATTCATGCTTAATATAAACTGTCTTGGTGTCGTGTCTATCGCGGAATGCTACATTAATATCTTTTGTCCTAAAAATTAGATCAAAGTAGTGCTATAAAATGTTATTATGATGCCAGACATTATTATTTTAAAACTAGTCAACCTTTTGTTAATGTTATGTTAATAAAAATCTGGAACAAACGATCGTATTAACTATAAAAATATTTAGGTAAATCCGTTCTCAGTGGACCGCACCAACCAAACCGTTGATTCATTTAAGATACACAGTGTCTCTTCAAAATAATTCACTAATTTTTGCTGTCTTTTCAACTTGGTAAGAGTTTGTGCTTTTATTCTCTGCTATGAAACGGACCACGGAATCACATTTTTGAAATAAGAGTGAGAAAAGAGGTTTTTCTAAATAAACCGCCAACTCTTTTCCAATTTATTGGAATTGCGTTCCCTGCTAGAAGACGTGCCTTACGCATGTCCTTTATTAAGCTTCCTTTCTCTGCCAGTAATGACGTCTACTTATTAGTATCTATCGGCTTCTACAACACCCATTGAATGTATGTAAAGTGAGGTGCGACGGTTGAATAATGTTAAACTCTCTACATAACTCACTCTAGAAGTAATTAGTATTTATTCAACGTGAATTGCTTTCTATAGGCTATATCGTTTCTATATCTATATTATTTTTTTACAACCGCCTCTAGTGATATTTTGTGATCAGCCCTTCTCAAATGGCACAAATAGCACTCGTAAGCGACGCACGCGACGGACGCGGACCTATATAAAGATAAAAATAATATGATATTATGTAGAGTCAATAAATAAATTAACAGACGAAACGAAACGGGTTTGTTAGGATAGAATCACTATCTGCCTACGCCTATGGGATGTGAAAAAGCTTGTTTCTTAAGTCATTATTATGAACACACTTACAATTATTCGAAACCTTAGAATAAAAATATAGAAGTACTAAACAAACTAAAGAACTTAATCCAAATCAAATAATGACATTTAAAAAATTTAAATAAATGCGCCTTCTCACACTAGATATAATCTATGCTACAGGGTGGTGAATAAACACCACCTCGCGGAATGGGAGGCGTGCGTGCACTTATCAAGTGTTGGTCCACCATTCCACTCATGTTCTACACACCTTAATAGTCCTTATAGTAACGTGATAAAGGTTATAATCCTATACGTTGAGTGTAATACAAAATTTTGCCGGGTAAAATCCGATAAATCTAGCTCAGAGCTAGGATTTCTGAATCTTATCTGTGTTATCTGTATATTGAGTGCGTGGGTAGAAAATATAATTTTCAAAGTTCAGGTGCAAGTTTTAGATTAAAGGTTTAGGGAATTATATAAAAAGGGGTGCAGGACGGGTATACGAAGGGGCTTCTTCTAATGTCTGCAAAGCTATGGAGATTTGTTTTTACGGTTTATTATGATGATAGGGTCTTTGTGCTACTCATAGTGGTAATATTAAGATGGATCGGTAATGAGCTGAATGCTCAACAACTACATTTATTTTCTCCCAGTAAAACAATAAGGTTCTCTTGGTCTCGCGCCGATGTATTTTAAAATCACAAAAATATTTAAAAGGGCGCGGATAAATAAAACAAAACACTCATCCCCTTACTCATAAACACCTCTTTTTAATCACTGTTTAGCGAGATTTTTATTATGAAAACCAACCTTATACCAAACAAAACCGTAAGAATTTAAGCTAGTCAATTGACTAAAATTTAAAAGGCGTTTATGAGTAAGGAGGTATGTGACTATATAGGTACGAGTATATAACATTATCGAAATTTAAATGTAGCATTTGGTTTTCTGGGTTAATAATTGTTATCTCTATGGCTAGACCAAATACCTTATAGTACAAATTTATAAGAAGTGCGAAATGGTAGAGTGCTCAACATAATACTTAAACATAATTTATTTTATTAAAAAAACCAAATTAGTAGTTACTTTTAATATTTTAAAATGTAAGAACGTACATTATTTCAAGTATTCATACAACATTTGATAAAACATAGTCGAACACATAAAAGACTGTAATACAATACAGTTGAATGATGTGTCTAGTAAATTTGGACGAGTCGCTTTTAGTACAGTGTCAATTTACAACGACTACCTACTCATATTACAATTTGACCGGTAGCAAGCATTCATTGTACTACGAATTATAAAATGTTTTAAAGCCACCATAAATAAGTATTTATTTCTGTAGCTTTAAAAACGTACATACCTACTCACTTTTTTTTTTAAGTAAAGTTTTGCGATTTTATTTAAGTAAACGTATTTTTATACTAAGTTTTATAATAAAAGTCAGTAATCAATTGGCTTAACAAATAACAAAAGAGTGAATAGATAGTAGGTTAAAGAAAAGATTTTACTTCAAAGGTTTTTTTTTTAATTTTAGCAGCCAGTTATACATTTTTATGTAACTTCATCAGTTCATTCATATTATCAACTCTATCAAGTAATATGTATTTATTTTTCGTCTATGTATCTAAAAAAATGTATTTTCTACCATAACTTTTTATATAATTAATAAAACGATATTCTTTAATACTTAACAAATTTTACAAGCATAAATTTTCAGAATAACTATAGATTAAGTTTCACAAAATTAAGAGTGAATATTATTATGATAGCGATAAGGTATAATTAAAATATTTTTAATTATATAATTTGAGAACATCGGCGAGGTTACAATCGCTCGTTTTAATTATTGTGAGTTCTCGACATCCGACGCCACGGTATCGTCGTTAATTTTAGTGTAAAATGATACGCGGTGTGCCTCCATTGTTTTTGCTTATGTGCGGGAAAAAAATAAACACTAATTTATTAATTATCGATGAAAATTAATATTGAAGATTACAGTTGAATATTATTGATTTATATCTAATGGTTTGTTACTAGTTTTTCTTCTTTTGCAAAGGTTCAAAGAGATAAAACTCTGAAATACTATAAAGAAGTAGGTAGTACAAATCCCTTTTTAGAAACCCTCTTGAAGAAAGAAGAAGTTAGTAAGTAGGGAGAACGCTCGAAAACTATGATGAACTGTAATTAACCGCTGCACGTAGAGCCTCGCGAACATCATCAGTACTGTATAGTATAGTCAGGTGACTGGAATGCGCAAGCATCTACCAGCACCAGTAGCAGTGATCGGGAGGATAACCACGGCAAGCACTTTGGTTGCTGAAAATATACAAACAGGGAGGATGGCTAAAGTAGAGTTTTTAGCTATTAGATTATTTATGGGAGTCAGACTTTAATCAGACAAAACCCTTTTCCTAGACCTCAACTAAGAATTAAAAAAGGATGCACAAATGTCCTGTGTGGGATTCGAATTCACGACGCCATTTACGGCAGCCGGTTATGTCGCCAAAGCAGTCAAATTTACCGGTATCCCAAAAGAGTCGCTACATAAAAAGAAAGAAAGATATTTTGATAAAGACATTTAATATAGCAGTTATTTTAATAGTACTGTTCCAAAGTATACAATGTCAATAGTTTTTGAATCCAGTAAATCCCGTTTTGCGGCACAAAACATGGCGTAGCGTGAGCGGAACCCTAAGCTCAGTTGTTGAACATGATCCTGTATAATTAATGCTCGTCTCAACTAAACCGGCCCTGCTGTCATTTGACTCCATTTTGCGTCACAACCGAGCCGTCAGCCTGACGTTAATTTTCGTGTAACATGAACCGTCTGGCGTTACTACTTTTTACATCTATAGTTCTATAATCTATGACGTGTGTATTTGGCTTGAAAGTTTGGTTGATTTAAATGGTAATTGGATGTTTAATGTTTAAAACTTAACCCTTAAAGATGTGTACGTTTAGATTTAAAATGTGTTTTGATTGTTACGTTATTTAATGATTAAATCAGTTTCGTGGAAGATTGTAATATCCTGCAATCCACAGCTAAGTGTTCTGAGTCTGGGCAATTTTTATGCTAGTAAATAAGCACATGACATGATCCATAAGGGAATTGTCTTAAAAATATTAAGTAATTAAAAACAAACAACTGTGAAAAAAAAATACGATAAATCTTTGATATGAAAGCAATGTTCTCAGTTTGAATAAATACGAGTACATAACAAAGAGATCGGCATCTCATATCTATTTTAAAACAAAATATTGACCGAACACGTTCACATTTTTTCTTCTCGTATTTAAAAACAGAACGGTCATGTTGTCATATCGTAAGCTAACACCTTTCGCGGCTATTCTACACCACGACGCATCGGAGTAATATCTTGTAATCGGACACCACTTGGTCGGTTTACTTTTTTTATACGTCCGTCCGGCCGGAATGTTTGTTGAAATCCTTTGCCAATTTATCTAAATAAGTTTAATATGTACCTATTATGTCTTATTGTGTGCCTTTTATTCTGTTTTTTAACTTTCTAATAAATAAACTGTTTGTAGACAATAAAGCCGTAGGTTATACATGATTTCTGTTTAATTAATAAGGGGCTCTACCACTAATGATTTAATGAATATAATATACTTACATATGGATTATCTACGAATATTAATTATCTGATTCTCCGTGTGGTGACGGAGTAAGAATACAATATGTCACCACCCTATCTCATCCCATAAGTGTCGTAAGAACCGACTAAGGAATCCGTGAATATTATCTATACGAAATAAAAAGAAGGAAACCTTGAAATTAAACCCTATACCAATCCGTCTGGCTAGATTAATGGGCAGGTATGATGATTAATAATATCTAAGAAAAGCTTACAGTTAGGTCTGATCATCTGACAGGTAAACATAGTAAAATACATTTTAATGTTGCTATGCTTACCTAATCACAGATCAGCATAGTCAATAATATTAAAGTCTATATTGCTGTGACTTGGAGCCCACCACCTAGTCACGTATTGGCAGGATAGTGTTTTCTGATTCTGTCTTTTAATAACTAATGTTTAAAAAATAGTTAAACATTAATTAGGTAAACCTTCACATTAACAGAATGTATATCTAAATAATACAATAGTCTTATTTTTTTCGGGGTTAAAATCCTCATGGAGTTCAGAGCCAGGGACCGCGGGAAACCATGATTCTTCCGCAGCCCCCGAAGTATTACAATAGTCTAGGCTAAGTTTATCTCCATGTACTAACATGTAGAGAAAGCTTGCTCCTGTATTATTTGGCTGCTATGACGATTTACCAATCTTCTTAACAGCCCATTAATGTCCCACTGCAGGGACGGGCCTCCTCCCGTGACGGAAGGATACTTGGCCTACTAATACCACGCTGGCCAGACGGATTGGTACAGGGTTTAATTTCAAGTTTTCCTTCTTTCTATGTAAAGGTAATATTCCCAAATAGTCCCTTAGTCGGTTCCTACGACACCCATGGGATGAGATGGAGTGGTGACATATTGTATTCTTACTCCAACGCATTTTTATTTGTGTGATTCACAAATTATGATGAATAGGCTCGTATTTTTAACAGGTAAATGTCTAGAAATTACTACAAAGATTAGTTAGTTTGGGGCTTGGTAACATTGTGTCTCCGTGTGGTGTCACCACCCCATCTAAACCTATGGGTGTCGTAAAATCCGACTAAGGGACTATCCGTGAATATTATCTTTACGAAGTAAAAAGAAGGAAAACTTGAAATTAAACCTTTTACCAATCCGTCTGGCCAGCGTGGTATTAGTAGGCCAAGTATCCCTCCGTCATGGGAGGAGGCCCGTCCCTGCAGTGGGACATTAATGGGCTGTTATGACAAATGGTGAATAGGATAGTAGGTACCGCTAACAGATAAATCTCTAGAAACTACTACAAAAATTAGTTAGCTTAGGACTTGGTAACATTGTGTAAATGTGTTTACAGGAATATATACTTCATTTTCTTTTTTTATCTTTTACTCTTTCTAAGAAAAATATGTTGAAGATAAAAATATTATGAAAGATATTGTGATACTCTATCATATTGCTTGTTACTGGTAAGATATTATGACTATTATTTATACCAACTAGTATTTTTATTTAATTGTTTACCAATATCAATATGAGACGCATAAAATATTTTGCTGTATTAAATTATTTGTGTGAGTTTTTTAGCTTTAAAGATTTTAGTTAAAGGATAAACTATCACGTACAATGGTCCACCTCAGGGACTAAGTGCGGAAACCAACCCCCAATAACTTTGAACTTTGAAGGATAAACTAATTGCAAACTTATGAAATACGTCATTCCTAAAATCCTGAGCTTGACTCCTTCTAATAGGTTTTATGGAGAAAAGAGTTATCTAACTTACATATTTTCAATTTTATAACATTCACCTAAAAACTTACCTAACATTTTTTTGAACCATTTTGATATAAAAATTTTTTGAAAAATCTCACATTGATAAAAAATATAAATACCTTTCTAATGTGTTTGGCGCCAGGAGCAATAACAGGTTTTAATCTAAATTTCTAAATTCCAATGTTATAATGATATTTTGGTACTAAGAAATAGTTCTCTGAGGCATAACACAATTCAGGGTATCAATCATTCAACTAGCCTATTGCAATAAACTGCTGGACATAGCCTCTGCTAATGCTAACACACGCCACAGAACACGGTCCTGCGCCTTCCGCATTCAGTCCGACCCAGAGGTCTCTACCTTTTTGAAGTCGACGGTTCACCTATTATAGCTAGGGGGCGTCCTACACCACCACGTTTTTGTTACGTTTGTTTTATTTTATTCAGGGTATATTGAAGTTCAAATCTACTAAGATTTCAACCCCTAAATATTAGACAATATATGCCGTGTTTTGTCATCCTTTAATTTTAGATCCACAGAATTTGAACTAATCCAATAATTATCTAACTTTATTTTGCAAATCAGCTAACCATAAGTATTTTGTCCGGTGGTAAATAATAATCAGTGAAAGTACAGTTGGCGTACCAAATGCAATAAAATGTAATAACAATTCATCAGTGCGGTGGTAGAGTTCCATGTTTTAATGTACTAGGAACAGAAATATGAACGAATACACTGTAACAATAATTTCAGTTGCCATCAATTCCATGAAGTTCCAGTGTAAAGACTAGATAGAAAGTAATTTGGCCTACTAATACCTTTATGGCCAGATATGTTCGGGTAGAGTTTCTGTGTCAAATTGGTTTTTCTGTAGAAAATTGTATAAAATGCTATAACAATATCCTATAGTCTTATTATAGCGTTCTACAATAACTAAGAATTAAATAGAAATACTATACTAAGTACTTAAAAGTGTAATTAAAGTAAATACATAACAATTAGATCTCTTGGAAGAGCATTATTTTACAAAGGAGGAACGTTTAGAATGCGCGGCTCGCGACTTACGACGGTGTTGCTATCTAAAACGAGTTTTCCCCGAAAGTGTGGCGTTCCGTTCTCGCATGACCAAAACAGTCGGGTGCCATACTCTCCAGTTGCCAGAAGAGCATTGCACGGCAATCCGACACTCTCTTTGTTTCGTGCCCAGACGTTATAATGAGAAACATGTGAAACATAATCGATCTAGCGATATTCGAGATGTAATATTATGCCCTGGCTTTTGTTCGCTCCGCGTTCGTTCGCATTGTGTTTACTATTACGATGATAGGGTTTTATATTGAGTTGAGCTGTGGGAAATTGTGCAATGTATGGGACGAACGAAAACTGTAATAAAATACTGTTTATAAATAATGAAACGTATCGAACAGTTATTGAGATTGTAATGTTGGATCTTGATGGTACGGTTACGTGACTTCATTTCTGTTTGATTTATGGTTCGAGCTGTAATAAATTTGATTGTTTGAGCTTGTTCGTGATTCGTGAACTAGCTTAACAAACCCGTATGGTGATTCTATCATATTCTGTGCAATTTTATTACACCGTTGTATTCCATGTTGTGACAGGTTATGAGGTCTGTCGATTTATCGATTAATGATACAAAATATTACCACCTTTGTCTTTTCGTGGGCGTCATAAAAGGCGACAGAGTAACAATTAATTAAAATAATATCTAGAAACCAACACTGAAAGTTCATAATTGTGGACTGACTTTTATACAGGGTGTCCCAAAACTCGACGTTAATTCGAAACCGGGTGATAAGGCAACTCACGCTGGTCATCAGAAAAATATATAAAGAAATCCAAGTCGCATGGTTGTAAAGTTATAGGCATTTGAAAAAAAACGCAAAAATTCCCACTTTGTGACAGTCTTTTCCCTCCTGTTGTCACAAATCTTAACTTTTACCAACTTTTTTTTCTGCTGTGTTACCCTGAATAGTGCCTCTTTAAACTCTAATAAATAATTTAAAACCAGCTGGTCTAGTTTTCATATCAATAGGACTTATTTCTTAGAATAAAATTTATAATGAAAAAAATGTCCAGTTTGAACTGACTGTAGTGAAAAAAAAATGTACTACGCGAGTTTGGCAAATTACGCCAAAAGTTGGCGCATTTAGTAAGGATTCGAAAATGGTATAATACTTGGTAAATTGTTGCTGCTATCATGGACAAAAAAATGCTTTTTAGTAAAATTTTGGAGCCGATTCCAATGCTGTATAAGTTAAACGGCTAAGTAGTTGAGCCAGAAGGAGTCACCAAATCAAGTGAAAAGTAGTAGAAACTGTGGTATTAGTTGAAAGTGCCAAAAAGTACAGCCCATCGCAATTTTAAAAAGTCACGAATTACACTCATTACATTCATGCAAATTATGCATGTTCATGTTGCTGTCTTTTTTAATGTTAAATTATTAGGCTAAAACTGTTTTTTTAAAAGCGAGTTATTTCAATACCTCTTCAATATTGTCCGGGAAAAAATTACTCGATGTTGGTAGTCTCCGGATACTAACGATTGTACTCGCAGTACTAACGTGGTACGGGAGAAATTCGTGTGTTTTTAAAATACGATGGGTATGGTATTTTTTGACACTTTCAACTAATACCACGGTTTCTACTACTTTTCACTTGATATGGTGACTCCTTCCGGTTCAACTACTTAGCGGTTGTATTTATTCAGCATTGGAATCGGCCCCTAAATTTTACTAAAAAGCATTTTTTTGTCCATGATAGCAGCGACAATTTACCAAGTATTATACCATTTTCGAATCCTTACTAAATGCGCCAACTTTTGGCGTAACTTGCCAAACTCGCGTAGTACATTTTTTTTTCACTACAGTCAGTTCAAACTGGACATTTTTTTTATTATAAATTTTATTCTAAGAAATAAGTCCTATTGATATGAAAACTAGACCAGCTGGTTTTAAATTATTTATTAGAGTTTAAAGAGGCACTATTCAGGGTAACACAGCAGTAAAAAAAGTTGGAAAAAGTTAAGATTTGTGACAACAGGAGGGCAAAGACTGTCACAAAGTGGGAATTTTTGCGTTTTTTTTTCAAATGCCTATAACTTTACAACCATGCGACTTAGATTTTTTTTTATATTTTTCTGATAACCAGCGTGAGTTGCCTTATCACCCGGTTTCGAATTAACGTCGAGTTTTGGGACACCCTGTATATCTACTTTATCCGGTTCTGTGCCTCGCCATCTATTTCATACTTCTTAACTTGTACCATTCAATACAAATACAAACACATTGAATGCGACAAGGTTCTATATAATTAGTGGAATACCTACTTAGTTCTGTGTATAATCGACATACTCGTATATCCATATGACGTTCATATTTGTTTCGTCCGTACATTAGCACTGCGATCGTTTTACACGGCATTAGGTAAATTATAAGCTCCACTAGTCGCTGTAACATGATATGTTTGCAGTCGGTGCCGTCTCGACTTCATTCACCCTGTACATAGAATAGAAAAATACAGTAAGGAAATTTATATGGCGTTTGTTAATTACTGATTTAATTATGTTACAGTAGGTATATAACTATAAACTAAATTACTTATTAATATTAGGTTTGTAATACGCGGACTACAACGACGTTAACTAATAATAATAGATGTGGAATACTTATTGATTCGGCGATCATTGTTCCGAAAGAACTATCGGTTAATAGACTAATTCCAAAGACTTCTCTACGGACATCTAAGGAGATTCGCGTTAGACAATTGGATCTTAGGTCTGATGATAATTATATTTAAAAATGTAAAATAATGTAAATAAAGATATTATTATCATCTATATATTTAGATATCATCTATATCTATACTAATATTATAAAGAGGTAAAGTTTGTTTGTTTGTGACGTTGTAGGGGGTAATTTTTGGATCGACTGAACCGATTTTAAAAATTCTTTCTGTGTTGAACAAAAAATTTATCGGGGAGTGTCATAGGCTATATAATATCACGCTATGACTAATAGGAGTGCAGCATTAATGAAATATGTTTAAAAAAGGGGCGCGTTTTTTTCGCCGCCCAACGATGTGGGCACGGGTCAGCTAGTTACTAATGAAATGAAAAAGTTGGACCAATGAAAAAATTACTTTACCAATGTAACAATATTTACTAATTAGAGCTTTTATTAGAGTTCCCGACCCTCCTTTCCTTATAGTCGACCCAAAGTTACAGAAGTCGACGTCACTAATTAAAATAGAGCGTGTGATCACAATTACAAAATAGTTTTAAAACATTCAAACTAAACAACTAAAATGGTTGTACAATTATTAAACAGTGCTAGTAACATAAACCTCGGGCCTTCGGGACTCATTTAAAATTCGTCTGCTATCACGTTTCATACACACATAGCTACCGTTCATACATAATTTACATCTTAAATAAAACAAATCTTTTACTTTATGGTCTATCGTTAATTTTAATGGTCTATGTTTGACACCTCGTTTATTTTAAAATCTATTTCTTTTTTATTATTAAAAATACAATTCCTGCCTTTTTTATTTTATAAAGCATAAAGTTGATGAGATGAGAAACCAAACTTGCTTAACCTGTTTTAAAGTTTTATGTAGGTATTTTTATAAACACTAATGTAACGAATACTTTCAGGGTTGTCTTCAGGGGTTTTGAACCGGGCGTCGAACAAGTTAAATTGAAATGGGAGTCGCATACAATAGCTTTGCCTCTGAGGCAGCACCATATTATCAAACTAGCTGACCCGTGCCCACTTCGTTGGGCGGCGAAAAAAAACACGTCCTTTTCTTAAACATATTTCATTACGCGTGATATACCCTATGACACTCCCCGATAAATGGACTATTCAACTCAAAAATAATTTTTAAAATCGGTTCAGTAGATCCAGAGATTAACCCCTACAACGTCACAAACACACAAACTCTACCTCTTTATAACATTGTAAGCATAAATATTATTTTTATTCTATTGTATGGCATTGTATGATCTATACATGAAAAAACTTTCTAAAGACTGCTTTTACTTTCAGCAGTTTTAGTTTCCTTACAATACTTAGTACTTATTATGCTTTCAGATACAAGTACCGACTTTTACCAATACTATTTATTACATACTTATTTTTTTAATAAAATACAACACTTTCTACACACATGTTGTGTAAAAACAGATATTGTGTTGACGTTTATTGCACGTTTATTGTATGTAACGTAATCGTAAAGTACCTTTGCAGCTGTTAAGAAATATCTCGTATTAAGGTCACTAGTCAATAAAATATAAGATTATTGAATAGTGTTAATGCATAGAGACAAGTCCAACATTGCAGACTTGCATGGCGTACTTACCACAGACGTGTAGTCTTTATACGTTGTCTGTGGAACGAAGCTTAATTTTTCAAGAGCAGTAGGTACGTTTTCTGTGTTCTATTCAAACGTTTATGTATGTTTTTATTTACACAAATATTCAGGAAAACTAGGTACTATTAGTCGGTGGCGCGAAGTTTGTTATTTCAAATCTTAGAAAGGTCATAAATTGTATGTATTTGCAATCCACAAATACCTATCCTGTGTTCGTTTATATGATTTTTGGAAATGTAAAATTGTTTTTCTAAAAACAACAAATAATACCAGAATTATCTTATTCAGATAGATTAAATTAGTCCTCGTAATATTTGAGATCAAATGTAATGATTACTTTGGCATAATATTACAATTTTGTTCGTATCTACCCACACAGAACATGTTCATTGAAACATTTCCAAGTTTAGGTTTCCTGATTCTTGGTAAAACTATGTTAAAAGTCATTTATTAATGTCAAATTTGTATTTCTTAATGTTCATTATTTATTTATTTTGTTTTATTTTACGTAATAGAGTTATCTACATTATTATACCTGATAATTTTTACTAAAGAACATAAATATTATTAAGTATTAATAGCTTTCTTAAATCAATAAAGGCGCTCTCCAGCTGTCCGGAAAAAGCTAGGCTTGAACTGTGGATTGAAAAATTCCAGCCTCCTGCAGAGTACATCAAACCAACCGAAGCTCTACCTGCAGGACAAAACCTCCCATGATCCACCTGGCCGTCAATCAATCGCCTACGTACCCAAGTGTGGCCGGGGGCCGTTGTAAGCTCTATTTGAGTAAATGGGGCACATTGAGTATTCAGCTACTTAGTGCGAGTGTGGCTTTGACCCCAGACAATGACGCACCTCTTGAAATGCCCTCGATGCCTCACTACATGCAACCCTCAAGACCTATGGGCTGTTACAGACAATGCAGTTGCTGTGGCCGAATTCTGGGCCGGCACTGATTGGCACGAAGAAGAAGAAGTATTAACATCATCATCATGTCTAATTAATGTCCCATTGCAGAGATTACGGGCTACGACCAATCTCTGCAATGGGTTGGCATGGACGAGAAACAGAGAAAAACTTAGATTCCCTTCTTATACCACACAGGCAATTAAGATTCCCTTGAATTGAACCCCTTTACTTCTTGGTCAACTTTTCCGACCTGGCTTGTTGTGGGGTAGTCATCATAACAGCCCATCAATGTCCCACTGCAGGGATTGGCCTTCTCCCGTGACGGAGGGATATTTGGTCTACTAATACCACGCTGGCCAGACGGATTGGTACAGGATTTAATTTCAAGTTTTCCTTTATTTTTTTCACATTGTGGGGTAGTATAGTAACACTGTGTTAAAATAATCCGTGACGAACAACGTAAAGAAGGTCACCATACGAAGTCATTAATTTATGTCAAATCAGAGTTCCTTAATAGTAATTACGTCGTGTTAGATTTGTTATTTTTACGTAATAAGGTTACCTGAAAATATTCTATGACTAAAATATAATATTACTAGCTTTTGCCCGCGTCTTTACCATTTTTGGGTGTGGGGCGTTAGAAAGGGGCAAAAAGTAGTCTATGTTAGTCTCCATCCCTTCAACTATCTCCACTTAAAAAATCACGGCAATTCGTCGCTCGGTTTGGAGAGACAAACGTGAAGGAAAGACAAACAGACAGACATACTTTCTCGTTTATAATATTAGTATAGATGCTTTCCTTCGCATAAGTTGTTGCATTCTAACGTAAGGTAAATATAATGAAAGGTAGGAAGATACTTAATCATTGAATATGTTTTATGTGTGTGTCCTATACTTATTTATTATAAAAAGACAACTCCCTCACCAAGTATCGAGCCTAGTGCCGCGCGGACTTTTACAAACATTTTCACAAAAAACAAATCCGTTCTCTTGTGAAGATGTTTACCATTTCCTAGAAGTTTACCTGAGTGTTATCTTCGGGTGCTTTTACAGATTTTCATTGAAAATGTGTACTTACCAGAAGTTTATGTAAAATTAAGTGGACGTGTTGCTGTGTCATACTTTATAAGTTTTTTAAATTTCCATGAAATAGACACATTAAATCGGAATCCTGTATAATTAAAATACACAATGTATAAGTATAATTTTATACATCGTTAAGGTGTCAACAGACACACGTCATATTTCATTATACGTTAGTTTACTCAATAAATAAAATTATATTTTCTGTTTTATGCGATAAATGTTGTAACTCTATACTCGTATTTATAATAAAGTGAGCTTTCATTTTACAAAAATAAATATCGGATTTCCCAAGTATGTTATTTAAAACATTTGTTATTTTGTTTTTAATATGTAAATGTAGTCAAAGTATAAAGAATATCATATAACATGTATTTGTAGCACGCTACTAACTACAAAAGAACATTGTAAATAATCTTTGATGCGTCAGCGTAACATCCTTCTATCTATTTGTATATGGGTGGAAATCCCGAAGAGCCTTGTCAACACTAAGAACTGTTATTCTCAGGTCCATGTTGGACTTAACTTCTCCGTGTTCTCTAGGTTAGCCCTAGTTTAGCCCCACTTATCTTCTCTTCTAATGCAAGTGAATATGTCATGTTATGTTAGTCTGATTGGTCCATTCCAAATGTTGAGAGACCTGTTGCCTTACGAGACTCTTTAACAAAATTATCGACTAAAGTAAGTAAGTAGTTAAGTACATTAATAGGAGATTTTGTTGTTTTTGAAATACAACTGGTGTGAATTCACCTACTAAACTAAAATTCTTCTATTTATTTTCATTTTCGCTTTGCGGAATTGTGGAATTGGAGCTAATGTGCAGAACTGAGTTATAGAGAATTACCTACTGCCAAAAGGGGTTTAATTATCGACTTTCTTAAATTAACTTCCTTACATCAGACTTTTTAATATGCGGTTTCTCTTATAAACAACAACGTTACGATGAGAATCTATATATCTAGTAAGCCATCTTTTCCTTGTCATAATCTTAGAGACTTATATGCAAGAAAGGGTTGATATCTAAAAAAGGCTATATCGAATCCGGTCAATTAATGACGTTGCGTATTTTCCACACTAATTTTATTATCAATCAAACTCTAGTTTTTTCTAAACTTACACTACATTTAAAAAAAAAGATTTGCTTGCCATTTTTTTCTAATCTTTCTGTACCTACCGTTTAAACTTACACTGTGACGTCTACTTACTACGTACTATTCTTTGTCCCTAATGAATGGCGCAATACCGAGGTGACATGATAGTGTTGTCGTAGTTTTGATTAGTTCCTTGTACGGCCGGTACTGGGTCAAGGAATATTTGCTAGTACTAAAAATATCTAGATAGGTAATTAGATTTTGGGTATAAATAAATTTATAAGTAAACTGTCAGAATTACTAAGAATCTTTTAATTAAATATTGTTACAATAGTATAGCTACGCCATTCGCAATTGTGGCAAGAGCAGCAAGAGGTGCTTTTGTAGTTAAGTTGATATTCTCAATATTTAGTTAAGCTTATTGCACCATAATGTAGTTACAGTTCTTACATAATATACACAGTATATAAAGCATCATTATTTGTAAAAGTCCCCGAGCCACAAAGCATTAGTGCTAACTGCTAATGCAAGAACATTATCCATATACAAACTATTGTTTTGACCAAGCTGGCTTATGTGTCCGTTAAATGTCTGTCATATCCCCGCAACACAGTTCTTAATTCCTAGTTCGCGCATTGTCTGGATAAAAAGATTAATAATACAAGAACTTAACTTCCATACAAACGAAGTTGCAGTTGAAATCTTGTAACAAACAAATGCATCACACAGAAAGTACGTTCAAGTTTTCTGCTCTAGCAACACCGTGCGTAGGTCGGTCGGTGTCTGATTACGAACGCTCCTAAATTTACCTTAGCCAAGCTACTGCCATTAAAAGCATTTATGTTATATTGGATGTCACAATATTATAGACGTGAGCTTAGGTTACGGACGAGCTTTGACCGAATGTCATGAGATGTTTTGTTAATTATGTAGGTATGTCCTATTCATAGTAAGGCTTAAAAATACTTGAATTTACTGGACACAAAAGTTGTTACGGCTCAAAACAATCAATTAATTGTGAATTACACAAATACCTTATCTAAAGTTATTTTATTGGCCCCAATTAGCTTAGATACAACTGTTCAGTGCCATAGTTAGTTACGTTAGCGTTCAAGACTTATAATGGAAAAGAGAATCACTAAGAAGTGGGTCACTTTTAGGAAAACTAAAATGTTATTTTATATTAATTTAAAAAAAAGTAATAACTAATAAGATGTGTTGTTATGATACAACCGTTGTTAGGATAAAGGCCAGCCAGATTATGGTACTTAATCAATATATTTATATACAAATGATTTTATGACAACAAGACAGCAAATTTGTTGTTTTACCACAAACTTAAATTTAATATACATGATATGTATATTAAATTTAACAAAGATACATCACACTTGTATAAAATTACTTGTGTCCTAGTGTGAAATAGATTCCTCTGACTGAACTAACGGAGACTAGTACTCAGGTGACATTTGACTCAAATTCTGTTTACAAGGGATATGTTGCATGTTTATGCATTGCTTTGTAGCATTAGTTTGAAGTAACATTATTATGTATTGAGATTGAAATATAATCTCGAAGTACTTCCTAGGTTTATTTTGGATTGGATTGGATGGATCATTTATTACATTAAAACAGTTCATATATCTAATACATTGCCTCACACAACTGCTTGCGCAGTTTTATACTGCTCATACTATCTATCAATCTTCATACTGCTACAAATTATAACATATCTTTAGATTATTACCTAATTATATTCCTCTCAGAACTCTACTACAGCCTTTTGACAAACATATTTTCTCTAGTCTCATAGAAATGTATCAACCTTATATGTAGACACAGCAACTAATCAACCTAGACACTCATGTAGGTACCTTAATACCTTGAATAAGACACAATTTTAAATGAAAATGTTTAACTTGATGTGTTGCTGTGTGTACCACCACATTTTATACAAATAAATCTGATTTTGATTTTGATAAATGTCGTTTACTTATTAATCTTATCAAGTAAAGACATCAATTAAATTTCACTAATAAATACTATTCTACCACACCACGAAAAAAAGCTTACATAGACATAAATTACCACCAAATTAAAAACTACCTCCTTACATATTCTCTCATTAATAACGTACCTTTATATTAATTAATAGAAACAGCTGCTAGTTTTACTTCATCTAATTAATATTTCGCAGTAAGCTACACCAAAATGTAAATGTAATTATTAATGTTGAATAATGGCCGTGCAGTTTTACCTAGGTATGTATTCCTTGCATGCCCAGGTGCGTTCGTAGTATCGTGTTTTCACCCGGTGATAATTATTACGCAATGCTACACTGGCAACACTGGCGTTGGCGGTAAATTGAAACTGGAAAGCTCACGTATTTCGTATTTTACGATACGATGTGGTTAAGTTATTGTTAATAGATACATTTTATTTGTATTCGTTTTGTGTTTATAAGTTATTAAAATGAATCGAACTATTAGTAAATGTTGAAGCTCGAGATAGGATTCGAACCTGCGTCCTCCGGGTAAAAGCTTTTAACCGTTAAACCACCCGTGTCTTTGTGCTTTTCCATTGCTTTGCGCAGATTTAACAGCCACTAACCCCCTTACTCATAAACGCCTCTTAAATTTAATCACTGTTTAGCGAGATTTTTATTACGAAAACCAACCTTATACCAAACAACGTAAGAGTTTAGGATAAATAAACAACTGACTAAAATTTAAGAGGCGTTTATGAGTAAGGGGGTAAATGTCTAAATTTCACTCAAACTAGGCAACTTCATCTGTCCAACATATTATAACGGAAAAAATAATACAACCTAATTTCTATTCTACTCGTAAGGATTGGAGGCGGTCACAAAGATAATATTTAAAAAAAACGCTGGCCAGACTATTTGCTACGGATTTTTACGAGTTTTCCTTCTGTTTCAATATTACTTTGATGTAGAGGCAATTATGCGATAAATTTTTGCTAAGTCTGACTTACGATAACACTGTGAGGTCTAGTAGGTTCTGACATGATCATGATACCGAAAGACCCAGTGACATGAAGACGATTGAGAATTTTCACACGAGTAAAAAAAGGGCGGTGACGTTCTGTACTCTTACCCCCCCTTACTCATAAACGACTCTTAAATTTTAGTCATGTCATTAGCTTAAATTCTTACGGTTTTGTTTGGCATAAGGTTGGTTTTGCTGATAAAAAAATCGCTAAACAGTGATTAAATTTACGAGCGTTTTATGAGTAAGGGGGTTATTCTAAACATAAAATCAGTAGGTGCCTACATAGTCACAGAGTAAATATTGCGGTAAGCTACTCCTATAAAGTAAGTGATATTACGTAGCTTGCTAAACTGTACATCTAAACGTAATCGGAACCTCATGGGAATATTGTAAACAGTATCACTTGCGAATTACGTTTAGTTGCATCATTCTCTATGGTATGTAGTTACTGATTTCCTAATTATATAAATAGCTCATATAATAATAATATGTATGTTCACTTGTCCTTTTATTATAAACGTTTGTTATAAGCGTCCAGCAATGATAATATGAAAGAAAGAAAATATATCAAAATCAATGGACTCTGATTCGATTTCCACATGCACGAACGTAAATGTTTGTATGTAAACGTCCGAGTTTTTCGACGCATAACTAAGTTGTAAGTTTTTAAATTATGAATGTTTATAAGTTTTCTTGTACCGATAGAACAAGCTCTGATTTCTTGATTAAACATTGCGTTTTAAAATAATAATGTAATATTTATATCGAAAGAAAGACAAAGCCGGAGCCGCGAGCACAGACTAGTTACATAAAGTCAAAATCCTATTCCCCTTATAAAACATAAAAACAAAATATGTAAAATATAGTAGGTATAAGTGTAAAATTGTGATCTGACGCAGTGTTCTTTCTGTAACAGGAGCCCAATTATCTTGGCATGGACTGGTCATCTTGTCCTCTCTGTAACACAAGCCGTGTCCACAGGACGCTCTCAGCAAAAGGCTTGCAGGGATTAATTAAAACAATGTTATTTTGATACTCATGTGTCAAAGGTATATAGTTACATAGTAATGAAGGCATCTTATGTACTAACGTGTTTGAAAATCTCTCACTGATTTGTCGTTCAATATTGTGTTTATATTTTAGTAAAGCTTATGTATTAAGCTTCTTATATACTTAGTAATATGTAAAACGTAGTAAATAGTTATCGTTATTACAGTATATTAATGTCCCACTGCACCGACAGGCATTGTTCATTGACGAAGAGATAGATATAACTAGGGCTAGAGGCTATAACGCTGGCTTGTAACAGAGTGTTTTTGTTGTCTTTATTGAACAGACGACCTCGCAGCACACCTGACAGTAAGTGGTATTCATGCTTATTAACGTCAGGAATGCTAGAGCCCAGTAAAGCCGCTGTCTTCGTTGGAAGATTCCAGTCGTCTTTGTAAGGAGTCGAGCCGGTATTTGAGAGCACCTCTCAAGATGCTTCAGCAGTAGTCAAGGGTCTTATGCCACATGTACAGTCCTGTAATATACAGGGTGGCTCATTCAAAAGGGTCAGTATGGGAAAGTCTTAAACTATAAGTCATACGAAGATTTGTTCTTAGGAACCATGACACCGATTTTGATAAAAAGAAAAACTGCATTCATACATTTGAAAAATTCTGTACCCAGCTGGGGAATCGAACCCGGTTGTTTTGCAAAAATAAACTTATACTTTTTCTATTTAAATATCGATTCTGTAGGTCTTAAGCAGTAAATATCTCTATGAAACATTATGTCTTAAATGAATAAAATGCATTTTTTTCACATACTTAAATTTATTATAGTAGGTGTTCGAAGTGGCCACCGTTTTGTTCAATACAATATTTAACACGTTAAGGTAACGATCTTCTTATTGCATTTTGTATCTTCATGCAGCCAATCAAACTAAAACGTTCCATTTTCAAATGAGGCTTAACTTAACACGTCTCTGTACCTATCTACAATATCTACATACTTTATGTGGGCTTTTCAATTGATTGTTAGTGTTTGATTAATACAGTAGAACCCGGTTAATACGATCACGCTTAATACGATTTCACGCATAATACGCCTTTTTACGCCGGTCCCTGCAATTTGAGACATATTTTCATACATTTCTTAACGCCTAATACGATTCGTCATCCCGTTTAATACGCCCGCGCTCAGGCCCTACAACCGCACTCGAGGCCAGCCGTGGGGCCCTTTTAAAGTTGTTTTAAGAAAGCTGGTTCTTGAAATAACGTGGTTGACGTCGTGCTGAAAGAAGAACTCGGGTGCTTCTTCCTGAGATACCAGGATTCAGGAAAACCCTTGGTGGCTAAATATTCAGGCTAGATATTCTTCCATTGATAACAATGTAGTACGAACGAAATTCAATCAATATCTTATTGAGGATGTGAATAACACACAAAACGAGGCCCCTATGCTTAACTGATAATGATGAGGACGAAGATGAGTCAGGCATTATCGGCTATTAATGATTTAATGAATGAATAAGTTGCTTCTTTGGATGAAAGTGATGACGCGGTGCAAAAGTTGAAAATTCTGTAATTGCTAATGCATCAAAATCTTTCTCTCAAACCAAAATAAGTGTTTATTTTTAAGAATGTATTGAATGTAGGTACGGTCAAGGAATTTAATTGTTTAGCAGGTACACAACCTACGTAATTTAGTCGTATTATATACCAAAATAATCCTAGCGAATTTGAAAGATATTACACCTCAAAATTGACATAATATAAAATATAACCAATAAGTATGAATTGCACTTCAAACTTCTTTGTTTACAAACTTCCACCATTCTGTCCAAAGAGTAAAAAATAAAATTTTGACAGTATTATCAATACAATGCATTGAACCAATCAGAACAGCGAATGCTACTCGATATACTTTATTGTTAATAGTGACACAAACTCGGACTAAGGATACTGTTTGATGGAGATGGTAGATAAGGTCTAGTTAAGTTTGACTTAACTTTGGTCTGTCAACAATATAAAATTGAAGAATTTTATTTTAACACAAAATACCTGTCTGTCATAGATAGACAAGGCTAGGTATATATACCTTGTCTAATTAATTTTACGACTCCCAAGACGTCGGGGTTCGTCATCCGTCGTCTGTAGTCGGTAAATAGTAACCTGACCGATTTCAAAATTAAGCAAATTGCTAAACAATTAAATTCCTTGAGTGTACATAATTACAAATAATAAGAACAAAAAAACATAATAATAAATGTAGCACTTTTTTTTCCTATCCCGAGTCATGTCCCAATAACTGAGCCATTACACAATGGCCAGTATTGTTCCCATCTATAAGTCCTTTATATTATAGTTAATGTCATAGTATCATCTTTGTATATACAAAGGCCCTTATTACATTTCCTTGATGATAACAGCCCAATCAAAACATGAAATAGAAAACCTTTGTATATGTTATTATGCCTTAGTCGGAATAACAACATTAAGATAAACATATAACGTTCCGCTCATACAATAGAAACCAATGTATCTTTTAGCATTTAAGATTCTTATTTGATTAAATAAAGTTAGTCTTCATTTACTCTTCAAGTGAGCAACAGCTCTTGTTGTTTCTTTTTAAAAAGCCTTTTGCCTTCGCCCACTACCTAACTGGCGCAGTCGGCAAGTCGCGAACATCTGACAAGTAGTTCTCAACTAAAGTTAGTAACTTCGTCTTCGGTCCGCGAATCAAGAACCTACAGTGGGTGCAGCGCAACTGAGCAGAGGCAACACAAGAAGACTCAACACCATCATCCAGCCTTAGCATTGGCTATGTTCTTGGGGTAAGCATTTACTCTGATTATTTCCAAGACTCCTTTAGTATTCCTTCCCTGAGACCTTTTACGTATTGTGTATTTAGTGTCCGGGTATAATCTAGTGTTTTATTTACTTAATAAACGCACTTTAAACTTCTGAGACCCCTGCATTTGTGTGAGTTTTAAAGTCAATAGATTAAAATGGCTACTGACAAAAAATTCGCCGATGACAAGTCCTCTTTTGATGAGAAACCGGTGCCTACCGATTACTCAACGTTCTCGAAACTGTTACCGAGCTATGACGGAAACAGGAGAACATTAGCATTCTATATCGAAGGTGTAGAAAATGCATTAGACCTAATAACCAATAAAGAAGATCCTTGCATTACTTGCTTAATTAGAAACAAGTTAACTGGGAAAGCTGTAGAAGCCATTTCCCAAAGCCCTGGCTCGAAAACCTGGCTAGATATCAAGGTAGCATTACAAAGAAAATTTGGGGAATTTAGAACAGAAATGCAGCTCGTACGAGAGCTGATGCAGGTTAATAGGGACAATAGTTCTTTGGATATATTCGGTGACAAAATTAGAAATCTAATGAGTACACTAATATCTAGCGAACCGAGTAAGCGCGTGTATTACGAGCAAATGGCACTAGAAACATTCCTAGATAAATTAAATCCTATTACAGCTATTTTAATAAAGCTTAAACACGTAGAAAACCTCGAACAAGCAATAACAGTAGCAAAACAAGAAGAGTCTAAGCTTAGGGCTCGTCGAGCACAACAAAATAATAAATCGGTAATAAATAACAAATCCCCAAAAGGAGGAAATTTTGTAAAAAAAGATCAATTTAATAAAAATAAGACAACGACTAGTAGTGAGTCAAACAAAAGTAAAGTGCATTTCCAAGACGAGTTGGAAGACGAAAACGATAGTTCACTTCCGCTTGAGGAAGACCAAGACGAATATGAGTCCGAAGACAATTTTCACGATGAAAATTTTCTTCAGGATATACAAAACCATCTTCAAACATAGTTTTCATGAATAATATTCAAAATTATAACCGATTACCATACATATACATCAATGAATTAGGTGGTAGATTCTTACTAGATACAGGTGCCTCACAGTCTTTAATACACCCTAAAATTTTAAATTCAAAAAATTGTAACATTAAAATAAAAAACGAAATTCACTACATAAAAACAGCCCATGCAACATCCAAACATAAACAAGTAGCTTATGTTAAATTACCAAGCAAATTATTTAATGACGAAATCACGCACAAATTCTTACTTTTTAATTTTGATCCAGATTTTGCAGGTCTATTAGGATTAGATTTATTAGTCCCACTAAATTGCAAAATAGATATAAAAAACATGGTACTCCACACAGAAAAAGCAGATATTCCAATTAAAGACGACATAAAATCATACACAAAAATACAACCCAAGTGTGAACAAGTCGTCAACTTACTTTGCAATTACGAGGAAGGCGATTATTATTTAAACAGTACCACAATGAAAAACGGTTTGATACTACCATCAGCAGTTATTACTGTAAAAGAAGGAAACGCACTAACATCAGTAATAAATAATTCTGAAAAACAAATATTACTTAAAAATAGTTGTCATTTAAAACTAAACCAATTAAATTTCACGAAAAACACAGCACCGCCAAAACCTCCGCTGAAACTAATTAAAAAAACGGACGAATTATTAAAACAAAACTTAGACAGATTAAGAACAGAACACATGAACCCCGAAGAACTCCGCGAAATTAAAAAACTTTGTTATAATTACCGCGATATATTCTACTGTGACGACATACCACTCACATTCACACACGACATAAAACACGAATTACGATTAACGGAGGAAAAACCAATCTTCGTACGTAATTACAGACAAGCACCTAAACAAAAGGAGGAAATTAAAAAACAAATTAATAAATTATTAGATCAGAATATCATAAGAGAAAGCAGTTCCCCTTGGTCATGCCCTGTGCATATTGTACCTAAGAAGGTGGATGCCACAGGCGAACAAAAATATCGGTTAGTAATAGACTACAGAAAACTTAACGATAAAACTATAGAAGATAAATATCCCCTCCCTAACATAGACGACATATTAGACAAACTAGGACGCGCTCAATACTTCACCACGATAGATTTAGCATCAGGTTACCATCAAGTTGAAATGCACCCAAAAGACATCGAAAAGACAGCATTTACAACTGATCGAGGACATTATGAATTCCTTAGAATGCCATTTGGTTTGAAAAATGCTCCTAGCACATTCCAAAGACTAATGGATGCAGTTTTACGCGGCCTAGACAACGTACTAACCTACCTCGATGACATCATTATATACTCTACATCACTCCAGGAGCATCTAGAGAAGTGTAAACAAGTATTTGAGAGGTTTAGAGCACATAACTTAAAAATCCAACTAAATAAATCAGAATTCTTACAAAAACAAGTACAATTCTTAGGTCATACATTAACAGACAAAGGTCTTCAACCAAATGAAGATAAAGTTAAAGCAGTAAAACAATTTCCTTTACCTAAAACACAAAAAGAAATAAAATCATTCTTAGGACTAATAGGATATTACAGAAAATTCATTCAAGACTTCGCTAAATTGACTAAACCACTTACAAAATGTTTGAAAAAAGGCAGTAAAATTACTTTATCAACCGAATACCAACAAGCTTTCGAAAAATGCAAAGAAGTACTAATTAATGCTCCAATCTTACAATACCCAGACTTCGACAAACCGTTCATTCTCACTACAGACGCATCAGACGTAGCCATAGGTGCAGTATTATCACAAGGACAAATAGGCTCAGACAAACCGATAGCGTACGCATCACGTACATTATCAGACACAGAACAGAGATACTCTACCATTGAGAAAGAATTACTAAGCATAGTTTGGGCAATTAAATACTTCCGCCCTTACTTATATGGCAAACATTTTACAATCTACACAGACCACCGTCCACTTACATGGATTATGTCGTTAAAAGACCCAAATTCTAAGTTAACTCGCTGGCGTTTAAGATTAGCAGAATATAACTTTGATGTACAATATAAAAAAGGAAAATCAAACACTAACGCAGATGCACTGTCAAGGATACAGATATTACATCATAATAAGCATCTAACAGAGGAACCTCAACCTAGTACCTCATCCATCGGCTCTGAGATTGAGCAAATTATTCAATCCATCGACCCACAGGCAGACAACAGAGATATTCGTAGTATACTGGGAATACCTCTTACACCCGACACGATAAGTCACACACAGGAAATTGAGTCACAACCAATACAATCACCTCAACCAGATACAGAAACCGATGAAATACCGGAAATTAACGACGCAATTGATAGACAGTTAAAACAATTTCATATTAGGAAAACACCTGGCAATAGCTACAGAATAGACGACAGATCAAAAGGTAAAATAGTAATCAAAGATGTCTGGATTCCAATTAATAACACTAAAGACCAAATTATTCAATTCCTCAAAGAACACACGATACCAGACAGAACTTTCTATTGTTACTTTCACTACGAAGACTTCTACCAATTATTTTGCCAAGTGTATAAAAACATATTCAGCAATAGGGGCCCAAAACTAATTAGATGCATGAATAGAGTCACTCTCATAGAAAATATTTCCGAACAAATAGACATAATAAGGAAATATCACGAAGGGAAAACCGTACACAGAGGTATACAAGAAACATACAAGCACATTCACAGAAACTACCATTGGCCTAACATGTTAAAATCAATACAACATTTTATAAACAAATGCGAAAAATGCCTTAAAAGCAAATACGAACGCAAGCCATTAAAACTACCATTATCATTAACCGACACACCACATAAACCCATGGAACACATGTTTATGGATTTATATAGCAGTGGAGGAAACACCTTTTTAACGATAATAGATAATTTCACTAAATATGCACAAGCCATACCAATTACCACAGTTAACAGCATTCACATTGCGGAAGCATTACTAAACATATTCTCAGTTATAGGCGTTCCAAAGAGAATCACAACAGACTCTGATTCTAAATTTGATAACGAAGTAATTACGGAAATGTGTGCAATTCACAACATTCACATACATTTCACGACACCCTACAATCCAAACTCAAACTCACCGATTGAAAGATTACACTCAACTTTGGCAGAAATAATTAGAATCCAAAGACTCACCGATAAAAACGATTCAATTAATCTTATGAAATACGCTATAATAGCTTATAATAACACTATCCACTCAGCAACGGGATTCACACCATTCGAACTATTATATGGACATACCGATAGTAGAAACCCACTAGAGTTACATTGCCCCAGAGAGTTCTACCAGGAGTACGTATTAAAACACAGACAAATAATGGAAAATACACACAGATTGATAAACGAAAAACTATCAAGCGAAAAGCGATACGCAATAGAGAAAAATAATGAAAATACGGAAAAAGCACCATTTAAAGTAGGAGACATAGTATATAAGCAGGTAGCAAAGACAGCTAGAAATAATAAACTGGAACCTAAATATCTAGGCCCCTACACAATCATGCGCATACACCCAGAACAAATAGCAGAAATAGTAGGCAAGCACGTTAACGCAAAATCAATTCGAGTACACTTCCGTTTACTAAGGCGACCTGAAAATGTTTCAGAAACGCCATCACCCTCGTCGCAGTGTTCCGGCTCGCCGCAACCTCAGCGATCATTCAGCCAATAGATAACCATAATGGGATCCTAGTACTAACAGAAGCAAAAGCCCAATACCAAGCTGACACGTACCATTTAGCTGTAGTATATAATACAACTAAGTTAAGAGATATATACCTAGATATATGTAGCAATTATTTTACTTTTAAGCTTAAACAAAATAGTTCTATAGATAGTACCACTATTATTAAGCAAATAGATTACCTCATAGATACGGTAGAAAGTAGATTATTATATTTAGGAATAGAAATTGTAGGATTTAGATCTAGATACAGACAAAAACGCGGATTAATAAACGGCCTAGGATCAATAGTGAAAGCTATTACAGGAAACTTAGATCAAGACGACGCAATTAAATTCGAAAATGAAATTAAAAATATCCAATCATCTATCACAAATAATAGGTTAAACCAAAGAAAAACAATTAGTATAATGCAAACTTTTATGAAAGAATACGAAAAATCCTTAGTAGTAATAAAGCAAAACCAAAACGAACTTTATAGAGCAATAGACAGATATTCAAGCCAGAGGACAGAATTCGAGACGAATTATTTAACTACTAATATATTCAATAATATCGAAAATGCACTGCAACAACTTTATGATAGATTAGAAACCTTGGAAAACGCGTTAACATTTTCTCACCTTGGAAAGATGCACCCTAGTGTAATCGATCCCGCTTACTTTATTGAGGAACTCAATCAGATTCAAAACGAAGTTAATGTAAACCTAGCTTTCCCACCAAACATAAATAACATACAGTTATGGGAAAAAGCTATTGTAATAAAGGCATACAGTACAAACGAAACACTTAACTTTATCCTGGAGATACCTATAGTTACAGAACAACCCTATAACTTACTACACCTTTATTCAATTCCTAACAATAACAACACTATCCTTATACCTAAAAATCCTTACCTTGTCTTGGGAAATAACGAGTTTGCATACCCCGACGAGCCATGCATACACATAACGGATGACGAAGTTATCTGCAGACACCTAGAGTGGAAAACATTACTACACTCAAACGACTGCATAGCTCAACTAATACAACATCAAGAACCACACAACTGCACATACGCAACTGCAACATTTGAAAACAACATTATACAACAAATCAAAGACAACAGCTGGATAGTGATCCTGAAACAAGAAGAAGTCATAAAAACAATCTGCAACAAAGATGTTCAATACCAAAGAAACCAAGGCATTTTCTTAATTACTACAGATAACAACTGCAAAATAGAAATAATGGACAGAACATTAACAACACATGAAAGATATGTCAATATGAGGGAGACTATCCCATTACCACGAGCTCACCAAACACCAACAATATCACCTATAAAAATAAACCTAGAAGACATGAAATTGGACAACCTAAAGAATGTCCTACATCAATTAGAAACAATCAAAATACCAGATGAAGAAACCATCAGCATCCCAAATATACCCAGCTGGCCATCAATAATCGTGTACATGATAATGTTCCTGGCCGTAGTAGCAGCAATGGCATACAAACTGTGGCAGAACCCCAAGTCGGCGCCAACTCCAGCATTACAACATGAAGCTGAAGAACTCCAGCTCCAGTCGCAGCCGTCGGTACGCCTTCATCTTAAGGGGGGAGGAGTCATGTCCCAATAACTGAGCCATTACACAATGGCCAGTATTGTTCCCATCTATAAGTCCTTTATATTATAGTTAATGTCATAGTATCATCTTTGTATATACAAAGGCCCTTATTACATTTCCTTGATGATAACAGCCCAATCAAAACATGAAATAGAAAACCTTTGTATATGTTATTATGCCTTAGTCGGAATAACAACATTAAGATAAACATATAACGTTCCGCTCATACAATAGAAACCAATGTATCTTTTAGCATTTAAGATTCTTATTTGATTAAATAAAGTTAGTCTTCATTTACTCTTCAAGTGAGCAACAGCTCTTGTTGTTTCTTTTTAAAAAGCCTTTTGCCTTCGCCCACTACCTAACTCCCGCTTAATACGCTTTCTCGCTTAAGACGCGTTTTTGGTGGGGTCCCTGGAAAATCGTCTTAAGCGGGTTATACTGTAGTTGCATGATAATAATATTACTGTAGATAACAAAACTTCCTTAAAAGTTTAATGCAATGCCAATGATTATGTAACACGGTGTATGTAACTAGTAGAGGGGTACAAACAACCGTAGGGACAATTTTACATGCCTGAACTTGTTGAATATTGTAATGGTGGTCACTTCGAACACCTACTATGATAAATTAAACTATGTGAAAACAATGCATTTTATTCATTTAAGACATAATGTTTCATAGAGATATTTACTGCTTAAGACCTACAGAATCGATATTTAAATAGAAAAAGTATAAGTTTATTATTGCAAAACAACCGGGTTCGATTCCCCAGCTGGGCGCAGTATCTTTTTCAAATGTATGAATGCAGTTTTTCTTTTTATCAAAATCGGTGACATGGTTCCTAAGAACAAATCTTCGTATGACTTATAGTTTAAGACTTTCCCATACTGACCCTTTTGAATGAGCCACCCTGTATATTAAACTTGGCCACTAATACCACGCTGCTCAGTATGATGATTTCTTTCTTTTTTATTAGTAGAGATAATGTCGTCGAAAAAAATTAATTTGGCAGTGAATTTAGAAAAAGTACTTATGTTTTTGACCTTAATTTTGAATAAGTAAATTGTCTTTGTAACTGCTGTGAGAAATTAAATCGTGTATGTGTAATAATGAGGCCACGATGTTGCCAAATTACGTATTTTCAATGTGTTGATGTGCTTTGATTTTTTTTTATTAACTATGACAATAATAGAAAACATAATGATTAACAAATATGCTTTTTTTTCTTGCTTACAGTTACTGAGCAGTGTCACATCAAGATAGCCTTTAATAGAAATTTAGTTTATCAGAGTATTTTATTGGCAGAGTTTCTGCAATGGGTGCTGCCAAACTAGAATTTTGGTCGCCTAATAAGTAGCAAGTTTTCGTTAATCAATATGAGCCCAATGTTTTAATGTGACTTCTTAGTTTTAAAAATCTTAAAATATAAAAATTGTTAAACAAAACAATCTTTTAACAACTTTAATCTCATAAATCGTCACATGTTATTACAATCAAGATTGTTTTGTTAAACGTAACGTTACAGTGAGTGTGACATTTCGTTGTTTTTTTCTGCGACACAGATAGCTCTTGAATTACGTCCGGACGTTTTATATATCCATAACAATTTATTAACAAGATCATGCTGGCAGTTATGTTGACTGTAAGGAGGTCATTAGCGAATATTTTATTTTTAATAAATCTTGTTTTTATTTATACTTTTGCATTAAAATTGTTGGATATTTTCGTCTTGGATAAAAAGATTTGCGTGGTGTAAGTAAGTATAAGTTTTGTCTTGCTCTACATTGTAGGTACATCAATAGGGTAGGTTTAATAAAGGTTTTTATAAGATTCTTTCTTTCATTTCATCGTTTAATGTTAAATAAGCGGCGGATTCGAGACTGTTTCAGGAGGACGCACTTGCAAAACGATTTACCTTCGTTCATTCCTTGAGGCAGGCAAAGAATGGCCACCATAAGATTATAATAATATGCCAGTCGCGGTCACGAACGTAATTCATTGACTATTGCGTTCGTAGGTTTTAGTCGGTACGATCTGACTACGGTTGACATCGATTCCGACACAATTTAGCAGTTTCAATTCATCTGCAATCGGACATAATATAGGTAGGTACTTATATTAAAAATATTCTAAGTATATTTTAATTGTTCTAGGATTTTGCTGAAACGGCAATGAACGAGTTACTTGGCTGGTATGGATATGAGAGGCTGGAGCTACGACGGTGGGCGGCATCGCGAGCTAGAGACGGCTCCAGTCCTGAACAGAACAGTGAACAGAAAAATAAAGGTATGTCTATAATATTTCGTAAAGAAAAATCTGCTCTTCCCACTGCAAGGGCAGACTTCCTTCAGTGACGAAGGGCTACTTATATTGGCTAGTTATTATTGTAGGTATATTGCATTCTTACTCCGTCGCTACTTTGAGACTCCCGGGGTAAAAAGTAAAACATGTTAGGATAGTCTTGGACTAAAATCAACCATTAATAACAGGTCGGCTTCATTTGTCTGTTAAAATGATATTAATTCTCAAAACCACTTAGGTATAACTTATTCCCTTAGATACGTATGTACAATATAATATTAATAACGTAAAATGAAATACGAACAAATAATATTAAATTTCTGAGATACCGAACCCTCTTGCAATTGCAGCTGTAGTTCTACGAATAAACGTTTCCGAATGCAACCCTCGCGCGCTTTCTTAATAAAAATCGCGGTAAAACGAATCGCGCAGCATGATACCATAGATTAAAATCTATATTCCATAGTTTAATAAACTCATTTTCTTCTAGCTCCCGTTTGTTACTAAAACTGATAAAACAATTTATTTAATGATGTTATACTACGAAATATGATAAAGATCGCCAAATATATGGCAGAAGGAACACAGAAAGCTTTGTGTAGTAACTACGTAGATGATATGAAACGTACATTATTTACAAATTTGATACCGCAAAGCCGGTTTACTATTCCTAATGAACGCCCGCGAGTACGTTCTATAAACAGGTACCTATATAGGAGTGCCGCAAGTGAAAATGTAGAACTTTGTGGTTAAATTGTGATGATTACTAATGTATTACGTTACCATATAATGTTACATAGGTACACTCCTAACTCACGCGTCAATTTAGCAAGAAATAACACTCTACCGTATAATATATTTTAGTATATTAAACAATGTTTGTAATTATTTAAAGTATTGCTTACAAATCTACTTTTTCAATAGTTTAGCTTTATCTTTTGGTTGAAAATTAAGTTATAAGTATAACTGTTTTAGAATTCAGTAGGTACCTACTTATCCAATTAATTCGTGTCTAAAAGTTCGCGTTGCCTATGTTATGTTCGTCTATACGAAAAAAGTATTGCATATAAAGTTTAGAAAAGCACAGTAGGTTGTACCTACCTACTCGCTTCAGAATACACCTCGGTGGCGAAGAAGAAGGTTCGATCCCAGTCTTAAGCTTTTGTCTCTGTCCATTGATTTACGATTTAATTCAATAAAGTTTTGACTAATTTGGACTACTGGTACAGATTATCTTATCCTGGTTACTGCAGGTTATTAAATCTAATTTCACATGCCTCCTCTTTCAGTATACTTTCCTCTATATCCATCTTCCTAAAAGAAAACCCTCTCATACTTCTCCAGATTCTCAATAAATAAAAAAAACAAAACAAAAAGCGAAATAATCCAGTTATAAAACAGTTAGTTTTCCATTACTTCCCATTGGATTGGAAAACCGAATTAATAAGGTGGCATAACGAGCTATCATTTACCCGAGTACAAACGATCCATAATAATGAGAATGTCAGTGTAGTGTTTCATGAGTTTTTTTTTACTCTATTTAATATCATTCACAAATTAATTGGAGATGGTTATCTGAAACTCAGTTTATATAGGTATAACGGATTTTTATATATATAATATTCTGCTTAAATAACATGATATTCTGTTATTGCAACTTTTTAGTAAAACGTGCACTTAGCTAGGCGCTCTGTTTTGTATTTTTTATTTTGTTGTATTAATTTAAAACTAAAATGGATATAAGCCTAAATAAGTACTAATTGACATATAGTTAGTGTTTTCGACATTAATAGTATTAGTTTTTCTCTTTTTTCCCGCAAAAGAGGTCGAATCTGCGCTTGTGATGTAGAGGAACAGGTTTGGCTAAATTCAAATTAAAACCATTAAATTTGTTAACCTACATCAAGTACTAAAAATGATATTGTGTATGTTTTGTTTACTATATTTACCTTAGCTACGTAGTAGGTAATTATTAAGTAATCTATGCCTTAATTACTTGGTACTCTTGTAATCGAATTTACTGCATCTTTGGAATGTTACGTAATGGAGACATTAAGTAGATGCATTCTTATTCCAAAGAGGTTTCACTATCTCATACATAGACAAACTAACGCTTTGTTCTCATTGATGTAGGTAGAGACTACTCATACTAATTGTTATACACGCCCGTCAGAACTCGGAAGGGACGTTCTACTACGCACCTTATAAAGGATGAACAATATTTAAAAATTGTCAGGAACAACTTTATCTGCGCATTACAAATGCTGTTAATATTTATATAGAAACGATAATAATTAATTATTTAACATAACACTGAAATAATGTTAAACTAAACGCAAATTCAAATCAAGCGCCTTGCCGTATAATCACAGCAAATCTCATTTCGTGAATGATTCTACACGCAGTACACACTCTTATAAATATATTAATGTTTATGAATGAAATAATAAAATGTATAACGGCATACACTTTCGGAACTACTGCTTTACTTTTCAATATTCATTTCGTTTCTCACAAACATGACTGTTTAACAGCTTCTCCCATATTAGCCTTTTAAATCGGTAGGCGTTCTACGACGCGCGCATCTTTTTTGTGTTTTTATCCCGTCACCACAAGATTAATTCTTACAACCAAATATTTTCTTCATCATAACAGCCCATTAATGTCCCACTGCAGGGACGGGCCTCCTCCCGTGACATAGGGATACTTGGCCTACTAATACCACGCTGGCCAGACGGATTGGTATAGGGTTTAATTTCAAGTTTTCCTTCTTTTTACTTCGTAAAGATAATATTAACGGTTTAGTCCCTTAGTCGGTTTTTACGACACCCATGGGATGAGGTGGGGTGGTGACATATTGTATTTTTATTCCGTCACCACACGGAGAAATATAATAATAATATTTTTTTCTTATTTAAATATTTTCTCTTTCTCATTTCCAGCAGACGAGTGCTCTTGGTGCAACAAGAACATCACCAGCGAAGGTGGTGCACTACAGCAGGCAGGTGCAACGTTCTGTTCCGAGCTGTGCTTCAGTCAATCTAGGAGGGCTAACTTCAAGCGAGCTAAGACATGCGATTGGTGTAGACATGTTCGACACACTGTCGCGTATGTGGACTTTCAGGTAATTATCATCATCATCATGATAACAGCCCATTAATGCCCCACTGCAGCGACGAGCCTCCTCCCGTGACGGTAAGATAGTTGGCCTACTAATACCACGCTGCCCAGACGAATTGGTATAGGGTTAAATATCAAGTTTTCCTTCTTTTTATTTCGTAAAGATAATATTCAAGTCCATTACTTAGTCGTTTTTTACGACACACATGGGATGAGATGAGGTGGTGAACTGGTGACACACTGTATTCTTACTCCGTCACCACACGGATAAAATAGGGTATTATTAAGATAAATAAAGTTAATTACGCATTTTATATATAACACATTGACATTTACTAATCTTACGTAGATCACTGATCAAACTAGAAACACAAAAATTCCACAATTATTTTTTAAGAATACACCTGCAATAGGGACCAAGTCCTATTTCGCGGTAACTTGTACAAACATGAAAAGGATAGAAAGTTCATCCAAATTCAAGACAACAATTTGTGGATCGCGCGAATAATTTGTCTTGCGTGGGATCGCAACCACTTACACGGCAGCTAATACACTACCACTACACCGCCGAGACAGAAAAAGAGAACTATTTCCCTGGTTCCCAACCGTACCTAACTTTTAAAATTGCTTGTGTCCTCTTTGTTCGTTAGTAATATCCTTCAGACAAAACATTTTAACAAAGGGCTTTAATAGCAACTACTTACTACATTCAAAACGATTATTGAAAGTTTTCTAATAATTTTATTCTTTCACTTTTCAGGATGGAGCCACACAATTGCAATTCTGCTCAGACAAATGTTTAAATCAATACAAGATGCACATCTTCTGCCGTGAAACACAAGCACATCTAGATCTTAACCCACATTTAGTCAACTCGTCCTCATCATCCAACTTGATAACCCCAGACTTATGGCTGAAAAACTGTAAGAGCCGCTCTGCATCACCAACGTCAGAACGATCAGGGTCACCAAACCCTGAAAATGCTTCTAGTAAACCAGTACACACTGAGAAGACAGAATCACAAAAGACTCAAGATAAATCTCCACTTCCTCTGATAACTATTGCACCAACAGCGAAGCTCATGAGGCCAAAACGTACTTCAGACGAAGCTCCACCAATACAGAAGTCCCCCGACGTCAAAAAAGATACTAAGATTAATAAAATGAATCTGCGGAAACGACGGACATCGAAATGTTCAGCTACAGTCACTTCTCAGACTGTTAGGCAGAGGACTTCGACGCCGAAAGCTCAAGATCTACGAATGTGCAGCCCCTCTGATGGATCTTCGCCTGCTTCTTCTATAGTTGGGAGTGCATTACATTCACCGCCACATCCGATTAATCCACACCCACCTGCTCCGCCGTTCAACCCTAGTCATATGTTCACGATGCCCCCTCCAATGTTCATGGAGAATCATGAAATGCGACACCCTCATATGTTTCCCCCTCGTTTAAATTTCATGCCTAGACCAGGAATCCCATTAGAACGACCACGATTACCTCCTCCTCTACTGAACATTCCTCCACCTTTGCAAGGACAAGCGCCGCCAGTCACAATTTTAGTCCCATACCCAGTAGTTCTACCCATACCCCTTCCGATACCTATTCCAATACCATTTTCGGCGTTTCTTCAAGCTCATTGCGCTAATAAAGTCAAAACAGAAACTAAGCAAGATGACGTGGAAGGACCTCTAGACTTTACAATGCACAGCGATAAAAAGAAAGACGAGGAAACTTCTCCATGTCATAACCAACCAATTTCGGACCCTCCAGAAGAGACCACCCCAGTCTGTTTACAAACCAACCCGAGGGTAGAGGAAGAGCCAATGGAGACCGAAAGTAATGAAACTGTGAATCCAGAACAAACTTTACCAAAATTCAAAATAACAAGACTTGGAAATAAAATGGCGAAAATTGTTGCTAAAACTAGGGAGCCGTCAGAATCAGCGAGGCCCCTGAGGAAGCGGCGGAGACTAGTGGAAGTTGCCACAGATGATGAAGCTCTCATTCCAAAGACAAGAAAAATAGTAGAAGTATAAATATAGTCATGAATAATCCTTGATACATATCACAAACGCATGATAATCAGAACAGAGTTCATTATTCTTTCAGATTGCTAGTCTTAGTATTAAGTATTTTAATGTTTTAGATATTAGGAGGCACTGTTATTGTGATATTAGTAACTTATTACTTTATTGTACTATCTGACAATTTTATTCGTGACCCACAAAAATATTCTGTTTAATTTGTTGGGTATTTAGGACCTTATTAAAATGCGTGTACGACATGTTAAATAATAGGTGTTAAAGGCCTTTTTTGTCCGTGGTCCCTGTGATCGTCCCTGCAGGAACCACGGGTAAAAGCAATTACCCGTGGTCCCAGCCGAAATTATTAGCCGCCTAATTAAAATACGTTAAAACATCATTTAGCGAATATAATGTGTATTTTTATTACAAGAACAAAGGAAGGAAAGACTGTCGTAAACTGTTCAGATATTGATGGTATTGGCAAAATGTACATTTTGACCTCAACCAGAATTTTTGAACATAGTTTACAAATTTCTGGTATTCGTGTGGTTAAGTACCCTTAACAGTTGCTAATAGATACCAGACTGTTTGTATTTCGTGGGACAGAGAAGACGCTTTACGAAGCCGAAATTGACCGATTGTCTCTATCCACAAGTCGATGTGCAATATTTACGGCCGGGTACTGTAGATACCTTTTAATTCTTTGCTTTAGATGTTATATGTTTATATCCTTTGTTCTGATATAAAAATACACATTATATTCGCTAAATGATGTTTCAACGTATTTTAATTAGTCGGCTAATAATATCGGCAGGGACCACGGGTGATTTCTTTTACCCGTGGTCCCTGCAGGGACGATCACAGGGACCACGGACAAAAAAGGGTTAAAGGAACGTCTACGATTATTTTAAAGGAAATTCAACCTTATTGTATTTAGACTCGTGTACCTAATATAAAATATTGTCGGGTCACGATTTGATTTTGTCGTGTACTTACGTAAAAATAAAAAATAATATTATTACTGTATTACGTTGTTTTATTATCAGCTTGTTTGTTGGTCTGTGATAATAAATCTTGTTTGAAAGTATTATTAGTACATACAATAACAAAAACATTCTTATCGTGTAATATTGCCTACTATCATTTGCTGAAAGTGATCGAGAGTCTATCACCAGGAAGATACTAGTAAATGCGGTCTTGACCGATAGCCTTGTTTTACTTACGTATAAACTTTTAGATAAGTAGGTAGACATTATTTAGCAATTTAATTCAAAACAGATAATTTAGATATAACTGTTTTGTTAACATTGTCATCTAATATACCTACAGGTATATGTGTATTTACGCCGTTTCGTGAAGCTCGTTTGTCTATGATGAGGGATTGCTAAGACTTACTACTTAAAACAAGGCTATCAGTCAAAGGATGTTCCTAGCTAGTGTCCGTGCATTTCATTGCCGAAAAAAGTCCAAGTCCACATAAAAAGAACTAATAATGTAGGAAAAATTGCCTACCGAAATAAGCACTCCTATCTTTTTGCTGACTAACTGCACCTACAGCTTATTGTGTAATACATTTCCTTTCGTATCTTCTCATCATTCCTAATTTGATTATGAAAGATAACTCACAATACCTTTTTCTATTACCTTTGTGCGTAACATTCTAATTTTAGGCTTCTAATAATACGACCCACAAACAACCACTTATCTGATCCATATATCATTATATAATAGGCTACATGCGCTGAGAAAAGGCTCGAGACACAAAGGCAATGCCGGGAAAAATCAGATTGTTAAAAAAAAACAGAACTAATCTGCAAAAAGGTACCTACATAATAAAGGTGTTGTGACAAACGGAAAACATATTATGTTAACACATGGACTACTGATAAAACAATGAATCATTCATACTTATGTAGATTCAGCTGTGACATATTTCAAGCAATCACCAGTTCACAAACAAAACAATGAAAATAAAAAAAATTCATTCAATTTCAAAGACTTTTAATGTTGTAAGTAAAGACTTTGTACGTCATCGCTAAAAATCTTTCATGGAAAATATTGTTTACTATATTTTAACATTGTTCTTATTAACTAGCAGCTAGGCCACACAAGGTGGATTGTATGCCTATCAACAGAAATTTGTACATTATTTGAGATCCAATTACATTTTTATAACATATCATTAATAAATTGCATTCTATAAAATTATATTCTCAACATAATTAAGCATTATTGGAAGTAGCATATTAAATGCTTTACAACAATTAAAGGCATTACTGGCATTTCATAACTCATTCTTGTGTGGATATGAGGCTAATGTAGAGATTTAGCGATTTGTCATTAGGCCAGGATTCAACTACCACTAGAAAGAGAATATTTCACATGAACATATCATTATAACTATAAAAAAATAAATTTGAAGCATTATGTTTAAAAATCTAAGAACATATAATGTTTTATTCATGTCAAAATTCTCTTACAAGTGTTGGTCTATCAATAACTTATCAAAAAGTTATTTGGCCGATACATTCTTTGGAAAGAATGACATACTAAATTCATATTATATTCATCATTGTTATTTGCGTACTGAGTACAGCATCTACACTCTAACTACAAGAAGTTAAATGCCTTATTGCTTGTTATTATATAAATCCCAGAGTGTAATAGCACCATCAAGACCGCCCGCTGCCATAATGTGAGCTTTCCAATATGACACTTTCTCAGTTGAATACACAACATCTTGGATTGCTTGCTTATGTTCTGTGAGAACAACAAGAGGCCTCAGTGAGAACCAAGAAAATATACGAATGTGTCCGTCCCAGCCTCCTGAGGCGAAAACTTTACCATCGAGGCGAGACTGAACTTTATTTGTACCTGGATTTTTAATTGTTATATCCGTCTTGTGTGCCAAGCTTAAGTCTTTTCTCCATATACTAAAGATCTGTATCACATTTGATGCATTACCAACCATACCTCTTTGTTGCTCAAGATGAAAATCTACTGACATGGGACACTCCAGTGTTTGAAGTTTGCTGAGACAATGACTAGTGTTGAGATCCCACAGTAGCAGCCATCCTGCTTCGTAACCCACCAGCAGGCATGGTTGGTCACAAGGAAATTCTATATATTTCAAGCACATTGGATCTCCGAGCTTGAGAGATTCGCATGGCTGAAGAGTTCCCACTTTCTCTAAAGAAAAGTTGTAAATATGAACTTTCGATTCCTTGTCAGGTACATAAAGTGTTTCGAGTTTTGTGTTGGCTTCAAAGCGGCAGAACCCAGGATAATCAATGTCAACAACTGCATCTTCTTCATAACCCGTATTTGTTAAACTAAAAACTTTAAACTTGCCGCCTTTCTCTTGAGTGATGAGATGGTTACTGGTGTGGATGAGGTGAAGAATAGGAGCTTGACCAACTTGAATTTTTTGCTGCACTCTGTTTGTCTGAAAACAAAAATATGCCATAACATTACTATGGATATAAGAAGTCCTTTGTGTTGATATCTAGGTAAGTATACTTGACATGTAAATTTAATTCAGCTCACAAGAAAATTCAGATAAAAACTAGGTTGAACTGAATTTGGTATTTAAACTTCCATAGCACTATGATACATTGTACATGAAAGTTGAAATAGTGAAATAACATATATTTCATAGTCCATCATAAAACTATTTAAAATTAATGTAGGTAGACATTTACTTCCTTCCAAATGAAACCATCTTAAAAATCAGTGTTCCCTAATACTTATTACAGAGATTTTCAGCTGCATAAGTGCATTAAATTGCGTAGAATCTTATACTAGAGAATTAATGTACAATCGCGCAAGATTCGATTTGGCAGAAGACACTTGCTGAGTTCTAGGTTGGGAAACGAGGGTAGTAAACAAAACTATAGCCACAAGAAGCCATAGGACACGTCATTAATAATTTCTGCGCAGTTGCTTAGGGAGAATAATATCCTTGGAATATCTGAATAATCTTACCTGAAGGTTGTATGCATAAACATAACCGTTTTTCGAACCGGCTAGTAACCTCTCGAGACCGCCAGGCAAAAAGCTAAATGCCAACGAATAAACAGGAACATTATCAACGTTCCTGATCGTATAAACGGGGTCTGGAGGTAATAGTGCCATCTCAGGTCAAGCTCAAATCGAAATTATTTGTCGGAATTGGTAAAATAAAATAATAACAAAATTAATCAAGCCATCAGAAACTCAACCACAACTACGCACAACACAAAACTGACACAAAAACAAAAAAGTTCTCAACGTCACTATCGGTAGCGTTTGAAAACTAAATTAATAAAAAGTTAAACTTAAATAATGTTAAAAATAGACTTTTCTAAAAATTTGTTAATTCATTTAAGTGAAAATTAAAGCTTCAAAGTAAAGATATAACAGACATTTAATAACGTAAACATAAGAAATTCGACATTTTAATATAAGTAAATGTTTAGAGCACACTTGTTTTCTATTTTTATAATCTGTGGTACTAACATAGCGTAGTGATGTACATGACGTTTGTAAAAATATTATTAGGAATCGAGAGAGAGTTCGAAAATCGTTCGCTTGCACTCTCTGTTTTTCCAAACGTGCTAATTTCACAACATTAATGGGTCTGTTATATTAACATCTTTAGTTTTCATTATCACGTGCTTCCAGACAGACTTAGTAATTGAGAAGAACATCACTGTCAGTTCGACTCTTAAAGCCTGACCAGAACAATAAAAACCCTCTCCATATTGCGGAATTTTTAAGAACTCATTTTCCTTAAGCAATTTGACAGAAGATTGACAATTAAACACGAAAGCCCTCCTGTCAGGTTTTTTATATTTCTGGGCAGGCATTACATGTCATTGACACTGACAGTGATACCCCTTAATGTCAAGAAAAATCACTTGCTTGAATAAAAAAAAAACAAAGACAGTACTTTAAAAATTATTGAAGTAATGTAAAGATAATTTTCCTTTTTTGATAGGTAGATGTGTAAAGAACTTTGAAAACGCCGAAACCTTTTCACTTACCATACTTTGCATCTAAATTGTATTCCGTTCTTTCACCACCGTTTTACAATTCTTTTTCCAACATTACATCCTTAGAATAACATTTGAAGTTGGCAAAGTGAGCGTACGTAAATAAAATACTTAGCATTTACTTATTAAACTTATCACTAATAAGTTATGATAAAACTAAATGAAACTAGTTCAATTCGAAGGTAATTTTGGATTGTAAGATAAATATGGTCCTAGTACTGGAAAAATAAGTTTATTAATGAATGCGGTCGATTAAATTAAAATGTCACTTTATCTGGAAAAGGTGACACTTTGTATTCTTTTAGCAAGTAGTAAAGTCCCAGTGAAACCACAATCTAATTTCTCTTATAGAACTTGAAACAAAGTTGTATATTACTACTATTACTTATTCCTATTATCTAACTACTTAGACATTAAATTTATGTAAACGCTTTGCTTCTGGGTTAAAAGTACATATAAATTATATTATTTAATTATATTTATCAATGTTTTAGAAATAGCCAAGTGAGTTTTTTAATTCTTACTTTAATCGAAAACACCATATTGATAGCAAATATTAGATGTTAATCGAATACTTATTCGAACAATGGACATCACTACATCAGTCATCTACTATCAACCTGTCAATCACTTCACTGCGTCAGTTTCTCTTCGTGAGCAGTAATATCGTGTTTTATACTTTCATGGATTTTTGAATGAGAAATATTTGATTTTACCTAAGAATGGGTGCCATATATAAATTAAGGAGATTAATTTAACCTTCGAAATCACAAATGGCTGCGGAGTGGCTTCTTAAAACGGGCAAGCATTCGAAGTATACATCGTATAGGAAAATCTTGTATCATAGGTTTTTCGTCGGCCTACTCTTGTTTATAGTAATATCTTTAGTGTTTACTGTAGTGTTTAACGCGTTTACTGGTAGCACACCGCGTGTAGATGTGTATCAAGCTGTGAATTTAGACTCTACGAGTGTTGAAGTTGTTAAAATAAGTAGTGCTGCGCTAGAAACTCATGCTCGCTTAACGAACTGTACATATTCGGACTGCTTCGATGTATATAAATGTGGAAGAGGAGGCCACAATAAAATAACAATATACATATATCCATTGAAAGACTATCAGACTGAGAACGGGAATTCTATATCACAGTTTTCGAAGGAGTTTTATATAATATTAGATACAATAAAAAGTAGTAAATATTACACGTCGAACCCTGAGGAGGCGTGTTTGTTAATACCAAGCATAGATACTCTGAATCAGCACAGTTTCTCAAGTAAACATGTGTCTCAAGTCCTGCAATCCTTGCCACAGTGAGTATCACAACAGTTATCTTTGAGTTGGTAAACATTGTTATTATTACTTTACTGATAAACAGTGATAATAAGACAATTATTATTATATTGAACTATATTATATACTTGGAGGAGGCCTATGTCCTGCAGTGGATGTTGATTGGCTGATATGATGATGATGATGATGATATTACTAATGAATAGAGTTTTCTTTTACTTAATATTTAGATTTATTTACTAGTTCTAAATTTATTACTAAGTTATCTTATCAGTTTTTCTTTGAAGTGCTTTAAGTTTTTTTTCAACAGTAAATAAGTATTTTAAATGATAACAATGTCAGTGTTTGAATATTAGCATATTAAATTTAGCAAATTAGTTATACTTTATATGATAAAACTCAATGCTATTTACATTTTGTAACTTAAAATAACTATTACAGTATAATTTGAAAGAAATTGTTACCCTAGTTTCTTTATTTTATTGAAGAAAAAAGATTGTCTCCCTAGAAATCGAAATACTTACTGTTTTACTTTTCATATCAATTTAATATATTTATATTATTGAATAAAGTCCAATTAATAACATTCTCTAGTATCTATCAATTATTTATTGTTATTATTTTGTCAAACAGTTGGAATAATGGAGAGAACCACCTCATATTCAACATGTTGCCGGGTATGGCACCCAATTACAATTCAGTTGTCGACCTCAACACAAGCAAAGCCATTATAGCAGGAGCTGGCTTCAACACATGGACGTTCAGACATGGGTTCGACATATCTATACCAGTGTATAGTCCACTAGCTGAACATATTGATAGCGAGCAACCACAAGAAAAGAAATATCTAATTATTTCAACTCAAGTCAATATACCACATAATTATGTAGAAGAATTACAAAATATAGCATCGTCATCCAATGATCTGTTGTTATTGGATAGATGTAAGACTGATAATATTGATCATAGTAAAAGATGTGAATACACAACAGGTAGAATATTTAATTACCCAGACGTATTAAAGGAAGGTATGTACTGCTTAATTGTAAGAAGTGCGAGATTGACTCAAGCCATACTTATGGACGTATTAGCTTCTCAGTGTATACCTATAGTGATTGCGGACTCTGTAGTGATGCCGTTCAACACTCATGTTGATTGGAATAAACTAGCTCTTTTTATACCAGAGGACAATATAAAAAGTCTGGTCAAAATAGTGCATTCAGTGAGTAAAGAAAGACGCGGTGAAATGTACTGGCAGCTGCGTTGGGTGTTTGATAGATATTTTGCTAGTGTAGAGAAGATAACATTAACTGCCTTAGAAATTATTAATGAGAGAGTGTTCCCGTTGGCATCTAGAATGTATGAAGATTGGAATATGCCTGAACATTTGGTGAGTTTCTTTTATCTATATCTAATTAATTTTTGTAAGTGAATTTTTTAGGCCCTGCGCAGACGACAGACTATCCGTAACGCACTTTTTAGTCTGTGAAAATAGAATCTATTGAATTATAAGCAGTAACGCATATGACGCGCAAAAAGTCGGGCGCACAAAAGACTCAAACATATGCCATTTATGGCAGACTTTTTGTGCGCCGCAGACTCGATCGCACAAAAAGTGTGCCGTCTGCGCAGGGCCTTATACACTTCTCATCAAAAAAATCGAAACAGTTGCAATTTTGTGTTTTGTAAGGATTATCTGAAAAATGTGTATATTTAGGAATATGTGTTATATATCATTTAATAGGGAATTTAATGAGGTTTTCAAATAATAATGTTAATGTTCTAAATTCAAATTAAATTTTCATAGATTTCGTATTTTGTTTAACAAGTTGTATTTACCCTGTGCGTACTTTGACGGAAATTGACAAAATTAGGCACGTAAATGAAAAAAAAAGCTAACAACGTTTATTTAATAACCCGTATCGCGCACTTAGAGTTCCTCGCTCCTCTTATTGTTTATTGTTTATTTGTTTATTGGATCTCAAACAAAAAAATACATTTCTTTATTAATATTATGTAGGTACATTTTCATCTTTAGTCATATATTTTTTTGACTAGAGAGACCACAGCATGCTTTAGTAGGTACAAATTCTAAATTTAAATGAATAATAAAATATTTATACAAATTAACATGTCAAATTCAAATAAATAATAATTATTGAATACAAAAAAAAAAAAAAGTACCAAGATTGTTTAAAATTGAATAAATTATTTAAAATTAACATAAAATAAATCATTGAGTAAAAAAAAATCACATAAAAAGAGAAAAAAAAAAAAAACAAAAAATTAACATGGAAAGAAAAAAAAAAGTTAAAATGAAATGAAATTAAAATTAAAATACAATAATAAAACCATAAATTAATTAAGTCAATAAATAAAATAAAATAAAATAAACATTGAGAACTACGAACTTTCCTGCAGTTTATTTAAAATATTTTTCCTAAATACTGGTAACGAGTTGCGAAAGATGTCTATGTCATCCACACCATTTGATAATTCGTTGTATACATAACTAATTCTGACAATATATGAATGTTTGCCAAGATTAGTCCTACATCTCGGTGGTCTCAACAAAGAACAAGGATGCCGCGGTACTCTATAGGGAACATTTATGGTTATCTTTGCTAACAGACTGGAACAATTGACCTGATTATTGAGTAGCCTATACAGGAATGTCATGTCAGCTAAAGTACGACGATTTTCTAGAGAAGTCATCTTAAAATTCGCCAACCGATCCTCGTAAGCAGTCAAAGTTTTATGTACACCAGATCGGTAGGCAAGATGACACATCAGTCTTTTCTGTATCCCCTCTATTCTTTTAGTGTGTACATGGTAACATGGATTCCAGACTATACTGCAGTACTCCAGTTTACTCCTCACCAGACTGTTGTACAAAAGAATAGCTGTTGAAGGCTTTGTAAATTCCTTAGAAGATCTAAGGATAAAACCAAGTGCACGATTAGCTGAAACGACGGTTTTATCAATATGCTCCACAAAACCGAGTCTGCTGTCTAAATACACACCTAGATCACGTATACAGGTAACCTCTGTTAAAACACTTCCCTTAATTTTATATGTAGATTTATAAATGTTACATTTTCGTGTAAATTTGATATGGCTACATTTAGAACTGTTAAGAGTCATTCCATTCTCCTCACACCATTGACACAATCGATCAACATCAGCCTGTAGGAGAAGTGAGTCAGAGCTGTCCCGGATTATGCGAATTAATTTGAGGTCATCAGCAAATAAATATGGAGTAGAGTAATTAAATATATTAGAAATGTCGTTGATAAAAATATTAAAAAATAAAGGACCTAAATTAGAGCCCTGAGGCACCCCTGATGTGGCGACAAACAGTTCAGACCGGACACCATCAACTACGACGGAAGAACATCGAGCCGACAGGTATGACTTGCACCAGCTTAGAGCAACTCCAGTCACGCCGAATGAATACAGCTTTCCGAGCAGAATATTGTGATTTACTCTGTCGAAGGCCTTCGAAAAATCCGTGTAGATAGCATCCACCTGTAACCCCCTATCCACCGCTTCTGTGAGGTCAGTTACGTAGTCCATGAGATTAGTGCTCGTTGACTTTTTAGCAATGAAACCATGTTGGTTGTCAGAAAGGTAATGTCTCACATGTTCGTAGAGAATTGTGTACATTAATGATTCGAACACCTTAGACAATGTTGATAGAATTGACACTGGCCGGTAGTTTGAGACGTCATCGCGTTTGCCACTTTTGTGTATTGGTACAATTCTTGCAGTTTTCCATTGACTTGGGAACACACCCGTGCTGAGGGAGGCATTGAAAATAATTGTCAAAGGTTCACATATGGATCGAGAACAACGGGCCCAAAAATATGGTGGAATTTCATCAGGACCTGCCCCCTTTGACACGTCCAGTCTAGACAATTTAATTTGTACAAGTTTTTGTGAAACAGTGATATTAGGAAGTTCGCACTGATTAATAATCACGGAGCCAGGATTAAAGTTGCTTGGATCAGAAGGTGCGAACACAGACGAAAACTGTTCAGCAAATAAGTTAGCAATATCGAGAGAAGAGTTCGCCCTTCGGTCATGAAGGGTCATGACAGAGGGGAAAATAGAATGTGATTTGCGCAAATTTTTTATATGCGTCCAGAAATTTTTAGGGTTAGTGTTTATTGCATTTTCCATGTTAAATATATACTGCTTGTAACAATATTTAGTAAGATGAGTACACTCCCTCCTCAAATAACCAAATTCTATGACGTCCAAAGGATTATTATATTTTTTTACCTTGCGGTGTAAGTTCAGTTTTCGCTTCAGTAATCTTTTAAGATGATCGGAATACCATGGCGGATATTTTCCTGAATATGGTTTTTTTATAGGCACGTGCTCTTTAATTAGTTCTCTTATAAAACTGTAAAACTTACATACCATCATGTTAACGTCGCTGCAAAACCCTAATTCCTTTCGCCAATCAATCCGATCAAGCAAGAGCATAATTTCTTCGTAATCTGCTTTGCAGTAGTTATATCTTTTTACTTGAACGGGTACTTGTACTTATTACTGCGTCCATGCGATGTTTACCCGCAAAAACCGCCAAGTGGTGGCATTGCTGAATTCTGGACTTAGTCAGGTTATTACGGATGAAAGATTGCATCTAAGCTTGTCTTCTTTTCATAGAATCTCCAAACGCTATCAGGAGACTGGTTTGCTCACGCGCCGTTAGAGATCTGGCAGAAAACAGGTAACTTCAGACCGAGTAGATCGATTTATAGTAAGACCTTTCTTACAAAATCTACGCCTTAATGTCTTTCAACCGCAGCAGCAGCTTCAAGATGAACCTATGGTGGCTGTAAATGACTCTACAATTAGAAGAAGGTTGAAGAAACGTGGACTTGTACCGTACAAGCCAGCAAATAGGGAGGAACTACCTGCAGATCATCGTAAAGCGCGCCTTAACTTTTCACGTAATTACCTAAATTGGTCATACATCAAGTGGAACAAGTTCCTCCTTTTTGATGAGTGCTAAATTGTATTGTATGGTAACGATGGAAGGACTAAGGTCTACAGAAGTGATGGAAAACGCTTTGCACCATGCAGGATCATAAGAAAAGGCCATCCATGGTGGCGATTCATGGACTGTTTGAGGAGAAATTAGTGACAACGACAAGACAGAGTTTGTCTTTGTGTTTGGGTCACGTCTGCCCTTTCTTAACAGTCAAAGATACATCGAACAGTATCTTGAACCTCGTGTGATGCCCTATGCACATTTATTTGACCCCGGTTTGACATTTATGTACGAGGATGCTAGGGCAAACACCGCGAGCGTCGTAAGAGATTATGTTACTGAAGTCGATATCTATATTATTGATTGGCCAGCAAGAAGCCCGGACATGAATCCGACTAAACATCTTTGAGATGATTAGAAATGACAAATTAGTGTTAAAAATCATGCCTCAAAAACAGTTAGCCAGCTTTAAAATGCAATCCAAGAGGAATGGAATAGAACACCACTATATTTGATCGTGACTCTCATCCTATCGATGAAGAACCGTACTGAAGCAGTAATGAGGGCTAGGAAAGGGTATACAAGTTATTAAATAAACATTTGCTAGCTTTTTTTATTTACGTGCCTAATTTTGTCAATTTCCGTCAAACTACGTACAGGGTAAAAAGGACTTGTTAAACAAAATCCGAAATCTATGAAAATTTAATTTGAATTTAGAACATTACCATTATTATTTAAAAACGTCATTAAATTCCCTATTAAATGACATATAACACATAATCCTAAATATACACATTTTTCAGATAATCCTTACAAAACACAAACTTGCACACCGTTTCGATTTTTTTGATGAGAAGTGTATATGCAATTTTTGTTAAGTAAGCGTAAAATGTTGTTAGAGATACTATTTCCTTCACATATGTTGTCTTTTTGACTTGTTATCACCTAAAATATAACCAAAATTTTCCAAAGTTTACTACAAGTTAAGCTATTTTTGGAGTACATAGCATTTCGGATTTCCGTTATCGGTACAGATATTTCTAAATATTCCTATTAGATATTAACGGAGAGTTTATTCCACTCCACGTTATTATAAACCATTTAGTATATCGAATTATATTCTGCGCTGCGGTTAATTTGCGCCGAGGATTGCACCAATATCAAAACGCATTTGATGAAATGAGGTAGTTTATAGTAAAGTATATTAGATTCGTAATAGAAAGCACCGAACGATATCGAAATATCATAAACAATCACTAAAGTCCATAACATTAAAGATTATACAGTTTACGAAGACCAAATATGTATGGCTTTGGACAAAGCTCAATGTACCAATCAAACAATTTTCACGTTTGAATACCTATTTCCTTGTGATTTTCTATTTTCCTACGTAAAATTCCAAAGAAAATATAACCTGCGTTACTTTATAGATTTAAAACGGTGTCTTATCAGTTCGGGTCTTTAATCGGAGTTGTCTAATTTTTTTATTCGTAGATATAATCTGATCACGCGATTGTCAGACAGACCAGTCTTTCTTCGCCACTTTTTTACAATTTAATCGTACGATAGTTTCAAATAGTTTTTTATAATTGTTTACTACTTCCTATGAATAAGCTTGGGGTGTTATTAAATATTAGTACCAATGAAAGTAATTTTATGTTACTTCTAATTGACGTTACAGTTACAACTTAACATACAGATAAGTGACTGATTGGAATGTGTTCGCAAAATATTACAAACTCATTATAGTTAAGTACAATGCACTAAGTGCCTCAACTTATCTTATCTTTTATAGTCATAGAGTAAAAGTGATATTACGCACAATGCGAAACCAGCTTCTAAGGCATGTATTTCAAATCTAAGCTGAAAAGCACACAAAACTGGCATAACGCAGGCAACACTAAGAGCAGAATTTCAACATCGCCCTTCTTGGATTCCAACCTTGTTTAACATCAGGTGCGTTGCAGTCAAATAAAGGATCTGTAATAGAACCATTTCATGTTACGCCGACCCTTAGTAAGTGATTGGGGTACGGCAAACACATATAGTGTTAATAAATATAATTTCGCTTTGACACAAGGTTACCAAACTTGGGGAAGGTTAGTCTTATTGTAGTTTTTTTCGGTTTTTCTTTTGTAAAAGTAGGACAAAGACTTTTTTCATTTACGACGCTTTTAGCCGACTTACACGAATTAAGGTGACATTCTGTAATCTTAGGCCGTCTAAGCAGACGTGGGACTTCTCTTTGTAAAGAAATAAACACTAATTAAACTGCGATAGCTCGTCCATCAAGAAAATGTGAGAAGATTGTCAAGAAAGTATATAAGGGTCAGTCAATAGGATGTTATTGGTTGATCCAGGTACAGTCACGAGCAATAATATGTACACATTGTCAAATTTTCTAAACCATCTGCACGTTTATCTAGACATTAGAATAATAAAATTATTTCATAATTTCGAAGAGGTTTCGTACAGTTTTGAACTAATCTTCGAATATTCAATTTTGGATTAGCAGAACTTTAGATAAATGTTTTACAAAATGTGAAAATGTGTACATATTATTGCTCGTGACTGTACCGCTGTAACTAGGTAGTAGGTAGATATAACTATGAGATGGCATCAAGTATTCACGTTCTCTCTTTTAGTATGCCAAGACTCATTTTAAGTAACGTTTAGCTAACCGAGTTAATAGTAATACTCTCGATTTATTACGTTTAATACGATACAGGTAACTTACATTTATTTGCTCCGATAGCCACTTAATGTGGTAAAAGAAATAAAATGCATGTTACACACATGCTAACAAATGAACTTGAAACATGCAAACTATGCGCATAATTGTTCAGTCAAGTATTGCTGTGTCGATTAGTTTTATAGCTCTTGGAAAGTTGTTGCAAGATTAGTCATTACTGTTAATGTCCCACTGCGGAGACGTGTATAGAGATGTAGGGAAATTTGGCTATCAGGAATTCCTTTTTTGACAGATAATATGTAATAAAATGTCTGAATAGTTTTTCATAAGGAAAGAGAATGTCTATAGTTTTTAGTCGTAGATAGAATGTCTACGAACTTTTCCTTGGTCGGCTTTTATAATGCTCATGGGATGCTATGGAGTGGCGTAGTTATATATTTTGATATTACAAAATAATATGTCATTATATTTTTACTCCGTCTTCACATGAATATTGTGCTGTGTCCGAATTTTTGGAGACTCTGTGTGTCATAAACTGTGTTAGTTGACTATCTTACCCATAATGATGCCATAAGTTCCCTATATTGAAAATATTTTCACGAAAACTATTTCGAAAAGCTACAATAGTTTATTGACCACGATAACGTATATTTTAAAACCATTTCTGTTTTCCTGTAGAGAACGTGCCAACGGTCTTTATTTCAGGGCATCTTTTTAGCTAGATAGGAATAATTTTCTTATTACCATGTATGTATTTATTTTCCTTTTTTATCAAGAAATATATTGTTTATACGTACTTAATAGGCACACAGCGTAGACACCAGTATTCTTTATTTTATGTTTTTAACAGGTAAAAAAATCTTTATGTAGTGACCGGGAATGACAATGGGATAGTGTAGCCTTAGTTGCTGAAACTGCGTTATTATGACACATTAAGTCATCTAAAATGACACAGATTTATGATTTATCAATGTAAATCAATAGGTTGATGTACCTATTGCAAACCTTGTATAAATTGTATCTGTAATGTCTTTTACTTACATGTGAAAGAACATATAAAATCTAATTAGAACTTCCAAGGGTTCGCACAAATGAAGCGTCCTTCGAAGGGTGCTGCCCACCCAAATACAAAATGACCGTTATCCCCGTATAAAACGTTTTATGTCTAACACATCGACTTCACTCCTTTATCATCTAAATCCTTTGTTATAAGAGCTATTTTGCTATAGTATAATATTTCGTATAAAGTTATGAATAACGTAATCCAACAATCCTTATGGTATGGAATATGAAGTAGTATTTGGACCTTATTAGCCCTTAAAGTCGTTCGGAAGACTATGGGATAAAGTTGAGGATGACGTTTTTGTACGTGGCCGGATCAAATAGGATAATTGTTTTCTTGACATTGCGTTACATAATAATTTTGTGATTTAAAAACTGACTCTATTTATAGTATTGATACTAGAGACAAAAAGTGTGTATTAAAATTTAGTTTAAATACAAAAAGTTATCTATTAAAAAAATGTCGATATTCGTTTGTTTTAATATAGTGGTAGATTAATTTGATAAACGTTTTTTCCTCGGTATCTCGTAAGCCCGGTATAGTAAATTTGAACAATATGAACGATGAAAGCTTGTTAAACTGTTTTCACAGATTTTTTATTCTTTGTATAATATTAGTAGAGTAGTAGGAAAAGAAATGGTATTTCAAGATAGTATATAGCACTGGTTTCTACCTGTGTGGGCTAGAACTTCACAGGGCCAAAGATAGAAAAACACTGGGCCAAAAATTTATATATTAGTCAGTCGGTTTTCCTCTTTAAATGGTATTTTCTAATAGCTCTTCAATATCTCTTAGTCGACCTAAACGATTGTCACGGACTGAGTATTATGAACGTCGCTTAGTCGACTTTTATAACCTCCAGACAAAACGACATTGTTGTTAATGATAGCGAAAGTGACCTTAGTATTAATTAGTCCGTCACCTAATAAAAGAGAATATAAACAAATAACAAAATTCATTCATCGCATATTTAAATATACATAACATAGCACACCCACGTTACTCGTAAGATGTTCTATTTTAGTGAACACGCTCATTCATATACGAGTGTATTTGTGAATGATCATGGTCATTGATACAATGAACTGATGACATCAGGTCATCTGTTTTATTTATATCCATTCTGATCCGTCTGGTGACGGAGTAAGAATACAATATGTCACCACCCCATCTCATCCCATGGGTGTCGTAAAAACCGACTAAGGGAATAACCGTAACTACTATCTTCACGAAATAAAAAGAAGGAAAACTTTAAATTAAACCCTATACCAATCCGTCTGGCCAGCGTGGTATTAGTAGGCCAAGTAACCCTCCGTCACGGGAGGAGACCCGTCCCTGCAGTAGGACATTAATGTGCTGTTATGATGATTACCATGACTTAATATTTACCAAATAATAATAAATCGTGTTAATACCCGTGTAAATAATAATTATACTGTTATGATGATTCTGATAAAGAATTAAAAACCTTTCCTGTCATCCTGAGAGTGACGTCAGAATCCATAATTCTTACTAGATCTGTACCAAGATGCAACATGCAAACACCGCGTACTTATAGCCAATATGTATGCACATAAATCTGCTTTGATGGCGTGTTGGTGGCATGGTTTTCTCGGCAAGATGCTGCTGTGCAGGCCATCTCGGGTTTGAATCCTCCGCAGGAAACATGTAATAATTTCTGAAGGAATAATAAAATTGTTCCGTGTAGTGACGGAGTAAGAATACAATATGTCACCACCCCATCTCATCCCATGGGTGTCGTAGAAACCGACTAAGGGACTATCCGTGAATATTATCTTTACGAAATAAAAAGATGGAAAACTTGAAATTAAACCCTATACCAATCCGTCTGGCCAGCGTGGTATTAGTAGGCCAAGTAGCCCTCCGTCACGGGAGGAGGCCCGTCTTTACAGAGGGACATTAATGTGCTGTTATGAATAAAATTAGTCAACTCTACTGTTTATTTATATAAACAGAATTTACCTCTAACCTAGTAATCCACAGTTTAAGTACTTTTTAGAGCTTTTTTCTCATTAGTTTTTCTATTTATTTATATAAGTTAAAACAGTAGGTTAAATAATATTATTGATCTTGCTGTCTAGGGTTAGACTATGGCGCATAACTTGCTGCAAATGTACGTTCGTATCTGTAGCTTTCAAAATTCAATTGGTGTATTGTATAACTAGATTATGAAATTCGTCGCTTCAGCCTACAGATGCCTAAATCGACTGCCGAGTGTTCTCGTAACTATATTGTAGACGGTACTTTGAAATGGCACTATATTGAGGTTTTTTCTTTAATTCTATTTTTCGCGGAGAAAAGGCTTGGTCCCCCGTCTAAACTATGCGTGACAGAAGTCTATGTGTGCTCAAACTCACTTTGTTTGCATATTGATTTCTGAACCCGTATCTAAAACCTCCACCTGTAATATATAAAATTGAAAACGTATTTTATTTCAATAAACCGAGATTGGTTATTTTTCAGGCTAAATAAATCTAGAATATGTATTTACCTACGTTTTATTTGAAAGAGTAACGTACGATATTTTTGAATGCCCCTTAAATCTCAGACCGAGGCGTAGTTGTGAAATGGGTTTGCATACAAAATTGGTTTTATCGAAAAAGTTCCAAGTTGCCTTCTAATAGAATCACTGTATGTATGCGGTGCACGTCATGTGACGTCATATGGAAATAGTATCATGCACGAGATCGGGTGACATGCAAACTACCCTCCATTTTAATAAAGACCGTATTTATTCGATAGTTTGTGCGGTTATTAAGATTTCTTAATCAAGGGAGCCTTTAAGCGTTGGTTACAAAATGTCAGCGCCTTTTTTTACGAGCGTTTAAAAACTATAATGTTTTTTTTTTAATAAAACAAAATTTGCAAAGTATCCCTATACCGCGTCGTTTGGACAATGTGGTGCTAGTTGACCTAGTTTCACTCTATCGCTGGGGGCCCGCTTTAATACCGAGGATGTGATGAGGTGACAAAGGAAAAATCGACTTTTTTTCCGATAAAGATGTTCTATACTTACTTACCTATGTGTTGACTGAATAATAATATGTTTTATTAGAGAAATTTCAGTTTTAGACATATCATTTACTTCCTTAACTATACATACTAAAAAGTGCGCGGAATCGCGTGTAGCTATAAAAAATTCTCCGTGTGGTGTCGGAGTAAGAATACACCTTGTCACCAGTTCACCACCCCAATTTATCCTGTGAAACTGGTAAAATGCGAATAAGGGAATTTTTCGCTAATACAGTGACTGTAAAACTATTTATTATACCCACATTTATTTATTAACCCATTTGGCCACCGTGGTATAAGTAGGCCAGGTTTCCTCCGGTTACGAAAAGAGGCCCGTTTCTGTAGTGGGACATTGTTCATTATTGCCTATATTCAATAATACAGTTATAATTAAAATCAAAACTCAAACTAAACGTTTATATAGTGATAATTACGATCAGGCACACTTCATTCGAACACTTGAACCTTATACAGAGGTCGAAAGCTAATTTGCATAGTGTGTGTGCGAGCTTTTAATCTCACTTCAATTAATTTTTTTCATGCTCTTGAGTTAAAATGTACGTGATGTGCAAAAAAGAAATCATTTTGCTTTTAGTTTTATTAAATTTTATAATAGAATATACTAATAATATATACGGAATGTAAGATTAAGCTGTAAAATAAGAATGAACGGAGGACATGCAATATGTATCTACAAAGTCAAGCCTCTACGTTATGTATACTTCAGCAGTGCTGTCTCTTACTTTAACAGCCAGCAATCAGTATCCTAAATGACTATACCATACCAGTTAATGAGTACAACAACATACAGATGAGTAAGATTTCCAGTTACCTTTTTAAAACATCATTACGTAATTTATTGAAGAATACATTTTAATTAACATTTCAATCTTTTCAAGGAAACGGAGTAGGGACCAATTCTTGTATTGCAGCGTTTTTTACTAACGTAAAGTTAACAGGCACAAAAAACAATCAGGGTCAATACAATAATTTATAGATTCTTCATCTCAGTCAATATAATTGTGTCACACTCACACAGAAGTAAATAATATTTATTTTATTAATCTAACAGTACTTCCAAAATTATTTAATTCAGTACCTTCATATTATATAAATAGAGATATACACTCAAACTTGTCCAATAACGGCGAGTATATCTCCGATCATTACAAGTTGAAGTGAGAGCCTGTTTTCATAAGATATTCTCGTTATATTAGATAAACTCTCGAGAATATACCTACAAACAGGATATATTTTAAACTTTAGTTGTAAAACTGAGGTATGTGGCTTAACTGAGGGGTGATGAACGACTGAAGTGCTGGTGGTTTTCATCTACTTTTGGTTTATACGATGAGGGAGATAATGTGCCTGTGGTTATAAACAAATTTCTTTAGTGCCTATCAGTCTACCTGCTTTATTACTCTAGTAGATTTTGCAAAATAATTCTCAGAGGTAACAACCCCTTTTCATATAAAGTGAAACTGACATATACTGCTTACAAATAACCCTAAGAGACCATTTTGTTTTTTGGTGAAACCTTAATGTTGTTCGTACAACGATGTTACGATTTTCTTCGATATAAAAGTTTTCGTTCAACCTAAATCGGTAGCATATTAAAGCGGTAGTAAAAGAAAGAAATCAACTTGTTTTCGTGTCGCAAGTTGTAAAATTCAATTGATGATAGTCTACAACAAATCAGCAGATACAAACATCAAAGTTTGCGTTAGACTGTTACTGTTGTTTGTTCTTGTCTAAATAGTTTTAGTTTAATAGATTATACATTAGAATACTTTTAAAATTCTAATGCTATTGTCTTACTTGTAAGAAACTTTTTTGACGATCTCGGTGGCGCACCGGTAGAGCCAGCGGCTGCCGCGCATGAGGTTGTGGGTTCGATCCCCACGCAGGCGGCAGGACAATAATTTGGGAGATCCACAAATTATTGTCCTGAGTCTGGGTGTTCTATGTGTCCGTTAATTGATGTTTGTAAAAGTCCCCGCGACACAGGGCATGATCCCTAGTGCGGGAGTTGTCTTTTTTAATAAAAAAAAAAAAACATACGAGTATATCGCTAGGGCATTGGCTTTGTGTAAATTGACAGCATGACTATAAACGATTGTTAATTTATATCTTGTATCATTATTATCGGCCATCTTTGGACGAAGATTACCTAGGAGTTCACGGTTTCTAGAGTATAAAATGATATTAATAATTATGTGTCTCTTTGCAAAATATTGTCTTTCAATTAACTTAGCTGAATTGGAAAACTGCTCTACCAAAAAATGGACCCTTATTGACATTTCTTTAACATTCAGTGCAGTAGTGATTACTAATGTGTCTAAATTTTGCTTCTATATCACGTATTGACCGATATTGAGCTAAAAAGGCCAATATACCGATACCAACGATAAAGTTTCCAACTCTCAGTCCGATTGTCTAACTAGGTTAAAGTCTGTTTTGTTGTCTGTACAGCACCAAGAGTAGGGATCAACCTGCACAGATAGGCACGTAAACTTCGGCCTGCTTTCAAACAAAACACATAACTGTTGAGCAGTATCTTGTACGAAACTTGTCATACTTTACGGCGTTTCCGTGTACAATAAGCTACCAGTTGGTTTGGTAGAGAATCATAATTTAACAATAATTTGTCGACGAAACCTCTTGTCGTACAAATTTATTGTATAATCTTACCACGTTTGTCTATTATAATACGCGAACGCTGACATTGTGGTTAGGGATTCTGTTTTATACTGCTTAATTGTTTGTTTTGAAGGTTTGGTATAATACATTATAATATGTAAATTCTATTCCATTAGTATACGTAGAAGCAGTGTATATAAAAAGATGAATGTTAGACACAAAACCTTATACCACTACAACTTCTAAAGGCGGTTATGATGTGGAATATGTCGAATGACCCAAATGGTATCCTTGCAGTAGTTATTATTATTATTTATTATTGATAAAATGTGTTAATATTTTATTTGTACTAGATAATTAAATTAAACACGAACTGAGCAATACGACGGAATAATATATATTTTCAGACTAAAAACATTTTACAGAGTAAGTATTTATGAAACGTCAACATATGACATATATACTATATTCAAAATAAGTAGATGGCCAGTATTGCAATTAATAGTTTCAACATCCTCTTCTTAATTGCAAACCCATAGCCATGGAACAGTCATCAGTCTTCTTTGGAGAAACTGGTTTTGTAAGTATGTCGGCAACCATATCTTGAGTCCCGACATAGCAGAGTTGAATCTCCTTATCAGCAACTCTTTCTCGAAGAAAATGATGTCTTAAATCTATATGTTTGCTGCGAGCACAGTAAGAGTCAATACCTGCAAATTTTATCGCGCTTTGATTATCACAATAAATCATAGTAGGTACATCTGTAAGCTTCCAATTTATTTCTGACTCTAAATGCCTCAGCCACATAGCCTCCTGTGTGGCCGTCGCTAGTGCCATATATTCAGCCTCCATGGTTGATAAGGCAACTGTGTTCTGTCGTTTAGAACACCATGACACTGAAGCACCCTGAAACAGAAAAGTGTAGCCAGAGCATGATCTCCGGCTGTTAATGTCAGAAGCCCAATCTGAATCACAGTAGCCAAATACTCTACTTTCATCTTTATTTTGGCTCAATTTTAATTTGTAATCCTTAGTTCCTTTTATGTACCGTAGCACTCTTTTAACTGCTAACCAGTGTTGCATTTCTGGTTTGTTGTTGAAACTACTCAATTTGTTTACAACATAACAGATATCTGGTCTTGTACCTTGTGATAGGTAAAGCAAACTCCCAATAGCTTCTTGATAAGGCACATTACTAATTATATTATTTTGATCTCCTGTACTAATCAATTTGGAGCTAAGATCACAGGGCGAATATACTGGATTACAATCTGTCATATTGAATCTCTGTAGGATTTTTTCTATATAAGCAGTCTGATCAATATAAATTTGGTCTCTGGCCGCGTTTTGACTTATCCTCCAACCAATAAAATAATTAACAGGTCCAAGCGTTTTCATTTCAAATTTACTTTTAAGCTGTTGCTTGATTTCTTTACCCTTCTCTTCATTATTATAAAAAATTAATAAATCGTCAACATATATCAATATAAAGATGCTGCTTCCATTATCATTTCGGTAGTAAATACATGGATCAACAGACGTACTTTTCAATCCCAACTGTTTGAGAACAGAAGTAAGTTTCAAATTCCATTGGCGACTCGCCTGTTTTAAGCCATAAATAGACTTATTTAATCTACAAACTTCTTCACCGTGTTCATAGCCAGGTGGTTGATTCATATATATTTCAGCATCTATATCTCCCTGCAAAAATGCTGTAACTGCATCCATTTGATCTATATATAAGTTTTCTTTTACAGCTAATGCAAACAAATATCTTATTGAAGTATGCCGTACTACCGGAGCAAAAACTTCATTATATTCAGTTCCTTGCCTCTGTCTAAATCCTTTTATGACTAATCTTGCTTTATATCGTACAACTTCACCATTTTCATTAGTTTTCATTTTATAAACCCATTTGCAAGGGATTATTCTTTTGTCTTCAGGTAGAGTTACCAATGTCCATGTATTATTCTGAAGGAGCGATTCATACTCACTATCCATAGCTGCTTTCCACTCTTTTGCTTTTGAGCCTGAAAGAGCGTCTTCCACAGTCTCTGGTTCCTTTAATAATGCTGATGAACTTGTTGTTTTCTCTTCGTGACAAAAATAAGTAGTAGGTTTACTCCTTGGTCTCAGAGTCATATTTCTTAACGGTATAGAATCGTCATCAAGTCTTTCCGGTATGTAATCTGGGTCATTATCTCTTTCTGAATCATCACTCCTGGCATCATACAATTGTTCCTCTTCTGAACTTTCATTTACTAAAGTATCGGTATCAGATTGTTGTTTAACTGTCTTTTTCTGTTCTTGTAAAGAAGTGAGTGGCATAATTACACAATTATTCCTAGCTGTGTGTTCCAAAAAAACAACATCTCTACTTTTGTATATTTGTTTTTTACTTTCATCATACAATCTGTAGCCTTTAGTGTATTCGCAATAACCCACAAATATCATCTTCGTAGCTTTTGAATCCCATTTTCGTCTGCTTTCTTTTGGTACATGAACCATTGCGTGACAGCCAAATATTTTCATGTTATTTAAATTTGGTCTTTTACCTGTCCACATTTCATATGGTGTCTTGTAGTTCAAAGTTTTTGTTGGTGAACGATTTGTTATATATGCCGCTGTTGAAACCGCCTCAGCCCAAAACATTTTCTGTAGTCTGGAATTCAAAATTAGACATTTAGCTCTCTCTACTAATGTACGATTCATACGCTCTGCCATACCGTTTTGTTGAGGCGTATATGGGTTACTTGTTTGATGCTGGATACCAGATTTACACAAAAACAATTTAAACTCATTGTTTACATATTCTTTTCCATTATCTGTGCGCAATGTCTTTATTTTCTTATTAGTATAATTTTCTACTAAATTCTTAAATTCTTTAAACTTTTCTAAAGTTTCGGACTTGCTCTTCATGAAATAGACAGATACTTGCCTACTGTAATCATCAATGAAAGTTACATAATATCTGGCACCTCCAATAGAACTTGTCTCCATCGGACCACATAAATCTGAGTGAATTAATTGGAGCAATTCAGAAGCCCTAGTACCAGTATTTTTAAATGGTTGTCTACTCATTTTTCCCTCCAAGCAAGTTGTGCAAACTTGATTACCTTTTTTCAATAATTCAACCCCTTCTGCACTATCAGTTATTTTCTCTAAGTCTTTGAAATTGAGATGGCCCATTCTTAGATGCCATAAATTTATGTCTCGCTCATCTGCTGTTGATAGCAATGCCGGTGCTTCAGAAACATTGTTCAATATATACATGTTATTGCGATGCAATGCTGTCAATATTAACTTATTATTTTGATATATCTGGCAACCATCTCTCTCAAATTTTACTTCACAACCATTATTTACCATTTGACTTACAGAAAGTAAATTAACTGTTAATGTGGGTATATATAGTACATTTCTGACCTGTATTTTCCGTATTATGCCATCTGAGTCTCTAATCTGAAAATCCACCTTACCACTGCCTTTTACTGCTACTGTTTCATTGTCTGCAACCTTAATATTGTCAATAGTTGACGGAGATACATCATACATCCAATTCTTGTTGTTCCAATTCTTGACCATACTTGTTACATACAAAGCACCGTGGCCCTTTGGGTTGCCCTTTTCTCTGAGATTGGTTATCAGAATTTTTTGACATTGTCTTTGACATAATATTTTGTTTATTATATGACTTGGCATAGTAAGCAGCTGAATCTGATACCTTAACTTCTTGTAACAACTTAGTTTTTACATAATCTGCAGTAATATTCACACCGGAGCTCTCCAAAGCCATTATGTAATTAAATTAAACACGAACTGAGCAATACGACGGAATAATATATATTTTCAGACTAAAAACATTTTACAGAGTAAGTATTTATGAAACGTCAACATATGACATATATACTATATTCAAAATAAGTAGATGGCCAGTATTGCAATTAATAGTTTCAACAATTATTAGGTTCACCAACAGCTATTTACACTAAAACAGTTCTTCCTTAATTAGCTACATTTAACATTGTAAGTGTAATAACTACTTAAAGGCGAACACCGCATGCGAGTAGTGCTGAAGACGTTCCCTGATTTGAGTTCAAAAGCTATAGGGTAACATGATTATGATCGCTCACATCTGCAATGACCTAATTTATACCACCGAACAGTCTCAAATCAGTAAATGCTAGTTCAAACAAATTAGCAGTGGTCTTTATTTCATGCTAGTTTCACAACTTGTGACAGATAAATCATTTATTTTGGGATGATTTGATTCTTGACAAAGAGTCAGTGTTGTGGAGGACACGTTAGGCACTCTGCTTACCATCTCATGATCTTAACCTCATCTCCGTTTGCACTCTTTTGATAATAAAGTTTATGCGACCTCAAAAGCTACTGAAGTCGTCTTATGAAATTTAGCGCTTATTACGCTACTTCTAGGTCCAAATTGGCAAAGCCAGAACCCACGTTATTTTGTTTAATCGGCAATCGCTTTGACACGTTATTCACCCAATCACAGCTTAAACTGAGCTTAATGAGTAGTTTTAGGTTAATAAAACTGAGCAGAAGTAGGTATTTAGTTTTGATATAGGTAAGTCAATGAATTATACTTAACTATTTGGCGATAAGAGGTACTCTAGTCTAGATATAAATTAACAGGAAACGCAATTTTTTTGTACACTGCTTTTTATGACTGTATCGAACAACGGTAAAATTGCAAATAAAATCATATCTTCTCCTTTATCGTAAGGTTAATGGTTACTCTGGTGTCAATAGTTGTTAAGGCTGCGCTGACGTGGCTTATACACTGTGTCACTACGACGACACTCGGATTGATTGTTTACGTGCCATCCGAAACACGGACACGCTCAGATGAAATATCATGTCATATCTAAGGGATGGAGAGTAACCTAAGCTACTTTTTACTACCCCGAATTTAACGCGAGCGAAGCCGCGGGCAGAAGCTAGTGGTTTATAAATCAGTGATTGAAATTAACTGTGACTTAATGATATTATATTCACATACAAGATTATTAATCTCCGAGACACACTTAAAATCTGGTTTTCACGAATCCCGTCATACCTGCATAAATTAAAAAAGAAATTGAGTACGCTATGTCTACGAAGGTTTTATGCATCACCGTTAAAACCTGTTTTTTGTTCAATAGGTATAAACAGGTCATTGAATGTTGAGTTAGGTCTTATGCCCTTGGGCCAAATATGTTATTGGCGATCGTCTTTGATCTTATTATGACTTTATTAGAATGGAAGCCCAAGTTTAATATATTTGATCATGAATGTGTGTTACTTCTTTTATTTATATCTCGCCTAATAAGATCTCAACTCTTATTTCGAGATGGTCAATACGAAAATAGTTTTCGAAATTCTTGAACCAATTTAAATTCAAAATTATTGATTTTTATTAAAATAAAATACTTGAAATAAAATAATATTAGGTATTGGAAATAATAATAGAAATACAAAAATAATAAAACAATCATCGCTCTATCTTGTCGCGTAAAAGGCGATGAAGAGTAAAATATTATTATTTCTAGAGATGTGAGTAAAACTAGAAGGAAACACAAAAAAATATTAAAGCGTGGTAATAGAAAGGCAAGTTGCTTTGCACAACTGGAGGCCCGTCCCTGCAGTGGCCCATTAAAGATGTAATATCATGATGATTAATACGATTTTTAAAAACTATATGAATACGTTGTAGAATCCATTAAAAAGTTTTTAATAATCACAGTTCATGTTTCTACAAGTAAACATAACATTGATTTGCCCTTGGCCAAGAACCTTTACAAATGTTATCCTTTTAAATCCTACGCAAAGGTGACTGTTTTATTGTTGCGTGACATTTAATTAATGGCCTAGCCCTACAATTAATGTGCACTTTTCGACACGTTAGCTCATAGTGGGTAGGACGTATCCCTACTTATTGGTCAGGCACCTTTGTTTTTCATTTATTTATTCAACTTTAAAAATACTGCTACTGAAAACATTGAGCTGTGTTTTTGGGACTTCCAGCAGACACAAAGAAACCAGGAACGAAACAATATTTTGTAGGTCCATCAAACAATTACCTTGCATATGATTCTAGCCCGCGAGCCCATGCATGGCTGCTGCTTACCGCAATTACTACCCCGACCAACGATGAATTGTTTTTATACATTTTTAATTACAATCAACTTACTAATACTTCTTCACAAAACGTTGTTGACAAAATGACCAACTAGTAACCAACTAAGGGATAATAGACCAACTAATGGGCCAACTGTTGACCAATATATGAACTGTTAAATAATGGACCTGGTATTGACCAATGTACAAAATTTTGTGTGGATGTAGTTGACACTAAGTATTAACACAGGTGCGATTAAATACATAATTATTTATATCCAAATGTTTTCGTGATAGTAAATCCTAAATATTTAGGTATGACATCGCATTGCTAGGCGAAATAAAGTACTACTGAAGTATTCAAAGTAAGGCAAGGAGCTCTTTAGTGCCCCGCAGTCTAACCAGAATTAATTTGACTCAACTCGGATCAAACCAGAAGTGACTAACGTTCGTTTACTGTTAAAGAACTTCCAGCGCCGTAATCTTACAAGTTTCGCAGTATAAGACAGTTTGCTGACTTCGTCCGGTCTGAGTCCGTGAAAATACTGTCTGAAGTAGTTTGACAGCGATGAAGAAACCGCGAACGATTTTATGTGGCTTTGCGAGTCGTGTACGCTCGCCGGCTGTTGAAAGATTGTGATCCTATAGTTTTGCTCTAACAAGAGCATGTTTAGGTGGACACCAAAAGCCGCCCTGATCAGGGCACAATGTTATGTTTTTTTTATTTTGCGTGATTCGTTGTGCTCCTGATCCTTGAAATATAAGAACGATTCTAAATAAATATAAAAAATGACTCATTATTTTTCATTCACTTTCAACCCTACTAAATATTGGCCGATGACATGAAATTCTTTGAATAGATAAAATCTCGTTTTATACGAAGGGTGTACATCCGTAAATAATGTCGGGTAATACCGGAAGAGTGAGGTTAATGTCGTAATAATACCGGTGATTAACAATATAATGAGTGGAAGATTACCGTAACAGGTATTTAAAACGTGTGTCACTGTTAAAATGTGATTATGTATTTAAAAACTGGTTCACGAGATAATCTTGTCGCTTTACAAGATTCTTAACGGTGTATTGTATAGATTTATAATTGAAAAAAAAAGCTTTAATTAATCTTGGTTTTTATTGATCTTACGGCGAGTATCTGGTGAAAGAATTCGTCAATTTAGCAGCGGCCTAGATTCTGCCGTCATCACAACAGAAAGTCAAATGTTGCTCACGGCTGGCATATCTATCTCAAGGCATATCTATCTTTGTTTGTTGTAATAACCGTTATGTTAGAGGACCAAGGAATTTGTTAGACTATAGTCTTTTTTGCTGATCAATATTAGAGAGGTGAATAAGCCCTTTTATGTCCAATAAAGATTTAAAAAAAAATATATTAGAGAGGCTGCTGATCTGAATAATAATACTGATCATACACATCAGGAGGCAAGGACGGATAAAAGCTCAGTTGCTACATCGCGAATTGTTAGTGGCTTAAGTAAGGGGTTGATTCATACACAGGAAGTTCAAACTATAACATGTTAGCGGTATAAACGGTAGCTTGATGCTATAAATGAACGTTGATGCTTAGTGAGAATAGCATATAATGATCTCCAAGTCTTGGTTCAAGTTCAAGTTTCTTTATTTGTAGAATATGGTACAGAAAAGATCTTAAATTCTAAATAAGTACACTCATATTCTGCCAAGAAGGCATACGAATGTCTCACATTTGAGACATTCTAAATATCTTAACAATAATTCAGTTAAAGAAAATAAAAAAAAACAATAAAACACAGAAAATCCAATAAATCATAATGAAAACAAAAATAAAAATAAAAGTCTTACTAGACTACATGTAGTCTCCTTAAGTCTGTAGATTGGGTGTATCGTAAAATAAATTCACGTAACCCCAAGCGAATAAATACGGTATTCGTATATTGTATACGCAATGTATTATTACCACGTACAAGAAGTAGGTATACTCACCTAATTAACGTAACATACTAATTTCTAAACTAAGACCTCGCTCACGCAGTCGCATACTATAATAAATAGCTCTTAGCAAGAACTTAAAAAAAAAAATAGCAACTAATTACGTGCACCAGAATTCCAAACAAATAGTTGTTAACAATTATACTATTGTACATAATTTTAGATCGTGTTTTTTGACGTTTCACCTTTCATATCGAACATCAAATTAGTAGCAATTAAGACGAAATAACATAATTAGGGTGCCGTGCTCTAACGAATTTCAGAAACAGAAATAAGTAACAATTAGCTAAATTAAAAGTCTATTGAAACAGTTGGGTATTCATATTAGAATTAAGTGAAAAGTTTTACTTTAAATGCTATGCTACAAGTTAGATGTGGAATGGCGTTTTATCTCTTTGTTTTATAATGCTATACATTAATTGCCTGGTAGATATTACAATGGATATATCTAAAATTATAATGTTGTACATTTTGTTAAAAGCTTTTACTTTATACGTTGAATAAACATGTTTTATGGTTTAATAATAACCTTTTGGGCAGTCTTTTATGTTTATTGTAATATTTATGTCCCATTGCAGGTACGTAGCTTCTTCATTGACCTAAAAAACTTGGCCTATACCTCACTAGCCATTTACATCACTGGTCATTGTAGGATTTTGTGACGTATTCCTGTATTTAATTCATTTTTTTTCCTTACACTTTCACACAACGCCATCTAGTCCCAAACTAAGCAGAGCTTGTACTATGGGTACTGGACAGCGGATATACATACTTAAATACAGATTTTTTGTTGTAAATACGAGTACGTACATATTATTATACAGAGATAACACCCAGACCAATGCAAACAATCATGTTCATGCACAAAAACATTTGCATTGAGCGGGAATTGCACCTGAGACCTCTACGTAGCAGTCATGTTAAATAACCATTGAGCCACAGAGGTCGTCAAAATATCTAAAAATCATGTCAGCCTATGGACGTCCACTGTTGGACATAGGCCTCCTCCAAACATTTCTATCCTGATCGGTCCTGTACCTTCCTCATTCATCGGCTTCCTGGTTTTGTTTACGTAGATATAATATAACTAAACATTTCCCATGGACATGCAGAACATTTGTTATTCCCTTATGTTAACGACGTTAGCAATGAAATCGACTCACGCGCACTTGGCGCCCAGACACAAGATGCGCTTCCGTCATCCGGTGATTGTTGTCGATTTTATTTCTATTTTATTGTTGATACATTATATTCTAGAGATACATTATATTCTACAATTCCTATTCCCTAATACTAAATGCAATGCACAAGGCATTGCATTTAGTATTAGGGAATAGGAATTGTAGTAAAACGTCATAATATATATCTGTTTATTCATTGTTACTATATATACCTACCTAAATGATTTTTGTAAAGCTCGCTTTACACATTCAAGACGGCGTGGCTGAATGGCATTTGGAACTGGCATTGCTGCTGAAAACCACAAAGCCTTACCGCCTAAAAAACCAACCGACACAAAATCTTACCTTTTGAATATTAATCTTCGTCAGCCAATAAGAGGTTTTTGGCGGAGACACGATAACGGTGTCTGCTCTCATTACTAAGAGGGGAGCTACTTTACACTCCCCGTGCTAATACCCCAAAACAGCCAGGAAGAAAACAATAATAAAACAAAGCAATTAAACCATGTGGTACAATACACACCACACTGTGAAAGTTTTAACAGAGATCGAACTAGGCATATTCAAATCTGCAAGGAAGAAATAGTAGACTACATTGTTATTTTCTTCTTCCTACCTCTACGGGTTAACATAATACCTAAAACCATATAACTTCTTTAACCAATAATATATAATTTCCCCAAATTCAATACATAAAAGTATTATCCCCATATTAAATCTTAGTATCACGCACTAAAAATGTAATAAAGATTGTTTGTATACCACTACGTATTACGTATATAGCGCAAGAGAGAGAAATAAGTAATGTCACATTCCTATGTCTCAGATGGCAGTGTTTTATTAAAACATGTGGACTGTTCAGCATTGGTATAATAATATGTGTAACACTAGCGATCTGCCCCGGTTCTGCGCGGATGTTTAATAAGAACATCTTAATTAGAAAACTTGTTTCATTTAAAGCCTGTACTGTCCCACTCTAAGGGAAAGGCCTCCCCTGCAGACTTCCATCTTCTTCTATCCATGGCTTTGTCTGCCAATTATTTTTGAAGGCATCCAGTTCGCAATTTTTATTATACATAGATATAAATCTTCCTCTTGAATTACTCTATCTATTAAAAAAAAACGCTTCAGAATCCGTTGCGTAGTTTTAAAGATTTTAGCATATTATGTAGGAACGGACAGACAGCGAGAGCGACTTTGTTTTATACTAAGTATGTAGTGACGTGGATTGTTTAGTATATATGTAACATAACCACATGCGACCGTAGCGAACCCTCGAGACATCACGTTGCACAAAACATTTTTAATATTTCTTTTATGTTTCTTATATTATGTTGTACTAGTTTTGCATCGACATGTGACTTCGTTCTGTTTATTAAAATGAATTGTAGAATGAGGTGTTATCAAAAGACTGCAGAAAAAAAACAAAAGAAAAGTTGAGCTGGTAATTTGAAAAAGGAGTTCTTTGTCAAATGCTCTGTGCTTTTAATTATCATCTATATAACTCAGTGTTTAAATTCAATGTGCTATTTTACTTCTCATGTAGTGACGGATTAGGAATACAGGATATCATCAGTCCGTTTGATGGCGTGGTTAAAATACGCGAGCTGTGGATGATTGGACGTCTTTAAGGATTAGTAGTAAACGTTTCGGGAATTATTAGCTCCTATCTACGATATCAAGTTCTTCAATTCTAGTGTAAGAAAGCTTATAAACCTAATAAATTTTAAAACTATAATCCGTTGCCTTCATCCCTGGATATTCGCGCTTTCCAATAGTATTGATGCTATTTATAATGGCGTGACGTTATTAAAATAAAACTATTATCGCTTCTCACTATACTTAGCGTTACAAATAATAAAAACGCAATTGTCTAAAAGCTAAGCGTCACAATAAGCTTAGCGTCTATGACTGTAAGGTCACGGAAAATACTGTAGCGAATTTAAACATTATGTTAAAACAATTTTACCCTACAAATTATGCCAAATTGTTAAAATGAAAATTAAGAAACACTTGTTCCGGGCACGCAAAGTGGGTACAGCAATCTGCATTTACAAATAAGTGGTGAAAATGTTCCGCAAACAAATGACCCCTTATGTTAAAGAGAAAATCTAAATATTTACAAAAGGAGACTTTCTCGCGAGTTTCTGTTTGGGTCGTGGTTAGGGATGTACCATTTAAGAAGTTATTAAGATAAACGCAATTAATGGACATAAAATATAGGTGTACTATTTTTCTGGATCACATAAATAATATGGTAATAGCAACGTTATGGTAACGGGCAAACACTTGTTGAGAAATAAAATGTATATACTTAAGTAGATTATATAATTCCTCTATTACAAATTGCATAAGATACTCGTAGTATTAAACTAAATCGCGAAGAAGTAAGACCGACCTCCCACCCTTACAGGATATCAAAGGACTGCTGTGATAAATCTATTAAAAATATGTTATAGTCTTATTCAAACTCATTATGAAATATTTGTACACGCAAATATAATATCACTAACTCATTTTAAAACTATCGTCTAAAACATGAAATTTCCCTACTGATCATACCCAACCACCATACAAAAAGATTCCAAAAGGATATTGCCTCAGTTTAGCATTCGAATTGAGGTTTCTGTTGGCACTCTGTGGGTATTGTTATATACAATATTCTCACTGATATAGAACCTTATTTGCCTGTTACTGCTCCCGTGGGATGTGACGACGCTATTTCACGCAAATCGAAACCCTTTTTGTGTCACATTTTCAAATAGATAGATATCGGTAGTTTTCTTAGAATGTTATAGGAATACTTGTTGATTTGAAGGTGTTGAGAGAATTTGTTAATTGACATGGACGTCATGTTCAAGTGACTTATCAGCTATTAATGTTCCCCTGCAGGTTGATGGATTAGTTTTTGTATCAATTTTTGTTGGTCTGCTAACATTTTCTTATGTTCTTTGTTTCTGTATTTTTCATAATCGGCTTTTTCGATATCCGTGGAAGTTGGTAATTTAGGTTTATCGGGAAAAACTAGCGCTTTAAGACCATTATGCTTAGTTATGCTGTCGGCCACACAGGCGCGATATGTCATGTGTCTGCGATGAGCGGGAGAAACAATAACAACAAGCGTGAAGGCGCCATGATAGCGCCCAGCGCATAGATAGTACAACTTCACGTGGCCTGTGTGTTTATTCAATTGTGTTGCTAGGGTTAAATGTGCAAAACATAAAATGGAAAAACTGGATGGAAATGGAACTTAATGCTCCCGCGAACTGTTACTTTTATAATGAATTTTTATTCATTTAGTGTTAAAATAATCCTTGCATTTATAACGTAATAGTTGCAATTCTATTATTTGATCTCTTTCTGATTTTGACTATTTTTAGTGCTTAAATTCGCTAGTTCTATTTGAATGGAAGTCCGGCCGGCAAATTCGGCCGCTATGTCATTTCAGCCATAGGCGATGTGTCCAGGGGTCAAATGGCCATTGAGTAAAGTTATACAAAGGGTTAGTAGTCGTGGCAAGTATGCAATTCGAAAAATAGTAAAATTTATTATTGACTTTTTGGTTGCGTCTATTGGTTTGACTAGGTACATGGAATGACACTAACTATTTGATACTAACTATTCCTATATCTTAATGCACTAGTTAAAAATAGCCATATAATTTGTCCATATAGCGTACTTCAAAATTCGTTTTAACATTCACGTTTGTCAAGTATCTAAACCTTATGAATACAGTACATCGGTATTTTAAACTTCGTTCAGTAAAGGCTTTAGTTATGTAAACAGAGGTAATGATGTGATCATTAATTTAACTTTTTTAATGACAACAGACTTACTAACTAAACAAGCCTTTTGTCGTGACAAGTTTTATAAACGTACGCAAACACAAAGTTCTTAAGTCTTCAAAACAACACTTTTCGAATAAAGGTTTTACGTGACATTTTTATTCTGCTATCTTTAAAATCTTTTCTACGTGTAGTGCTACTACATGTACATAGTAGTAGTGATTGTTGACTGTGATGGTCATATAAGCTGACTAACCCCCGGTTTCCTAATGACTGATCAAGTAAAAATCAACTAATCAATTGTCATAACTCTTGTCAACTATCATTTTCAGGAACAAAAATGATAGTTGACAAGAGTTTTGACAATTGATTAGTTGAATTTTACAGATATTATTTTTACGAAAACAAATGTAGTAAATCTACTTAACCCCAACTATAACCAGCGCGTCACTGAATGAGGCCTGTCTCTACGATGAGATGTTAATGGGCTGTTAAAATAATCTTTAATGATATCTAAAATCTTCATTAAGTTTAAGCATACGTAAATGTGATTATTAGCAATAAATCTTGGAAGATTTTTATGAGCATGTGTTCCCCTGAGGCAGTTTTGAATGTGCCACACAGGAACACTTCGAACACTTTCATTCTAAAATATGCCTTATTAAGATGGTTTAAAGTGCATAGAATCTAGTAGATTCATTCGGTGTATGTATTTTATCTTTATTTTACGGTTGTAATTTTAATAATCACGTCATAGAACGGTTTTAATTAATCTTAATCCACACTTCTGGTTTCTCACAGACTGGAAGTTATGGAAGTTAAGAACGAATACATTAAGTCACAATCTTACCTCGGTCTCGTGAGTTAAAGGAGACTAAAGATAAAGTAAATCTAGATATAATCTACGGTATCACTGCGTGAGCATAGAAAACACTAATAATTAATGAGTATGCCCGTTCTCTGCAGTGGGACTATAAAGGGGTGTTTTTTGATGTCTCTTATTCTATCTAAGAGGAGGTCTTTGTTATAAAATATAAGGTGTTTCATTCGCCTACAAATAGCACTTTAACCAGAAAGAGATGTTCACTCAATGACCATTTGGTATAGGGTATTGTGTCAAGTTTACGTACTTTGCTGAAGATTATTTCGGATTAGTCTTACTTACTTTACTTTTAGTCTAGTCACTTAGTCCCGTTTTTCGGCAACCTCCGGATAAAATGAGGAAGTAGCAAAATGAAAAATATATCTACAGATATCGTATCAGCAAGTATGAAGCAGAAAAAAAATAATGAAAGTCAATATAATTAATTCTAAAATGATGGATACCTTAGTAAGCATTTTATGTGATGCGGCGGAGAAAAATGATGTTCTTCCAAAATTACTCGGAAGCCTCTGACACTGAAGGACGCATTAGCATAGCGTAATTTTTTAATTTCCATGCATGACGTTGGCTTTGCGGTGGCATATTTTTATCGTTTAATTTTTACAGATTTATTCGGGTTACTTTGTGATGATGGATTAACAATATATTATGTTATACTCGTAATGTTCCATCCGTATTCATTGCAGATTAGATTATTGGAGATTTAAGATTAAACCTAACTTTTTTCTTTGTGGTGACGATTTACCACTTTCACAATGCCTAGCAGACAAAGAAGGAAAAATAAGTAGTCGTACTTAGCTGCTGTGCCACCAAGACAGTCAAAATAATACGGTAGGTACATAGGAATCGGAATCGTTTCAACCCCATTTCATTCCTAGAATGTCGTCAAACTTGAACAAAAATCTTACATAAAATTCATCACAGCTAAAATAAGGAAAGATGCTTATACACAATAGGTAGGTCATCATAATCATCGTCATAACACCCTAATTATGTCTGACTGCAGGGACTACTTTGCCTACTAATACCACGCTGGCCATATGGATTGGTATAGGGTTAAATTTCAAGTTTTCCTTCTTTTTTATTAAGTAAAGATAATATTCGATGGTCCCTTAGTCGGTTTGTACAACACCCCCATAAGATAGGGGTGGTGACATATTGTATTCTTACTCCGTCACCACACGGAGAATAATAGGAAGGTACAACCTCACAATAGCCTTTGACTACGCCGATGAAAACAAGGCATGAGGTTTAAACCAAGTTAAATTTAAAATTTAATAAAGAAATTAAATATAATTACATTTGATAACACAATTTCTTTTAGAAAATGCCTTTAGGCTTCTGTCTGGTTTTATACAGCGTATTTTATATAATAACTAAATTAAGTTTATAAGGATTCCTTTGTAACCAAAATGAAATATTGTTTTTGACAGTTTTACGCCCCATTGTAACATCTAGGTTCCAAGAAACCTTCAGATGTAGTGTCTGGAACAATGGATTAACATAAATGGTAACAGGTATTTTTTTTGAAGAATTAAAGCATTTACATATAAAAATACATCAAGCAACACAATTTTACTCGAAAATGTATTTTATTTAAAACAACCTATTACTGTACCCCACTATATGGATGGGTCCTTAGCTGTTTTTGTAGATGTAATAAAATATAAATATTCCTCACACTTTCATACAACGGCATCTAGTCCCAAACTAAGCAGAGCTTGTACTATGGGGAACTTTCCTCAAGTCTGCTTTTATGACTATATTATTATATATGTCTGTACTTATACGTTTTTGTCGTCGCCCGAGCATTGTATGTGGACAATTTGAAAACGTATCGGGTACCCACAGGACAGGCTTGCCTAGTGTGGGGCCACTGTAACCTCTATTTTGGAAACTTTATGGCAATAAACAAATTTTTATTATTTTATTTTATTATTTATTATTCCATCAACCACTGAAACGGATTAATCTCGTGTAATAATAATAATTTTATACTGACACTGCAGTATCGTACAGTTGCGGTACGGTTGTTGTGTACCTATTTATTTAAAGGTAGCCATCACACAAACACCAAAACTAGATATTGATTTTATCGAAATTTAATTATAATTTTCGTCGAAAAATCTACTTTCTACAATTCATTTGTTAAGTAAATAAATAGTAATTTAAGGCAAGACAATTACAGGTTTTCACTCTTACAAACCATTAATTAAAATGTGAAAAAAGTCATTAATAGAAGGTATAATAATAGCACAGCTTCTAATCTAGAAATAGATCAATTATTGTTTACTAGATGACTACAATGAAATAAAGAATGGATTTCTATTGACGTCACAACTAGGCTATCGAGTTTGTCCGAGTTTTTTATTGTTATAAATAGGTAAGATATTGACATGGTCATAACACCAGTAGGTATAATCTATACTAATATTATAAAGAGGTAAGGTTTGTGTGTTTGTGACGTCGTAGGATTAATCTCTGGATCTACTGAACCGTTTTAAAAAAAAAAATCTGTGTTGAATAGTCCATTTATCGGGGAATGTCATAGGCTATATAGTATCACGCTATGACTAATAGGAGTGAAGCAGTAATGAAATATAATAACGAAGTGGGCACGGGTCAGCTAGTCAGTTTATAAAAAGCTCTACTGTTTTTGATTGACAAATTCGTCATTTGGGTTCGACAGTCCTTTCAAAGGAACACAAAACTCTTTTATACTACTTTCTAACACTTACAACGCATTGTTGGACAAACAAAACATATAGGCAAACAGGCAATTCTTGTTCGATGTTTTAGGGCAAGCATATTTTAGAAACATGCCTCCTTGTAACTAAAACGATATTTAATTTTAATTACATAACAATTGACTTCGTATATTTACTTGAATATTACTAAAGCCTCGAAATCCAACTCTTTAATTTATTTAGAAAGTAATTGTTTGAATATAAAGGCTTTCAATTAAATGATACCTTAATTAAAATTCAGTTTAAATATTTTATGGTTGTAGAAATTAAGGTAAGAGTGATTAAAGAGTACGTCATAGTAAAATGACTACTATTAATTTAAAACACCAAAAACCTGACTGACTTAAAACCGTTGATCTATTTTTGACGATATAACTCTTTTCGTGACCCTTTCCTTCTTTTATGTTGGCTTTGACTGTGTCTTAAATCGTTTGGTTGTTGCATAAATTGAAGATATCCCAACATTGCGATTAAAAATATCACAACATAATATAGGTATTCTTATGAATAATAATATCGATTTATCGGAATAATTCCACTATTCCCTTGTATTTCGTTTAGGTATAAACAGTAACAGAAACTCTAACATTTTACGTTTGTATACATTGCGAATGTTAGTAGTAATTCCTAGAAAAGTCAAACAAAGCCTAATTTACATAAGGCCCGACAATAACGTGTTTATGCATCAAATGTCAAACCATACTAGATATTACGATGATTACGTTAAGTGTTACTACATAATGGCTATATCGCTTTTTGTATAATACAAAACATTCATATTCTATGCCTTCATAGAAATAGACTGCTTGCTGTCTAAATAAATGTGTGTACTGAAACCCTAAGGGGCCTCGTAAATAGCTCATATTATTGGCTATTTCAAGGTTTACTGTTGCTAACTAACCCCTGCTTTGTTACGTACAGTGTATTTGATTATATGATCCGATGTTACTATAGATTAAAAAGGTACTGTCCGTGTCCAAGTGGCTGATTCATCGAATACGACTGGATTTGTTGAGGTCTTAAAGGCTGTCTCTGAAAGGGCCTTTGTCAATCTTCATTATTTACATTGACGTTTGGTTGACGCTTAAGATAAAGGTGGTCGCTTTTGCAATTATGTACGAAAGTGGATTTCATGTCGTAAAGACGTTTTGTGGGTTAGTTTGATCTTTGTTAGATATCTTATATTATTTGCTTGACTGTTATTTCAAAAACAGATGAAATGTTGCTATCTAATTATATAAGTATTATCTTTAATTTTAATAATAGAGCTTGATATACAACTTGAAATTAGGCACACCAGATTGTTATTTTTAGGTAAGTATATCTCTGGTAAGACCGATTTGTTGTTCGGAATTCAATTAGAAAAATTAACTTGACGCGAGTTGGTGATCATTTTCTATGTAGATATATTTCAAGTGCCAGATACGAGAGTTGTACGAGAGTGCTGTAGTGGCCACCGTTTTGGGTGGCAAAAGGAGGCGATAACTTGCATATAACAGCATGATAAAAATAGTAGATATAGAGAGTACTTATATATACACATTCGATAAAACTTTAAAAGAAGACAATAAGTTAACTCTTTCACTGTGCTGCCAGCAGACACAATAGTAAAACTTTGCAAATGAGTTATATTTAGTTCACTGCACTGTGTGAGTGTTAATTTATCATAAGATACCTCTTTTTTTTTCTTTTAAGCTTAGATTAAGTTTGATTAATTTTGTAGGATTCAGTTGCTAAAGTATAAATGTATAATTGTAAAATATAATTGTATGTCGTCTTTGATTAACACTCCAGCCGAAAAATATAAAAATCATGTAGACAAATAGCTATTACACATTCCAACAATTTGTTGCAAAATGAAGTAGTTTTATTAAAGTGTTAGGAAATAAAATAAATGTACTTCGCAAGGACGAATGACTGCATCGTTATTCTAACTGCGGCTTCCTCTTGTCCCAAAATATTTGTGTGCTTGACAAATGATGGTAACGGGCGTGTAGTTGGTTCAAGTACCGCAACGATATACTGTTGACTTTTGTGCTATTGTTTTATCAGAATAATTTTGCGAATGTGTGTCTGTGTTGTATAAACAATTTCGTAATAGGAGCCCGTGAATGTCCCACTGCGAGGACAGACTTCATCGATATATAAATATTTGACATAAAACACGTATAGCTACCCGTTTGGACAAACGTCAGTATTTTGTAGTTCACTTAGAAACTCCTCATCATTGAATAAGACACCATCTGCATCTGCAGTGGGCCAGATATCTTGTACTCAATTAGGTAATATAAATACTAAATATCACAAACATAAACAGCAACCAACTCTTATTAAGTCACGAAAGTAAAATTGACACGATGCAATTAATCCCGCATAATTGCAATTAGTTGATTGCCAGTTTCAGGGGGACTAATGAAGCTAGCTTCGTCCTGAAACTGCTTCACTTATTTTCTAGTACATTTTGCGAGTCGTAGGTACCCCCCCTTCCCTCCACATTCCTCAGCCCACTTTACAGAAACGAATAAAAGCGTAGAAACGTGAAACTTTTCTCATAAGACGGGATGCTCTCCGACTTGAATATTACACAGTTGAAGCATTATACGTTAGCGTGCCGGTACTGAACGATATCCTAAATTATTTTTTGGTCTCACAATTTACTTGAAGTTTTAAGTTTTTTTTGAATAAAATATCTTATTATGCTTTATTTTTTATGGCATAATATGGCATGTCTTCCAGGTTTTTCTTCAACACCTTGCATTAGGACTTGAATGGCTGCTATAAAGTTTAGAAGAATGATGTATTACAAGCCAGAATCTTTTCTATACTTTCATAAAAGCTAAGGATTACCTCAAGTATAAACAAAGTTTTGTGTTATACTCTGCTTAACTACAGGGTTATCGGACTTAAAAACTTGTGTCTTAGAAAGATGAACGTGCTGAGGCACTTTAAACTTTACATTTTATAAAGCAACGTGTATATTGTTTATTTGGTTTAGATAAATAGAGAGAAATAAATATTCCTCACACACTCACAAAATGCCATCTAGTCCCAAACTAAGCAGAGCTTAAATGAATTTAATTACCTATTATAAAGCTTATGTATAATTTATTGTCGTCTCGTTAGAGTCAGATAAATGGAGCTGACCATCGAACAAGGGAATTGTTACAAACATGTCGTATAAAAAAACGTACTTCAATTTTTCTTTAAATGCCAGTATTACGTGAAACCTCGAGAAAAGATGAAATAATTATCTTTTAATACAAAACTACTTTATCTAGTCTTAAGTAAGGTACGCGTTGAATGCCAAATATTTCGGCTCTAAGGTGTAGTTTGTGAACGTGCTCGCCGCATACAAACATTATTGTGAATATTGCTACCTCAACCGTAGATGTGCTTTTGTACCTATCATGGAAAGGTCAAACGGTATAATAATATATTTCATAGCTCTCTATTACATACTGGAGGCTTTTTTTTTCTAAACATTCAGCAAACTTTTTTTCTGAACTTTATTTAAGACAGATAGTAGACAAAGAGTGGAAATTTAGCCTGGTCAAGGCAGCAGAAAATAAATCGAGAGGCACAGAACCCCAAAAAAAAGAAATATTTTGAGGGTTCATTTATCCTACAATGGATGACCATATGCAAGAATTCACTAACTAAAAGTGACCTAAAACTAATTTCTTAAAACTTCGTTGCAGAATGAAAACTAAAAAATATTTTGCCTCCCTATCGTGTTATACTCGTATGTATAGTCGAAAACTAAATGGCTTTATCACCTCTAGAGTTAATGTTAGTTGCATGTCATAAAACTATTAGGTTCAATATCGCACAACAAAACATCAGCTAAAGCATGACGCTACTTTGACATATCAGTTCTCTTGTATTAGCAAATAGTCGTTAGGTATTTATAAAAACAAATAGTAAAGTCAACGTTATTGACAGTTACTAGAGCTTATTTTCGGTAAAACGTTTTATTGTAATGAATTTCTCTCTTTTTTCCTTCTATGTCCATCCCTATCATTTCTTACATGAAGTCATTAGCGCATATTTCAATTTAAAGTTTTCGTAATTTTATAATATAAAACCAATTAGGGTAAACCACCTAATCGCTAGAAGTCCTACAATTATTGGCACTTAAGAGTGAAAAAGAGTTAAAAGTGAGTAAAAAGAAAGAAAACACTATAGATTATTCAAGTTCAGTATGATTATTCAAGTTCAAATATTATTTATTTAATATTTTTATCATATTTTATTTATTTCATGTGTCAACATAGGAACAATAAATTTATCAAAATCCTTTTATTGGCATTAGTGCCAATAATATTCATTTAATACTATTCAATCGCATAATAATGATTAAGTATAAGCAAAGATTAAAGTATTTTATCATTTTATGATATTTTATATTTTGGTCTGACACGAAGTCCACTCTTAAGGTGCCAACAATTGGGTGGCTTACCAGCCAATATTTAAATTCTACATTTTCAGTTTTTCTGAAATGACAAGCTTGTAATGTCACAAGTAACAAGTTGACTTTAGTTTTAAATTATTTAATGGTTTTTCATAGTTTTTCACATACAAACTCTACAGATTAATATAGTGACATTTGTATTGTGTTAGTAGATATTATTATTTATTACGTTGAATTGAAAGTTTAAAATAGATTGCACTTTTAATCTAAGCATAGTTTTGATTACGGTCAACCAATGACGTCGAGCTCACGCATAAACATTAAATAACGATCTTAATGAATTTGAATTATGATAGAATTTTTTGTCAAAACTGATAAAGCCATTTCGTTTTCGACTATACCCCCCTTCGATATGGTAGGGCAGGTAACATGCTTATTCTCAACCGAACCCCAAACCCAATATTTTTGTAGTACGCTAATAACAGTAATACATCACAAACGTTTTATGATGGATACTTAGTAATTATGAGTGTGACGTCACATATAAACAACAAAGGGACTACAACTATCGTACAGTCGACTACAAAAGCGGATTAATACATACAATATTACAAGGTCGCTTTTAGTTTTTAGCGATTAATGGAAAACTAATTGGTGCCCGCGACATCGTCTGCTTATGTTGTACAATTTACATGATATTTCTAAGTAGTAAGTATAAGGCCTTTTATATTAAAGTCTTACTAAAATCAATTTAAGTAGTTGTTTTACGTAAAAGAGTAACAAACATCCATACTTACAAATTTCTGCGTTCATAATAATTTTGGACATAACATATTATGATAAGTTTCTTTTCTTGTCATAACACTTATATAAGCTTTTAGTGTTTAGATATTTCTGTAATACCGGATGTATTAATCTACTTTTGTAGTTAACTGTACCTCGTACTAGTGAGTGACATGACAGAACAATTTCCTAGACTTTATTTGTCCACCATGCGTGTTTATGCAAATATACCGCAATACCTATAGGCCGACCGTTTAACTCAGACCCCGCCTGCGGTAATAGAGGTGCGCGGGGGGCGACGACAAAGGAGAGAGCTATCTCTTGATTTTTTGCCAAAACGGCGCCATCTCAGATACTGTGACCCGAACTACATTACATCACAACACACCTCTAATTTTTAGCTAGCTTATTTTTATGAAATAAAAAGAAGGAAAAATTAAAATTATACCCTAAAGCAATCGAAATACCTGAAGAGGTTGTTTTATTTTTCTGGTCAGGCTTTAAATTGTGTAATAATTTAGATTGCATATTTTTTTCTAAGAAAGTACTAGTTTTAGAGCCAAGATGACGCCACCATCTTTGACATTTGTAAATTGTATAGAAGACGGACTAGCATACTGCACTAGTGTCATACTGACATACTGACTAAGTGTCCGTTATGGTAGCGTGTAAAAATAAAAAAAGCTCTTATTATTGGTCTTATTATCTGTAAATATTTTCTAAGATTGATTCTTACAAATTAATATGTTTAAATCATACCTGTTTTAATGTAAACTGTGATTATTGTAATGTGATTATACTGTGATTTAATATATATAATTAATGATTGTACAATTTTTATTATTTGTAAATATTTTCTAAGACTTTAGTTATAATTATATTTATAGTTTAAATCAGCCATTCGTATAATAACAAATATATTTATTAAAGACAAAGATTTATTGCAAAACTGTGTATATCAGGTGTTAGTGTATGAATACATTATTCTCAACAGTCTATCCACATCGGATATGCAAATTATAGCAATATAATATCTTAAAACTACACAAATTAAACAAAAACTTATTTAAGTAACTAAATGAAATGTTATTTTTTTCAAAACATTCTTATTCAAAATATTTGTAGATTCTTTAAAAAATAATCAAATTATTACAAATTATGTAATATTATTGTTATTTTTGGAGTCGGTGTCAGCCAACGAAATACGATAATATATAAGCTAATGGAATGGCGGCCATGAATTACAGATTATATTATTATATGACTTCGACATTAACCCCCTTACTTATAAAAATCTCTAAAATTTAATCACTGTTTAGCGAGTTTTTTGTTAGCAAAACCAACCTTAAGCCAAACAAAACCGTAAAAATTTAAGCTAATCAATTGACTAAAATTTAAGTTGCGTTTATGAGTCCGGGGTTTGACATAAAGTTGTTGATTGTTTATGGATTGGTTTAAAAATTAAACAAATATTAAATAACTATTTTTATCATATTTAAATAAATATATTTTAAAATACCTGTGTCACGTTCAAACGTTTTAATATACCTATTTAGTAACTGATTAAAGCTTTCCATAACTTATGGGCGTTTATGGGGCTAACCAGCACCGTCAATTGAAAAAAATCGTAATTCGTGAATAGGATCAATAATGCAAAATGTTGTCTACAAAGTCGTTAGAAAAGGCAATAGAGTTTTGTCTTACACATTCTGATCACTTTAAATAGTTTTTAATTTGATAAATATTTTATTTAGAATTTTAAGTAATTGTCTTTGATTCGTAGTACTTATTTCTCATCTTAGTCTTTAGTCAGTGTATAACACGACATCATATTTCTTTAAATTTATAGTCAGGAATAAAATATAGAATATAACTATCGTGGCTGTCACATTACTCCAAAAATAACAATAATATTACATTATTTGTAATAATTTGATTATATTTTAAAGAATCTTCAAATAAATATATTTGTAGACTCTTCAATAAATATCCTTAACAATACTTTTTACAATAATTAAAAGAACCTATTCTTTAGATTATAATTAAGTAAAAAGAATGTCTGATTTAATTTTGTAAAACCAAAATACAACTAATTATTTTTTACTTTTTAGTGCAATTTTTGTCTTTGAAGTTGGTTTTTTTTATTGTAAAAACTTATTTTATTTGGCATAGTAAACAACTCGATATAGCTCTTGTGTACGCTACCATAACGGACACCGCTACCCCGCTCCCTCGTCCCTTTCATACCGCAGGCGGGGACTGAGATAAACGGTCGGCCTATAGTTATGTTAAGCGCCGATTACACTACCCTACATGTAGGGCCCTACATCTTGTAGGGTAGTACATGATGTAGGGCGGTCGGGACTCGCCAATCTCCGATATGTAGTGTCCTAACAGCCTACATGAGATTACACTAGACAACATCTAGTGCCCTACAAAATGTAGGGCCCTACATGTATGTAGGGTAGTGTAATCGGCGCTTTACTCATCATATCAAAATGAATGCTCGCATGCTAATGAATACATTTTTCTCTTGTACCATGTTTAGTGGTATTATAGTTTACTATGTTTATTATTTGTTTTGTTTTAATAGGGATAATGTGTGCTTAGGTCATTACCTACAAATATTATAAATGCGAAAGTTTGTGAGGATGGATGGATGGATGTTTGTTACTCTCTCACGCAAAAACTACTGAATGGGTTTTGATGAAATTTGAAGTATAGGTAGTTTAGGGTGTAGAATAACATTGAAGCTACTTGTACAACGCGGGTGAAGCCGCGAGCATCAATTAGTTGATTCATAAAGAAGTATAATTTAGTACATAGACGGACTTTACAAGTAATCTTCAGCAAGTTTTGGTCATGGTTGAAACTCCGAGTTTCGAAGAGGATGGTGGGAAGTCAGCATTTGATTATTGACTTTTATCACTGACTAGCTGACCCGTGCCCACTTCGTTGGGCGGCGAAAAAAACGCGTCCCTTTTTTAAACATATTTCATTACTGCTCCACTCCTATTAGGCATAGCGTGATACTATATAGTCTATGACACTCCCCGATAAATGGACTATTCAACACAGAAAGAATTTTTAAAATCGTACACATCACAAACTGACAAACTTTACCTCTTTATAATATTATAGTATAGACCACGATAGATAGTTACATATACTCGTACATGTAAAATAAAATAAGTCAAACCATTTTTTTTAACAAACTGCATTTGAATGTATCCGCGAAACCAATGCCAAAAATTAGATTTACAATTGTCACCCGTCTGTCTGTTTCTTTTTAAAGTTTGGACTTTTGCAGAAAAACAAAATCTTGTTGATAATGTTTTTGACGAATTTGCGAGTAAATAGTTAATAACTAATTAATAAAATATTGGGCGTGGGTTCAATTTATAACACACACAAAAAATACACTGTAATGTTGTGTCTCCTTTAGCAACAGAAGTAAACTTGTCTCCCTAATGGCAGAATCATGTAGAAATGTTTACTTTAGTTAGCTTTATAAACAAAGCTCTATCTAATCGTCTATGACATAGAAAGGCATGGACTATAGGACATAAATATATTATGTTTGTTGATAAACCTCTCACTGACCTTATTACATTCATAACATTAACGACCTCTGTGGCGTAGTGGTTATATAACGCGACTGCTACGCAGAAGTCTCGGGTTCGATTCCCGCTTAATGCAAATCTTTGAGTGCATGAACATAATTGTTTGCATTGGCCTGGGTGTTAGTTAGCTTAGTTTGAGACTAGAGGGCGTTGTGTGAATGTGTGAGGATTATTTATTTCTATTTATAAACTCACGCTTTGTTTCCATGGGGTTAGGAAAACTCTATGGAATGATTGATTACTAGGATTATGATTGCATACTAGATTTCTTACCTGCTTTGCCTTATTTACATTGATATAAATAAAATAGTTTAAAAATGCATGTCGGCTCTGAATGTCACACACCCGTCCAAAATGCCAAAAACCATGATTGATGGCATAAACTGAAATATGCCTTATACCTATGTATTCTTAACGGCTTACTAGAAGATAAATAAGTTGATTACTCTTCAACTTTGACAAATATTTAAATTTTACCCCTACTATCTATAGAACATAACGATTTGCGACCAATCCGTTGCGGGAAATCCCAGTCAGGTCTCCGATTCAGCGTTAGATTTATCAATTCAAATTCATATTGGTCGATTCCGCACGTCTCTGCGGATGAATTTATGCATTTTAAATTATGTTATGCAATATTTTTAATCTTATTTATTTCAATATTATTCATCTTATTTATTTATCCGTGTGATGACGTAGTAAGAATACAATATGTCACCACCCCATGTCATCCCATGGGTGTCGTAGAAACCGACTAAGGGACTGTCTATGAATATTTATCTATAAAATAATTTTTCTTTCTTTCTTTTCTTTCTTTCTATTACCTTTATTTATTTATTTATTTATTTATTTATTAAGGTTTACCACAGCAAAAGTATATAACATTATTACAAATAATAAATAGTTTGGCTGATACAATTGCCAATTATGGATTAACCAACATGGTTCATAAAAAAAAAACGTCAACAAACATGAATAAAACAGATGAAGCTATCAAAATTACTTATAGACTTATTAAAATTAAAGCAAGACACTGCCATTGTTGGAGACTCCAAAGCTGTTGTATAATTTAAATTTGAATTTGTTTTTCGAATCATGGTAGATATCAATATCAGGTGAGGACTTTGTTCTTTCATTTAACTCACTGCAAAGACGATGAAGGGGAGAGCTATATCCAATGTTTAACTTGCAAGTTCTCAAGTGGTAAGTATTTGTGATAGGGTACCGGGGTAGTTTGCTTGGAACTTGGAGATTGATGCGTGCTTTACATAGAAAGAAGGAAAACTTGTAATTAAACCCTATACCAATCCGTCTGGCCAGCGTGAAATTAGTAGGCCAAGTATCCCTCCGTCACGGGAGGAAGCCCGTCCCTGCAGTGGGACACTAATGGGCTGTTATGATGAACCTATTTATAGACTATTTACGTTGAGCGTCTATTTAAAAATATTAAAATAAGTAAAAGTCGTACAAACTTTGTGACATTAACGTGAGATTGTGTGAATACTTTTATTAAATTGATATTGTATACTAGTCATTAATGTCCCACAACAGTGATACTTAAAATCAGGATCAACAGCGTGGCTTGCCAATAGCTCCGAGTATGATACTCGGTGAAAAATAGGGAAAACATTAATCGTTTTGAAACAATTAACAAATTTTATCAAAAGAAAATTCATAGAGATGGTAACAATTTATTTCTGGCACACACATTACCTTATTATGTTATCCTATAATAAATCCTATGTAAGTAGGTGATATAATTATATGGCCTAAACACTTTCTCTTCTCTTTTAAAAGACAACTCCCGCACTAGGGATCATGCCCTGTGTCGCGGGGACTTTTACAAACATCAATTAACGGACACATATAACACCCAGACTCAGGACAATAATTTGTGGATCTCACAAATTATTGTCCTGCGTGGGGATCGAACCCACAACCTCATGCGCGGCAGCCGCTGGCTTTACCGGCGCGCCACCGAGGTCGTCAACTTTAGTAATTTACCCTAGACGATACATATATTTATACATATAAAGTCTCAGTCAGTGACCCCACGAATTTTAGGTATAGGAAACTACTTCCAATTACTAAGTATTCTTACAAACTTTAATTTAAAAACAACATACGATGTAGGTGATATTAAAACAGTGTTAGTTTGTAAACAAGGGAGATGTTGACTGAACAAAAAGTTCATGAATACAAAACGAGCCAACACAAAACTTTTTCTCAACTCGCATAATAAGCAACAATAATAACGCCCCAAGTTATCAGTTATGGAAAGACTGAGAAGTTCAAAATCAGTTTGTATTTCTCTACCGAACAATATAATTTTTAATTTAACTTTTACTACCATATAAATGACCTTGGAAATTGTAATAATTGTTTTAAATATTGTACGTATTTCAGTTTTCTTTTGTATATTTTTTTTCTTGTAACTTCTGTTCTTAACCTGATGACAGCTGTTAGGGTTCCCATGACACTTAACGTTTGATAAACAAAATTGTCGTTTGTTGTTAGCTGCCCTTGAACTTTAGCCTTCAGGATGTTGTTAAAAATTATTATCTTTATTTAATTTAAGGTCCTTTTTATTATACATTACACACGAGTCGTCATCATTAGAGGTGTTAACTTACCTGCACGTTTTACACTAGTCTCTACGTCCAGTTTTTCTTCGTAAACAGTTAAAAGTGGAATCTTGGACAGTTCTTCAAGCGTCACGTTCTTAAAGCGTCTCTCAAGGATTTAATAGTTAAAATTGTGTTGGAAATCAATGCGTCTAGCGTAGAATTGTCTGATTGATAGATCACAATAGTGGGTTACTTTAAGCTTACTAATCATTTACATTTTATCGTCAATCATTCGAAAATCAATCATCGCCGATGAAACATAATGCTAACTGCTTCATTGTTAGACTAGCGTTCGTGACATTACGTATTCTCACCACCACCTAACAAAGGTAGTATTTTCCGTAAATCGGTGTAATAACATAACAATTGTAACGGTATCTATTTATTATTGACACAAGGTAGTTTGGCCTTGTACGATAGTTGGCGTCAATCATTATTACTTTTTCATGTCGCCGTGCCGTTTACATTTACACAACTGACAGGGTCCTTATCGAAATACTTTCTTTCCAAATAAACACGCAACCTTTTTATTTGAACGCTCCGTAAAGTTTTTTTTTATTCACGATGTTTTCACGCGGTAAACGTTTGTCAAAGATTTGAAAGGCTAAATTTTTGCCGTGAGTTTGGCGCGGTGAAATTTTTTTGTATTTTATTGTAGAGTGCCAGAGTTGGTACTAAGCACGGCAAGGCAGATTAATTTTAGTTTTTTCTTATCTATTTAAAAACGAACTTTCCTAATGAAGAGTTCGTTTTTTATTTTTTTCCTAAAGGCTGATTAATTAGTCTGCAATACCTTTGACTAAGCAAGTGACTTAGGTTTCTATTTGCATCTCCGAAGGCTAGGCTATAATTAAAACTATAAACTTTTTTCAATGTCATCAATCTCAATTTGGCTCTTATTTGTATATAAATTCTAGCGCTGGAAATATTAAGATTACCCTAATGTAGCTTACCTATATTTTTTTTAAATAATTTTACGTTGCTACTGACTTTTGAGTTATTAGACCCGATTCTTGGTATTTCTTGAATACTCCATGTCAGGATTGAGGAAGTTACATTAATGCAACTGTGACAGTAATTAGAACTTCCACTGTCCGCCATGTTTTAATCTCAACTTAGTAATACTATAGTAACCCTTACTTAATTATTAATAATTACGGATAGATTCTACATAAAGTTTTACTCTTAAGCTAAGTTTTAAGGATACAAATTATCTTTTGTTAAAATACTTAATATTGTTATTTCTTTCGCAGTACGGTCCGGTAAACCCCCTGTTCCTGCCAGTGACCGCGTCTAAGTCCCCGGGCTTCACAGCGGTCATACTCACGTATGATCGGGTAGACAGCCTGTTCACGCTCGTTACCAAACTGGTGCGAACGCCGAGCCTCGCCAAGATATTGGTTGTGTGGAACAACCAGAAGAAACCGCCGCCTCCTTGTAAGTATTGTATTATTAGCGAACTTTTTATATTATTATTAGCGAACTTTACTCGTCTATCATGACACCTATGGAAAGATATGATTTCGTGCCACCGTGTATTTTTTGCCTGCGCCCCACGGACTTGCATTCCTATACCTATGATATTATAAGAAAGAAATAATCATCTTCTTTAATGTTTAACATGCGCGGGAATCAAATCCGTGACCTCCGCCTTCCACTGAGTACTCCGTCTTTTGAACTTTTCAAACGTCATGTTTTGAACATAGAACGCAATATCCTGCACGTCATACATACCCTCCATAGAAAGTTTCCAGTAGGGTTACCCATTAAATTAAGTAAATATTTCTCGCGTAGTTTTTATGTTAATCTTCTTATAAAAATAAACATTAATTGAGTCAAATAAATACTTGTTTGTTTAAAATTATCAATAACAATGTAATAAACCGAGTTTGATAAAAATGTAGGTATTGAATCATTAACATAAACAGTTCAATTTAGATTTAAACCACAGTACCTAGTTGATAAGAGTATGTGACTCTTTAGTTAATTAATAGTCTTCATATCATCCTATTATGTTCCACTACAGGAAAAAGTCTCCTACAATAACTATGGGAAACTTAGCCTACCATACTGGTAAAACGGATTGGTTTTATCTCAATTTTATTAAGTCCAAAAAGAAAAGGAGGCATTTTTGGCGAAATAAAATGCCTTTTTGCTTAAAACTGTTTGCTGTCTGTTTGGAGTTCCACCCTTAGATTTATAAATAAAATATTTTTTATTTTATTTCAGGCAATTATACCCATACATTAAATAGAAATTAAATATAGATCACATACACACAGATGAACAATTTTACAAACTATTAGATTGACTTTATTAGATTTGGTTAAGTAATTTACGTTTTATTAAAAGGCTTAGATAGAGACTGTGCAAAGGTCTAAGTGAATACAATAGCGTTTTATAATCGGTACTAGTCGTAGTAGTATAGTAGTATAGTCGTAGTGTTATACTCGTTAACCTCTAAACTTTAAATATACCGCCCTGTATTGCAATCAACAAGACAGTTGGTAGTTAGTTTAAAGTCGTCCTGTTAATATTTTAACAGCACCATGTCGGCTTCGTGTACGTTTGATATTTAGTCTTACAAAGAATATTGATTTTACATCGTTTAACTGCATGGTTCTAATACCACACATGTTACTCATCATGACAGCCCATTAATGTCCCACTGCAGGTACGGGCCTTCTCCCGTAACAGAGGGATACTTGACCTACTAATACCACGCTGGCTAGACGTATTGGTATAGGGTTTAATTTCAAATTTTCCATCTTTTTATTTCGTAAAGATAATATTCACGGATAGTCCGTTAGTCGGTATTTACGACACCCATGGGATGAGATGAAGTGGTGACATATTGTATTCTTACTCCGTCACCACACGGCGAAAGGAATATAAATTAACAGTATTACATTTCCTCCTATAATTACATAAAGCTTAATAATTACCATCATGATACATTAATTGCGTTATCCCACCCCTATCAATAAACATAACGATCTTATATACCGTGCACTTAGTCAAGGATTATCGAATTACTGATACAAAACACGAAACTGATTTGATTATAATAATAAAGCTATTATTTCGCTTCATTTCATTTTGTATGCAATATATGGTAAACAAGTATACAGCGCTGATTGTGCTTGTTTTGCCAATATAGAGGATAATAAGTATTTTGTTTCATACTAGCTGAGCCCGTAACTTCATGACACTGCAATCTACAAATAATTGTTCTGAGCTTGGATATTTTTTGTTTACGTTAAATTGCCAATTCGAGACATGCGGCAAGGGCTGCTAGTTAATATAAAAAGTATATGAAAGAAAACTGAAATCTAGATTTTTTTCGTTAGTACTTGGTTAATTAGTTACAGAGAACTGTTGCTACTTTACAAAGCAAAATATTTAAAACTTAAACTAAGATAAATACGGTTAAATTACTTGTTAAAATAAGAAATAAATACTTTTTAATTTTAACCCGTTTCCTTTTACCGTTACCCGTTCTTTTTTTATATTAAGATGGAAAAGCGCGTAATCAAAAAAAAAATTAACTTAAGAACATGCCTACGGCCAACCCTTGTTGTTTAAAAATTCTAGGAATCTCGTCTTACGTTAGTGACTTAAAACCCGCACTGTGTATACACCCTTTAGTAGGGAGCTGAGGATTTGTTGTGCCTTCGCGAGTCACGTCTTATGTGTACTATCTGTTGAGCGATCGTGATACTATCGTGGTGCCTCTGTAAGAGCATGTTTAGGTCGACGAACTCGAACAGATTCTGAAGGGAATTGACTTGCTATTGTCTGTGTTATCACTGCGTGGCTTATCAATGAATACGAGAGACATAATCATAATCAAAACTCCACCATGTAAGGGTTTTTACTAATTTTTTATTAAATTTAGACTACTGTTAAGTCTCTGCTAGTGACGGGAAAAAACATATACTAGCACTGGACGGATTGGTATAGGGTTTAATGTCAAGTTTTCTTTTTTTTTGTTTCATAGCAATAATGTACGTAAACTTCATCTTAATCGGCTTTTAAGACACCCAAGAAATGTGTTGGATTGCGGAATTACTGACTTTTAAACCGCCCTGTATATACACCCTTTAGTAGGGAGCTAAGGATTTGTTGTGCCTTCGCGAGTCACGTCCTGTGTGTACTATCTGTTGAGTGATCGTGATACTATCGTGGTGCCTCTGTAAGAGCATGTTTAGGTCGACGAACTCGAACAGATTCTGAAGGGAATTGACTTGCTATTGTCTGTGGTATCACTGCGTGGCTTATCAATGAATACGAGAGATGTAATCATAATACAGCCTCAATGACAATCGTGCGAAAAGTCGCGGGTTCTAATCCAAACGATGGATTGATTATAATTGGTGCGAACTACAAATTATTGTCTAGAGCCTAAATGTACTTTGTGTTCGTTAATGTCTTGTACGTATATGAATTTATATAATCATAACAGCCCATTAATGTCCCACTGCAGGGACAAGCCTCCTGCCGTTAAGGAGTGATACTTGGCCTACTAACACCACGCTGGCCAGACGGATTGGTATAGGGCTTTATTTCAAGTTTTCCATCTTTTTATTTCGTACAGATAACATTCACGGATAGTCCTTTAGTCGGATTTTACGACACCCATGGGATGAGATGGAGTGGTGACACAAGATTCTCTCCTTTTGTACTAATGCTACAATGAGTAAAACATAAAGATGTATATTAATTAATTTTATTGTATTGAATTGTATTTATAGTTAAGTGTTATTTAAACTATTTTCTTGCATGCATATACAATTCCTATAATTTTGTATTTTTTGTGGCTTTGGTCAATAAATATTTTCTATTTTTATTTCTATGTTGTATTCTTACTCCGTCACCACACAGATACTCGTATATAAATTTATATATTATCCTGAAAATAAATTTCATGCGTAAAATGGATTCTCGCCATTCATTCGCCTTCTTTATCTTTCAATAAAGTATTCATTGTCCCTGTGAATTAAGTTGAGTATTTGTTGGTTGTAAAAACGCAAGTACATTTACGATAAAATAGAACAACCTCCCTAAAACGGGACACTAACTTTGTACTCGTGTAAAAGGTGGCTTTATGTTTTGTTTTTTTTTTCTCGTTTTACCTTTATATACAGTATACAGTACGTTTTACGTACGTTTGAATGAAATTGTCAAGTACATGCTGTAACTTTTTTAAAGTGAGTCCTTTTAACTGGGATGAAATTTACTGTTTTGTGACTTTGTGAGTTATGCAACTTTGTTAAGAGCCTTACCACTTGCTTATGTAAGTACTACCTCTATTCCTTAACAGATGGTCTAGGTCAAAAACTAGCGTTAATTATACTTTTATGCTTTTTAAGACATGTTTTGCTTTAGGGATCGGACTCTGTGTCGCGGAGATTTATTACATATATTAGAGTCATGAAATAAACGAACGAAAATAAGGTCCAGTCTTAAGACAATCATTTGTGGGGTTCGAGTCCGCAATCTCGCACACAACAGACACATACACCAACCTATACCACCGAGGCTACTTTTCTACTTAAGCTTTTTATATACATCGCATACCGGAGACACCAAAGCATTTTCAGTCGGTTTTCGGGCTTTAATGTTCGTAGAGGGGAAACAAAATAAGAAGGGTGTGAAATTGAGCTTAGTCAACCGACTGGAAACTAGTTCAAAGTTGATACGTGTGGATGTTCCTAGAGGATTGTTGTATTCAGTCAGGGACGTAATGTTGTTATTGATGGACCTTATGACGCATTGGTTTACCTGTCTGTTAGGTTGGGCTCGATACTCTAAAGAGACCAAACATTTGTGTGCAGGGAATATAAATGTGATTTACAGTAAAAATAAATAAGAAATAAATAGAAGCAATTAAAACAACCATTATGTTTTCTTAAAACAGGTACCCATTTTACTCTAATTGGCTAATACAATTTTGGTATTTTATTTATTGTTTAAAGAAAATAGCAAAATTTTTGTGTTTTACTTTAAAAAGTTAAAGCTATGCCTCCGAGTATTTTTTCATTGCAAAAGCTTCATAACACATTATGTTTTTTCAATTTCCATTCTCATTTTCAGTGTTCCTTCTTCCTTTATTCAGTTCCCTTGCCTAGAGATAAGTGGACTCTTGAACCTGTCACCTGCACGCGTGCGTGGGCACTTTTATGACGCACTAACTTTACGTGTTTGTAATGTACAAGTACATTGCCGCAGACGTTTTGTTACCAGCTTTAAGAACTGAACAAAAAAACCTATGAGACCCTTCTTAAAAACTTCAATATTTGCTTGAAAACTTCAATAAGTGAATAATTTTTTTTTTCTTTTTGATAAATTATGACTTTGCACTGATTCGCTTTTTTCGATTTTATTTAGGTGTTGTTATTTGCTATGAACTTAAAATATGAACGCATTGAATACCTTACACTATCACACAACGCCATCTAGTTTTAAATTAACCAATAAACGTATGTTTTTTAAAACTAATTAATATTTTCAATTTTCATTCTCATACTCAGTGTTTAAAAGTCTTTCTTTATCCAGTTCCTTTGCCTAGAGATAAGTGGACTCTTGAACCTGTCACCTGCACGCGTGCGTGGGCACTTTTATGACGCACTAACTTTACGTGTTTGTAATGTACAAGTACGTTGCCGCAGACGTTTTGTTACCAGCTTTAGGAACTAAACTAGAAAATATATGACGATACTGTTCTCTTAAAAACTTTAATATTTGCTTGTGGACTTGTAAGGACGTTTTTTTTTGTTTTGATATATTGTTGTCTTTGTAAGATTATTTTACTGTTTTGCTTGTTAGGCTTTTATTATGCTGTTATTTTTTAAGATATTAACGATACATAGCGCTCAGTAGTGTCTGCCTAATTGCACGAGAACACGTCAAGAGTTTACCAGGGTCGAGTTAATTTTAAATTCATTGCTTCTTAATTTTATTACTTGCAGGGTAAAGTTCAAAATAAAGTGGGACTGTGGTGGGACACGATGACGTTCTATGAAAGTTTCAGGAATCTTATAATTATTTTTAATGGGTTTATACTCGTAGTCTACACCAGCAAAAATAAAAAACTTAAACTAATTATAACAATTAACCATAATTAATTAGCATTTTTTTCATTTACACATAAATATAAAGAGCACAAATGTTAAAACTTTTAAACATGATTCAAAAGTGTAACTAAGTTAAGTACTGTGTACACAAAGTACGTACTATGACACAGTTTTGTTTGTTAAGAGTTACAACTAGCAAACTTACATAGAATTAACTAGACGACGACATTTTAACTAGAATATAAAACTAGACTATTTCATCTCGTTAGTAAATACGAGTACAATAGGAGCTTTGTTTTATATTTAAGTATACCTATACAAGTAAAATGATTCCTTCCTTTGCAATCATCATAACAGCCCACTAATTAGCCCCGCTGCAGGGACGGGCCTCCTCCCATGACGGAGGGATCCTTGGCCTACTAATACCACGCTGGCCAGAAGGATTGGTATAGCTTTTTATTTCGTAAAGATAATTCACGGATTAGTCCTTAGTCGGTTTTTACACACTGTATTCTTACTCCGTCACCACACGGAGAATTCCTTTACAAAACTATAATAAACAGTAGAATATTTTTCTCTCTTTACTATAACATGAGGTCCTACAAATGTAACGTAAAAGAGCATTGAGCCAAACCGGCAAATAGTCAAATACATGGCGACGGAGTCGGTCATTTTATGACTACTATCCTACTTGTATCCTATTGTACTTATTCCTGGATTATGTTCACGTTTTCCATAAGATTCGATGCGGTCATAATTATTGCCGTGTTATTATTGTTATAAAAAACTCATAACTTGTCATTCTTGTCTCCTAAGTAGAATCGGCTCCAAGACAACCTTTGGTGAATATGAGGCAATCAGCATCCTTCAAATATTTTCACATTGCACGTTACGAATCTTTCTTTTTGTTTCTCTTTAACATTACCATTCACTCTGCAACTTCCAGTGCACGTTTGCCATTCCACAATATTCTACCAAATAAAACAGTCAGCTCGTTCAAGTCAGTTATTCTTGTGACCTTTCGCCATTTTATTCATCCTAAGCTGATAAGATGCTTGACGTCACCCTCAATAATACTCTCACCGAGAGAAATGAGATATTGGAAATTGGAACAGACAGGTATTTGCCATCCACCTAATGAAATAGTGAAAAAAAATATATAAAGAAATCACTCTGACATTTGTGTTATAATTTTTCGCCGTACGGTTTACGGTTTTTGAAGCAGCTTGATATTCCTGCGAAAGTAAATTTTTACTCGGTTTTATTTCGAGTTCATTCTAGTGATAAATTAAATTTTCTTCTTATATTTTATTACTACGAGTAATTTTCTAATTTATAAACCGATTTGAAAACTTGTGCGTTTATTTCCATTATTATAATATGCTATTCTATTCACAATTGAGAACTTTATCCTCTTCTGGAGTTGTTGTAAATGCAAAATTTTATGTAATTCAATAAAGAATTCTAGAAATTAAGCTAACGCGAATTAAATTTTATTTAGGTGTATGAAAAGGCACTCAAACATATTCTTCAGTTTATTCTGAAAACAAATAAACGTGGTACCTTTCAGTATCAAATTTCTCCTTATAGGTATATATGGAGCTTCCACTTTACCTCTTTTTGGTTGGTATCGTAAGCTTGTCGGCTGGACTAAGAGAAACGGCACTGATATTATCTGTACAAAAACAATTGGAAAACTTAACGTAAAACTCTAAATTGAACCGTCAGGCCAGTTTAGTATAAGCAGGTTATGTCATAAATTCAGAAATGGAGGAGGCTCGCCTCTTCTGTTAGACATGAATGGGCTGTTAAGAGTGTTCATCAATCTTTACTCAATTTAGAGCTAGATAGACTTGAAGAATAAGTAGACTCAGAAAGGAATATCATCATAACAACCCATTAATGTCCCACTGCAGGGACGGGCCTCCTCCCATGACGGAGGGATACTTGGCCTACTAATACCACGCTGGCCAGACGGATTGGTATAGGGTCTAATTTCAAGTTTTCCTTCTTTTTATTTCGTAAAGATAATATTCACGAATAGTCCCTTAGTCGGTTTTTACGACACCCATGGGATGCGATGGGGTGGTGACATATTGTATTCTTACTCCGTCACCACACGGCGAAAGGAATATAAATTAACAGTATTACATTTCCTCCTATAATTACATAAAGCCTTATAATTACCATCATGATACATTAATTGCGTTATCCCACCCCAATCAATAAACATAACGATCTTATATACCGTGCACTTAGTCAAGGATTATCGAATTACTGATACAAAACACGAAACTGATTTGATTATAATAATAAAGCTATTATTTCGCTTCATTTCATTTTGTATGCAATATATGGTAAACAAGTATACAGCGCTGATTGTGCTTGTTTTGCCAATATAGAGGATAATAAGTATTTTGTTTCATACTAGCTGAGCCCGTAACTTCCCACGTTAGCAACATAAAATGATAACTGGTGTATTTTATCTAAAGCCCGATTAACACATCGACAAGTACAGTAGCGAGTTAAGTAGTAAGTTGTTGATTAAGTTGATTTTAACAGATCTCTATTCTATTTTTGGGGAGTTAAGTTGGCGAGACGCGAGAGAGGGGCCTACTCCGTTCTCAACTCGCAAAAAGTAGGATTGAGATCTATTTAAATCACCTTAGTCAACAACTTACTACTTAACTCGCTACTGTACTCGTCGATGTGTCAATCGGGCTTAACAGTTTAATAGTTGGTAGAGCTCTATAGCCAGAATATGCTAAACCAATATGAGCCTGGTAGCGCGATGGTAGCGCAAGCGACTGTCCTGCTTGAGGTCGCGGTTTCGATTCCCACGCAGGACAATTATTTGTGCGATCTACAAATTATTGTCCTGAGTCTGGATCTTCAAATTGATGTTTGTAAGAGTCCTCGCGACACGGCATGATCCCTAGTGCGGGAGATGTCTTTAAAAATCTGTCTATGTCAGTACCTCTGCGGTGCCCGCTTAATCCACTACCACAAACGTTATTGTTTAGCCACATAGATAGATATTTAAACTCTAGACTTTCAGTTTCTTTTCAAAAGAATTTATAATTATGGACGTACAATGCGTATAAATGGAAAAATAACTATTTATAACTGAGCAATTATCTAAATGTTTTATTAATTAATTTCTAGTAAACACGGGCGTATGGAATATTAGTTCGTGATTAATAAAATTTACGCTTCTTACATTTATAGATGAACGTCAGTTGTAAACATGGTATGGTCAAAGAGATCCTTCTACGTCTGAAAACCACCATGGATGGTGGATTGGCCACTCGTCATGACTTAGGAAACATTGGTCTATAAATACTACACTCGCTTATAGAGTTTGTTATTTCTTTCTCTTTATCTCTCGGTTTGATTTATTGGGACATAGTTTAATTATTCCATCATCTCGTTTTAATGACCATTAGTTTACACGACTAGCTACTTAACTTACACAGATAAAAATGCTTAATCTTTAAAAGATCATTTCTTTATTATCAAATTAAAGACTGAACTCTGAAAATAACCGTAAAAGTATCTTACACAAGAGATTCTTTTTAATAATATGAATACATTATTATAACCCAAAGAGTCTTCACCAGTTATTAAATTATCCTCTGCTATATTGACTGTATAATATTAAAATTAAACGTAAATATCTACATATTTAATACTTTTGAATATATTAAAAAGGAGTACTTTATACTGTTTATGGTATTCTGTTAAAATTCCATTAAAACACCTCACTTGAACAACTGATACGTACGTCCAATAAAAACCTATTGAATATGTACATGTGCAAATCAGTTAAATAAACCAGATATCAATACGCGTACTGCGAAACAAAGCGATGCGCGTCGAGAGTAAATAATCTACTGTTATACAAATATAAACAATTTGTCTTTGTGTTAAAGTTCTTTTTAATTTGCCTTGTTTGAATGATTCTTGATTGTATTGTGTACATTCGATTATGTACTTTATGTTGTTGTTTTTTATGTACATTTTGTTTTGTTATTAGTTGTAGATCTGCTTTATTTAATGTATGGCTGCCGATAGAATGTTAACGCGTTTCGTTATTTTTTTCTCTTATATAGAAAATTAATTTTTCACTTTCTTTTGCATATCGTCGTTGCAAATTTGAAATCTCCTATGTGTATAAATTCACTTTTTGAGATAATCGATTAAAACTATCTCCTGAAAAATTTTCTAGGAAAATATATTTTGTCTATTAGTTATAATGAAAAGAATAAGCAATTATAATGTACTGACTTCGGTTTTTTAACACATTAATGCGTAAATTAGCGTACAAATATTTTTATAATTATAATTCTGTACATAGGAGATTTATATTGCAATTTTTTGTCACATAGGAGGTTATACATACATTTTTAGGTGCCTAGATTGTATACGTGATTGAGTCATAAAATGGATGATACTGATACTACGATCGATGCCTCTGGTGAGATAGACGACATTAGCATTGGTATGCGACCCTTCTAGAGCCTGCTAGACCTTGTGGGACAGGATAGCCAGGCTGAGAGGGTAACGTAGGTCCTTGGCAACCCTGCGTGTCCTTAATTCCGTCCCAGGCGGTGTAATGTCTGCGGAGAGATCACTCCACCCGCGTCAGTTTTGCTGCTTGGACAACAACACGGGAAATGGCAGTTACCAGTAATAGGTCTGCACACATGGACGTAAGTGCAGGCGCTAGGGGTCACTTTCGCTAGTGGGAGGACCCATCGTAGGTTCATTGTTCGATTACCGCCCGCTTCAACCCGGGCAGCCCACGGTATCGTATAGGTATCGTTCCGTCCCGGTGCTGGTTTCAGATGTAGTCACTACACTATTTTTTAGCTAGATGGCTGGTACCGTTATCTGTAACACCTGCTATTACAAAAAAAGCAGTTTCCTAAAATTATGCCCCGCCAATCCGTGCGCATTCAACATGGAAGGTCCGTACTATGAGCACAGGTCTCCCCGACACCAGGGAAGGCTCACAATTACACTCCGCACAAGATCTGCGTAAAACTGCTGTAATCGATGCCGAGCTAAGCAGGCTTAACATATCGGTATGTGCTTTACAAGAGACTAGATTACCCGACGAAGGCTCAATGCGCGAAACCTGTGAAAAATGTGTATGACACATTTTTCTGGAAAGGAAAAGACTCGGCTGCCGTTCGATTTGCCGTCCATAACAATTTATTGTCTACCATAGAGGATCCACGCGGAATCTCAAAACGTATTATGGTCATAAGGCTCAGTAGTAATTGCGATTTTGTGACTCTTATTTCCGCATACATACTCTTATGCCGAGAAAGTAAAGAATGTCAGTAATGGCGATCGCCTCTCATGGTCAAACTGTATTGGTTACCCCGGTATTGGCACGATGAATGACTATGGCCAACCTTTACTATCTCTCTTCAATATCTGTTATGTGTGACCAATACATATTACAAAGGAGTCTCGCAAAGTTTCCTGGTAACACGCACGATCCGACCACTGGCATAAATTTGATGTAGGATCTTAGCGAAATCCTCCACACGCACTTCTTCCAAAGCCCCAACTGCGATACCGACCACTCCATAGTAGCAGCGCGTGTAGCCTTCACTCACAAAAGGATTTATACAAACCGTAGAAGAAAGATTAACGAAAAATTTGAGTGTATGGGTCAAGCCGAGTTAGCTGCATGGAATGCTAATACAGATGTAAGCGATGAGTGGAATAATGTCAGGAAACTTCATACTGATAGAGCCGGTGGTGAGGTTTTTAGCTACCTAAAAACAAAGTCTCAGGACTGGTTTGCAGACAATATTGAATTGCATAGGTTGTAGATAAACCTCAGCTGGGCTCTAAGAGCAATGTCGCTCTAAGACATCGTACCTATCCCTGCCCAGAGACTGATAAAGCGCTTAGTACGCACAAAGCCTCTCTTTAACGAAGTGAACTTTACCAACTTGTCGTGTCTAGATAGGGAAGACATCAGTGGTGTCTACAAAGGTATTAAACAGGTCCTTGGCCCAGTTATAAAAAAACAGGCCTCTTAAGGACGCGAATGGGGTATTGTTATGTATTGTTTATGTACGCGCGCAAACACTTGCAACCTGCACTGACTGACGCTATGACCTAGACGCATGTTTAATTTAGTATTCGAGCATTGAAAAATCGGCCCTAAAAACGTAAGTAATAATGAAATATTAGTGTCTCAATCTAATGCATACTTAATCTAGTAAAATTTAGGCGTGAAATGGTTCCGGGATTCTCGTTGAGCATCCCGGACATCGTCGTATGTGACCACATAGGAGGTTTTTTTTCAAATATTTGTGTTAAAACAGATTCACATTACAGATCACTATCTCTTATGTGTACATTGAGCACATAGGATATTTTGATGTACAATAAAATGTAGACTATCACATGGAATATTTTATAATTGGCTCATATTATAGTGAAATATTGAGATATTTACATGGGAGTTTTTGCGTTGTATAGAAATATAAAATACCTTTCCAATTATATGAAAATCTCAATTTGGCCCAAATTGTCACATAGGAGATTTTAAATTTGCAACGACGATATGATAGGTTCTGTTTGTATTCTAATTAATTAAGAAGGCTCCTTCTGTCAATACCAACTCAGCTATCGGCGAAGCCTAAAAGATTGTTGTTTCACCAAACGTTGCGTGAGAAAGAGAAAAACTCATAGAAAAGCAGTCAGAAACATGCACACGCACACGCGCTCGATTGTATTTATTACAAATCAAAATGTCGTTTAAAATATAAATATTGTTCTTCTTGATTGTTAGGGTTTGACACTAATACTAGCTGTAGGTAGTTACCTAAAAAGTAATAAATCAGGAGTAAATAAAGATAACTAAAATAGGTTTTTAAAAAATATTTTATTGTAAGTTTTGTTGCGGAAGACACACCAAGCGAGACATCAATTTATCTTGTAAGTGGTGTAGGTATGACACCGTAAAACATTATAATTTTTTTTTTTTTTTAAGTTAAGCTGTTTATTCTTGAGGCAGTTTTTTAGACCGTGCATCGTCAATAGGGGTTCCATACAGTACACAATAATATCTTACTTCACATACAGTACATGAAGTTAATTTTAGCCGGATTTAAAAAAAGGAAGAAAAATCATAAAATAAATAATAATCATAAAATCTGGAAATGATAGTTGACCAGAAATGATACTTGATCAGTCATTCAGATACCGGGGCGGGGGTGAGTCAGGTAAATATTAAAAAAAAAAATACAAAATTAATTACAAAAAAAAATACAGTTTGTGCAATGTGACAGCCTTAGCTATGCTCTATTGACTATTGTATTGTATTGTATTATATTTATTTATTAATGGCCTCATGAACATAGTTACATATTTTGCCAGTGTCAAGTGAGAGATATTACATTCAGTATAAGTAAAAGTAAGTATAAAAGTAACATATAAAAAACAACATTAAAAAGTCGATGCTTCACTTTTCATTGTCTTTCTTGAGAACTTCACGGGAACGCGTACAACGGAGACAGGAACAGCCGGACCACAATGCCACCAACCAGCTATTCACCAATCACTTGCATATTTATTCATATTAATTTACTGACGACGAACTTGCAAAACAAAACTGCATCTCTTCTGCATCACAAAATCTTCGAAAAATCAATTTGTAAAAAATATATAAATGACAGCTCAACCTCTCGTCATGGCGTCCAGTCAAATTCTCTTGACTATTGTAATAATAGGTGAATTTTGACAGTTGATTTTAGTCAAGAATGTCACTGATGTAGGTATTTTATCTAACTGGTTATGCATCTGATAATAATTGGATCTCTTTGATAAAAGAAATTACGAAACTTCTTACTGGCAAGCGATACGTAATTGTCATAAATGACATAAATTAAAGTTTATTGAAGTTTAAAAAAAAATATTCGGTAACATTCGACGACACGGTCGGCTCGCTGTCGTACCTCCCCTCCGCCGACCCGAGGGGTGCAGAAAGTGGAGGCGAGATGCAAGATGTCGATGGCGGAAACGAGCACGGTAAAATTTCCTAAAATGGTTTTGGGAAAAAGGTAATTGCGTACAAACTTTAGAATGTATGTAGTCAATATAAAATTATTTGAATTTTCGAATAAATAATCTATTCCTACTCCCAAAATATATTTACCTTTATAAACGTTTAATCCTATTTTATTACGCTAAAAGTTGTCATAAAATGTGCATAGAATTATAAACTTTGAAGCTTCATAACTTGTAAATGAATATTTTTTTTACTGTTTTATTAATCAATAAGACTAGATAATAACGAGACAAAACGATATCATCTATAGTTTTGAGTATTTATTATCTAATGAAGGAGGAATTAACTTTCTTTGTTTGTATGGAATTGCGATTGAATTGTTTCCCCTTAAAGGTTTTTTATAGTTGAATTATCAACTCTCGCTTTTCAGTTTTTGCTGGAATAAACCGCCGTTGCTTAAACCTGCTGTTCATAATTTATGCTACGTATAAAAACTAAATGAATTGTAGATATTTAGTTTATTTGTGTCAAAGTAGCATACCTACTCGTATTTTATAGCTAAATTCAAAGTCAAATATCTTTATACATTTACAAAGTGCACACGTATAACGTCGGTAGAGAAAATATCTGCTAAACTACCACCTCTCCAGCAAATGACTATAATAGAGCTCTATATTTACTTATCAGTGTTTCTTCAACGCAAATGATAAACGTCGTGCAAAAGATTTTCATAACGAGGAAACTAGAAAAGTAGGTACTATTTCTACTTGGAAATTCATCATTTCATATGCAATTGCTATACTTCCAGAGCTTAACTGGAATTACTAGAATTCTGTTAAGTGTTTAACAGTATTTTTGAGTATACAAACAACGCTTAGCTCTTAATGATCAGTTTAGTGTTGACTTTTCCTGTAATTCGCCAAGCCAAGTCAGTAGAATTCTCTATTTATCTTAAAAGTTTTAAAATTAAGATGAAAGACTCATAATTTTTCCCAATCTTATTACGGTATAATTTAACGCGTAAACGTACAAAACCAAGAGGGCACTTCCAAATATTTATTCTGCCTATTCATTCACAAAGTTTAACTAAAGAACAAGCTTCTTCACGCGAGCCTAATGTAGATTAGTGACCCATTCATTTTCAACCAATTCGAAACTAAAATAAAGCAGCCAAAACTTTTAGCGTCCTACCCTACGCTGAGTTTTGTGTGGTTACAAAAAGTAGCTTGAAGCGATTTGAGAATTCTTTCTTCGTCTAAAAACAGCGCTTTAAAAGTTGGTTCTAACTTAGTGTTTTTGTTCGCAGCGTCCGAATGGCCAGTGATAAACAAGCCGCTTAAAGTGATAAGAACCAAAGAGAACAAGTTGTCTAATAGATTCTTCCCGTATGATGAGATTGAGACTGAATGTCAGCTGACGATCGACGATGATATTGTCATGTTGACGCCTGATGAATTGGAGTTTGGGTAAGTACTTAATATTATTCTTTTTGATTGTATGACGAGTATGTTGCTAGCATCAAAGGTATTCATTTTTACTTCTTAAATTTTCTCGAAGTCAACAGAATCAAGAGAGAGGAAGACGGTGTCAAAAGTAAACAGGTTGCAGAACTGTAAATCGGTTCAATTATACAGTGTTGGAATACTGATCATGGTATAAATCGGGACATAGGATCAACATGTCACATCTCAATTAGGTAAACGGATATTAAAACAAAACTAATCTGAAACGGAACAGTTGTTGATACGGATTCAGGATATTACTATTGTAAAACCATTGAGGCGTTAAATTGAGGTAACTTGTATTTGGTATAATAGTGTAATACGTATAATTCACCAGAGGGTTTACAATAGAGACGTTGAGGAATGGTTCTACTTAGGTCTTTCTGTAGGTCATCCGAAGAAAAATTGTATCGAAACGATTGGTTAAAATCATCGTTATTTAAACCTAACGATTGTCTTTTCTGAGGATAGAAAAGAAAAACCTTTTATTTAACTTATCGTTAGCAGGAAGAACGTAGCTAATTTCTTCTCACAGTATCTCTATTAACCTCAATGGTGTTTGACTATTTTGTCTGCTAGCCAGCACACAAACGCTGCTTCTACTATGTAGCCACATTGTAGAAGCATCGCAGCATGTGGTGTAGGCAATAAAGAAGTAATAATGTCAATAGAGAAAACCGTAGTTCTTTTATACCCAAAATATTGTTTAATTTCCTCTGTTAGGACTGTGATTTATTAAGATTTCCATTTTTAATTAATTTAGTAATCACAATCTGTGTACCTTTAATGCCTGTGCAATTAGTTGATTCAGCTGTTACCTATATAAATAAATCTAATTGTATTATGGTAATAAATGTTGATATACCTTATGAATAAATTATCATCGCAGATGAATACTTCAGAGCACTTTAATAAAATTGTGGCAAAAAACTTATACTGCTCCTTTTAAAAGCTAAAATAAACTAGAGGTATCTGCCATTTCTAATTCCTTTTATCCGGATAGATCGATCAATTAGTCGATTGTATTTTTGATTTGATTGAGTCTAGGTTGGCCGGTGTAACGCCCCTGAATATTTCGCTGACATTTCCAATGTGTGAGTGTAATGGATTTCGAATAGAAATGCACACCTATTTTTAACATGAATTTACTGCAACGAGCTTTGCTTTGCCTGTTGTCAATTTGGACCAAGATAGATTGACCGTTAAGAATCAGAGAATGCTCCAAATATCCAAAACTGTACGCTGCATCACTATACAGAGCCTAGTATATCTTAATCCGTTGTAATAATATACATAATTGAATTGTAATGTGTAGTTTGATACGTTGCTATTATGCGTGCGAAACAACATTACTCCTCCTCGTCCCATGGGTGTATAGTATTTAAGTCGATTAAGCGAAATTCAACTAAAGTAAAATCATATTATTGCAGCGTAGTATATTAAGTTTCTCTCCGTTACTACATTGAGATATTAAAAAACTAGTAAAAAGTAGATTATTACAAAGTTGCATATATTTGATGATATTCTGATTGTTATCTAGTTGTTTCACAGTATCGAAATGCAAGCTAATCAATCATACTGTCGCGGTTTAATTGTAATCGTGTACAATATGAGATAATGAAAAAATATTAACCGTTTAGTCGAGTTGAAGTTAATTAACGCCGTCCAATAAATATTTACTGTGTTGTCTATTAAACGAGTTAGGAATTTAATTACTATGTTATTCCTGCTACAATGTATGTACGTCAACAATAATTATGTTACAATTACTTTCCTTATTAAACGATAATGAAAGCTTCAGAATAATCTCTACTGTAAATAAGTAAGAGTTTATGTTAGCAGTAACTGATACTCGCCTTTTGGCGTCTTGTCGAAAACTAAAATCTCTGTATAATGTACCGAGATTTAAACATTTCTTTGTAGATAATTTGGACGGATTTCAGGGATAAACCCTTTTACCGCAATTGCTGTCGTGCTTAGACCCTTATTAAATATTTATAAATTAAGAATCCTCAAAAGGTATCAAGAACTCTACTGCTCAGATTTAATCGCAACATTTTTTAATCTTTGAAGTGGTAAAATATAATCAAACACAACCATTTTTAGCCGTGCTGAGTACCGCTAAAAACCTAACTTATGCAAGGCTTTTAAAGTTGTTGTTATCTTAACCGATATTATTACCCGAATATCGAGTGCCTAAACGACTATCTTAAACTCATTACATTTCCCGAAGACTTTAAAATAAACTCACTAACTAACCCATCTGTCTAGCGCAGTATTATTGCTTACCTCCCTTGTTGAAGGTAGCCCAGGTAAAACAGTAAAGCATATTCTAGTAGCTGAATATAAACATGGTATGACAGCTGCGTTTATCAACGCAATAACCAACTAAGACCCTAAAATATAATATGAACCTTGAAAACTGAAACTGGAATATAACTTTCATATATTTACGTGCTCCCCAATTCTTGTGCACCTTGTGAAAGCGGTGAACAAAAACGAACTGCTGTTGTATGAATGAACTTTTTAGCCATAAATTCTCAGACTTGGATATTTTTCGTTACGTCCTTGGAAGTGGAAATAAAACGGGGAATACGGTCAGTTGTTTTCCCGAATACTCGATTGTTTAGGAAATATAACTGAGTGTTTTATAGTAATGGAGAATTCGGACGTAGTATTGGCAATGCGCCTATTTTGATATTGCTGTTGTGAATATCTATGAGCTACCGTGATTGTTTAGAATTAACTGAATTATTATGTATATGTTTTGATGGCGAGATAATAACAGTTATTAAGTACGTTGTTTAAGCCCACAATATTAACACTAGTAACTTTCGGTAGTCCCTTTCTTCTCCGAATATCGATCGTCCGAAAATCATAATCCCAAACAAGTTTACCATAATCATCACTTTCCATAATGTTCGCGTATACGAAATCGTATATTACCTAATCGTCTTTACCTATAATACTTGTGTGTCATAAAATGGGGTACTATAATTATTACATATCCTATTTTTTCTTGCTATAAAGTCACATATGTCCTAAAATAAAATATTAGGGCAAAAATCAAAAACAGTTGGTTAGGTTAGGTTAGTACGGTGACCACAACGCGCACGAGCCGAGCGAGCGAAGCGAGCGTGCCGCGGCAGCGGCCGGCGAGTGCCAGAAACATTTTTTTTATGTAAAACTAGAATATAGTATTAATGTTTTTTAAATATATAAGATTGTGATGGTTATAGCAAAAAAAATTAGGTCATGTTATGTTTAGGGATTTAGGTTTTCGGTCAAGTGATATTATAAGACATGAATTTAGGGCTAGCTACCATTCGGACACATGATGATTCGGACACAAAATGTTATGACACCTTAGATTATGGATAAAAAAATTATGAGACAAAATAGAGAACCGTAACTTTCTAATATTTCATGTTATATAAGTGTCTGGAATTGGCTTCCTTAGTAGAACGTTTTCTCCGTTACAATTCTGAATTCTTGTTGTGTCTAAAAAGCGTATTTATTGATTTTTCCTAATAGGTACAATGTAAATAAAACATAGTAAATATGGAACGAAAACATCGAAATTGCTCTCAGAATGCGTTGTACAAAAAACACTTCATTCTTCTTTCTTGATAAGCTAATACATTTCTCCGGATGTGAAATTAATAACTAAGACTGCTGCAAGCAGAATTAAATTTCTCATCTCGTTAATATTAAATTACTGGAGTATATGTAAACATTTTGTTCCAAAGATTAAAGCAAACTAAGAGAATCCCGGTGAATTCTGTTGCGTTCCAATGATAGCAATTCTCGGAATGTTACAGTGTAGATTTTGCTCGCTAGACATCTATAAAAGGCTAATATAACTATCTTGCGAATCCTGAGGCTATTCCTATTTTATTAAGTCTATTTGAGTGAGGAAGTGCTATTTGCTTCAACTGCGGAAACTGCAAAGTACTGCTCAAACACTTCTTAATTACATATTGTATTATATTCTTTCAAGTTAATTAGCATAGGATAGTATCCTCACACAATAAAAGACAACCAATTATCATTCAAGACAATTTCTTCATTATTCAATCGTTCATCTACCCACAGTGCCTACATGCGATAGTTCAATGTTTCTCAAACTTTTGTTATAGTTGCAATAAACACGAAATATGCATTTCGATGTTAGTCGTCGCGTGTAGTAACTATATTATAGTTAGCGATTCAGTACGTTTTTTTTCGCTAAAAATGTGACGTAGAAAATAGGAAGAAACTATTGGGAGTTAAGTAATTGTAGTGATACATTTGGCCCCCTTTAATATTTCTCACTCATTCACACAACGACATCTAGTCCCAAACTAAGCAAAGCTTGTACTATGGGTACTAGACAACGGATAAACATATTTAAAATACTTTTATTTTTGTAAATGCATTCATACTATACCTACATAGAAAACACCCAGACAAATGCAAACAATCATGTTCATGCACAAAAAGATTTGCCAATGGAAATCTTTGTGTGCATGAACATGATTCTTCGATTGTTCTAGAGGTCTCAGTTCGGGAATCGAACCTGAGACCTCTGCGTAGCAGTCGTGTTATATAACCACTATGCCACAGAGGTCGTCTTTTTAGGGCAACTTTCCGTTAATTCCGTTAGTTCAATTAAGTTCCTCAGTAGAGGAGGATTACTCCTAGAGTTATTTAAGGGCACTATCACTATTTGTGGGCACCCTCAGGGATAATCTATCATGAAATTATAACGCGTGAAATTATTTTGCTGTAGGGAAAGTTTTATATAAAGAGAATTCTGAGATATAATTCGACAAAGATTATTCGTTAAGTTTTTTTTATCGACGGAAATTATTGTATCTAGTACTTAAGGAGCGCTATCCATTCACACACACGCGATCCTTCCATCCATCCATCCATTTAAATCCTCTGGTGACAAAGTTAAATATGGTCGGAAAAACTGGTAAAGTGTTGAAATCCATGGGGGTTTTTTCTTCAACATCCTTCCACGTTACTTTCTTACATTATGTATTCTTAATCAGCCACCACCCGAATTTATGGCTCCTTTTAACCCCTGGTCAATTCTAAAACCCCTAAAGATTTCTTTCGAACACGCTGGCAGCAAAGCTCCCTGGGGTAATCCGCGTGCACGCCGACATTTTTGTTGAAATAAAAGCGGTTAATATATTCATCGGTTTCGAACCTATTCAAATGTATGAACGGATAAGACAGGTAGGTGGCGGTGATTTGTGTGTTTGGTAAAAGGGAATATTCTTGAGCATTTTCACGTTCAAAATTGACTATCTTGATGCGTTAATGGGTTTTTGTTTTGGTAGAAAAAACGTTTTACTTTTTTGTTTATTAGCCGGTGTAGACTAAAAAATAACTGTGAGATAGGCTTTATGCATATGAATATAACCGCCCGAAAATATGTAAAATTTGAAAGGAAATCTATACCAACCCGTAGTCAGCCATAACCATAAAAAAATATTTGGATCAGACCTATATCCAACAGTGGACGTAAATGATCAGATATGATTTTCTTGATTTTTAAAAATGTAAATTCACTTCAAAACATAATGTTTTACCAGAATCTTTGGTAGATAAATTACCTAGTCCCAGTGATCCTACAAGATATCTTAAAGTAATCGAATGTAAATAACAGTTGAATGTTGAGAAACAGTGTAATGATTATTGAAGCAAAACCATTGGCTCCAACTCGTTAAACATGAACAATAACATAAATATGTATTTAAGTGATTGAATGTCAATATCAAATACGATTTTGTTGCAAAGAAAATTGAACGCTGGCAACGTCAACAAAAGTTCAACGATTTAAATTACATACCGATATTGACGATAAAGAAATAATGCCTTGTAAAATGGCCTGGTATAATCTGCTGTAAAGTGGTCTATGATTATTTCTATCTGCTTTTTAAAGACAATGGAACTTTGAGATCTTGGTCTGTGTCGCTAGGACTTTTGCAAACGTCAGCTTAACCGACATAAGGAATATAATATTTAGGTTTATGACGATTAATTACGGATCGTAGAAACAATGATTTTGTGACGGATTCGTGCACAACATCCGCACAGCGATAACGTACCACCGATCTTTTAGCCGGGATTGGTGATTGATTTCGTAGATATAAAAATATTCTTCCGTGTAGTAGTAATATCTTTAATTAGATGACGCTGCACGAAAACCTACCTACACTACATACATAGATAATTCAGGCCTTTTCCCACGAGCATAGGCAAAGGCGACGGATATTAGGGTATTTGAAACCTGATTTGCTTCTACATTTATACTTATCTTCATACACACCTGTCAGTTTCTAGTGCTACGCAGCTCTTCTGAAGGATGTGACCAATTATTATTACGTTCACGAGGTCCTGCCATAAGTAAATGCAATTAATAAGAAAAGCTAAACTATCATAGTAGAATAGATTTTCTGTATTAGTAGCCATCTCTGATCTGTTTTTATAAATGCTTGTGGTTTTTTATAGCATATTAACATTATTCAACGACCGGCACGTTATAACTTAATGTAAACAGTAAATCTAAAACAAGATTGCTTCAAACAAACTTTGCTTTTATAGTTTTACAAGGATGATAGCGTCGCGTTTTTGTTTTGTTTCAGCGAGATTGTTTGTAACGATTATTCTTTCATCATATATGGCTATCTATTACTACTCAAAACAAAATAGGGCCCGCCATGTATTGACCCCGTATTTTATAGACATGGCAGTTTAATAGGTTTTTACTTTTAGTCAATGTTAAATTAGGATATTACTCATTCTTTAAACACAAAGTACCGTTTAAATTGTTGAATTTGATCACATTACACACACAAACACATTTAAAAAGAAATGAACACTAAGAGAACTGTCAGTGAAAAGTTTGTTGTTGTTTTGGATTTTTTTATTAACTTGCCAGATTTTTTTCTTTAGTATCGAGTAGGACCTCCTCTGCTTCGTAAGCACTCTCTGAGCCTATCTGGAACACTCTCGATCAGATGAGTGATGTTTTGATCGGGTATTCGTTCCCAACAGAGTTTCAGAGTGTTTATGAGGTCCTGTTGACTATTGACTTGGCTATGGGTTTCTTTGAGGCTTCGTTTCAATTGATCCCATAGATGCTCAATAGGGTTGAGATCGGGACTCATCGCTGGCCAAGGTAAAACCGAAATATTTGCATCGGAGAGTGCCCTCTGAGTGACACGAGCTGTATGTGGACGAGCGTTGTCTTGCATAAACACAAAATTATCACCTACTCTTTGTGAAAATGGGATGACGTGAGGTCGGATTACTTGCTCGACGTAACTGGCAGCAGTGACAGTCCCTTCACTCAAGATTACCAGCTCCGTTTTACCTAACAAGCTTATGCCACCCCATATCATCACACTTGGGCCTCCAAATCGATCAGTTCCGTGCATGCAGGGTTCAGTAAATCGTTCTCCTTGTCTTCTCCATACACGTACACGTCTATCATCGCTATAAAACTTTACTTTACACTCGTCTGTAAAGAGTACTGTTCTCCAATTGTCCATGGACCAGTCCAAATGCTCACGTGCGAATCTCAAACGAGCGGCACGATGAGCCCTTGTCAATTTTAAACGGATAGCACGCATCCTAGATCGTTGTCCGTCCTCATGGAGTCGATTCCGAACGGTCTGATCACTAATGCGTGTGCTCGTGGATTGCATTAGCCGAGATTGCAAGGTACGGACGGTTATTGTGCGGTCCCGGCGCGCAGACAATCGAATGTAGCGGTCTTCTTGTGCGGTTGTGGCTCGAACTCTTCCTGATCCAGGTCTTCTAGCAACGCTCCCTGTCTCCTGGAACCGTTTCCATACGTTTCGAATAGCTCGCCTTGACACACCAAGACGAATAGCTACGGATCTTTGCGATTCTCCCTCTTGAAGCAATACAACTGCCCTTGTTGCAGTTTCCACATCCATATGACGACGAGAACCTGGCATTGTAATCGGGAATAATGATGTAACAATAAAACAGAGTTAGCCAAAGTGTGTTCAAAGTGCTGCGCTTAAAGCAAGACTGAGAACACAAATTACTAAAAATCAGAAATATGGGTAAATTCACGCACTTCACTTTTTTGGGTGCCCACTTGAGATAAACAAAAAAGTTTAACTTTCAAAACATCATTATGAACTCATAAGCATGTGTTCTACAAGTGGTAGTACTTAATTTTGCCAATCAAGACTACACGAGTTATTTATAAACAAGATAAGAGACAAAGTTGCGGTGGGCCCTATTTTGTTTTGAGTAGTTTATTAGCTATGATTGCAATTGTGAGTTAGGATCCGGACGCCATATTGTAACTCTCTCTCTACACAGAGACACTTCAATAGGTTTAATGAAATTTATACTAATATTATAAAGAGATAAAGTTTGTATGTTTGTGACGTTGTAGGGGGTAATCGCTGGATCAACTGAACCGATTTTAAAAATTCCTTCTTTGTTGAATAGTCCATTTATCGGGGAGTGATAGGCTATATAGTATTACGCTATGAATAATAGGAGTGGAGCAGTAATAAAACATGTTTAAAAAAGAGACGCGTTTTTTATCGCCACCAAACAAAGTGGGCGCGTGTCAGCTAGTAGGATTATAACCCTAGTAATAGTATCCAAGTAATGTTATTACAAGTTAAAGTGCCTAAAGTCGCAAAAAATCTAAACGATCCACTCAATGACGTAGCGAGAAGTGCATGTTAAGGTTTCAGCGACCTTAATGTCTCTCTGCATTACCGGTCAACATTTACTGCTGTCAAAAGAGAAATCAAAAAGGGATCGCAAAAACCCAATGAATATTTATTTCGAATACTCATCCTATCATAATATTAAATGTAGAGAGATTAAAACAAAACTTTGTTATGATAACACAGCGAGTGTAGTGTAGCATATATTTCTATCCATTTTAGGTAAAAAGTTAGGCATCAGTAGATATGCAGAACATGTTTGCTTTCCCTTTGTACGAATGCCAAGCTTAGAGGTTACTTAGGAACCGCAGCCAGAGCATTTACAAGAAATGTGTCCCTTAAGCTCCCTGAGGAACACGCAAATGTTCTTTTGCTTTCGTCAAAGCATGATTAGTATTCTTGGCTTATCTAATTCTTAAATGTCAGTATCCTTTCACGTTGTAGCGGTCACAGATGCCGGTCCTTTCCGGATAAATTAGATCGACAAGCTTGGAATAATAAGGTAAATAGGACGAAAGGTTTAAACAGAGTAACTGAACCGGCGCTTTTACATTGAAACCAATGTTTGAAAAGGCGTGTAGGTATCTTACGCGATGAATTTCAAGTATGCGTGACTGTGTTACACGCTTTTTCTTATTTTGATAGTGATATGTCTGATGTAGAGTATCAATTTTATTTTTTCTCTTTTTATGTGAAAGTGTATACTTAACAATTTTAAACTGATGATTAAAACTGTATTGACATTTCCGAGAACACTATTATTAGGCAAACACTTCAATTTAAATCGCGAAATTAAACGAAAATAGAAACGAAAATTTCCCACTGAAACTGGATGACGTAATGGCATACTGAAGCTTGATTTCTTATTGTGCGCTTTTCAGATAACTACACCCGGATCAGTGTTTGATGTATGAAACTAAACACGAGATGTATAGTTTGGATTCTCACATAAAACAGTATTTACTTGAAAGTAAATTAGTTTTACTTAGCATTACTCAGTTCTACGTGGTTATAAAGTTCCTCCAATGCGGCTAGGCTTAAATTGTCAAAGAGGGAATAGTCTAAAAGAAAGTAAATTCCCTGTAAACGCGAAAATTATAGTATGAAAGATTGCTGAATGCGAATTTAAACGATGCATGTAGAATTTATATGGTATCTTGTTAGTACAGTCGAGAGAACTTGTTGAAAACTTGAATGCAATGTAATATGTTTCTGTAGTAGAGTACTTATTATTTTTTAAGTAGTTTGCTGTAGTAATTTTTCTACACACACTCCGAGCTTCTCACTTCTTTTCGAATTTATCTCACTTTTGAAATTTATTGTGTGTTTCTTATGTAAAAACTTCTAAATACTACTTATTTCAAACATGTCAGGGTAGCTATAAATCTTCTAAGCACTTGAAACGGCTTAATTATTGCCTGATTATTCTTCTCGAATATAAAATTCATCGTTCAGCTCATTTGTGCTTCAATAAGTTTGCTGCTAACATCTCTAGGATTGTCGCACATTTGCGTGCGACTCTAATTTGTTTAAATATACGCCGTTCTACTTGCGACTGACGTACAGGTAATTTGTAAACGGCCCGAGGGTAAGCTGATGTTACATGTTATTTTCAGACCTGTTTTCCTTCACTCACCAAAACACAACTTTTACTTTAAAAAGTAATATATTTATTAACGTGCTTTGCAACCATTAAACACGGCAAAGTGATCCCTTTTATGTAGCATAAAGAATATACTTAGGGGTGTTTCACAAAACTCTCATACCGTCAGTAACGAAGATAAGTAGAAAAGGCCGCCTCTGAGTAATAAGTTTTTAAACAATAAGTTCTAACAATCTGTTTTTATGACTCAGTATACGGTGGTTGTGGTTAAGCAGTTCACTGTTCTTTGTTCATAAAGTACGCCGTGATACAAGACTTATACGCGTACGCTGTTGTTCTATAAAATACTGTCATTTGTGTGAACAATGAATGGATGAATTCTCAGATCAGCCAAACATAGGTCTCTTACAAATACTTCTACTTTTTGTGCCTCCTTTACCTATCTGTTTTATCATATCAAGTCGTCCAACTTTCGGTACGCAGCTGCCATTCCCAAAGTTTTCTGTCCTTTCCACCGGCTCTTAATTATCTGCGCTCCCAAGTCTTCCGATTTAGTCTTCATTCTGAAACCAGTGCCTATTGCTTAACTGAACTAAAAGTCTACCACTCTTAAGCTCTCTAACCGTAGTTCTTATATTGATTTTCGCATTTCTCATGCAATGCACACGGTAATAAATAACCCAATCAAATATTCGAAACATAATTTGTAAGTCAATGCAATACTTTGTATATGTACCAGCACGAAGTGAAAATTTTCCAACATAAATATTAGTACGTACATTCGGAACTAGGCCACAAATCACAACGCTACGGTATTGGCTAAGTACAACGTGGCAAGAGAAATAACGTACCTAGGTGCACTACGAAATTATTCTACGCTTGTGGTTTTTCCTTCTCGATAAAATGAAAATTCTTTTTTTTTCGGAACGATTTTAAACAGAAAGAGGTTTTGTATTCGATGCGATATTTTTAACGTAGATGTGTTCTTCGATAACCGGGATATTTTTATGTCTGTTTTTATTCTGAACTCTGAAGAATTTGTTTCAAGTTTATAACGTTTAACATTGTAAAATACTGATGACAAAGTGTCAGACTTTTCAACTGTGAAAAGTGACAGTTTCGGATTTAGAAAGTAATCTAGAAAATTGTCTGGAAAATTGTTTCTACTATTAATTGTTTGAGTAGGTCTTACAAACTTATTACATTCACTTTCGTAATGACTTACTTTTACTTTTACGTAGGTAGTAATAAGAAATACGTGTATGACATGCGAGATACCTGCCTGATAAAAATGTACTGGTTAAGTTAAGAGATACCTCCACCTTATCCCTTAATATCTACTATTTGTGGCTTGATTTTCCGTTCAGTTGGGTGACAATGCCAGATATTGTCTATTTACCTGTTCTTTCAATTGCGGAATACAATATTCGTCTATTTCTTTGGTCCTACTTTCCGCCTGGTCAACACGGCCACGATACTTTCGAACTGGCTCTTAGTCGGCTTTTACGATACCCATAAGTTCAGATGGCTTGATGACACCCCGTAGGTACCTATACTATTCCTTCCCCAAACGGTGACAAATGTACTGCAGTAATATTTCAAGAAAGGGTTCAGCTTGTGTTCCATGTGGCATATTTATATTTATATCGTACGCAAATACATATCCATGCGCATATATTTGCAGATGGGAAGGCGTTACTCGATTGCTGCATCTTACGAATACATACGAAGTTATTTTGCGGAATAGAAACTAAATGGATAATATTTTCTTGTAGAATTGAAAGTCATGGATTTTCCGCAAAATAAAATCTTATTCTATTATTTATTTAGATAGCTCTAGAATGCTTGCGTTGTAATTCAATCCTAGAGCTTTAGCAAGTTATATATTTAGAAAAATAAGCGGATTTTCTTTATTTAATCTTTATGAAAACATTTTAATTTATATATTAATAGTTTGGTTTTTGTTCCTAAGCTGGGATCAAAACTATCCTAGCAGTCCAGAACGAATCACTGAGCGACAAAAAGCTTTAAAAAAAGAAAGAAAAAAATGTGATGAAAAACGTTTACAATGTCTTCCATAGGTAAATTAAGTTACTTTATAAAATAGAAACAGAATACAGAAAGATTAAGAGGAAGGAATTGTTCTTGTCAGTATAGAATTTGATTTGAGACGACATTGGTTTATTTGGTCGCCCCGCCCGTCGAGCTTTTCAAAGCTGTTCTTACATAAATTTGCGCCTGTCTTCTTGTGATATAAGCCGATACTACACTGGTGGACAAAAAAATCGACTCACTTCATATCTTCTCATTCAAAGTGCCCTAATTTTAAAATTAAGACCTAAATTCTAATTTAGGTCTTAAATTATTTAAGTTCTAGGTCTAAACTTAAAAAAAAGAGCAATAATCGCAGTTTTAACTCTCAAATAACCTAACAGTAGTCTATGAACGTTAACTGTATAATTTTATGCTCGTATACTCAGTTGATTTTGCGCGACTTCAGGGGGTATAAAAAGCGACCCACCCCTATGAGCTTTATCAGTTGACCGTGAAACGTCAACAGGTACACATCTCCAGAATTTCCAAGCAAGAAGACTTCCCAGATATGGACACAAGACCAGAAGTAGCGGCTCAAACTGTTACCCTGTTGGAACAGGGCATGAGTCAACGTCAAGTGGCTCGTACTCTGAATATGAGCCAGTCAGCGGTGTCAAGAATATACCGAAGGTACCAGGAGACTGGTGGCTTTGAACGAAGAAGAGGTTCCGGTAGGAAACGATCCACTTCAGAGAGAGACGATCGCTTCATCGTCAGCACTTCACTGAGAAATCGTTCACTCGACGGGGTTCAAATCCAACGGGAGCTCCGAGAAACGCGTGGAGTAGCTGTCAGTTCCCGGACGGCGAGAAGAAGACTCAAGGCAGCTACCCTGACTCCAAAAAGACCAGCAACAGGACCCAAATTGACTCCAGCGCACCGAGCAGCCCGTATTCGTTTTGCGAGAGAACACGTTGATTGGACGGAAGATCAGTGGCGCTCTGTTCTCTTCTCCGATGAAAGCAGAGTATGTCTACATGGAAGTGACAGAAGAAGAAGAGTGTACAGAGTGCCGGGGGAGCGATACGCACAATGCTGCATAGCAGAAACTGTTGCATATGGTGGTGGTTCCTGCATGGTGTGGGCTGGTATTTCATTGGAAGCAAAAACCGACTTGGTTTTCATTGAAACCGGTCGCCATGTAGGAGGATTGACTGCAGATCGGTACATTGGAGAAATCCTGGGGGACCACGTAGTTCCATATGCTGGTTTCGTTGGCGATAACTTCATCCTGATGCAGGATAATGCCCGTCCACACAGCTCAAATGCTGTACGGCAGTACCTACAAGACGTGGGTATAACTGTTATGGACTGGCCAGCGCGTAGTCCGGACTTGAATCCCATTGAGCATTTATGGGATGAGCTGAAGAGAAGAGTCCGGGCTAGAAATCCTGCACCAGGGTCAAGAGATGACCTTCAAGCAGCCTTAACAGAAGAATGGAATGGCATCCCGCAGGAAAGGGTGAAGCACCTTATTGGATCCATGAAGAACCGATTGGAAGCAGTTATAAGGGCTAGGGGGGGTAACACTAGGTATTAAAATGATTTTTATTCTGTAATAAAGATTTTATTAAATGTTATGTTGTTTTTTGTTAAAAATTTTCCCACTGAATTCTTCAAGTTTTAGGACTCATAAAGTTTATCCCCATTTTCTTTTAAGGAAAATGAGTGCAAGTTAACATTATTTGTACTCATTTTAAAGCTAACACCTAGAACTTAAAGAATTTAAGATCTAAATTAGAATTTAGGTCTTAATTTTGAAATTAGGGCACTTTAAATGAGAAAGTATGAAGTGAGTCGATTTTTTTGTCCGCCAGTGTATTTTACAACGACGTATCCAAACATATTTATTTTATTACTTTATTATTCTATTTGAAGAATACTGTCAATATGTTAAATTTTGACGACCTCGGTGGCGCGACGGTAGCGCAAGCGGCTGCCGTGCACGAGGTTGTGGGTTCGATCCCCACGCAGGACAATAATTTGTGAGATCCACAAATTATTGTCCTGAGTCTGAGTGTTACATCAATTAACGGACAAATTGATGTTTGTAAAAAGTCCCCGCGACACAGGAGATGATCCCTAGTGCGGGAGTTGTTTTTTTTATGTCTTTTCTACCGATGGATGAGGATCGAATTATGTCCAGCAGTAGACGTCAATTGGCTGATATGATGATGATGATTCTCCAATTTATTTATTATTACTATTTCATGAGTTTCATGAAGTTCGGTTAAAAAACAAACTAAACATACTATCGAATATTGAATGAGGCCTGTATTTGAAAGTGAGACTATGATCATGCAATTTACTTCGACACGTGTTGCATCTCTAACGGTAATCATATAAGCGTCAAAGCCTACAGTATCAGCTTCAAAGTTTTCACATCGTGGTTGTTTTGATACGTTAATGTATAGAGTAATAATATGGATTAAGAGTATACATTAAAGTCACGTGTGGTGACGGAGTAAGAATACAATAAGTCCCACCCGATCTCATCCCATGGGTGTCGTAAAAATCGACTAAGGGTCTATCCGTGAATATTATCTTTACGAAATAAAAAGAAGGAAAGCTTGAAATTAAACCTTGTACCAATCCGTCTGTCCAGCGTGGTATCATTAGGATCCCTCCGTCACGGGAGGAGGCCCGTCCTTGCAGTGGGACATTAAAGGGCTGTTATGATTATGATGAGATTGCGCTTAACTATTCAAATTCAAAATAGCTTCTGCTGTCTAACTAAAAAGTTCTGCTAAGTGGTACAGAAAATAGAATATCAAGTTTAACGGTGCGATAGCAGGTGCGAGTTTGAGTCCTTTCTAGTGTTTAGGTTTTTTTACTTTTTAAATCCAATAACTGTCGCTAGTTTTAAATTAACGTATTCATTCATACTGCCTTAATATATATATTATTTTATAATCTTTTCCTATCAAAAACAACAGCAGTCAACAAGCTACAAAACAAATTCGTTGTATACAAAAACAAATATGTTTGCAACAATATAATTTTCCTAAGTAATTAGTCGTTCGCAAATTTCTATTGTAAAGGTTCACATTGTGCGATTTAATCTGTGGCCCCTTAAAACAACAGTTGTAAGAGAAAGCTAGCTCTTGTCGTAGGTACTTATACCTACAATTTGCACAGAACTCATAACTTTAGTTGTTCTTTTGACTCCCGCAATGTAGCGAGCTTTGCTTGTTATAAAGATTTATTACAATAAGTATGTACGTATGTTCTTCTTCTTCTCTCGTGTCAATGGTCGTGAACTCAAACAGTTTTTGAATAATGAGTGGCCACTTCAATGGCATTTGGAGTGGCCGCGTAAAGATCAGCCATCGTACACCTCTCAGGGCACAAAGGGCACACCAGTAGATGCGACATCGATTGCACTGGATTGCCGCAGTCACATTGGGGCAGACAGGCGTCTCTGAATCCCCACTTACACATATTTGCTCTACAGCGGCCAACCTGTGTACGAAGTCGGTTTAATGACCTCCAGATGGGCCACTGCAATGTGTGTCCCGGTGGAAGACTTTCGCGCCTTACGTATGTTAATATAATATGTTGTGTTGAACATGTATGTGGATGGATATAGGGGAAGAGGACGACCAAAGAAACGATGGATGGATTGTGTGAAAGACGATATGCCTGCGAAGAGTGTGACTTATGAGATGACGTCCGGTAGGAAAGTATGGAAGAAGAAGACATGCTGCGCCGACCCCAAATAAAATTGGGATAAGGGCAGGGGATTGATGATGTTGTACGTATGTTAATATGTGTGATTATTGAAGCTAATTTAACTGCCTAGGTATCGGTCGCGGTTTTCAATGCCACGAAGGACAAATATTCGTGCTTAAAGTATTCTGTATAATGAAAACCTTAATACAAAAAGAAGATTTAAAGAAAAATTTCGTGCGGTAGCTTCTGCCGAACATGATGTTGCGGGTTCGAATCCCACGCAAGACAAATCTTTGTGAAATCCACAATTTTTTCTCCTGAGTCTAGATGTTTTTTTGTGTCCGTTTGTGAAAGTCACCACAGCATTATCCCTAGTGAGGGAACTGTAATTTTTTTGTTGTGTTATGTAAATATATTTGGTTAATAAAGCTAATTTGACGCTGAACGTTGAACTTGTACTAATGAGTCATGGTTGAGTTCAAACTAATATGCAGACTATTAAAGTGTTATGCAACTGTGTGCCGGCTGACAACTATTGCATTTATTTTTCCTGGTACGTTGTTTTTAATGTAATTCAAAAATAGGAGTAGGTTTTTTATTCTGGTTGAACTTTTTATAATGTTAACTACTTAAGAACTTAGTTATTTTTTGACCAATTTGAACGAAACAGAGTCCCATCCCATTGTTATCAAGATTGGTTAAGTAGGTAGGTAATTGAGTTAATTATCAACATCATAACAGCCCATTAATGTCCCACTGCAGCGACGGGCCTCCTCCCATGACGGAGGAATACTTGGCCTACTAATACCACGCTGGCCAGACGGATTGGTATAGGGTTTAATTTCAAGTTTTCCTTCTTTTTATTTCGTAAAGATAATATTCACGGATAGTCCTTTAGTCGGTTTTTACGACACCCATGGGATGAGATGGGGTGGTGACATATTGTAATCTTACTTCGTCACCACACGGAGAATTGAGTTAATATTAGAAAAAAAAAATGATTTCTGTCAATTATTCATGAAAACGAAATGACTTAATTTCATATATCGATAACATCGCGCAATAAGGTTTCTTACACTCAGACTCACCGAGAGACTATGCAAATAGGTTTTCAGCTTTCTGTATAATATAAATAATCTTATATTACGTAAACTGCTTACCATACTGCTATTAGGCAGATGGGAAGCTTATTTGCAACGTTAGTGGTGTAGACAAACGTACGTCTTGCTACGAAAGATATTATATGGTTGGTAATAAGGACTACACGTGGTGGTAGCAATTTCTATTATTCCTGATTCACTTTGAAGAAAAGCTCAGATTATCTAAACAGTCTCACCTCAAGACTGATTACCTCTTATCAGATAGCCTGTTATATGATAAACAATTATGTAATGTTATTTAAATTTTTTCAAATGATAATAAATAAAAAAATAAAAAAATCTACTACACACTCTATTAAAAACTTGTGAATCTCTGCACTTAAACGATACTTAAATTCAAGAGTTACATAGTTTCCAATTAAAATATCTAACCGGGTGTTTAAACGTTATATTAAACAAGCAATTGCCAGATTAAACAGAGTGTTAACGGACATAGTTTCGGTGAACTCGAGTCTAAGTGAGAAAGTTATATTGCTCCGGCTCTAACCGACCCAATCGTGCGGAAAATAGTGTCCCTATATTAACAAATAAAAGCTAATGTGGTAAATAAGTGGTACATTTCCGTAAGTTTCTTTAAATTGTTGTTTTTTTATGCTAGTTCTGCCAAAGATTTTGTGAATAGTGAATAGTTAAAACACAATTTTATAAATATTATACGGATAGAAAAACACCTGTTTACGCTTGTTTCCTGGACCTTTCGAAAGCCTTCGACCTTGTTTCTTACAGTGTTCTATGGGGGAAGCTTAGGGAGGTGGGTGTTCCTGCTGCATTAATAGCAATGTTATCGTTTTGGTATGACAAGCAGCTAAACTTTGTTAAGTGGTCTAATGCATTGTCCGACCCGTATAGACTTGAAAGTGGTGTCAGACAGGGGGGTCTTACGTCCCCGAGGTTATTTAATATATATATCAATGCCTTGCTTGTGGAGCTCAGCAACACTCATGTCGGATGCCATATAGATGGAGTTAATCTAAATAACCTGAACTACGCGGACGATATGGTGTTGCTGGGCCTCACGATAGGAGGAATAAGGAAACTGCTTGGTATTTGTGAAAGGTACGCCGAACAACATGGGCTAAAATATAATCCCACAAAGAGTGAGCTATTGGTGTTCAGAGGAAAGACTAAAAGTCCCTCATATGTTCCTCCTGTAGAGCTGAATGGTTCACCTTTGCAGAGAGTAACACAATTTAAATATTTGGGTCATGTTGTAACGGAGGACCTTAAAGACGACGCAGATATGGAAAGGGAGCGCAGGGCGATGTCTGTGAGAGAAAACATGCTAGCACGCAGGTTTGCCGGTTGTTCAGTACCGGTTAAAATAACACTTTTTAAAGCATTTTGTCAAACTTTTTACACCAGCAGCCTGTGGGCGCATCACACCCAAAAAACAGAGAACGCCCTGCGCGTTCAATATAACAATGCCTTCAGGGCGCTGTTGAGGCTTCCTCCTTACTGTAGTGCGTCAGGTATGTTCGCGGACGCGCACACGGATGATTATTTCGCGATCATGCGTAAGAAAGTGGCGTCCGTAATACGCAGAGTGAGAGAGAGCAACAATAGCATTCTGAGGGTATTTTCCGAGAGGCTAGAAGGGCCTACAATGGATAGGTTTATCAAGCTACATGTCAGACATGGGGCTTGATAAATCTACCGAATATAAATAAGTTATTGTTGTGTATGTTTAATTATATTTATGTCTGTTGCCTTTATACTACTAACATAGTATAAGTTATTTGTATTACTAACACACTATGAGCCTTTGATGCTTGAAAATAAAAGATTTTTTTTTTATTTTTTTTTTTATAATTACCTTTTTGAAGTTATAAAATATATTATGTCAATTGTGCTCAAATTTTCTTTATCTTATCTGCCAAAAGACGTCTTTTGCTGAACATAGGCTTACTCCAACCGTCTCTACCACGCGCATACCTTTGCCTTACTCATCCATCGACCTACGGAGTGAAATCGTTAAGAAGTTTCTCTGCCCCGGAATAGCCGGAGGGGTCTGTAAAACTCACCTTAACTGAAAAAATCTTGCTGTATCGCCTGACACGTTGGCCGGGGCCGCGGAAAACCACGATTCGCAGCCCCGACTTATGAGTCGCATCTGAATAAAGTTTCCTAGTTATATTATTATTTCATTAAAATGAATATGCTCGAAAATAATTATTTAATTAAACTATCGTATTCATTTTAATTTAATTATTTACTTACTCCTCCTTACTCTACGTTCCAGTTTCTACTTTATCTTGTTACGCTCTAATGTTTTGTAAGTGACGGTTGAAGTAAGCATATTTTATTTAAGATTTTAATACCGCAATGTGAAAATGTTACTGAAATAAATACTTTAAAATAGTATTCGTGTCGCAGGATTTTAGTTTCTAGTATTCTGTTTTGGTGTAGTAAAGTTGCAGTTTGTGTTTAAGAACTGACTGTCACCAACCTGTCTTTTCCCCTGTCGTTCGTAAAACCCGACTGGTTGGACCAGACGTCTTTATTGTCTTAATTTTTCTTTTGTGAAAGTCTGTGTTACAAAATTTCATCTATCCGAATTGCCAAAGGCTACGTGACTTCAGCACTAAGTCAATACTTTTTTTAAATTTATTTTAAACACTCGTAATTAGTTATAAAAGGAGCAGGTAAAAGTTAAGCAAATAATTTACTTCAACAAAACACTTATTGTGACTATTAAAGCTACCATTCATTAAATGTGCTGATTCCACTGCAAGCAATTAAATATTATTTCTACTAATTCCGATCAAAATAATATTAGACCCGATATAAAATATATCGTCAGTTATATGGTAATGATTCTAGCAATTTATGAAACTGTTATAACTTAGCTTGAATTAATAATATTCGATGAATTCAACTCACATGGGTGTATAGAAATTGGACATAAGTTTTGGCAATGTGCTTAAGTTACTCTCAATATTGGAATATGCTTCCAATTATAATTTAGAACAGTATTAGAACTATTCAGCTCAACGGTTTCTTATATTTATTACTTTTATACTGACCTGACGTATTTCGTACCGAGTTTATAAATAGCCTCCTTGGTTCAGTGGTAGTGATTTGCCTGGAAATTACTATCACGCAAATTTTCTTCCAGATATAAAAAATACCACCAAATCGGTCTTTCTAGTAATTTCCCTTTCCTCATGTCCTTTACGTCAATTTCATGAACACAAAGAACTGCCAGACTCAAGATGAACATTTGGAGATTGAACATCAGTTGTCCTGCATTATAATCGAAAACACGACTTCGTGCAAGTTAGTCAAGAACTGCTACTGGCATCGAGACCATGTTATCTCTGTAAATATATATATACATATAAATATAAATATTCCTCACACATTCACACAACGCCATCTAGTTCCAAACTAAGCAAAGCTTGTACTATGGGTACTAGACAACGGATAAACATACTTAAATAAGTACTTTGTAAATACATACATATTATACATAGAAAACACTTATACCAATGCAAAGAATCATGTTCATGCACACAAAGATTTGCATAGAGCGGGAATTGAACCCGAGACCTCTGCGTAGCAGTCATGTTACATAACCACTACGCCATAGAGGTCGTCAAAGTGAAGGTTTGTTTGTTTGTCAAGTAAAGCAACAATTTAATAATTCTGTTTCATTTCACTCAAAACACTTGAATAATATTTCTCCTGAAATCCGATCAAAATATTAGCTCAACAAAATATTATATTCTCTGTAAACAAATAATGTTTTGAACATTTCTGAAAATTTATGAAAATGTTATAATTTAATTTGAATAGTTTATTCATAACATTTGATGAAATCACAAGGCTCTTTGGAAATTGGTTAGGTACTAGCTATGGTAATGTGTGGAAGTGAATTTGGAATGTGTTTTCAATTAATATAGTAAACGATTGTTCAATAACTACAGAATCGATTCCTTATATTTATTACTTTGTAGCTGAGTCTACGGATTTCGTACATCTTTATAAACAGCCTGCCTAGCTCAATGGTTCTAATTTATATGCTAGAAAATTAGAACCATTCGTGTCCTTCAGTGCTATAGTCGAACGATTTGTCAATCAAAGGATTTGTCCGGTTTCATTCCGCACCAATAGTTTTGGGTAAGGTAAACCCTACGCGGAACCACTAAACTGTGGAACAATCTTCCGGGACATGTGTTTCACCCTTCCTATTACATCGGTTCCTTCAATCTTCAGTGTGAAGAAGCATTTAGCTAGACTAACAAAGTGATATCCAGAGGGTCAAGTCATATAATTTCCTTATTCCATGATTGTTCCGCTCGTATTTTTATTTCATTTGTACATTGTTTTCGCGTTTCCCATCAGATTTGGCGCTATTCTGTAGCCTGAGGTCTTCAAAAAAGCCATTAAAAACCAAATAAAATCTGCTTCATACCTACATTTTGGCAATTAAGTAATATACATAGACATACTTTGATGTTTAATGTTGACTTAAAGTGGTCTTGGAAGCTAACCAATAAGTCTTCGCTACTATCTGACGTTCCAATTTTAGATACGAAATTTGAAAACTTGATCATTCAGAGTTCAGTAGAGAATTGGAATGCCTCTATTTGACCGTTTCCGGAATGACGAATTCCACTGAAGTAATACAAGTGGACAAGTGGCAGGGATAAAGGCAATTAGTACAGGGTGTACGTATCTTATTGCTCGCGTAGTCAAGCGTAAAAGCATGTATATATGCATAAAGTAATAAAGTCCATATTTTTATGACAAGTTATTTTGTCTATTTTACTTGGTAAAAGTAACTACTGAATTGTGTGCTAGCAAATAAAATACAAATATATTCATGATCATCAGATCAGCCGAAAAGACGTCTACTGCTGGGCATAGGCCTCCTCCAGCTCGATTCAAGGTCACTATTCCAGAACTAGTCTGGCCTATCGTCAATCGGTTGCCACTATAATCGAGGAACCTTAAGCGCTTCTTCTGTGGATGTCATTTCTGATTCGATCACTCGAGACATCTAACATAGCTCTTTTATTGCCATCTGTGTGGTATTAGTATTTCTAAATATACATACATTGCAACTAAATGTGAGTATAAATGCCGACTGTATACAGTAATAAACTAAATTGTAGTGTATAAACTAAATTACTTAAGGTTGATGGACAAACTAATGAGATTTAACAAGTGGAGTGACGAGCGCACTGCAGATCTAAACGTAACATGATAACGAATTTTAACTGTTCTGTTGTACGCGTTTGTATTACTATTTATTCATTTGTATGTATAGTGAAGGGGAGTTACCTCACACGGTGGACCAACGACCTGGTTAGGAGGACGGGAAACCGATGGATGAGGGAGGCACAGGACCGCACAAGGTGGCAATATTTGGAGAAGGCCTATGTCCTGCACGTCGATTGGCTGATATGATGGTAGTAAAGGACTCTAGACTATCTCTTCTTGTCGCACGGTTGTCGTAAATATTGACTATGGGTAAAACTGTTTACATAATATATTGTTCCTATACTACGCCGTCTAGTCCCGAACTAAGAATAGCTTGTATTATGGGTACTATACTACTGATACCTACACATATTTACATACTTTTTTTTATGAAATCGTATCATACATAGAAATCACTGTGACGTATAGTTTTAACAAAAGGAAAACTCGAAATACACTGTATAAACCCAACTGGCCATTGTGATTAAAATTAAGTTTCTCTCCATCACTAGGAGAGGCCTGCTGAGGACATTAATGGGCTGTTGAAATATGATTTTATGACATTTTTTTTAACAGTGTTCCAAAAGGATATGAGGTTGTCAACTCCATTGAATGTTTCAAAATGATTGTTTACTCAAAACTCAGTCATTGTGTTTTGACTTATTTTAAATGTTCATAATTTGGTTTGAAAGGGTATACATAGGTGCTACATACGAGTACATACCAAAATCATTCAAATAAATTAACTAATTTGGTTTTAATCGCAAAAAACTATATGGGTACCTTACCTATATCAATTTTTATTATACTTATCTGGTTATTTAATTAGAAAATAAGCCTTTTGTTTTGTAGAACTTTGTATCTCCCAATTTGCCCTTACTCGGCTTCTCCAAAACCGACAGGTTAAGTTGGTGACAGCATGTGATACTTTGTCACCACGAAACATAGTCGTCATCATCATCATCATAATATCAGCCCTACGTACGTCCACCGCTGAACATAGCCTCCTCTTGACACTTTCACCCTGCGCAGTCCTGTGTCTAACTCATCCATCGGCTTAATCATATAATAAACTAGCTGCCTCGTGCCCAATAATATACAAAAAACGCGTCCCTTTTTTATACATATTTAATTACTGCTCCACTCTTATTAGTCATATCGTGATATTATATAGCCTAGACACTCCTCGATAAATTGTCTATTCAACACAGAAAGAATTTTTAAAATCGGTTCAGTACATCCAGAGATTACCTCCCGACAACGTCACAAACAGACAAACTTTACCTCTTTATATTATTAGTATAGATAATAATCCTAACCAAGCTTAAATAACGTAAAACACAAACTGTATATAAGTAAGTGGCGCTTACGTGCGGTCTGTTTTATATCTTACGGCAAACGATATTCATCGGATTATTTTTAATTGGAACAAGTGCGCCATGAACGAGGTGCCGCGCCAATTAATGCTACTGTGTACTCCTAATACGATACCAATGGTGTTATATAGTTTGTTTTTTTGGTCTAATACGGGCAAAATGGCGGCAATTGACGATGTATACGGGCGTTGTTGTTATAGTAAATGACTGCTACGCAAAGGTCTTGGGTACCATTTCCGCTTAATGCAAATTGCAAATCTTTGTGTGTATGAACATAATTGTCCTCGATGGTCTGGGTGTTTTCTGCGTAGGTATTAAAAAAGTATAAAATATATATATATCTGTTGTCTAATAACCAGAGTATATGCTCTGCTTAGTTTGGGACTAGATAGCTTTGTCTTCTGGGTACGCCGAAGGATGTGGTGCCGTTTCAAGCGCCAGGTGTCTACAAAATAAATTGCAGCTGCTGTAGTTCCTATATAAGGAATGAATATTATATATTATAATATACAGTCTAACAATTTTTGCTTCGTCCCTGCCATTGTCAAGGTACTGGAACATTGCACTTGAGCAGAGTGGCGTCCTCTCATCGCCGTAACACTAACTATAACTAGCTTTATGTTGCTCACAGATAAACGTAGCTTTTATACTCATTTTTTGAAGTGACCACTTTTAAATCTTTTAGCTAAGTAGTGGATGTTAAAAGTAATGTGAAGGTTTTTTAGTTTTGTTCAAAATATTTATGATAATTCAGTGTAGCAAGATTTTGGCACGTGTTGGGAGAGCCCTATGTCTACACTGCGATAGGCTAATTGATTGATTGACTGACTGATTAAGGTACTTTGTTTAACCCTTAATAGGGCAAAGGGAACTATATTACCACCTCATTAGCAACTCTAACGACCTTGTAATAAAGGTCAAAAACAATGAAAAAACTAAGTTACTTGTGCCCGTTTAAGGGCTTATGTTTATCCGTTGTCTAGTACCCATAGTACAAGCTCTGCTTAGTAGTTTGGGACTGGATGGCGTTAATTAATCTTCCGCACTAGGGATCATGCCCTGTGTCGCGGGGACCTTTTACAAACATCAATTAACGGACACAAAGAACACCCAGACCAGGACAATAATTTGTGGATCTCACAAATTATTGTCCTGCGTGGGGATCGAAATCACAACCTCTTGCACGGCAGCCGCTTGCGCTACCGTCGCGCCACCGAGGTCGTCAAAGTGGCGTTGTGTGAAAGTGGGAGGAATATTTAATGATATGGCCCTAAGACTCAGATGATAAGGCGATATCTATAGATAGTACTACGGTATTTCAGGGCTAAGTAAGTAAGTAAAGTGTTTAGTAAAGTAGACAGCTCCAGTGATTTACTGCGAAGTAATTTATTCACCGTTCAGTGTCCCATTTGATTGTTAAGATAAGTTTAAAACGGGTCTACTGTTTTCTTTTTCGTTAACAATACTTAATTAAAATTTTAGATGAGATCCTTACGAGGGTACAACCCTCGATGTTCTATAGATAACAACTCTAATAAAATACAATTTTTTAATGTTTTTGCAAAAAATTTCGTTTTTTATCTTTATTTTTTTTATATGACTCAGTACTAAGGATCATGGCCTGTGTCGCCTGCCTTTTAAAAGCACGCATTTTATCATCATCATCATCATCATAACAGGCCATTAATGTCCCCTGCAAGCACGGGCCTCCTCCCATGACGGAGGCATACTTGGCCTACTAATACCACGCTGGCCAGGCGGATTGGTATAGGGTTTAATTTCAAGTTTTCTTTCTTTTCATTTCGTAAAGATTATATTCACTTATAGTCCTTAGACGGTTTTTACGACACCAATGGGATAAGGTGGGGCGGTGACATATTGTATTTATTCTTACTCCGTCACCACACGGATTACGCATTTTATGGCGACAAAAAATGACATATCGTATACTTGATAAATCTGCTTGTTACCATGATAGAGAGTTTCTTTTCGAGTGCGGTTACTCCAAAAATTTGCTTGATAGTATGTAATCTAGGTATAACTACTACTACTAATTTGTTGACCGTACTAAAATCTTGTTTTGCCTAGGATTCACAAGTTGGCTACAGTACCTACCATCGAAGTAGTAAATATAATACTGTCGATAAATATAAACAATATTAAATATATTGCTTTTCATATCGAATACGCCAGTCGATTGACAATTCCAATAAGCATATCTTTATTATATGTCAGAACGAAACACTCCAGCAATGACGTATAAAATAAATACTCGCTTGAAATATCAGGAGACAGTCTTGAATTTTTTATATTGTTTAAATTGATGTTGATTAAAGTTTTACTAAGTACATGAAAAAGCGCCTCCCATTTTCATCTTCCAACCTTCTTATACAAATGTTTCTTACTGATCAAGATTGATTTTTCCGTGTGGTGACGGAGTAAGAATACAATATGTCACCACCCTATCTCATCCGGGACTATTCGTGAATATTATCTTTACGAAATAAAAAGAAGGAAAACTAAAATTTGAACCCTATATCAATCCGTCTGGCCAGCGTGGTATTAGTAGACCAATTATCCTTTCGTCACGGGAGGAGGCCCGTCCCTGCCGTGGGACATTAATGGGCTGTTATGATGAAAGACCAGAGTTAACTCCGACCTACCTATCTCCTCTCGAACAATGGTGCACATAACGTACTCTTTCTGCTCCTTCTTTACGTCGAATGGGGAGGAAAGGAACGCCGTGGGTTTGTTGGTAGACCTGATTCTTAGGTCCCACACACCTAAAGCCCCAAAGCCTGGTCGAAGGGAGCCTCTAACACATTTTCTACATAAAAAGACCGAAAAAGAGGCAAAGACTCTTAGGTTAATAAAATGCAAAATGTTTAACAATAAATCGATATGAAGAAGGGGATGATCATTATGGCTATGAATCAAATTCAAATTGCTTTATTTAATAAAATTTATCACAAATTGTTTAAAATCGTCGTTAACAATTTACTTAAAATTGAAGCTACAGTTAAAATTATAAATCGACACAGTCAAACGCCACAGCACTAAAAAAACCAAGTTGTATTGTCCAATCTAAGTTAGAGGAGAAAAATAAAACCAATCTAAGTACTACTCAAATCTACTTGTCTGTCTGTGTTGATCTATAAATTCCAGTTTCCAAATGCATAGAACCAATGAGAAGAAACCTGGCAAAGAAACTCTTTCCTATTACTATAACTTTAATATTATAGTACTAGCTGACCCGTGCCCACTTCGTTGAGCAGCAAAAAAAACGCTTCCTTTTTTTAAACATATTTCATTACTGCTCCTCTCTTATTAGTCATAGCGTGATACTATATAGCCTATGGCACTCCCCGATAAATGGCCTATTTAACACAAAAATAATTTTAAAAATTGGTTCTGTAGTTCCAGAGATTACCCCTACAACGTCACAAACTTACAAACACACAAACGTTACCTTTTAATATAATATTAGTATAGAGTATTATCCATTCATTCTGTCCGTGTGGTGACGGAGTAAGAATACAATATGTCACCACACCATCTCATCCCATGGGTGTCGTAAAAACTGACTAAGGGAATAACCGTAACTACTATCTTTACGAAATAAAAAGAAGGAAAACTTGAAATTAAACCCTAAACCAATCCGTCTGGCCAGCGTGGTATTAGTAGGCCAAGTAACCCTCCGTCACGGGAGGAGGCCCATCCCTGCAGTGGAACATTAAAGGGCTGTTATGATGATGATTATCCATGTAACGATGGATTAAGAATAGGTACATTGTATTAATCAATAAACCAATTAGCCTATCGCAGTCCACTGCTGAACCAAATGCCCCTCCCAACAAACGCCACAGAACAGGGTCCTCCGCCCTCCGAATTTAGTCCGACCAAGCGATCTTTTTAAGGTAGAATTAATTTATAGTACAGGTATTTAAAATTAAAATTAAAATCTTACTCCAACCAAAATGTTGATACTAAGAAAATTCATCTATACCTACTAACATCGCGTTAGACAGATATTTTACGTTATTCGCGCATTATTTTAAAACTGGGATATCTTTCAAACTAATAATCGGATCTCATCGCTGTAAAGGACAATATTGTTTAGAATTAAATAAGTATAATGATTAACTTATTTATTTTGATAAGAGTCAATACCATATACACAAAATACCTTTACAAACAATGCATTTCTTTAAATCAAATTTGATTATTATAAAAAAGGTCGTAGTGAGTCAACCTTAGAAGATAGATATATGCTATCGCTGACTTAATTGTAAAACTTTTTTAAAGGTACAATTCTCTAATACATCATTTCAGTATATCTCCAGACGTTTAAGCAGCAGAAGCAAAATAAACGTTTTTTAGCGTCCCTTTTATAAACATATTTCATTACTGCTCCACTCCTATTAGTCATAGCGTGATGCTACATAGCCTATGACACTCCCCGATAAATGGACTATTCAACACAGAAAGAATTTTTGAAATCGGTTCAGTAGATCCAGAGATTACCCCCTACAACGTCACAAACACACAAACACACAAACACACAAACTTTACCTCTTTATAATATTAGTATAGATGAAAAGACTAAAAGTGCAATCAGAATATCTTACTTAGAACTAATTCTAAAAACGTCGCTCTTTAACGAGACATTCAAAATTAAAAGCAACGATCACGCTACAACGATCGCCCCTTACCTTTCCATTGAACCTTAATACACGAACATAATTCTTCATTTCCATTCATTTATTGTAACGGCAATGAAGCGTTTAATTGTATTCGGTAATGCTATCACATCAGGGATATTAACCTGAAATATAATTGTACCTATGCCGCTCATATCTCATATTACATACGATCGATATACTGTATTCACGTGTAACTTTACGCTCGGATTGTAAAATTTAACACAAAATTTGTGTTACGCTTTTAGGTTGACATTGCTTTGGGTATTTGAGTGTTTATATTTAAATAATATAATTCGGTATTCTCTTCTATCATGTATCATCATAACAGCCCATTAATGGCCCATTGCACGGACGGGCCTCCTCCCGTGACGGAGGGATACTTGACCTACTAATACCACGCTGGCCAAACGGATTGGTATAGGGTTTAATTTCAAGTTTTCCTTCTTTTTACTTCGTAAATATAATATTTACGGTTAGTCCCTTAGTCGGTTTTTACGACACCCATGGGATGAGATGGGGTGGTGACATATTGTATTCTTACTCCGTCGCCACACCGAAATATCTATCTATCGTGTATAGTTATATTTAACCAACTCCAAATAGAATTAGCTTAGAACCAACTTAGGTTAAATATAACTATTCTACTCGTATCCCAGAATGGCTTCCGAGCTATGGGCGTCTTTGGAGTTTCTAACTTGGACACATCACGAAATTTGAGTACTTACTAATTCTTATAGAATCTAAGTTTAGTTTAAACAACGAAATGCACACTACCTTATTTATACAACCTAATGGTATAAGTGGCTGCTTTTGTTTATCTAATTGAAAAACATTTAAAGTGTTGAGAGTGTGTTATACAAATACTTTATTGCCTTTTCTCAAGACTTCGTTACCAACATTTTGCATTATTCATCCTAATTGAGAATTATGATTTTTTTTGAGCCCTATGGCACAGATATTTTGCACAGATTTTAAAAAGATAACTGCTTTATTGACGTGGCGCTCATAGTATGTGGATGTTATGCTTAATATCACGGGTTCGAAAACCAAGCAAGACAATTGCCTATGCGATCTACGAATTATTGGAGGCCCTCTAAGGACAACCTCTGTGGCGTAATGGTTATATAACATGACTGCTACGCAGAGGTCTCGGGTTCGAATGCAAATCTTTGTGTGCATGAACATGATTATTTGCATTGGTTTTCTTTGTATAATTTGTATGTATTTACAAAAAAAAACCTATTTAAGTATGCTTATCCGTTGTCTAGTACCCATAGTACAAGCTTTGCTTAGTTTGGGACTAGATGGCGTTGTGTGAATGTGTGAGGAATATTTATATTGTCCTGAGTCTAGATCTCAGTGTCGCTGAAATTAATGAATGTTAAAATCCTCGCAACACAAGGCAGGAGTCCTCTTTGAGATATTTTCTGATATAGATATCAGGAAAAAATGTTTTTCTTTTACATTGTAGGTATTCGTAAAAGTTTCGCAATAAATTCTTGTATCCATCTACTCTATTAACTATCAGCCTGAGTAGTATAAGGTAGATACAAGAAAAACGTTTTCATACATTTCCACTTAAAATAGATAGAAAAAGAAAAAACTTATAAGGCACATTTATTTTCAAAAGGCAGAAAAAATATTTTTCTTTGAAAATTTTTCTTTCTCGATAAAGGCTTCTTCTTGTCTTTAGTAACTCGATAAGGTTAATAATGTAACCTTTGACTGATCAATACAAACAATATAATGAGGAGGTTTTTTATCAGAATTTAATAGCGAATATAGTCTTATGTAAATAAATTGTACCAATATTTTATTATTATATCCTACTAATGTTATAAACGTTAAAATTTGTGGATATGATGTTTATGGATAGATGTTTGTTACTCTTTCACGTAAAACTATTGATGGAATTTAATAAAATTTTACAATAATATCATCATCATAACAGCTCATTAATGTCCCACTGCAGGGACGGCCTCCTCCTGTGACGGAGGGATACTTGACCTACTAATACCGCGCTGGTCAAACGAATTGGTACAGGGTTTAATTTGAAGTTTTTCTTCGGTTTATTACGTAAAGTTTAATCTTTATCTTTAAAGACAATATTCACAGATAATCCCTTAGTCGGTTTTTACGGGACCCATAGGATGAGATGGGGTGGTGACACACTGTATTCTTACTCCGTCACCACACGGAGAGTACAATAATAATATACATCAGAATATTGTAGCCAATTTAAACTCTTCGAAATACTTGTCCTGGGCAGACGAAGTAGCGGGAATCAGCTAGTTATAATATAATTGTACCAACGAGATACGTAATATACAAACTAAATGAACCCTTATGATATCGTTATAACTTTGAAGCTTTACTAGTCTAAACGGAATCATTTACGTACATAATTTAATGGTCCTTATTACGTAAAGATTTAACAAATAAACGATAAAATAAATACTACCAATTTGTTTAACAAACCTTGTAATATTAATGTAGTTTAAATAGAATTATCAATAAATATTATATAGACAGTTATACTTTAGGTTTTCGAAACCAAAGTAATGCTAAAACTATTTTAAATTGAGACAAATTTTATGATAATTTTGTGGAGGATTAGCTTAAGCGTGGTTTATGTATAAAATAGCTATTTTCTCTGCAGCACAAAATGTGTGGTATCAGTTGAGTTTCTACCAGTTTTATATAAGCGATGTAAAGTGCTAAAATAGTTAAGAGAATTGCGAAAGGTTTTTTGAATAGAAGGTTTTCTCGGAATTAATGTAAACGTTATGCTACCCTTCCTATCCGTCTTGAATTGTGATTGAGTCATAAATGTCGACTACGATTAAATCTTCTACGTAACTTATTATTATTAAGTATTGTATACTTAATAATAATTTAAATAGCTTTTAATTGTCGACCTTCGCAAAAAAACTACCGGCCCCTTTGGACGCAGATCAATTTTAATATTACTGCTTGTCTGTGTGAAGCTGTATCTCAGAAACTACTGAACCAATTGGGGTGGAACATACTCTACTAACCTCTTTGTGCATAAAAAACATTCTTTGATTTCAGATAATATTAGAATCCGTTTTCTTATTTTTTAATTTATAGGTAATATTTAAAATTTTTGATCTATAACTAATAATCTAAAAACAAAGTACAAATTATGTCTATTAAAATAATAGCTAACCTAAACTTTACAGATAATATCATTTGTAACATTATTTGTTTTCAATGTAAATACCTTTTCAAGATTAATTATATTATATATGTATACTCGTGTTATTTTAAGCATTAATTTATTATTTCCAAACATGCCCTTTGAACTTGACCTACACGAAAGGTACCTTTTAGTTCGACCCCAGGCGCTCTGACCCCTGTTTGTTGGTAACACAAGCAACTCTTGTAACCTTCGTGACATTGAGATATTTCAATTTGTGTTATCAATTTAGTAGTGATAATGCGTAGGTATTGTGTGGTGACGGAGTAAGAATAAAATATGTCACCACCCCATCTCATCCCACGGGTGTCGATAAAACCGACTAAGGGACTATCCGTGTATCTGGCCAGCGTGGTATTAGTAGGCCAAGTATCCCTCCGTCATCGGAAGAGGCCCCTCCTTGCAGTGGGACATTAATAGGCTGTTATGAATACGTAGGTAATATGAAATGTGACGAGGTTAGTGCCGCTATGTCTACTTGCTATTTATATTACTGCACACGTCATGAATGTGTCCCAAGTGTGAGTTGGTCGAGTAAACTTTATATGTACTAGAAAGAAAGTTTTATTTTTATACTAAAATATTGATTTTGATAGCTGAATCATTGATTGCAACTAGCGACAAATATCATCTAATAAACTAACATTATGTACATCTAATACAATGTAGCGTTTTCATTAAATACGTGATATCGTGGACATGACCGCTTACGTTCGTGTTAGATTCAATGTTCAGTGAAATTAAGGAAATAATATTAGTACGTTCACGTGAATGTTGCTATGCGTGTGTGTGAACGTACTGTATGTTTTAGTTGAATTGTTGACATATTTGTAGTAGACTACGATGTTTTGTTTGTGATATCTTGTTGTAATCGTAATTTCATTACTATCATCATTGTGCCTTCTGTGCCTTCTTCATCCAACAGCCTTCCGCAACCCTGAAAAGGTCTGCAGTCGCCTTTTAGATTTTAACTATTAAAATAAGTAACCAAAAACGGATAAAGGAAAGAATGTTCGAAAATATTATAAGCAAAAATTAAAGAGGGAAAACTTGAGAAAACCCTATACCAATCTGACTATCCAGAGAATACCTACTACTTGTATTATAGCCAATTTTTCCACTGTCGCGAGTAAAATTTCCGCCCCTGCAGTGTAGAATTAAGGCTGTTATGAATAAATAAAAAAAACAGCCGGTAATTTAAATTAGGAAAACAAAAAAAAAATGTTACTCTGAATATTATACAAACAGTTACTCCAAGTCTGGTAAACTCTTTGTGAGTTGTATATTAATATTTCTTTTTTGTACAAAGCGAGATATAAGATCAGTCGTCGTAACGGCTTAACGCTGTAACATATTTAAATAAATAATGTGATGTTTATTTAATTATATAGCTCGGAGACTTTCGGTGGGATTTTCTTGTTGGGATTTCAGACTAGCGTTTTTTGCGCGTTTTTGGTCGTATTGCTTATTCTATTTGAACTTAGATTAAAGGAGGTTTAGGCGTTAAGTCATTCTTAGAGTGTCGTAAAATGGAAATAAGAGACGAATTTAACGTCTTCCAAACCTAAAGTTGTTTGCAAAATCAATATGAATTCTAAAGAAGAAACTCTTTTACTCAAGTTTTCACTCGTGTATTTGATGAAGACCCAAAAGTTATTAAATACATAAATAAATAATGCTCACACATCCACACAACGTCATCTAGTCCTAAACTAAGCAGAGCTTGCACTATGAGTACTAGACAACGGATGTTTATCCGTTGTCTAGTACTCATATTGTAAAAAAGTATTTAAGTATGTTTATACTTAAATACTTTTTTTTGTAAATACATACATATTATACATAGAAACAGTCAGACCAATGCAAACAATCATGTTCATGCACACAAAGATTTGCATCGAGCGGGAATCGAACACGAGACCTCTGCGTAGCAGTCATGTTATATAACTACTACGCCACAGAGGTCGTGTTAGTTTAAGCACTAGTTATCTTTAGTTTACTATTTAAAATCAAGTAAAAGTGAGGCCGCGCTCTTGGCCGCAACTTCGTGGGCAGGCCGTTAATACTTAGTACCCTTAAAAACGTTCTTAAAAGCGCGTATAAAATATTAGTTTGAAATGGATCTTACTTACATTTTCATTTTATATACTTTGATGTTTATTGGTGTCATTGAAATTATATTTGGTGTGTTAAATGTCGCTTTTATTTTTTATGAAGGACGCCTGTTTATTTATTTAACGATATTTTTACGCACTTAATATAAAACTACAATGGACTGTAATGTAGAAACTATATATTTATTTGTAAAGGCCTATTATTAGGGGAAATATGGCGTTCTGTACTAAAAGGCAATTGTTTTAGTTTTTTATGAAAGTAATATCAGTAACATTGCTTTTAGTAACAATATGTTATAGCAATGTAATATCATTTGTTATAGCTCTCATTTTTCTAACTAATACTCATTATTATTATTTTATTATGACACAACACCGTCTGGTCCTTAACCAAAGAAAGATATTAAACAAAGATTGTACTATATACAACAGCTGATAAAAATATACATGTTTATGTATATTATCAACATAGTCCCTTTTGTCGTAAAATTAAGTACAATAGCGATAGTTCTAAAAACCTTATTTTTTAAATCGTGTCTCCGTTTTCAAAGATAAAATACAGGTCGTTACCCAGTATTATCTAGTCGATAATCTCTAGATAAGCGTCAGATTTGAACAAACTGTACCTTTCAACTATACTTTTTATTTTGTTAAGGAAATACTTTTATACTAATACGACTATATTTTTTGCTTGAGGTTAAGCGGGAACGTTATGTTGGACTCCCAATCGACTATAACCTTGAGGTTACAGGGTCGGTGGCCAGCTTCCGTTTAAGTATAGAAAGTTTTGGAACCTAGATACCCAAAACACCCCCACACTTGCCAGGCCTTGTTGATGCCTGCTTTTTTGATACCAGCTACTACAGCTACAGTTGAATGACGTTCCAGTTTACACCTTCAGTTTATTAACTGTGGATACTGGCAATTCTTTGTCGGGCAGTGGCAAGGTTATGAGGCATTCCCTGCTCTTTGACACTACTTTCCCCAGCAGGATCAGCCTATCCCGCTCAGCAGCCTTTTCCAGCCACTACTATATTTACCTACAATAATAATCCCACAAACAAGAAACATGTCACACGTTAAACGTCGCGCCACTAAATCATACAAAAAAGGATATTACACGAGTTGTTCCATGCTTAGCATTTTTTCCGCATTTTCTAACGTAAGGCGTTACATAGTAATGCAAGTATTATGGCGTCGCGTCGAGATAGATAGGCCCAAACATAACTGCGTGACCTCCATCATGAATTATGACGGCAATATTAAAGGGATGCTTTGTATGTCCAAACTTTATAAATAACTGTTTTTGAAACTTCAGCGATTTGTGTTATATTGTTACTTGTGAGATAAATTTAATATACGTACAGGGTTTTGAATTAAACAGGTGTGGTTTACACATAAATAGCTGTGCTGTATTGTACTAGATTACATGGATATAGACTTCTTAGTACAGCGTAATTGTGCTAGGATAATTAGGTTATTCGATCGTGAAATAGACGACATTTCGGGTAATTCCACTGGGTTTCCTCTAGTAAATTGCTGTGTCAGTATTTCATAACTATTTCTGAGCGTGTACCAAGATACCACTTTGTTGACTAGTGTCATATGACTACTTTAGAACTCGTCGGGAGTCATGTTCAGTTCTTTGTACGAGATCACTCTCTTTATCCACACTTTACAGGAGTACATTTTTTTATAAACTGGGTGTCTTAAAAATAAATGGGTACCTTAAACTGTTTAAGGTACCCATTTATTGTTTAAGTTAAACATATGCAGCTCAGGTAAACTCAAACATCGATTACAAAATGCGTATATCTAAATCATAAGTTCTCGGCACTATCACTCAAATATTCCTATGTAGAATTATAATATCTGTAAACCAAAATTACTGTCCCCGCCCGCATCCAAAATCTAGAGGAATTTAAAAAGTAAGGCCCTACTTACAACTATGACCGCTTCGTAAGAAAATAGCAGGTGTCATTTTGTTTTAGTTAGCTATTGTTATAATTAACATGTATGTTAATTAAATATTTTCAGTTTCGACGTGTGGCGAGAGTTCCCCGACCGTATAGTGGGGTTTCCGTCCAGGCTGCACGTCTGGGACAACACTACCAACTCGTGGAGATATCATTCCGAGTGGACCAATCAGATATCTATGGTAAGTACCACAAAATAGAGTATTTTGTCTTTTTATATAATTATTATTACCACGAGTATTAACTCGTATATTATTTTGGTAAATATTTACTAATAATTTACCTTTGAGGCCCTCGACGTTTCGGCCCAGGTTACACCAGTCATGGTCCCGAGTAGTCAGCCTACTAATGACTTATAAAGCAACTTTGTCCTTGCATTGTTGCTATCTAACCTTAACTAAGGACAGCTTGTACTCATAGGAGTTCAAGCGAATCTTACTAACGTAATCTTTGTATCATGGATTGGCACTGAGAACGTACCAAATTAGATCCAGATACATTCAGAGAGGTAAAGCGATTGTCCACTCTACTGGTTAGTTAGATCGTAGTAGTCTCAGTTATACCTATGTATGTCACTGCTACACTAACTGTAACAGTCTTATTTAAACATGTCAAATTACATACGAAAGTTACTTGGTTATACTGCCTTGGTGTAGTTAGGGGTTGGAACGTCAAACAGAAACACAGTTGTAATATACGACTACATAGAAAGTACAGTTATTAGTACTCACTTTTCATAGACAGCACATTTCGTCGCACCTGCTTAAAGATTATTGCAAGAGCCTTAACTTTAAAGCAGTATAATTATGGCATAATTTTCTAGTTTGTTTATCATTGTTTTGTGTATATGCTTAGTTAACTTTACAATGAACACTCTTAATAACTTTGTGATTATACAATGAATTTCAATTTATTTTATAATAAAGAGAGGCTTGTGAGATAAAGGGGAAATATACGTAAAAACTTTTCTAATTATGTACTCTGAATGATTTGTGACAACAACATCCCCGATAAAGGATAGACTTAAGCTTGTATATGACCTTTGAACAAGTCCTGGAGTAATAACATTTTATCCCTTTCCCCGTCCAGCGTATCATCTATACTAATATTATAAAGAGGTAAAGTTTGAGTGTTTGTGACGTTATAGGGGGTAATCTCTGGATCTACTGAACCGATTTTAAAAATTCTTTCTGGGTTAAATAGTCCATTTATCGGGGAGTGTCATAGGCTATATACACACATCAAAAAAGTCTAAGCAACATGCATGATATTACAAATTTACCATTTATATTAATTAATTTCTAAGTATTTACTCACTCAAAGTGTATAGGTAAGTAAACTTTTTTGTTATTGATGACATACTGGCTGGTTGTAAAAAAAAAATTTCGATTATGTTTTGTTTTTTTTCATAAAATTCAAATGACTGCGAATTTGTTTGAATTTGAGTGCATGTTAATTGCTACGTTTTAGTCTTGATTTTATAATTTTACCAACCATTTAAATACAGTTGGCGACAAAATTGAATTGTTAGATATTCTTTACGTCATGGAGCGACGTCATTTGACGGCAGATGAAATGCAAAGAGCTGTAGGGATGTTGCAAGCGGGAAGTAATCAATCTCAGGTATCTCGACATTTTGGTATTCATAGAAGTGTTATTTGTCGTCTTTGGCAGCGCTACAATAATACAGGGGAACCCGCTGAACAGCATCATGGCCGTAAAAGGAGTACAACCACTCGGCAAGACCGGTACATACAACTGACTGCAAGACGCCAGCCGATGTTAACCGCTCGAGAGATAAGTTTGAGGCTACAAAATTCAAGTGGTGTTGATGTAAGTCCCCAAACTGTGCGAAATCGACTGCATGAGTACGGCCTACGAGCTCGACGCCCTATCAGGTGCCCACCGATACGTCACGGGAATCGCGCTCGTCGAAATGAATGGTGTAGAGAACGCATAACATGGACCCAGGAACAATGGGATAAAATTATGTTTTCCGATGAGTCGCGATTCGGGTTTAGGCCTGATACAAGAAGGGTGCGAGTGTACCGTCGACCCGGAAATACTGAAAGACTCAGGTGCGTTCAGGAAGTTCATCCATACAGCGGCTCAACAGTTATGGTATGGGCGGGTATTATGAAGAACAGGCGAACTGAGCTCGTTTTTGTAAATGGAAACATGAACGCTGAAAATTACGTTGAGGATATTCTCAGACCTTATGTCCATCCATTTGCACAAACCTTTGGCTCCGATTTTACGTTAATGCATGACAATGCGCGTTCACATACAGCTCGGCGAACCAGTGAATACTTGGCAACGGAGAACATCCAGGTATTGCCCTGGCCTGCACAATCGCCAGACCTCAACCCCATCGAGCACGCATGGGACATGCTCCAGAGACGTGTTTTGAAGGACTTGGACGGAGTGACAACAACCCAACAGCTGAAGGATTTGCTACAATTCCATTGGGAGCGAATACCGCAAGATGACATAAACAGCCTCATTAATTCAATGAATAATCGTTGCCGACAAGTTCTGAATAGCAGAGGAGGCCATACTTTGTGTTAAATTGTCCTATTCTTTCACAATAAATTCATTTTCTTAAGAAATTTCAATTTGTAAAAAAAAAGTTTAGTTTCTTATGTACCTGTATATTCTAATATTGTTAATTTCTGTTATTAAAAGAACTTATAAAGAAAACAACTGTTATTTTTACATCATAGAACCCTAAAAATATTATTTTAAAAATAAAATACAACGTTATAATTAAAATAAATGGTAAAATAAATTAATATAAATGGTAAATTTGTAATATCATGCATGTTGCTTAGACTTTTTTGATGTGTGTAGTATCAAGCTATGACAAATAATAGTGGAGCAGTTATTAAATATGTTTAAAAAAGAGACGCGTTTTTTCGCCGCCCAACGAAGTGGGCACGGGTCAGCTAGTATATGATACATTTACATCGATTTGCTATTGTATCTACCAACGAGACCAGTTCATATTACTTTTAAAAAATATGGGCACCAAATATTTCACACATTAAAACTTAATATGTCTATTTACTAAATAACCGAGTAACGTTTCCACTTAAACCTATATTATTTTTGTGACAAAATGTACATTGACTTTTATAAAACATGAAATTTATCTACTCAAAGAACATCCCGAGTCAAGAGAGCAATCAGTGGATTGCATTATTACACCCCATCTCATCCCACGGGTGTCGTAAAAACCGACTAAGGGACTATCATCTTAACATAATAAAAAGAAGGAAAACTTGAAAAAGCTTTAAACCCTTTACCAACCCGTCTGGCCAGCGTGGTATTAGTAGGCAAAATATCCCTCCGTCACGGGAGGAGGCCTGCCCCTACAGTGTGACATTGATGGGCTGTTATGATAAATACACCAACACATCAGTTTAAATATAAATGTTTAAATAGTTTAAAACGCAAGAAATGGTACTATAACACATTGCCAGCTTTCAATAGGTACCTAAGCATATTTGCGTAGCTGTTATCACGTCGCAATATGAGTACAACTATTTTATTTATATACACAAAGTACTATGGCTCACATTCTAATCTTATACCTACATGATTACTTACTTATACTATACAGGGAACTACAGAAGTCTATGTTTGTAGTTCATTTGTAATACCTACGACCAAAGATGGCCAAACTGAGGTTGTGCTTAAGAAAATATCATCATAACAGCCCATTAATGTCCCACTGCAGGGGCGGGCCTCCTCCCGTGACAGAGGGATACTTGGCCTACTAATACCAAGCTGGCCAGACGGATTGGTACAGGATTTTATTTCAAGTTTTCGTTCTTTTTATTTTGTAAAGATCCCTTAGTCGGTTTTAACGACACCCATGGGATGAGATATTTTGTTATTATGAGATATTTTGGTGACATATTTTGTATTCTTACTCCGTCACCACGTGGAAAAGAGAAAATATCGCAGCTTACTATTAATAACTACACGGGTATTAACACGATTAATTGTGGTAAATATTGAAGTATCTACCTTTGAGGATCTCAACGTTTCGGCCAGGTTGCACCAGCCTTGATCACGAGGTGACTGTGTTATTAAACTTAAAATTAAACCCTATACCAATCCGTCTGGCCAGCGTGGTATTAGTAGGCCATGTATCCCTCCGTCATGGGAGGAGGCCCGTGCCTGCAGTGGGACATTAAAGGGCTGTTATGATTATGATGACATAATTTACATTGGACAAGAGCAATTTGTACGTACATTGACTTCTGTACATATATCTGTACTGTACAAGTATTCCAGGCGTAGTTACTTATGCCACGTTATCTAATATGATGCAAATTACAAGTTTTGCCGCTTGCCAAACTTTATAAATTGTTTAGTAGGCATTATTCGTAATGTGTACAAGCAAAATGTTATTAATAGGGATTTAGTATGAGATTAGACTTCTGCGGCGTAGTAGTTGATGGCTGCTACGCAGAGGTCTCGGGTTCAATTCCAGCTCAGTGCAAATATTTTCGTGCGTCTGTATTTTACAAATAAACTATATAATTATTTAGAGTCCTTATACCATTTATCCCCTTACTCATAAACGCCTCTTAAATCTTAGTCAATTGATTAGCATAAATTCTTATGGTTTTGTTTGGTATTGCTTGATTTTACTAATAAAAATCTCGCTAAACAGTGATTAAATTTAAGAGGCTTTTATGAGTAAGGGGGTTAGAGAATCTCTCATTATAGGATTACAGGATCTACATTAGTCTTTATGCTGCTAAAACTTTTGTTAGCTAAAGTTTCTTGCTCGATATTTGGTCTTAACAATTTTGAGTAACATATGCAATGAAGTTATAAAACTTTGATTTTAACGCACCGCGCCGGAACAGAGCTTGTTTTGCGCGTACCAGGTAACTGATAAACATATTTACTTTAAAGTATAAATACTTATTTCCTTGTCACTATCCGTGTCGTGAAGGTCTCTAAGTATAGATAAGACTCTTCATTCAGTCGGTATCGTAAAAGGAAACCAAAGCCCGATTTACACATCGACAAGTACAGTAGCGAGTTAAGTAGTACCTAAGTTGTTGATTAAGTTGATTTAAATAAGAATAAGAATAAGAATAAATTTATTCAACCAAAAACAAGTTACAAAATCATAATGTTACAGTTTGATTGCTATTAAAACTAATTTACATATTAAGGGTGTATTAGTGGTATAATTACATAAATTTAGTGTTGTAACAGTCTACTGGGGTAACGGTGGTTTCCAAACTAAGCCGAGGCTTGTATTTTGAAGACCAAAGTTGTGACAAAATTTGTGTTACATTGAATTAAACATTATTAATTAGGCCTATATAAAAATTGAGAAAAATAACATAATAAAGTTAAACTAAATCAAATCAATTAAAAAACTAAATAATAAAACATCTTTGTGTGCGTCTGTGAATGACGTTGTTTTTAACGTGTGAGTGTTTGTGTGTGTGTGTGTGTGTTTGTGTGTTTTTGTATGAGTATGTGTGTGTTATGTGTGTGGACGACGGGGAGAGGAGTATGAGCGTTGACATTTAGGAGGGTTACCTATGTATAATGTTTTCCGTTTCAGCATAAGTTATTTGCAACAGCCATTTTTTTACTTGAAACTTACAAGAATAAAGTGATAGATTGTTAACATTAAGCCGCTTATTAACTTCATTGTAGATGCTGGTGTGTAGAAATAGGGGACACCGTCGGGCCAAGAGGGATCTGGTACGAGCGATGGGTATATAGAAGACTCGCTTAGACACAATTTGCTGGTAGTCAGGTCTGAGTTTTAGTGTTTTGTGTATCGAAAGAGTAGCTTTAAGTATGAATAACTGTCGAACTCGTAATACCGGAAGGACTGTGTAAAGTAAGTCTGTGGGAAAACGAAAAGGTTTCTTTAGCATTACCTTCAGGACAGCTCTTTGAGATCGTTCTATATTTATGAATGTTGATTTCCCAGCACCACCCCAAACCAATATACCGTACTGAAGAATAGATTGACATAGCGCGTAAAATACTGTACATAAAACATTAAGCGGAGTACAGTCTCTGAGTTTTTTCATAATATGAATAATTTTTCTAACGCGGGCCGATAAGAGTGTAATATGAGATTTATATGATAAGTTTTCATCCAGAGCAATACCTAAGTAGGTAAAAGTGTTAACTCGATCCAAATAAGAACACGAACAATCTGAGAGTGCTGGAAAATCTTTAGTGCTACAATTGTGAAATTTGAGTTTGTTAGTATTGGTTGGTTTTGAGGTTTGAGTTTTAAAGAAGGTAAGGTATTTAGTTTTTTTTATGTTGAGTGTTAATAGGTTTTGCTTAAGGGTATTTGCTATTATAGATAGACCCATTTCCGCATGGTGGTAGGCGCTTTCCCAGTTATTGCCGTGAAATATGATGGCAGTGTCATCAGCATAAGCTATTATATCTGCGTTTGTCAATGGGAGTTCTAATATATTGTTTATGTATAGTGTAAAAAGAGTTGGACCGAGAATGCTACCTTGCGGAACGCCAAACGAGATGGGAAGAGATTCACTTATGTCATCTTGTACTTTAACGAATTGTCGGCGACCAGAAAGGTAACTCTGAAACCATTTCAAAGCAATTCCTCTAACACCTGATGCTTGTAGTTTTTTTAGCAAAATAGCAATCGATACGGTATCGAATGCTTTTGCCAGATCAATAAAGACAGCTAGGGTGGAATCTCCTTTTTCTATATAAGAGGCCACTGTAGAAGTCAACATGCAGGCCGCGTCTTCGGTGGATCTCCCTTTTCTAAACCCGTACTGGTTCGTAGATATGAGTTTGTGTTTATCTAGATATTTGGTTAAGCGCGTATTTACAATCTTTTCTAAAATTTTTGAGATAATGTCGAGAAGTGCTATGGGCCTATAATTATCAGGTAAGTCTGTTGATCCATCCTTATGAATGGGACTTACTGCAGCGGTTTTCCAGCGTTCTGGGAAGGTGCCTGTCCTTAGGCTTAAGTTAATAAGATGTGTAATAGGTTTGACAATTGATGTTTTTAAGCTTTTTAATAAACGCGTGTTTATTTTATCTGGTCCTGGTGCACTATCGTTTTTTAGTTGAGTAATATACTTCCCGACTTCTTCTACGTCAGTAGGTGAAAAGAAAAATGAAAATCTGGGTGAATTTTGATGTTGATTAAATTTGGCCGCAAGAGACTGTTCAGTTTCGGTTAGATCTAAAAGAATGCGATCAGATAGTTTTTTGCCCAACGAAGAAAAGTGAGAGTTAAATTTATTTAACAAAGTAGAAGAATCCTGTGCACTATTAATTAGGAGATTTTTATTCTTATTATTTGGTTGGAGTATTGAATTAAGAGAAGTCCACAATTTTTTTAGAGTTATGTTGATTTATCATTATTCATTTTTAAAGTATTCGGTTTTCAAATTATGTAATAGCTTGTTGCAGAAGTTTCTGTATCGGGTGTACACTAACCGATGTATGTCGCTATGAGGAGACTTACGGGCGTCGAGGTGTAATTTGTCTCGGTGGCGCATACACCTAATAAGGCCTGGCGTGATCCAAGGCTTAATATTGGTATTGTTTCGACTTAATTTGGATTTGTGGGAGTGTTTTGTGACTATTTCCGAAAATATATTCATAAAAGAATTCACTGCGGTATTAGTACATTGATTGCTTAAAATTTCTGACCACGATATTCCATTCAATTCAGCTGCTGCTGCTTCTAAATCTGTTTGGAGTTTAAAACGCGGTTTTTTTGTATTATTGTGTTTGTTGTTCAGTGAAATAGTGGCAATTGCTATGTCATGGTCAGTTATAGAACATTTGCATACCATGCCAGTACATTGCAATGGCGATTTTATAAATATGTGATCTAAGCACGCACTGTTCCTAGTTGGGTTGGTTATGGCTGGAATCAAGATGTGAGATGCCATTACGTTCAGATAATCTGTATGTGTATTAATGGATTTGTTACATATATCAACATTAATATCTCCAGCAATTATTATTGTAGAATATCTTTTTATATTATCTAATGTTTGGTCGAGGCTAGCTAAGAAGTTGTCAAGATTTTTATTAGATGGTGATCTATAAATTCCTAGTAAAGCAATGTTATCGTTCAGTGTTAAAAGAAGGCTGTCCGCGTCAGTAACTACAGATTGTATTTCAGAGATATTCCACCTATCCCTAACGTAGATGATTACGCCGCCGTTTTTGTTAGCTTGGAGATGTGAACGCAACATTGTATAGCCAGGTAAGTACTCAATAATAGAACCCTCAGTTAACCAGCATTCAGTCAGAATAATCACGTCAAGATCAGTGTCGAAACGTTTAAGGACGGTTGAAAAGTCATCATAGTTGTGTTGGTAACTCCTAATGTTAAAAGTAAGAACTTTCAAATCATTCTGTAAGGATTGTAGCGTTTGCTTACATGTTTCTATTAAATCGTAGGAAGTACATTTAATCATTGCATATTCATCAATTTCCTGTATAACATTAAATAAAGCCATGAGTGTAAAGTAAAAAACAAGTATTAAAAAAGAACGAAGCATTCTCAGAGAGCAATGCGAAGTATCGTAGGGAAGTATGTAAGCAAACTCTTGTTAGATGTAAGTTAAGGTGAGGGAGTTTTAAGGTATCTGTGACGATCGTGTTGTAGCAAACCCAGTGTATTAAGTGTTTGTGAGTGGGAGAGAGTAATTGAATTTTGTGAGAGTGTAATGTGTGTGATATAATGTAAGTAAAGCGTGTGTAGAGATAAAGTGTCTTAGAAAATATTTTGCTTATAATAAAACCATCATAGCTTATGGAAACCTTGTTGTTAATAAAACTATACATTAAATAACATACGCCACAATAAGCTTTTATGACGTTTAAGCCTTCCATAAAATAATTTAAAAAGAAATAACTTGTTGCTTGGCAGGTTATTGGCACATTAAAGTTTCTGTAAAAGCTGTGTAATAATAAAAAAATGTAATGATGAACTAATAAGCACACGGTGAAAGTAAAATTATTAATAAAATAACATATGAATTGAAAAGTTATTAGTACATATAGGTTTGTATAAAAATTAAATAATAATAAACTTTTGTGATATTGCGATGTTAATAGGTTAAAGTTTCCAAAATAATTATGAACAAAATACAATATATTTAGACAAGTCGTTGGCATGTAATAGTTTCTGTACAAAACGAATAATAAACGACATACATAATGAATAGCTTTTGCCACATTTATGTTTTCAAAAAATATATAATAAAAACTATAGTAGTTCTTTAACAAGTTACAATTGTAATAGAAATGGTTTAAAAAATAAAATAAAAGATATAATTTAGGATAGTAATACTGTGTTATGGGTTCTATGTAAAATGTATATAGTATAATAATGTGTTGTGTTTTACCGCTCATAAGTGCAAAGGGGACATATCTATATCTTAAATAACATACAATATAACTTTGTTTTGGCACAATAGAGTTTTCTATATAATAATTATTAAAATAACATAATAATATGAGTTCACAACTCATTGGTACAATAAGGTTTGTGTAGAAAGTTGGTAATAAAACTATCTCGTTATTACAGAGTATTAGCAAATTTAAGATGTCAGTATGTTGGTAAATTAGATAACATAAGAGTTTTCTAATAACTGGTACATGTATGTTTATATAAGTACTTAGTAACACACAAAATACACTATGATGAACCTTTGGAAAATTTGAGTATATAGGAATATAATTATTATGATAATTTGTGTAAATACAGGTTACGTTGGTATGAAAAGTAAATAATAAAAATCTTTCGCCTTTATGAGGCGTTGGGCGGTTACAGTTTACAAAAATACAACTTAAAAAGTTACTCGTGAATTGACTTATCATTTGCATATATAAGATTATTAACAGTCGCAATAACAAACAAAACACGTAATGAACAGCCTTGGACAAAATTCCAAACAAAATATAATAAGAGCTAAATTTCTCCAACACATTACAATTTTCATACAAATAGTTTAAAAATAAAAATAAAATGTGAAATTTAGGATATTGCGATAAGGCCCATAAGTAATATTTATATAATATAAAAATGCGTTGTGTCTTACCGCTCCTATGTACAAAAGGGACGTTTAAACTAGACTTGGTCTGTGTTTGATATACCCAAAAGTCTTTCCAGGTCGGGTAGATTTCTAACAAGTATGGAAGGGCTTCCTTCCTGCTTGCGAAGGAGTACAGACCCATTTTTAATCCAGCAAAATTTGTATCCCTTGTCTTTCGAGCGCAGCTTTGTGGTACGAAATAACTGACGATTAGTGTGTGTGAGCCGTTCATTAACAAAAAGTTTTCTCGTTTGCCCTTGTATGTCTATATCAGCCGTGGTAACGTTTCTTCTGTACTTTGCAGCCTCCAGGAACTCATCTCGCTTTATGCGTCTTAGGAATCTTATCACTATATTTCGTGGAAGAGTTTCAACTGTGTCCTTTGATAGGTGACGCCTTGGCCCTACCCTTGACACGTAATCAATCTCTTGGTCCACTAAGGGTATCCCTAGTTTGTTGGCCAGTACTAAGGCGATGTGGACAGGATTTTCATTAGGAAATTCGTTCACTCCCGCAATTTCCACTTCATTTTTTAGGGACGCTTGAGCTTGGTTGTCAACCTGGTCGCGGAGTGTAGAAAAAGTGCTATTAAGAATGATAATTTCATCTTTATACTTCTCAAGGGAACTAATGCGAGTGTCATATAGATCAAGACGGTTGTTGCATTGCGAGAGATGATCGGTTACCGTCTTTATGTGATCTTTTAGTTCGCTGACGTCGCTGCGAAGCAGTTTTATTTCCGCAGTTAGCGTGCGTAGGATATCATTTCCTGCAAGTGGCGATGTGACGGGAAAGCTCTGGCTAATTTGAGTGGCGTCACTGTCAATTAAGACAGTCTGTTTAATTGGTGTATCTGTATTATCAGTTTTGGGTTCCATTGAATGACATTGAGGACATACCCAGGTGCTCTTTAGTTCTTCTGCGGCTTTTGTGAGTCTGACACACAACTGATGAAAGAAGAGGAAACACCTTGTACATTTTATATAGGATGATCTTGCTGTTTTGTTGCAAGCAGCACAGTTATTAACCATTTTAGGTAGGTATAATTATTAACTTTCTTAGCTTGAATATTTATTCCAGTCAATAAATGTATACAGTGTCGCCCAGGACAATTCTTGCGTTATATTGATATGTATCTGTTCACTTGAAAAACAATTATTTTGTTATTGAAACTGTTCACTTGAAAAACAGTTATTTTGTTATATATAGTCACGTTTTCACTAAATTTATTGAACTTGAATATTACTGCACTACTGTTTTTTAATAATTAATTGAAATAAGTAGTTTAAAGTGTTTATAATTATCGCTTGAACGGTTGCAGTCAATGACCTCTTAAATATGCGGATGAGCACAGGTGTCAGGGGTGCGGGTGCAGTGCGGGCGGCAGGGGCAGCTCACTCAGTCCTTGCGCCGTGTCACAGCGCGCGAATTTGATGTTATTGTTGTCGTAGGTCAAGGACGATGCACTATTTTAGTAATTTTTTTAACTTAAAACTGTCATAACTTTTTAAACTGCTATTTTATTGAGATGCGATTTTCTTTAATATATTGATGAACTATTTAACTTTAATATTTTTATAATGTACAATTTAGAATGTGACTTTAATACACTTTTTTCGATTTTGAAACACGGAGCAAATAAAAACACGTCTAACTTTAACGGTATCGCGCGCGGTCCAAAAAATAGATCTCCATCCTATTTTTTGGCGAGTTAAGTTGGCGAGACGCGAGAGAGGGGGCTACTTCATACTTAACTCGCCAAAACATTGAATTTAGATCTATTCAAATCAACTTCAACAACTTACTACTTAACTCGCTACTGTACTTGTCGATGTGTAAATCGGGCTTATGGGAAATTCAATATGCATAATGAAATAAAATGAACTTTAATTTGAAAAATCGCTTTTTCTCTTCTTCATGTATATCAATAAATTCAAAACAGTAATCGAATTAATTATTCTTATTCTTTTCTAGTATCTCGTGCACAGGGATAATAAGCATTTCATATAGGGCAAAAGGCTCGTAGTAAATAAGTTTGTAACAGTACTTAAATCGATGCAATTTCTTATTTATAAAGACTGCCTGTGGCAAGGCGTGAATGCGTGCTAATGGAAGTTCGACTAAGTACTGTGTTACTTAATTTCATCTTTTTAAAGGTACTTACGGCAAATAATCTTTACTGCAGTAGTTGACTTTTAAAATAATGTAAAGGTTATTTTTGCTTTATTGCAGCTATAATTTACCCATTTCAATATTAATAAGTTATATTGAAAATACATTTATTCTGTTTATCATTTATACTTTGTTTTATGGCAATTAATTAATATAAATGGACATTTTAATTAGTTTTTTAATTGTATTGTATTGTGATTATCTGTAATCTGGTGTGCCCTTATCAATCTCGGCCACGATACGGTTCGAAGCTCGTACAGGCAATAATTTAACGAATGGCTTAGGGTTGTCAATAGTATTAGTTTTTTATTCTATAAGTAATACAATTATACTATACGAATCCATAAGTGGAAACTAGGTATTGGGAACCAAAGGGGGTGGCTAGATAAGATAGGAAGAGAACTGGAAGTATGAAACATGGGGAAGCCTATGTCCAGCAGTGAACATGATTGTGTGGACACAAAGTAACTAAGACAGAGAGAGAAGTATGACTACTTGTGGTCTTAGTTAGAGCTTCCAATATTATGAAAAATTAGTCCGTTAATATAAATACTTATAAATATTTCTTTAAAGTTGTAGTATCCCTCCGTCATGGGAGGAGGACCGTCCCTGCAGTGGGACATTAATGGGCTGTTATGATGATGATGATATCTCTTTAAAAAACATGTTCTGATATATGCACATAACGGCTTCTTTTGTAGGTTTTTTTTATTGCTTTAATTTGGCAGGCGATCAAGCGGCGTGATCGTAAGTGGTAACCGCCGATAATGAACGATGAGAACACAGCCAAGCCATTGTCTACTCTAGACATAACTTGTTAAAGCTCATAGCCTTGTCATTTAACAAGGGTGTGATACATAAATTGGTATTTAAATAAATTTTTAATTTTCTTTTTTTTACCGGTTGACGTTTCAGAAAAAGAACATTAAAAAGTAAAAGGCATTAGGTAGAATACAAAGCACGTAGAACCGATAGCCTATTGCGTAGACATGTACAATCGCGTAACGTTTGAGCAGATCTCTTAAATAGTGGATCTGTTTGTATACGCCTTTTAGCTGATATAGTGTTATTATCCACAGTATTCTCACTCCGTGTGGTGACGAAGTAAAAATACAATATGTCACCACCCTCATCTCATCCCATGGGTGTCGTAAAAACCGACTAAGGGACTATCCGTGAATATTATCTTTACGAAATAAAAAGAAGGAAAACTTGAAAATAACTCTATACCAATCCGTCTGTCCAGCGTGGTATTAGTAGGCCAAGTATCCCGTCGAGGAGGCCCGTCCTTGCAGTGGGACATTAATGGGCTGTTATATCCACACAGTGCTTAAATATATTTTGTACATTTATGTGGCAGCCCTATACATTAACTAGTGTAGGTTGTAATGTGACCTGTTTGATATTGATGCAATAAAACTATTTTTATTATTGTTTTAATATCGACACACTATGATATACACATACTGTACAGTCACGAGCAATAATATGTACACATTTTCAAATTTTCTAAACTATCTGCACGTTTATCTAAACATTACAATATCAAAATGAATTCGTAATTTAGAAGAGGTTCCGTACAGTTTTGAATTAATCTTCGAATTTTCAATTTTGGATTGGCAGAACTTTAGATAACTGGTTTACAAAATGCGAAAATGTGTACATATTATTGCTCGTGACTGTACGTACTGATTATATTTACAACTCATACGCTTATTTACCGTCCCACAAACATTTTAATATCCCATTCTAAGGACTAGGTCCCCAAAGAATGGATGTCCTTTTACGATAATTGTAAGTTAAAAGACTTTTACGATAATAATTTACGATAGTCTACGAAAAAGTGTGGTGATATTTGTTTTTTTAAACCGTCACCATGTAGATTGAAGAGATTAAAGAAGATAGGACAATAATTTAAGGATCAAAGCATTGTCCTACGTGGGGTTCAAACCCGAGGCACTTATCTTAGTCTCACATGTAACACTATTATCTATAGCTTTATACTTAACTGCGTGCTGTGTTTAGTATAGGGTGGCGGAGTTAGAATACTTGGTGCCCCAGCCCATCTCATGCTAAGGTATCTAAAAGTAGACTACTCTCCGCCACCCTGCACTAAACACAGCACGCAATTATAAAGCTATACATAATAGTGTTACAAAACATGCTTCCATGACCCAGTGGTCAGCATGACCTTCGTACTATTTACATGAATAGGACACAAGCACTTACGGATGTAGTACAGTGAAGCACGGAAGTGACATTCCACATCTATGACTCTACTATTATTTTATACTAACTGACCCGTGCCCACTTCGTTGAGCGGCGTAAAAAACGCGTCCCTTTTTTAAACATATTTCATTACTGCTCCACTCCTATTAGTCATAGCGAGATACTTTATAGCCTATGACACTCCCCGATAAATGGACTATTTAACACAGAAATAATTTTCAAAATCGGTTAATTAGATTCAGAGATTACCCCCTACAACGTCACAAACAAACAAATACATAAACTTTACCTCTTTATAATATTAGTATAGATTAATTATCTATGAAATGTCCCTGTTTATTAATAGCTTTAAATACCTCGCTAGTGTCCTAAACAGATTAGGAATCAAGCTCCTTATCCCGCCCTGTGCTAAATAATAATCATGATTAACTTGGGAATGTGGCTAAGAACCCCAGTATGGTTGTCTAACTACGCTAAACTTGATCATCGCAGATGCTTTTTCAAAAATTAGCTCCTAACGCTACTGTTGCGGAGTTATTCTTCATTTTTAAAGGACTACGAATAGCACTAGGATCAGCCCTTGTATTGTGGTATAGTCTCAAACTTAATGGTCACCAAGGATATTCAGGCATTATTGTTTTGGAATTCGTGAGTACCACCTCATTCAAGACGAGCGCAGCGCCATCGAACTGCCTAAATATTTTATTTCTTACATCATTTCAGTTATGTATATGACTGTATCTTCAAGATGAGACAATTGGGCAACAATTATTTATTATTGAATTACGTGTTTTATAGCAAAAAAGGAAACTTATACTTATTTTACAATACAATCATTCATGTTTATTTACACGAAGATTTTCATTTAGATGGACTCGAATTCGAGACCTCTGCGTAGAAGCCATATAGCATAACCAAGGACGTCATATTTTATTATTCTTTGTAACTTATGTACGTGAAGTGTATCTTCAAGAAGAGACAATTGAGTTTATATTGCCGAGAGTTGTTGCCCAATTGAATGTATGTACTACACGCCCTTGTGTCAATAGGATTCGTTTCGGTTCGTTTGTACAATGTAGGACAATTAAAATGTACTCTGTGCATAACATTAATGTTAACTTGTGTTGCTTTGAGACTGTTACTTATTTATTACTTGAATTACGTTTTGTATAGCCAAGAACTGCAATGTAGATTGTTTTATAGAATTTTGTTTTACATAAAAACTAATCTCGTATCATAAAAATGAAAATATACGTTTAAAATATATTGAAGTAATGATTGAGGTGGATGTCTGCCTGGCTAGGCGCTTATCGTTATCTCATTTGTTTATTTATGATAGATAAAGTGTGATTGCCTGACCCAAGTTAGGCGAAGTTTTGGCGAAAAATATAAATCAGTGACGGTTTTTTGAGTAGTTAAAAGTCATTATCATCAAGCAATGTCCCACTGCAAAGGCGGGCCTCCTCCCGTGACGGAGGGATACTTGGCCTACTAATACCACGCTGGCCAGACGGATTGGTATAGGGTTTAATTTCAAGTTTTGCATCTTTTTATTTCATATAGTTATTATTCACGGATAGTCCCTTAATCAGTTTTTACGACACCCATGGGATGAGATGGGGTGGTGACATATTGTATTCTTACAATGTAAAACTACTATTAAATTATGAATCTACTATCACTGTATCAATAGTCAAGCTACTTAGTATTATCCTGTATTATCTACTGCTGACGAAATCAAGAGCCAAACAAAAGATTTTGTGCCCTGTCTAGCCCCATAGTCTATAATAAAAACAACCAACGGGTATATTTTTTAATGTTCATATTATTATTACTTTTGGAGTTCATTGTCAACTAAACTGTATTTTACATAAAAAAATGTACAACTTAAATTTTTAAGAACAGATTTATAAAGAAACTCGTTACAATTTATTTGCTGGAAGTCGTCCAACGCCTTTTTTATACAGTCACTTAAAATTTTAAGATCAAATTTCCTTTTGTGTGTGTATTTAATGAAATTTTTAGTAATATTCTTTCGAATTATGACGGGTTTTTATATTGTAATTATCTACTGTTTCGGTTGTAAAAGTTGTCTTATTCGTGAAAACACATAATGATGAATAAAAACTAGAAACAATTACTATACCAATCCGAAATCCTATACCAATGATCAGCGTGGTATTAGAAGGTCAACTTTCCCTCTGTCATTACGATTCGTCATCATCATATGATCTAATATATGGTATATACTTCACGTGGTCCCGAGCCTCCCTCATCAATCTGTTATATCTTCCTCACCAGATCGTTTGACTACCTTGTGAGGTTTTGGCCTCACCGGTCGTCCAGCACGCGGACGCCATTCTAAAGTCTCTTTACCCCAGTGGCTATCGGTTCTACGTGCTATGTACCCTGCCCATCGTCACTTTAGCCCAATCTTAAGCGTTATGTCGTTACTTTGTTTTTCCTGCAGATATCCTCCTATATTTATTTATTTATTTATTTACAAACTACTTACAACTATTTTTACAGGAACTTAAACCTAATGCAATAGTTGTAGAACATTAATTTAATAAAATTGAACCTACGATCTAATTTTTAAACATAACACAGACACAATATGTAACCTTTGTGAATTCGCTCAGTGAGCACGAGAAAATATCTATTTGTTCAGCGACCGCATTGAGCACGCGCAGCGCCCGCGTCATAGGCGCAAGTTGGAGCAGGTTGGTCCTTGCCCTTGGTATCTCGAAAAGTAGCGGTCGTCGCCTTTTACCCAGGTACTCATCAGGAACACACATTCTAAGTTCTTCTAGAACGGCGGAGTTCTCAATAACACCTCGTATCACTTTGAATAAATAAGACGCTGATGTTAGTTCCCTTCTAACTTCTAGTCTGTGATAACCTACCATACCCAGGACATATAGAGTTGGATATAATAGCGGATATCCTGGGTATACCCCATACTGCTTCAAATACAAAAATCTTATAAATTTATTCTGTATACGCTCAATCATAACTCTATATTTGGCTTCATATGGTGACCAAATAGCCGTATTGTACTCTAAATGACTCTTAACGTGAGCCTCATATAACGCCTTTAGAGCACCTATATTAGTAAATTGATTACCTTGTCGCAAAACAAACCCTAGACTTTGATAAGCTCTTTTGCATACTTCAGCAATGTGTTTACGGAAGATCAAATCGGCTGTAAATCTAACTCCTAAATCTTTAACTTCTGTTACGCGTGGCAACGGCACTCCTTCCATAGTGTACTGGTAGTGGCTTGGAGCATGCGCTCGACTAAACGACAACACTGAACATTTATGTATGTTAAAAAAAAGTTTGTTCACTAAGCTCCAATTTACAATCCTATTTATATCCCTTTGAAGCATATCGTGGTCCGCGGCCTGCTTCACTTCAAGGACCAATTTTAGGTCATCAGCGAATAACAATGGGATGGACCAATTTACGACTTCAGGCAGGTCATTTATCATCAAAATGAACAGCAGAGGTCCCATGGTGCTACCCTGACTCACTCCAGATCTGGTAAAGTAAGGTTCAGAGTGATAGCCACCACAGTCCACATACTGACATCTATCTCGTAGATAACTAGCAAAGAATGACAGAGTATGCGGTGTGCAACCTACTCTAGCTAACTTTGCCAGCATAACGTCATTATCCACTGTGTCAAATGCCTTCCTGAAATCAAAATAGGCCACATCCACCTGCCCACCAGCATCCAGCGCCGGAACCAGTTCTGTCATCAGGTGCATCAAGTTGCCCGTTGTCCCTCGTCCAGGACGGAAACCGTGTTGTGCGCTGGACAACTGACCACTTACCTGTTTATATAGCTGCTGGTGAATTGCGCCCTCAAAAACTTTGGCCGGAGTGCACAGGATTGCTATAGGTCTATAATCACTCGGCTCTGGACCTCCTTTCCCTTTAGGTACAGGCACAACACGGGTTAGTTTCCACATTTCAGGAAAGGTCGCGCTTGTAATACACGCGTTAAATAAATGTAGTAACGGTTCCCATAGTACCTCGCGACAATCCCTGAAAATATACGCAGGTATACCATCCGGTCCAACTGAGCGCTTAGGCGGCAGGTGCGCCAGCGAGTTTCGGACGTCTGCACCACACATTTCCGTTAGATGCACCCATGCGCCAGGCGCCGGTGCAAGCGCTGCGCTCGCCTCCGCCACGCTTAACGCCGCAGGCTCCGGACTGTACACAGAGTGAAAGAATTTCGCAAATTCACCCTCACATTCCCATTCCGATAATACGCGTCCCTCTTTTATTAGCCTTTGTTTGCTCATGTTGCCCTTCATAGCTCTTAAATAGTCCCAGAACGCACGAGGCTCCTTCGCTAAATGGTTTTGTACGCGGTCACAATACTGGTTGCGTGCCTGTGCAATGCTGGCCTTTACTTTAGCCCTACAACGAGCGAACGCTTCATAATCGCTATGTGATTTGCTAGATTTAAATCTTTTGTGTAATTCATGTTTACGTTTTATATCGACGATAACATCATGCGTGTACCATACAGGGTAGATATACCTACTATTTGTCGTTCTAGTCTTTTTTAATGGAACACATGTATCGAAAGCCCCGTAGATTTTATCATAGAATAATTTTAATATTAAATCAGGATTTTTAACTAGGAAGATATCACTCCAATCTAATAAAGAGAGAATATAATATAAATAGTCAAAATTTTCAACTGTTCCACTGTTACATCACAGTCCGTTCCTAATACATTTTTAATAAATTCTATCAAATCATTTTCCTTCGTACATTTCCTTTTTGATCACAATGTCTACAACGTAAAAAGACTTTGAAGGATTACGCATAAAATGCATATTGACTTAGTAGCAAAATAACTCACTTTTAAAATGGCTACGAAGCAAAATGCCTCAAATCATAACGACTTAGTACTAATACACCTTTAAATGAAAATGACTTTGTAGTAAAATAGTTGAACATCACAATGGCTACGAAGTAACGCGACTTTAAAGGCAAACGTCTTTGTAGTAAAATACCTTTATGTGAAGATGACTTGAAATCCAAAATACCTAAAATGCAAAACATCTTAGTAGTTTTATGACCAGAATTCTAAAATGCTCGAAATTACATCAAATAAAAGTGCAAGCAATGGTCCAATTCATGAATGTTAACAATTATTTACAACATAATTCTTCAGGTAGCAAAAGGAAGCAAAGGATTATTAGTTTAGTATATTTAATTGTGAAGACATATTATCTAGGGCGTAGAAATCCTGTCTTTCTGTAACGACAGAAGGACAGAATTTCTAGATAGTACACACCGGCCCTTAACTATTTTAAAAACGGAGTTTATCTACTATTTAATTTATTTGAAGAAACCTGATACTCGTCTGCTTTAAGAAATAAATAAACAGTAATAATTAAAGTAACATTTTATTTCATTAATTATTCACAAATATAAGTTATTGTATACAAACAATATATAAAAACTACGTTGATTATTAATTTGAGGCAATTTGAGGCAATTTGATTTAACGTCGTTTTTGATAGCGATGAATTATGATTCTTAGTCCTATAGCGTATTGTGTATTATCCTTTATAGTCGTTTTAATTTTTGAGACATTATGCTGCATAGACAAGAAACAATGCAGGTGTATTGCAAATTAGGCAAAACACTTTAGAGATATTGATTTGAGGCATTTTGCTTCGTAGCCATTTTAAAAGTGAGTTATTTTACTACTAAGTCAATATGCATTTTATGCGTAATCCTTCAAAGTCATTTTACGTTGTAGACATTGTGATCAAAAAGGGTACATTTGTCTAATCTCCAGACATGTAAGAACTTCTGACGTTCAACAGCTTTCAACTTCGACACAGTTGACGTATTTCCACCTCTTTTTATAGGGTACCTCTTCTTGTTATTATTATACCCTTTCCACTATATTTAACGACATTTGACAGATTGACGTTAGTGACGGTCAGCAGTATCTCGAATGTAATGCCATTCGATTGTAAGCGATTTCGCGATTTTTCAAATTACTTTATTTTACACATTTGGATCCTTACATCAACTTACATTATCATTTTACTAGTGTTTCTTTCTTCTATGTTAAGAGAATTAGCCTATAGCTTAAAATGATAGTTAGCTTAGGTATTATTTAAAATACATAATTTATCGTGACACCTTCGCGAGTTATAGCTAATCTAAAATATCATATTACATTTTATAAACGTATTATGAAGAGTTCAGGTTTATTCATAGCATTTATTTCTACCGATTATTTGTAATTTGTTTCATAATGGTGGTAATCGTTATGAGTGTCCATCACTAAGTAACCATGGTAACTGAAAAAAACATGGGTACGTCCATGAAATACAATATAATTTGTTCGAAAAATAAGCGGAAGTATTACGAAACTTCATGGACGTGAACTGTCAAAAAGCTAAACTTACGCTGGAAGGGGTATAACTTCCGTCCACACATTACTATTCATATACCTACTTCTCATTGTTAGTGATGTCGCTCGCTGTTTTCATGGCCACCGCCGCATAAGTAGTTGCGGTCAATGGTGTAGAATCTTGTGAGCACGGCTGCTGGATACCTTGGTTTTCTATGGTAGCACTGCCGTCAGTGGTTGATGGCGATGTTATAGCGGTTGAAACTGGCATAACCAAGGGTAAATTACTTATAATTGAATGAGAATTCAAGTTGCATGCACTGTTTACCTGTTTAGTTTTCTGTTTCTCTATTTTTAGAGATTTAATTTCTTGCTCAAAACAAATGCATTTTTCATTCGCTTCCTTCAATTCTTGCCGTAATTTTATATTTTCTGACGCTAATACGGTAACAGTATCTTTTATTTCATCTAATATTTTAGACTCAATATCACTCAGTTTAGCCATGATAACACTATTTACTTTTGCCATAATCCCTGACATAATTTCATTTTCCTCACATAACATACTTTCCTTAGAAACGCTAACTTCAAAGGATTGATTAGCTTGATCTTTGTCCTCAATCGTACCACGAACACCTCGTACAGGAGTGTCATCTGTTACCCGAATACGTTGAGTAATATTCAAGCAGTCATCACATTTGAAACTCCGCTTCAATTGTATTTGATCCTCTTTAAACGCTGTTGCGGATATATTTACGCATTTATAATGGGAAACTGCTTTGCATCCATTGCATTTAATAAGTTCTATTGTAGCAATTTTTTTAGAACAAATTCCACAAAACATTTTGAAACATAAAAAATATCACTCATTGGCAGAATCCGTAGTCGTGAACGGAGCTCCTTTAATATACTATGGAACTGACGTTTTCGTCTACTCTGTGGTATTGACAGTATTTTTATTTACAACCCCTGACCAATTCTTAAATTTGCAGTTCAGCCACTAGAGACCAGACGCATATGTTCAGATTTAACTTGTCTCTATAAAATTACTCACTCAATTGTAGACTCTCCCGAATTACTCTCCCACATATGCTTTAACATCACATTTAGCGCTCGTAGATCGAACGAAATTAATCTCTTTTCCCTACAAATTTATAAAAACAACATTTCTTATTACAACCCTCTGACCAGGATGGCTCGTCAATATAACGAGATGGCAAGGAGCAATCACAAAATTATTGACATATTTAATCACAGCCTTCGCCAATTTATTTCCATTGTTAAGGGCATTCTCCATCGTAAATTGTGCACTTATATTTGCACAATTTACGATGGATGATACGTCATTTGATGTATTGTGCTTTCGCGTATTTTACTTTTTACTTTCTTCTTTTTTAATTTTTAGTATAAGTTTTTCATTGTGATTTCGTAAGTATGCACATAGTGTTACGTTACAATCTAGATCTAAATGTTTAGTATTAAGTTGATTGTATTTTTTGATTGTAATGTGTTTTGTGCATTAAATAAATAAATAAATAAATAAATAAATAATTCGTGCTTCCGTTATTGTTTTTGTGTGAACACCCTTGCTTGTTGATTTCTCCAGTTTTTTCAAATAATAACTGCCAGTGCAGAATATATAAAATTAGTAATTATGCAGCAAATAAGAGTGCGAAGCAGTAATAAATATGTGACTTGCCGAAATTGAGGTTAAGTAAGTTCTTCTTGTCACATCTACTTTTGTGGGTTTACAGCACTTTGAACTAACTAAACTTGGATTTATTCACAGAAAAAACAAACGTATGTACACTTTCCACAATGTTTACACCGGAAGTGTATATATATATAAATTTAAACAAGTATAATTAAAATTCATCATAACAGCCCATTAATGTCACACTGCAGGTACGGGCCTGCTCCCGTGACGGAGAGATACTTGGCCTACTAATACCTCGCTGGCCAGACTTATTGGTATAGGGTTTAATTTCAAGTTATTCTTTTTTTTTATTTCGTAAAGATAATATTTACGGATAGTCCCTTAGTCGGTTTTTACGACACCCATGGGATGTCTCCACACGAAGGATCCTGCAGATATCCTTCTATATTTAAACAAGTATAATTAATATTATTTTGTTATAAATTTCAGGTGTTAACCGGAGCGGCATTTCATCATAAAATCTGGTCTTGGTACTACACGTACAAAATGCCAAGCGAGATACGAGAGTGGGTGGACGACAATTTCAATTGTGAAGATATAGCTATGAATTTCCTTGTAGCCAACGTGACAAGGAAACCACCTATTAAGGTAACGTATATTTGTATTAAATGAAGTTTCTTGTGTAGACATTAATTCAATCTTTATTAATACATATAAAAGACAGCAATAAGACCGTATCTAGCCTGTAGGAAAGCAGTATGTATACAAATATCCGTGTGGTGACGGAGTAAGAATACAATATGTCACGACCCCATCTCATCCCATGGGTGTCGTAGAAAACGACTAAGGGACTATCCCTCAATATTATCATTACAAAATAAAAAAAGAAGGAAAACTTGAAATTAAACCCTACATCAATCCGTTTGGCCAGCGTGGTGTTAGTAGGCAAAGTATACCTCTGTCAAGGGAGGAGGCCCGTCCTTGCAGTGGGACATTAATGGGGTGTTAAGATGATACAAATGAAGGGAACAATGCTGGTCAGAAAACTTGCTTTGCCGTTCAGGCCAATTGATTCGTCACACTTCACGTCATAGGATGCAGTATCACATGTGGAAATTATCCTACAAATTAGACAAACTATCACGTAAGATTTTAATCTATACTGTTATTATAAAGAGGTAAAGTTTGTGTGTTTGTGACGTTGTAGGGGGTTATCTCTGGATCTACTGAACCGATTTAAAAAATTCTTTCTGTGTTGAATAGTCCATTTATCGGGGAGTGTCATAGGTTAAATAGTAGCACGCTATGCCTAATAGGAGTGAAGCAGTAATAAAATATGTTTAAAAAAAGGATGCCTTTTTTTTGCCGCTCAACGAAGTGGGCACGGTCAGCTAGTACATAATAGATTGGTATAGAGGTTAATCGTATAAGTGCGCCTTGGAAACAGTGCCATCTCGAGTATCAAACCTCTTAGGTAAATAATATGCCAGTAGAACAATATTCATTGTAAAATACAAAATTAACTGCTTTAGCCCCAACTAATGAAATATAAACACAAGATTTTTTTACTATTTACTATTCATTTAACAATCACCTACACTATTCAACGCTAAAGCACTATTAAAATATTCATTAAACATTTCCAGGTAACACCAAGAAAGAAATTTAAATGTCCAGAATGTATAAATACAGAGATGTTATCAGCCGACGCTCGGCATATGACACAGCGTTCGTCCTGCATCGCTCGCTTTGCCGAGGTGTACGGTAACATGGCGTTACGACCCGTCGAGTTCCGAGCCGACCCTCTACAGTACCGAGAAATGGGCTCTGGAGTACCCCACGCATACCCCGAAATAGGAGCCCTATAGAACCTCGATAGTGTAATCATTTTGTTGCTGGATTTCCATAAAATAAAGACTTTGTGGTTATGTGTAAGAGGACACGACCGCATAGGTCGACGGCTGTCGAAAGAATGATGTTCGTAAAGTGTTGCCATTTGAAATGTCGCGTATTTTTTTCATTGGCAGCATTTTGATGTTTTTAGATTAATAAGTGTAATTGATGAATGTTCTGAATGTTAGATTTTAAACTCTTACACGTGACTAAACTAAACATTGCATCTCATATTCTAATATTTGTCTGTCCCGCCATTTATTTTTGAACGAAGTATTCATCCATTCAAATAGTTTCCCTCGTTATGGGAAATAATATTGAAACTAAAGACAATTTTTAGAATGAGATAGCAATGTCATTGCGTAAAACGTAAACAAGTACAGTTATGAATAAAAGTCTTAACTTTTGGTTTACGGGCATTTTCATTCCTATAATAAATGCTCTACTTACTGTCAAGAACAATCTACTTTTTTGTTTGTGGCTGTACAACTAAATGTATTAAGTGTAGGTAGTTGGAAATTTCGGCAGCAAATATTTGGTTGTAAATTTGAAAAGTAAGGTTATTTAAGGGACCCTCAAAATGACATTTTTTATTATAATAATCATGCCAACTTCTGAAACCGCAAACAACATTTGTACCGCAAATAATAATTAAATAGATATAACTATTTAAACAATACATTGAAATAAATAAATTATTCAAAATTATTATTGCCGGTATGAAGCAAAATGAAACTGAGGCAGCTACAGATAGCGCGCGAGTTGAATGCAGTCGGGGTCTGAGGTAAAGGGCGGGAGCATCTCCCACCGCTATCCGCACGCCCCACCTCACGCGCCTGCAGTGTAGTGCTGTGCCATCCTTGTCAACTATCGTACGTTTGCCGTGTTATTGTGTTAATAGTAATACTGAAGTTCCCGTGTTATTTTTTTATTCCGTTTTGTGAAATGATTATTAAAAACATGTGATAATTAAGATATTGTTTTTTTTTCATCATGTTAACCTAGTGTACTAAATAAAATTAAACTTATAACATTGTTAAAATTTATCGAAATGAATGTCAATCAATAATTTATAATTAGGTCACAGCACTACCGCATTCCTAAGCTCTGCATTCAACTCGCGCTCTATCTGTAGGTAGTAAAGTATTTTAATTAATTAAAACAATAATGAAATAGACAAATGTAACTTTTTTTTACATTATGCAATTTGTTTGTTGGCATTGTTTTTCCATATAAAACAGTACTATGTAACCTCTACAATGTAGGTTGCTATTTTGAATTATTAATTATTTCGTAACAGTATTTGTTTTGTTTTTTCGTATAATATTAATAAGTGTTGAGGGCCCCATTGTTAGAATTAATGGATGTAGGAGGTACGGACAATAACAAATTGAATGAAGGCTGTAAATGAATTAAAAAAAGGGATTTCGTCCCCAATACCAGGGTATGTAGACTAAAAACTGCCACTTTTGCATTATTGATTTATACCCAGCTCTACCGACGTTAATTTACGAGAGAAAATGTATAATCATTTATTTTTCACAGAAAGAAACTTTAAAATAACGCAGAGACCCACTGCAAAGCGAGCTCTTGCTTGCCTAGGGGTTAGTAAGATTTATTTTTAATTTGTCGCAGTTTAATCTCTTCGCTAAACTTGTGAAGGTTTTAGGGTTGAGTGGTTTAGAAATGAAAATGAGCTTTTGTAGTTGACTGTACAGCATTTAAGATTAATTTAATAAAATATACATTTTCTATCGTAAACATGCATACTGCGCATACTACTGTAACAGTAGATCTCTATAATTCTCTCCAAATAACTCCTTGCCTCTTTGTTAAGGACTTGTGTTGTGAGCTTACAAAATGCCTTTCTATTATTTATTATTTTTATTACTTTCAACATATTACATGCCAATATACGTAGATAATTGTGTATTGATCGAGCTTTTAATGACATCGGATATTCCAAAATGATTGTTTTAATTTGTTTTTCAACTAATTTATTGTTAAAAAAGGAAGAACGTGTTTCTTTCTGCGATTAACAATATTTTTTAAATCTCTGTTACACTAAACATTTTAGTTTTTGCAGCCCAAGTTTACCTCCATTGGTAATATATCCATGGATATATTTTATTTGGATATATCGTATGAGTTTTCAGCCTATAGACTATCTTTTTATTTCATACGTAATACAATAAAATTTTATCTTAGCACAAACGAATTAACAAATTCAGAAGTAATGCCCCAATAGAGATTGTCCCTATTGTAATGTCGAAATAATATAACTACTGGAAAACGGTTTGAAACAATCATTTTTTAATAATAAAACTAGAGCTTTTCAGAGAACAAGGTCCCTTTACGCATTGCTATGACTCAAACATATCCAGTAACAGTGTACATATCCAGTGTGTAATTCATATCTTATCAGATAATTATGATTGCGACTGTACAACTTTTATACTTGGTTTAATTTAATTTGATTATTTTTTTTGGTTGAGTAACCATTACAAAGTTGCATTGATAACTTCACAGGAATGTTTTATTTTTAATTAAATGAAACGCAACGAACAAATTGCGCTGTGGAACAAACTATAATTGTTGTCTATTTTGCAAGTCTGTGCTAGAATCAAACCTTGTGTCGTAGTTACTTTATAGACCTGAATTGATTATATTTTATTAATCTTATGTCATTAATTAACATTAAAAATAAAACGATGCCAAGCATTTATCATAGATTCTAGACTTCTTGCTGAAGACATAATAATACAGAATTTATACTAGAATTAGTCTTATGACTTAACAAAACTATTTGTAGTTCGAACAAAGAATTCCCCACAAAATACAGTCGCACTCATAAATATCTTGTGTACTTACCATGTATTATATATATTACTTGCCATTCCTTTTACTGTAAACATATTTTTGTGTGACAATAAGTTGTAACGTAGTTAGTAAATACCCTCAATTGTTTTCAAGTCAATTCTTACTATTTAATAACGATCAATATTTCTATATGTTTGTTAAAATTGAAGATGTCATCATTATTAGTAACGTTGGATTTGAACTTAGTACAGTCGTGCTAAAAATTGTTTTTTTTTGTAACTTACTATAAGACCAATATTTTTTTGACATTCTGACGGCCAGAGCCAGAAAGAGGCGATAACATTGCTCGTATTCGAAGGTATTGTTATGATATAGTTGAGCTTTATATTCATTATAAAATTTTCATTTTTATATACGAAATCACTGCAATTTTAACAAACGAAAGAAATAATAATTATGAAAATGTATTGCCATCTGTCCTTAGGCGATTTAAGAAATGATATTCTAAAGATTTAGTGAACGTACATAGTTGTTAAACTAGACGTATAGCAAATAGTCCATCTTAACATATCGGTGCTTGCGCGAAAATTATAAAATTTAATTCCTAATAATTTAAAAAAATGTGTAGATATAAATGTAAGGTACGCACTATAAGTAGTGAGATAAAAATAGATTTAGAAAATTATAATTATGGCTTATTATAGAAAAACGAAAATAAGACACATGTCTCAAATAATAGTTTCTTTAAACATTTGATATTCGATCTGTATTATGTATAATACAAAGATAGGAAAAGAAGTCAATCACAACAAAAAAGGACGACCTTTTTTTATTGGTCACGCTATGTTTTTTAAAGTTTTCCTAAAATTGGAAAAACCTAGCGCAACCGATCATCTGAAATATGTAGTAGGCACGAACATAGGTTGGCTTCTATACCTTTTGGTTTGGGGTCGATTATAAATTCAGTAAAATCATTTGACACCATCCAAAAATCTATTATAAAATTCCAGAAAATTAAACTGCTATCAATAAACACTTGTGTGTGACATTGTATTTTTGTGTCATGTATTATATTTTTTGTACGTCATGCAACTTTTAGGTAAAGTGAAAAGTATATAAAACGTTGGGTTTTTATAAATATGAATGTTGTTGCTGTAAATTACAATATATGTTGTGTCGGAATTGAGTATCTAAAATGTGTAAATAAAAATATCCTTTTACGCTTTACCTAAAAGCTTATTGCAATTGTAATATACACACATCAAAAAAGTCTAAGCAACATGCATGATATTACAAATTTACCATTTATATTAATTTATTTTACCATTTATTTTAATTATAACGTTGTATTTTATTTTTAAAATAATATTTTTAGGGTTCTATGATGTAAAAATAACAGCTGTTTTCTTTATAAGTTCTTTTAATAACAGAAATTAACAATATTAGAATATACAGGTACATAAGAAACTAAACTTTTTTTTTTACAAATTGAAATTTCTTAAGAAAATGAATTTATTGTGAAAGAATAGGACAATTTAATACAAAGTATGGCCTCCTCTGCTATTCAGAACTTGTCGGCAACGATTATTCATTGAATTAATGAGACTGTTTATGTCATCTTGCGGTATTCGCTCCCAATGGAATTGTAGCAAATCCTTCAGCTGTTGGGTTGTTGTCACTCCGTCCAAGTCCTTCAAAACACGTCTCTGGAGCATGTCCCATGCGTGCTCGATGGGGTTGAGGTCTGGCGATTGTGCAGGCCAGGGCAATACCTGGATGTTCTCCGTTGCCAAGTATTCACTGGTTCGCCGAGCTGTATGTGAACGCGCATTGTCATGCATTAACGTAAAATCGGAGCCAAAGGTTTGTGCAAATGGATGGACATAAGGTCTGAGAATATCCTCAACGTAATTTTCAGCGTTCATGTTTCCATTTACAAAAACGAGCTCAGTTCGCCTGTTCTTCATAATACCCGCCCATACCATAACTGTTGAGCCGCTGTATGGATGAACTTCCTGAACGCACCTGAGTCTTTCAGTATTTCCGGGTCGACGGTACACTCGCACCCTTCTTGTATCAGGCCTAAACCCGAATCGCGACTCATCGGAAAACATAATTTTATCCCATTGTTCCTGGGTCCATGTTATGCGTTCTCTACACCATTCATTTCGACGAGCGCGATTCCCGTGACGTATCGGTGGGCACCTGATAGGGCGTCGAGCTCGTAGGCCGTACTCATGCAGTCGATTTAGCACAGTTTGGGGACTTACATCAACACCACTTGAATTTTGTAGCCTCAAACTTATCTCTCGAGCGGTTAACATCGGCTGGCGTCTTGCAGTCAGTTGTATGTACCGGTCTTGCCGAGTGGTTGTACTCCTTTTACGGCCTGGATGCTGTTCAGCGGGTTCCCCTGTATTATTGTAGCGCTGCCAAAGACGACAAATAACACTTCTATGAATACCAAAATGTCGAGATACCTGAGATTGATTACTTCCCGCTTGCAACATCCCTACAGCTCTTTGCATTTCATCTGCCGTCAAATGACGTCGCTCCATGACGTAAAGATTATCTAACAATTCAATTTTGTCGCCAACTGTATTTAAATGGTTGGTAAAATTATAAAATCAAGACTAAAACGTAGCAATTAACATGCACTCAAATTCAAACAAATTCGCAGTCATTTGAATTTTATGAAAAAAAACAAAACATAATCGAATTTTTTTTTTTTACAACCAGCCAGTATGTCATCAATAACAAAAAAGTTTACTTACCTATACACTTTGAGTGAGTAAATACTTAGAAATTAATTAATATAAATGGTAAATTTGTAATATCATGCATGTTGCTTAGACTTTTTTGATGTGTGTAGTTAAAAATATCAAAAAATCAGGTTTTTATATGTCGTGGTATAATATTTGACAATTTGAAAGTTTTTACTAAACACTTTAAAAACTTTTCTTTAAAATGTTCTTAATATAATTATTTAAAGCAATGAAATTATTTTTTTTATAACAAATCAATTTTAGAACAAAAAATGTACCCATAATTTTTTATATGTTTTAAATAATCAGTACATACAAAATTTATCATAATAAAACATGAAATTATAACTCAATATTTTATGTGAAATTATTATTTTTTAAATAATTATGTTATATGATAGAATAATTAATATATAAATAGGTACTGCTCGTAAAGTAATGATCAATTTTATTGACTGATATTGCTACTAATTGTAGTAAATTTTTTATATAAATACATTTTAGGATTTTTTCTATTTCGTTTCAATTTTAGCCAAAGACCTAAACGACTAGTCGACGTAAATGTATTTATAATTTTGCATTTAAATGTATGATGTGTGTATGTAATTGTGTTACCAAATGTATCAGATTATCAGACTGATGTGTAATGATATAGGATTTGTGCTAGATGTAGATAGAATGTATGGTGCGATGTCATGTTAACTGGGAGTGACAATCATGTAACAGCTATTTTTAAGTATAATTATATTTTACAAATGACAGCTTAATCGGTTTTCTTTCATTTATTTATAAAACCAATATTATCTCATTAAATGAAAAAAATTGTACCAGTTAGAGCTTGAAATTATCAATCGTATATTTTCCTTCTATAAATAATTGAAAACACTTTTGTTTTGAGTATAAATATGCATTTAAAAGAAGTGTGTAATAGTCTCAAAATAAATAAATATTTGTGTATACATACTGTGTGTATTTAATGGCTGAAATGTGATTGTCATTACTCAGTAAAAATCGCAGAATCGTTAGATGGCCTATGTAAATGTGACTAAATGGTTGAAAGTAAAAAAAATAGAAAATTATTTTTATTAATTTAATAATTTCTTTACACGAATGGGTAAACCCTTTTAAAAGTAATGAGCATATTATATCAAAACGTAATTTGTCAATAGTTTATATTTAAATTACCATTTTGATAATTAATAAATTTTAAAAGATTTTGATAATTAAATTAAGATTTTATAATAATTGTCTCGCAGGTCACAAAGTACAGTTGTGTAGAAAAGCATTATGTTATTTTAATAAAATAGATTTTTTATAATTATATTTAAGTAAATGCTTGTTTTGTTTCATAAATATTTTTATTTATCTGGGACTGTATACGAAGGTGGTTATAAAGAAAATGTATATGTATGGTGGATTTTAAAATATTCCAAACACAATTTACAGATGTAACAAAAACAACTGTATGTTTTTAGAATACTCATTGGACTTGTCGATTTTAATTCTGATTATTTTACTTTACTTTTAATTGTAAATTAAGTTTTATCATAAAAGTCTCAAAGTTTGAAAATACTGTAATGTTCAAACATTTTTTTGTATACGACTTTCACAGTATGCCTAATACAGTGCATTTGTAACACAATACAAATATTGGCTCAGAGGCTTTTTAATTCTTACCAATACCAATATTCTTTTTGAAGAAGGTAAATTCATGGCATGAGTTCTGTACTCTGTATTTATTTTGTGGTATTGATAATAAAGATATGTACCAACTATACCCAAAATCAATCAATTAATACAGCTGATCCGCAAATAAAAGTACCAAGCTTAGGTAAAATAGTTTTAATAGATATAAAAAATTTATTCCTTAAATTCGGCCTTAACACCTTTGCATCTGAGTGTATTAGTCAATGTTAATTTTATAATAATTATTGTTTGTTTGTTGAATATTTTTTGTAATATCGATGTAGATAGATGTCGTAGGATATAATATGTATGTAAGTACTTAATAGTGTAATTTGTTGCTATATTGTACAGCATGTAAATAGTACATATACTGTGAATAAAAGAAGACATATCAATTTGTATTTGTTACTTTTATTTTTTTCCCTATTATTGTAGTCAGCTAGGGTTTTTTTGTTTTTTTTTTACGTCACCATAGATGGACACTAAGCTATAATGATGAGAAAATTTTGAGTTCCTTTTTAATAATATTTCCCTTAATAAAAAAAAAGATTAAAAAAAATAAAATAAAAAAACATAAAACAATTGCTTATGGATTAAAAAGTCAGTTTGGTGGTGAATTAAATTACAAAATGTAACCACCCCTCCACGTCCCATGAGTGTCGTAAGAGTCATCTTAGTGAGATTATGCAATACTAACTGACCCGTGCCCACTTCGTTGCGCGGCGTATTAATATTAAATTATAAACATATTTCATTACTGCTCCACTCCTATTAGTCATAGCGTGATGGAATTATCTTCGTTAGTTAAACAGCGTGGTATTATAAAAGGTCGTTTAACGCGATTCGAATATTATGTGACTGAATTCAAAGGTTTAAAGGATATTCCTACCAAATATAAAGAATTAGTTAAAGTTAACTAAAATACAGTCATTAATGAGTGAATCTGAGGAAATTCAAAATAAAATTGATATGTTACACTGACTCTGAGGAGCAGATTAAAGAAAGAGAGTTTTTAGAAAATCAGTTTATTACTTTAATTGCAAGTAGTCAAGATATAATAGACTCTTGTAGTGTTAAGAAAGGAACAAGTGATCAAGACAATCATAATGATCAATACTCTAATAGTATTTGTTCTCATAATATAATTGCATAATTAAATTGCCTACTATAAAACTTCCTACTTATTGAAGTGGTTGGAATTTAAAGATACATTTCTGTCCGAAGTAGATAGCAACATAGAAATGCCACCTATTAATAAGAGTTTCATTACTTGAGAACTGCGCTTGAAGGAAGTGCAGCTGTAGTTATTAAGTCTATAGAGTTTAGTGCTATAAATTATAAAGTAGCTTGGGATTTATTGTGTCAACGGTTTGAAAACAAAGATATTTTAGTAAATAATCATTTAACAGCTTTATTTTAATATTGAAACATTAAAGCGGGAATCCTACAAATCTTTAAGGTTTATTGTTGACCATGTTATGAAACACCTTATGGCTAACGCAGACCTGGACGGCATGGCAAAGTATTTTAATTTTTACTAATGGAAATTCAACCGTACTGTTACAGAAATACGACATAAATTGCTATGCTTTAAAATGATGCCGCGGCATTCAAAGATCCCTTTCAATGCCGCGGCATCATTTTAAAGCATAGCAATTTATGTCGTATTTCTGTAACAGTACGGTTGAATTTCCATTAGTAAAAATTAAAATACTTTGCCATGCCGTCCAGGTCTGCGTTACCCATTAGAGTGCTTGAGACAATAGGGTTGCCTACTAATAAGTGGGATGTTCTTAATATATTTATGATTTCCTCCAAGTTAGATTTACATACTAGCAGAAAGTGGCAGGAGCATAAGAGCAAGTTTAAGGCCTACGCAGACCGGGACGGCATGGCAAGCGATTTTAATTTTTACTATGTCGTATTTCTGTAACAGTACGGTTGAATTTCCATTAGTAAAAATTAAAATCCCTTGCCATGCCGTCCCGGTCTGCGTAGGCCATTAGTGAACTAGTGTTATTGAGTGATTTCTTTGATTTTCCTTGCTATACTTGAGACTGCATAATTTAATAATAATCACTTAGAGAAGGTGACTGAGCAGAGACCTAAAACTAACACATATTCTGAAAGCTTAGTAGTAGCTGTAGATAAGAAAGTATATAATAATAATTGTGTTATATGTAAGGAGAATCATGCTCTTTATTTATGTGATAGATTTACAAATAAGTCTGTGGATGATCGACTAGGTGAAGTCATTAAATTTCGATTATGTAAAAATTGTTTTAGAAGCGGTCACAATGCACATCAGTGTAAATTAAAGGCAATGTGTCGTACATGTAAGAAAAAGCGTAATACATTAGTGCATATCACACCAACAGAGAACAGTGAATAATCAACATCGTCTTTACCTGTGTCATTGTCTGTAGCCAGCAGTGATCAGGTGTTATTAAGTACAGCTCTTGTTCATGTTGTGAAAGATAAGATAATATACACAGCCAGGGCCCTGTTAGACACAGGTAGCCAATCATCTTTCATCACAGAAAGGTTTAAAGAAAAATTAGAATTAAAGATTAACCCGGGAGGGTCAGTCAATGTTTGTACATTGTTGGCATAAACAATTCTAATTGTAATATAAATCAAAGATGTAATTTAAAAATAAAATCTAGGTGTAATCCATTTGAAATTAAGGTAAAGTGTTTAGTTGTTCCTAGAATTACTGAAATTTTACCAAATTCTTTAATAAATACTGAATATTTGAAATTGCCAAGTAAATATTACTTGGCAATTTCAAATATTCAGTATTTATTAAGGGTTAGCTGACCCAAATTACTTTTTCCCTTCTGAGGTTGATATTCTCTTAGGAGCAGATGTCTACTGGGACATAGTAGGCTCTATTTTAATTAAGTTAGGCAATAAAAATCCTGTATTGCAGGAATCCAAGTTTGGGTGGCTTGTGAGTGGCCCCATAAATACACAACAGCCAACCTCACAAATAAATTGCAATTTTACACAAGAAATAAAACAATCTTTAGAAAGGTTTTGGACAATTGATGACTTTCCAGTTACTAAAACATATTCTGTACTTAGAGGAGCAACATTGTGAAAGCAATTTTATTGAGAATGTTTCTAGATGTTAGGTTTGCTGTGACAATGCCATTTAAAGAGGAACCTGAGTGTTTTTTAACAAAAAGTGTTTTTTAAATCTAGAGAAAAAAATTGTTAAGCATCCTAGTCTTAAAACTCTCACAGGCACAATTAACCGCCCACCTAGAATATTCGTCACCCTGGTTATTTACATTAACTATCGCTTATACATTGTTTTATTTTATGTCAAGTGGGTACTTAAACAATAAAAGAAACACTTGTATCCTTATTTTATTCCATAATTTTTTGTCACGGAATGATTTTACGAATTTAGTCGTTTTGAGACATTGTTGCAGTCGTGTTATCGTGTTTACTTTTCCTGTTCCTTGCTATCACAGTGTATGGATTTTGTTTGATTTGAGTTACTAGTGTTTGTTTAGTCTTTATTAATCTAAAAAAATGCCACTCTATGCTACTGGTGCAGCTAGAGCAGTGGCTTTAGCTGATGCTGGGTACAGTCAACGTCGCATCGCTCGTACACTTTGTGTACCTCGAACTACCGTACGGGACGCCATCAGACGATTTCGGGAGACTGGCTCATACACGAGGAGGCCAGGTCAAGGTCGACATCGATGCACTTCAGCCCGAGATGACCGCTTTGTAGTCAGTAACGTGTTGAGAAATCGCTTTTGTACCGCTACTGAAGCACGCGCAAGTCTTTTTGAAGTAAGAAATGTCAGTGTAAGTGAACGAACGGTTAGGAGAAGACTCGCAGAAAGCAATTTAAGAGCTTATCGTCCGGCTCGCGCCCCACTACTCCTCCCACAGCATCGTAGAGCTCGACCTGCTTTTGCGAGAGAATTTGCTGACTGGACTGTAGCGGAATGGAAGGACATACTGTACTCAGATGAGAGCAGAATAGCCTTAAAAGGACCAGATGGACGTCAGCGTGTCTACAGGCGCAAAAATGAAAGGTTTGCTCCATGTGCCATAACAGAAACAGTGAGCTATCAAGGTGGGTCAATAATGATCTGGGGAGGGATCTCTTATGAGGCTCGTACTGATCTTGTTGTGTTTGATAGAGGTAGTGTAAATGCTCAGCGATACGTGGAAGAAGTCTTGCAAGACCATGTCATGCCTTTTGCTCCTTTTATTGGAAGCAACTTTAAATTAATGCATGACAACGCACGGTGCCATACTGCACGGGCTGTTACCCAGTACCTGAATGAAGTCGGTATTCAAGTTTTACCATGGCCAGCACGTAGTCCCGATCTTAATTCTATCGAGCACGTTTGGGACAACCTCAAAAGACGAATTCGAGCTAGAGTACAAGCACCTACTACCCTTACAGAGCTCAAGACAGCGGCAGTAGAGGAGTGGCACAATATCCCTCAGTCAGATATCCAAGACATCATGGATGGATTATCAAACCGCCTCCAAGAAGTCATCAGGGCACGAGGCGGCAACACCCATTATTAAAATACAAAAGTTTAAACAGAATGATAAAAGTAATCGTCTTTATTAATTTTGTGAAATTGTCAAAAATTATCATTAAACCGATTTTTTTAAATAATCCACGACTAATGCCTTTTTTTTCCTGATTTTAGGCTTATGTTTAGCTTATACGCTATTTTCAATGTTTCCATCTCAAAATATTATTTAAGTTCATCAGATTCTGCGTAATGCAAAAAAAATAAGGTGGGCGGTTAATTGTGCCTGTGAGTGTATAAGGAATTCATAGATGAGTACCTATGCTAATTTAGGACATTTAACTGTATTAAGTAAAAGTAGCCTAAATAACTATTTAGTTACGTAGTAAAAATGGAGTAGAAAAATCTTAGCAGTCTTAAAGTTGTCCAAGTTCTATTTGTTCTGCAGAACTCATATTTTTTTTAGAAAAACAAAGAATTCTACGTGACGCGTAAACCGTGCGTAGTTTTATTAAAATCGGTCTAGTTGTTCAAGATGGCACGTCAACAAATAAATGTACCTTATTCCTCTGCAATAAGACGCATTTTCGAACTGTAATCTGTGGAACTAATACTTGATAAAAATCGGCTAATTTACGCCTTATATTTAACCTGCCTTTATTTTAAAGGACACTGAACATGATCTAACTGTGTATATGCTGTATACAGGATGCCCTCATTTTGAGCTTTTGTGACTTAAATATTATAGGCAAAAGTGACTATAAGTGATGTGATAAAATAGATGCGTATAACATAGGTGCTATAGTAGCCTAGAAACTTAGTCATCATATCAGCCTTTTAATGTCCTTGATCTTAGCCTCTAAAATGTCTCTGGCGAGGGGGAATTGTTCGGCTGCAGACGCTATTGGTGTCCATTCACGAATATTGCACATCTAAGACTCCTACCGACATCTAAGTATGTTTTCTATCATGTCTTAGTACTTACAAGTCGTATTGTAAACAACATTCTTGCCATTGATGTTTGAATATGTCCAAAAGTTCACGTTTCTGCTTAAATTGTAGCTTGTTTGATGTTTAATACTTTTATTGTCATTTTGTTTTATTGTTACTGTAAATAAGTTTATTTATTAACATTACCGACATTACATTAAAGACAGTAAATTGTTCGTGTGGTAATATTTTTATTACCAGAAGATTTTATTATCTTTTACATTTTCATTTATCCAAGATTAAGAAACTTAATTGTTCGTTACTAAAACTATCAATAAAAAGAACTCAGCCTGTATAGCGTGGTTGTGTGGAAAGAGACAGAAGAATGGAATCCTCGGTACACAGCAGCCGGACGGGCGCATACCGTAGGAAATTGTTACAGGATCGCTGATATTTTATGTGCTACCTACACACTTACTTATTGTTGTATTTAGAGCCTTACTGCCTACTTGTAAGTGTTAAGCTTGAGAGTAAATTAAACTTCTTCTTTGCTTTTCTTTCTTTTGAATAAAATACAAGTAGGTACCTACTAGGAGTCACGCCCCGTGTTGCGTGTGCGGGGACATCTATTTAAAGACTCAAAGAATATTTAGATTATCTTTTGTGAATTGTATGTGGTCCTACGAGGAATTCAATACCTCGATCTCGTGCATACCAGAGGTTATCGCAACTGCTACGCCTAAGTCAAATTAGGCAGATAATTACACTGAAATGAAGTCAACGTAAATGGTAGGTAGATATTTGGTTCAAAGTTGTCTACTGTACTGCATTAAAAGCTAGACGCTACAGATATCAAAGGCTATCTGGTTAGTGATTAGCGTAATGCATGTCACTTTTAGGAAGACTTACCAATAGACAGGCGAATAAGCTTACGACGTGCCTGGTGATTGTTCCATTTTTAAGGATTTCATAATATAGGTAATCTTAGCAAGTTGTCACTTGATAGGTAAGTTGTTTTAAAAAAATCATCAAACATATAAACAAAGGCTTACAAAAAATCTGTCCTGCAGTATTTTACTTTCATTGTTTTAGCTAAACAAAGATGCATTGTTTCTGGAACCAGGCATATTTATACTCCAACATGGAAGGTAACTGGTAGCGCAACAGAACATGGTCATACATGACCACGAGCAGCCTGCATTACGACCTAAGACCTATAAACTCCCACAATCGGACATCACAGCACCGAAAACAACCAAAGTTAAAGTAATAAATCGAAACATTCGCTAGGTAAAGAAACAAAGCTATTCTATTAGCCGGAACAGATGCGATCTGAATGAACAAAGCTCCCGGCTCGCCATATATCCACTCTAGGTTACTTACGAGTCGACTAAACGCATTGTCAGCCTCCGATATATTTAAAGTGTACACTGCAAATCGATGCACGCCTTTGTACCAACCGACAAGTCGCGCATTGTACGCACCGGCACGGAGGTGTTAATGTCAGAACACCACAAATATGTAGCAAGTTAAAAACAAAACAAAGCTGCTTACACTACCTGAGCTCGATCCGCGATTTATTTCACGCGTTACACCAACGAAACAATTTTAATTAGTATCGCTTCGGTTTAATGAATAGAGACATAAAACGCGTTGCTGAATTCCGGGAGTTTCGATACCCAATTGTAGCGTTCTTCAATAATTGGCTACTAGATGACGATATTCAGCCGATGCTTGGTATTCGTTTCGTTAGACATTGTTACGATAAAAGGCGGCGTTGAAAGTTATAGGGACCACTCGGAGTGGCTTGTGTTTATATCTGAACGGGGTTAAAGGAATTGCTTACTTTACTCGTAGTTTCTTACCAGTGCCGAAGATACCTACTACGAGTTATGATATGTAATGGATAAATTAAAACAATTTTGACCAGTAATTACAAACTTAATACTCATCTTTTGAAAATGTAATTACAAACTTAATACTCATCTTTTGAACAGTAATTTTAGTAGCCCACTTAGAAACTAAACTATGGATAAAGAAACGTCGGTTTCATGCGTTAACCCTGTGTTGAAAGTAGGAGCTTGTTGGATCATAGGACACATAATATCCTTAACCGTTATAGTCCGAAATAAGCCGAGACTTTAAAGAAATATTGGTCTAAATTTTTACCACACTTCTCTGGGGTTTTTTTGGCTGTATCTTACACAGCAAAAATTTTATAACAAAATATCTAGTAGCTTGATCTACCTACTATTGCTAAATCATTTTTCATAGGGGTTGCTTAGAAATTTCCATGTTTTCGCAGGATCAACATACTGATTCAACATTACCCAGGCAGGTCAAAATGGGTTTGTAACCAGTTTTCCTTCTTTTGCAATGATATTTTGCTTGTAATATTTACCTAATCTCTCTCAGTAAATATTTTCGTCGTCACAGAAATACAATTAGACTATCTTTGTGGAGTAGTGGTTATATCCATGCTACGCAAAGCTTTTGAGTTAGATCAATAGAAATAGGTGCATATTTGTTTAGATGAACATCATCAACATATCAGGTAATGGACGTCCCTAGCAGTGGACGTCCATTATTGGTCTTCTTCAAATACATGAACATAAAAAGGCAAACAATTATCTGTTTCCATAGCCTTCTAAATGCCTGAATGATTCCACTGTCACTACGACAAAGTCAGTGTTGACTTTTTACCTACCTCCAAAACACGGAGCCCTTCAAATGTAGAACCTATTAGAAGTCTTTGACCTATAGAATAATAGCTCGATTCTCAAACAAAGGCTTAACAAAATAAGTCGCAATTAAAATCTTAAGTCGTAAAAACAAATTAATATGCTACCTTACTTCTTGATTAACTTTTTAAGGCGACATACATAATATATGAATTATAACAATAGATATTAACATAAACATAAATATTATATGTACGATAAGGTAACATAGTGTTATGAATATAGGAGGTCATCGACACAGGTTCTATGACAAATCGACAAGAACTCACCCTCAGTAGGGTCAGTATTTGTTCTGAAGAAAATGAGATAAGTCCTCAGATAGTTTGTAAAGTTTTGTCGTTACTTTCACTAAGAGATAAGTTGTTACAATAATTTGTCCGTGTGGTGACGAAGTAAAAATACAATATATCACCACCCCATTTCATCCCATGGGTGTCGTAAAAAACCGACTAAGGGATTATCCGTGAATATTATCTTTACGAAATAAAATGAAGGAAAACTTGAAATTAAGCAATGTACTAATGGAACGAGCCTCCTCCCGTGACGAAGGGATACTTGGCCTACTAATACCACGCTGGCCAAACGAATTGGTATAGGGTTTAATTTCAAGTTTTCCTTCGTTTTATTATGTAAAGATAATATTATTAATATTCGATGGATGAGGGAGGCGCAGGACCGCACAAGGTGGCAATATTTAGAGGAGGCCTATGTCCAGCAGTGGACGTCAATTGGCTGAGATGAATGAATGAATGAATGAAAAATATTCACGGATAGTCCCTTAGTCGGTTTTTACGACACCCATGGTATGAGATGGGGTGGTGACACACTGTATTCTTACTCCGTCACCACTCTGAGTTAGATTTTAATTCAATAAGAGAGAGTTTAATTGAATAATACAAAACAAAACTGTCTCAAAAACATAATAAAATCATGGTCCTCATACTATTTGCGTGGTATTGAATGGCATTGCGTCAACACTACCATCCCTGGTGAGGACAGATTTGGCCAGGAATGTGGACGCTGACGACCGCTATATCGTTTGTTTAGAAAGTTTATACTTATTACACATGTAATAAAATATATACCTGTACATACCTAACGTGTTTTGTAATTAATTATGTTGATGGAGTTTGAATACCTATCTACTTATTTTTTTATACGAAAGATTTTTTTTCATCTGTATGCTAACGTGGTAAGAAATACAAAATGTTACCAGTCCATCTCAAATGTGGATATCACAATATCTAGTTCAGGCAAACGAGCACGGGGACGTTCCCCAACCAGATAGAGCGATCAAGTAAGAGGCCCATCATCAACCACGTTTTGCTCTGTTGCCCGAGACGCGATGAACAGGGACCGGTGGAGGCAGATCATCGAAAGCCGGTGCAAATCATCCACATCCGCTGACGACCACGATCCTCAGTCATGTGAGGGAGCGACCACAGAGAGAGAGATCAGGTAAAAGCTATCCAGTAAAGGAAACTGATAATAAGTATGGAAAACTTAAAACAAATCGGTCTCGGCAGCGAAGTAGTCGTCCAGTCTATGGTAGAAAATTGTCTCTGGAAGATGAAAACACTGTTGTAAAAAGAAATTTACGGGTGACGTAAGTTTTCTGTCTCTTACAAGAACGGAACTCTTCGAGGTACCGGGTAACTGGGCGTACCTACTGCTATCACGCTGGCCAGACGGTTCATCATCATCATCAATACAGCCCACTAATGTCCCACTACAGGGACAGGCCTTCTCCCGTGACGGAGGGATAGGTACTTGGTTATTAGTTATTAGTAACTAATACCACGCTGGCCAAACGGATTGGTATAGGGTTCAAATTCAAGTTTTCCTTCTTTTTATTACGTAAAGATAATATTCACGGATAGACCCTTAGTCAGTTTTTACGACACATCCGAGATGGGGTGGTGACATATTGTATTCTTACTCCGTCACCACGCGGTTCGGAAACAATTTTCTTCTTATTTTGTCAGACAACATTGAAATATTTTACTTCTTTTTTACTTTTCCATTTCTAGGCATGATACCTTGTGTTGTCGTTTCTTTTCTTTCGAAATGTAATATTAATAAGTTGAAAAAATTATTCTTTAATACAATCTAAACATTTTAAAAGAATTTATTACTAAGAGTAATGTGGCAACACTGGTTATTACAAAAACTCAAGGACTTTGATGATTATTTAATTCAATACAGTATTACGTGACTAAGTTGTACATAGTTATCTTTTAAACTAATTTATTTTCCTTAAAATAATTCTAGAGTAATACAAGCATGTTTTGTTTAGTTCAATTAGATTTTTTTCAATCATTATGAAAAACCCATTGATATCCCTCTTCAAGGACAGGCTATAGTGTGACCACAGGAGCTGTGCACCTCCTGAGGTATGCGCGCGGCGAGAGGGGGGTGGACATATAGAGTACATGTTATATACTGGTATAGAATAAACAGTCTATGATGTAGCTACTAGCGACATCTGACGCAATATACTTAAGTTATTTGGCTGGTACGGGTCTCTACAAGAGCGGCTGTAGCAGTTTTCTATTAAAAGACAGTCATTTTTAAAACTCCAAGAAAGCATTTACATTATTGTATAGTTTTAAGCGTAAATAGGAACATTATTTGTGTTTTTATAATGTAACTTTGAGAAAAATGACATCTAGCGGAATGTATCAAATACTCTAAGAACATGAAATTCTTAAAGAAAAATATAATGTTCGAATTGTTATGACACTGCTGTCAAAACTCGTGACGGCAGGTAGGTGTCCGTTATGGTAGCATACACAAGATCTATATTGAGTTGTTTACTATACCAAAAAACTCTGCATAGATAAAAATAAAAAAATACTATTGTTAAGATTAATGATGAGGAATTAGAATTTATTAACACTACAGTATTCCTAGTAATTACTTTATACAGATTACCCCCTTACTCATAAACGCCTCTTAAATTTAGTTAATTGATTACCTTAAATTCTTACGGTTTTGTTTGGTATAAGTTTGATTTTACAAATAATAATCTCGCTAAACAGTGATTACATTTAAGAGGCGTTTATGAGTAAGGGATGAGTTCTTATTTATCACCTGCATATTTTTAATAAAATATGAGTATATTTGGGTTACTTTGTGATCAACTAAGTAAGTGTACAGATATGTCTATAAAAACGTCAAATTTGGGATTTTTATTAGTTCATTAATCTACAATAAACTAATACTGACTTACGAAGAATAATGTAAACAATGAGTAGAGTAAATCAAAGTGGCTCGCGGGAAGTGATTTTTAAAGTTATAAGGCGATGTTTAGCGGAGCACAATTCTGGTCAACTTTTATGCGATTTGGATGATGTTTATGGGCGAACTGCAACTTTAATGGGTATGTAATCGTGTTACTGTTTTTCGTAATCTGTCTCAAGTAATAAATTCACTCCATTTGAGATCTAGAGACCAAAAACAGGCATTTTGTACATAGCACATTTTTAGGTTAGATATTCATTGTAAGTAAGAAAAATGCAGTACGACCATTTCTGTTGATACATTATCAGTTGCATTAGTACAATTCAGTCAAGATTTATCCCAATTTGAATTTGAATTAATTGCTTTATGTCTATATTACGGTTTTTCGCATCGACTGGTCTGTCTACAAAAAATAATTGATTGCAATATTTTACTAAATTTTATATCATTAAGCTCTTAGTAAATCCATGTTAAATGATATCTTGTTGCTTAATATTTAAGACTGAATAAATTTTAGTTAGGTATTGTAGTTATTCTTTCCATTCCATTAGAATTACTTTTAAAAATAAGTAACAGATTTAAAAATAATGAAAAGCTTGAAACTCCTGGTAAACACAGGCAAGGCCGGCCAAAGAAAGAAATGTATGTTTCTATATTTCTGATCTCCCCCACAAAATACAATTTTATGTTCGACAGTAAAAAAGAGGTATATAACATTTTTCTTCTTTTACCTGTATTTTGTTTCTACACACATCAAAAAAGTCTAAGCAACATGCATGATATTACAAATTTACCATTTATATTAATTAATTTCTAAGTATTTACTCACTCAAAGTGTATAGGTAAAAGTAGGTAGGTAGGTAGGTAGGTATAGGTAGTGTGTGTGTAAAAAAAAATTCGATTATGTTTTGTTTTTTTTCATAAAATTCAAATGACTGCGAATTTGTTTGAATTTGAGTGCATGTTAATTGCTACGTTTTAGTCTTGATTTTATAATTTTACCAACCATTTAAATACAGTTGGCGACAAAATTGAATTGTTAGATATTCTTTACGTCATGGAGCGACGTCATTTGACGGCAGATGAAATGCAAAGAGCTGTAGGGATGTTGCAAGCGGGAAGTAATCAATCTCAGGTATCTCGACATTTTGGTATTCATAGAAGTGTTATTTGTCGTCTTTGGCAGCGCTACAATAATACAGGGGAACCCGCTGAACAGCATCCAGGCCGTAAAAGGAGTACAACCACTCGGCAAGACCGGTACATACAACTGACTGCAAGACGCCAGCCGATGTTAACCGCTCGAGAGATAAGTTTGAGGCTACAAAATTCAAGTGGTGTTGATGTAAGTCCCCAAACTGTGCGAAATCGACTGCATGAGTACGGCCTACGAGCTCGACGCCCTATCAGGTGCCCACCGATACGTCACGGGAATCGCGCTCGTCGAAATGAATGGTGTAGAGAACGCATAACATGGACCCAGGAACAATGGGATAAAATTATGTTTTCCGATGAGTCGCGATTCGGGTTTAGGCCTGATACAAGAAGGGTGCGAGTGTACCGTCGACCCGGAAATACTGAAAGACTCAGGTGCGTTCAGGAAGTTCATCCATACAGCGGCTCAACAGTTATGGTATGGGCGGGTATTATGAAGAACAGGCGAACTGAGCTCGTTTTTGTAAATGGAAACATGAACGCTGAAAATTACGTTGAGGATATTCTCAGACCTTATGTCCATCCATTTGCACAAACCTTTGGCTCCGATTTTACGTTAATGCATGACAATGCGCGTTCACATACAGCTCGGCGAACCAGTGAATACTTGGCAACGGAGAACATCCAGGTATTGCCCTGGCCTGCACAATCGCCAGACCTCAACCCCATCGAGCACGCATGGGACATGCTCCAGAGACGTGTTTTGAAGGACTTGGACGGAGTGACAACAACCCAACAGCTGAAGGATTTGCTACAATTCCATTGGGAGCGAATACCGCAAGATGACATAAACAGTCTCATTAATTCAATGAATAATCGTTGCCGACAAGTTCTGAATAGCAGAGGAGGCCATACTTTGTATTAAATTGTCCTATTCTTTCACAATAAATTCATTTTCTTAAGAAATTTCAATTTGTAAAAAAAAAGTTTAGTTTCTTATGTACCTGTATATTCTAATATTGTTAATTTCTGTTATTAAAAGAACTTATAAAGAAAACAGCTGTTATTTTTACATCATAGAACCCTAAAAATATTATTTTAAAAATAAAATACAACGTTATAATTAAAATAAATGGTAAAATAAATTAATATAAATGGTAAATTTGTAATATCATGCATGTTGCTTAGACTTTTTTGATGTGTGTAGTTATGCCTATTGTAGGTATAATCAAATGTTTAATTTACATAACTTTTGTAAAATTTCGGGTTCCAACCCTCAGAAAATTGCAGATGATAGCTAGAACTGAGATGGATTTTAATTGTAGTCTTGAAGTTCTACGCAAACCTTTAAATGCAATAGGCTTACCTACAAGAAATGCCCTAGTATTATAAGTGCTATATGTAATAGTGTAGTGTTATTTGAACATAATTGTTTTTAAAACTCAGAATAAATAGGGTTGCTACGTGTAGCACAGTGGCGCCCTAATTTTTTGTCAGGACTTTATAGACAGACTGTACCTACATTTAAAAAAATAGTTGTTGTAGTTTTAATATTATGGCGTAATGAAATAACTCAAGCCCGGCCCCTAAGAACCTTTAATATCTCCGATAATATTGAATTTTGTATTGAAATAAAGTGTTACACAGGCGTTATTTCTACTGTATTAACAGAATTACTGTACCTATGTTTTGTAGTTCTCGAGATATTAAAATCACTTGTGAGCATATTATCTGTATCAGTACTATGAACATAAATTAACATGGATTTTTGACATATTCCACTGTGAATTCGCATAAAGCATTTACCTACACTAATTCAGTCAGAATTTCACGTATTATTTTTACATAAAGAATTTATCAAAAGAAAAGTTCCCTTTCTATCAGAACTATCACGTGTACGCTACCATAACGGACACCTATTTTTTCTTCGTCCCCCACCTCGCCGCGCATACCTCAGGGGGTGCACAGCTCCTGTGGTCACACTATAGTACCTAACTGAGGGCAATTTTGTCCATTAATACCACGCTAGACAAAATAATTGGTATAAAGTTATATTTATTAAGTTTCCATTTTTTTAAGAGGATGATAAAGGCCGCATAATCCCGCGAAGGGCAATCGTTGTATGATTTACAATTCAGTAGTTCGTTAAATAATTTTTTAAAACTCCCCGCAAGACATGCAGTCGTCTTCTAAAAAAAAGAGGAGTTTAATTCGATTGTTCGATTTGGTATGTTTATATCTTCAGCACTACTTACCTCATTTCATGATAAGTTGAATAACTTTTTCTTTTATGGTGCTCCCACATTGCCGTTAGAAAATGTTTAGGAACAACAAAAAATAATATTTGTAATTAAATGTTTGTGGTATTGGAGTTTTTAGTTTTTAATTACACACCATTATATTTACAAAAAGTAACAAACCCACTTCAACACCAATACATTCAATAGTACACAATTCATTTTTTAAGAACTTGGGAAAATGAATACGCTTTTCAAAAAAAAATTCAAATAGGTATGTTCAAAATTTACCTGCTGGAAATAAAAACAATAAAAATGTTACAGAATTGACAAGTTACTCCTCAAGTCGATTAAAAAATTAAATAGCTGGTTAATTATGTAAATGATAACCATTGCAAACATCGGACGGTCTTCGCAACAGCAGAAAAAAGATCATCATCATCATATCAACCAATTAACGTCCCCTGCTGGACATAGGTCTCCTCCAAATATTGCCACCTTGTGAGGTCCTGCGCCTCCCTCATCAAAAAAGATAGAATAAAAAATCATATCTCATAGAAAAAAGAATATGCTTTGTCATTATCTTCTTGACACAATATCGTAAGAAGAAAATATGAATAAGAAGGAAATATGTAGGCCATTTATAGTAAGTCTTAAGTATCAATAGTTCTACAGACATAGGAAGTGCAAAACCGTTTAAAATTCTACGCAAAGCCCTTAAGTTCAAACGGGACATGTCATTAACGGATTTCCGGCCTCGACCGACGTAATATTCAACTATATATAGATTTACTATCTTATTATGTATGTCAACAAGTATTATGTTTGTTTGTTCTTCTTAGTCACGTAAGCTTACAGTTAGGAATTACCCATACTATATTAAGTTTACTGGTGGTATGATAGGAAAGACTGTTGGGCACGTAAAGTCCCTTGACTTTTTGTTGGTGTTGCCAGTTTAAATATTAGAAAATTCTTTTAAGCGGAAAATTTTCGGGACTTTTGTAGTTTTTAAAATGAAAAATTACATTTTATTTTGCTAAGTTTATGACATTTTATGTGTTCACATTTCGTCCAAAAAATAAATGTGGGCAATGGGCTATTGCATGGGTAAAATGTCGCTGGTTCGAAATCCTCCCAGAACAACTATTTGTGCAATTGACAATAAGCATGGATGATGTTTGTATGCGCTAAATACGTGTTAAAAATATTAAAAAAAACAACGAATAATTATCCGTTTTTGTATTAAAATTACAGTAGGTACAGCAAGCTTTGTTAAAAGGCTATAATAATTGTTCTGATTGAAATGTTACTAAATTATTTAAGTTATAAAAAATATTATAAAATAATTTTTAAAAAAGCTTGCTACTCTGATTTTAAATAAGACAGAAATAAACAATAAAATAAAATCTACACTCAAAATCCGTGTGGTGACGGAGTAAGAATACAATATGTCACCACCCCATCTCAACCCATGGGTGTCGTAAAAACCGACTAAGGGACTATTCGTGAATATTATCTTTACGAAATAAAAAGAAGGAAAACTTGAAATTAAACCCTATACCGTACCATCAGTCTGGCCAGCGGGCTTTAGTAGGCCAAGTAGGTATACCTCCGTCACGGGAGGAGGCCCGCCCCTGCAGTGGGACATTACAGGGCTGTTATGATGATGATACACTCAAAATGTTTTGTATCATTCGCCCTTTTTAATATGCTCTCAAATTTATTATTCTAATCATTTTGTCCTTAAATATTTATAATAACCATAAATTTGTTGTCAACAATAACTTTTTTTTATTTTTTATTTTTCCAACGTAGGGTTCACTAAACTGTGACTAAGAACAATAAAATACTCTATAAAAGGAGGAACATCGTAATAATATACTGAAAGTGGGCGGCTTACAGTTTGATTGTTGAGAAAATTTACAAATTTCTGCTAATAACACCATAAAATAACACGACATAATTTTTGTATTATAAATTTTATAATATTATGGTAAATATAAACCTGTGATGAATGGACTCTAGTAGTGGTATAGGCGTTAAGTTCAGCTTTCATAATTGTCCAATTAAAAATCCGAGTGATTTATGGGTATTCAATTTTTTAGCTAATTACCGAATACTCAATGGGCGTAACATCGATCGATGTAGATATTTAATAAAAAAAAAAGTTTTTTCAAAAATGGGCAAGAATCAACTATCGAGAATTAAAGAAACAATAATTGAAAAATACGGAGACACCGTATTTATGAAGTCAGATTTTAAAAAAAGATTTAGGTATGTGCTAATTCTGCTTCAGCTTTCAAGGTTTTGGAATTTGTTTTAATAAACAAAAACTACTTTTTATAAATAGTGAGCGTAGGCAACTTTTAAGTAAAATATATAAAAAAAACCGATGTTACATCGAAACCAGTTCAGTAATTCCGGATAGGGACCTATACTTATAGGTATACTTATAGATATGCTCCGTGTGGTGATGGTATAGAATACAATATGTACAAAACCGACTTAGGGACTATCCGAGAATATTATCTTTACGAAATAAAAGGAAGGAAAACTTGAAATTAAACCCTATACCAATATGTCTGGCCAGCGTGGCATTAGTAGGCCAAGTAACCCTCCGTCACTAGAGGAGGCCCATTTTATAGATTTATCTTTTACTAGCTCTATTTACTAATAAATCAACATACATTTGTTTAATAATTTAGATTCTTAGTATTTCATCCTCCTGTGATTATTTAGATTTTTCTTTTTATTTATCGTGAGGTTAGACCCTAAAGTTACTTAAAGAATGTATCAGAACGAACGACGACAGCCAGCACCTACGTTTTATGTGCCTTCGGAAACCCACGGAGACTATTAGACTCTCATTGATAAAATACCACTAAACGGTCACCCATCTATTGAATTACCTAGTCTATGTTGCGTTATCGTCTCATCATAACAGTCCACTAATGTCCCACTGCAGGGACTGGCCGCCTCCCGTGAAGGAGATATACTTGGCCTACTAATTCCACGCTGGCCAGACGAATTGGTATAGGGTTTAATTTCAAGTTTTCCTTATTTTTATTTCGTAAAGATAATATTCACGAATAGTCCCTTAGTTGGTTTTTACGACACCCATGGGATGAGATGGGGTGGTGACACACTGTATTCTTACTCCGTCATCACACGGAAAATCATCGTCATTGTTTATAAATCATTAATTCAACTAAGTATACTAAGTTGCAATTATAAGCTGTACCTAAGCATCTCTAAGATAAACATTCACTTCAATGATTCCAACTCATTGCAATTATAATAGATTTAAATTTCTTTGTTGTAATGTGATTCTAGTTGCCATTTACGATTTTATTTACCTATCGCACGCGTGCCTATGTTAATATATTATTAACTTTATGTACTAGCTATGTATCACTTTCAATTTATCATTAGCAATTGATGTCATTCGTTTAATTAATCGTCTTTTGTATTAAAGAAAGAAATTAAGTTTATAAAGCAAGCTACAAAAACATTGAATAAATTTGAGTCTTGAGGTCGAAATCGAACTTGAGTCCTCTGAGTAAACACCAGGTGCTTTTGTCCCACCAGGTGTTGCTTTTTATAAATATTTTTTAAGTTTTCCATTTACTTTAATTTTTCATTAAACTTCATTTTATCTTTTTTTTTAAATTTTACTTTATTTATAATTTAATATATATTTTTTTTAATTCAAAAAGAAACATCTAAATTACAGAACACCTTGGTAAAACCATTCGCGTTAAGTACTTATATTGGCGCAAATCGTTTCCTTCATACATGAGATAAGCACAGGACCTATTCTACTGGAATATTTAGGAAAGCCCATGTCTGGCTAATATAAAGATGAAACCTTGCATGTCACTACTGCTTAAGGCCCAATTTCATCTTCTTTAATATTAACCCCCTTACTCATAAACGACTCTTAATTTTTAGTCAATTGATTAGCTTAAATTCTTACGTTTTTGTTTAGTAGGTATAAGTTTGGTTTTACTACTAAAAATCTCGCTAAGCATTGATTAAATTTAAGAGGCGTTTATGAGTAAGGGGCCTTATACCTAAGTATATATTTTTATTCATGAGTTATTTTATCAACGATATTCTGCTGAGACTAAAACATCGCTCGCGTGTTTGCTCGTTACTTGTACATATTACAACTAAGTACAAACATTAGTTATTTAGTAAAGTAGCCCTGTAATTCCACTAACTAACTACTCATCAACCTCTCTACTTTAACACAGCAACATTTGCACTCTACTGTTTAAAGATAGATTACCGTAGATAGACAACCTCTGTGGCGTAGTTAGCGTAGTATATAACATGACTGCTACGCAGAGATCTCGGGTTCGATTCCCCCTCAATGCAAATATTTGTGTGCATGAACATGATTGTTTGCATTGGTCTGAGTGTTTCTATGTATAATAATATGTATGTATTTACAAAAAAATAGTATTTAAAAATGTTTATCCGTTGTCTAGTACCCATACTACAAGCTCTGCTTAGTTAGGGACTAGATGATGTTGTGTGAACGTGTAAGAAATATTTATTTATTACTTACTTATTTATTTATTTATTTTATTTAAGTTTATCACAGCGGTAATATACTGCAGAGTTTGAGTGAGCATAAGTTTATCCTATATTACTACGAAAAATATTTAATTATTCACGCACTAATTAGTTCTGTAATTTTTCAATTCATCTCTAGAATTCCACGTAAATGAAGAGGAACTTTTGGGACCGCAGAAGGGTCTAGGACCCATTACAATTGTTTTTTGTGATAGCACAAACGTATTAAGATATCTTCACTTAACTGCGTGAAAGATGGTAGGTACAGCATTTTTTGTTATTAAATATTTCATTTATACCTACTTAATGGGACTTGTATAATTTTTCATTTAAATAAAATACAGAAACATACAATTTATTCAGTAATACCTAGTAAGTACTTATTTCAAAACTTTCGAATGGTGGATATTTTATAAATTCATTATGTTTACCTATGTTTGTGGTGAATTTATTGTTTATTATAAAAAATAATTACCTACTAAAAATAATTGCTACTATTTTTCTTGTTAAAAAAATATTTTAGCTTGTAGATAGGTGTAGGTATGTAGCGAGGGATACAGATAAATTGATAGGTATTTACAATAAGTAAATGTAAGTAGTTATCTACTTATAGTAGCATTCCTACATAGTCTGGTTATGTATGTGTAATATATATCAATACGAAGTGACGTGACAAAGTTTTTAATTATTAGACATGAAAATCGCCAGGTGCGAGTAGGAGGGATTTCAGAGGCCCCCATTTGGCCGTCGATTGCCATATTTGGCACGGCTTGCATCTAAATATGGCTCTGGCACTGCCCACCGCCCCGTCGTTGCGCCCGAGCCGCTCTACTTCCGACTCTATTATTTCTATTTACGAAATAAACTCAAAATAAAAGCTCTATTTTAGTTCGAATTTCGGGCACTGAAATGTTCGCAAGTTCCCGGCGAACGTTCGCTTTTCCTACATACCGTTGTGTCGGGTTACGGTCGTCCATAATTTCCGTCTCGCTCGACGGTTATTGTACTCGCGATGCGAGACAGAGACAGATAGAAGTCGAGGCGCGCGGGACGCAGTCGTGCGAAGTCAGTCGCGGTCCGAGTGGCCGAGTCGTCAGTCCCGCCCTCGGTTCTATCGCGTTTTCGGTTAGTCTCCGTTCGACGTTCGGACGGTGAGGTGTGAATTGCGCGTGCGCGCACCGGTTACTGTGGCGTACTGCGAGGTTATAATGGACGCGCCCGGCGGAGCGCGGGAGCCCCGCTTCGGGTCGCCGTACGGTATGGGACTCCTCAGCGATATGGACATGTACAGCGCAGGCAGGCCGCCTAGCGCCCTCGGTGGCAGCGGGCTTCGGCCTGGCATGCAGCCCTGTCCAATGCCTCGTACCGGCGTTAAGAGAACTTCTGACCAGTGCTATGACGAAAGACCATCCCAGAGCGTCGGCCTCGAACACTGCCCTATGCCCGATATAGCGGATGATGGCTATGCATCTCTACAGCCCAAGAAATCACCACCTTCCAATGGTAAAAAGACCAAGGGTCGAGTCAAGATCAAAATGGAATACATTGACAACAAACTGCGACGGTATACGACTTTCTCCAAGCGGAAGACTGGGATTATGAAGAAGGTGGGTGGCCAAGACCGCTTTTGGCAATATTCCATATGGGTCGGTAGGGAGCGTTGGCTGCTTGCAACCAATACTTGTGACAAAGTGCATTACAATATATAAGTTCATGTTATACTTATCAGAACTGAGCTAAATTTGTGCCATAATGTATGTCAGATGATGAGAAAAAAATCTGTCTTAAGTTTTGTTGTTGTGCGGGCTAAATCAGTATAAAATTAAAAATAAAATTGGTTGTACTATTTTATTAGTGCAAAGTTATACTTTACATTTATAAATCATGTATAGTATCCACTGTAGCAATAGGTTCTTAGGCTTTAGCAAAAATAAACTATTTAAAATGATTCAGATGCTGTTGACATTGATAAACACAAAACAGCATGAATGAACTGTGCCTTTATTATAGATTGTTAAAGTATATTGAGGTTAAAATAGCCTTATGTAAAATATATACATAGCAAAATCATTGAAATAGATTCCTATAAACATTGAATAGTAGTTTAAATCCATTTTATTAAGTACAAAAACCCTTTTTCTTAGTGTGTTGTCATAGTAAACAATCCAGTAAAAAAGGTAAGCAAATCATTAAAAAATATGGTTAATTAGATATGTGTATCAAAATATTAGTAGAGTGGTGATTTAAAGTGCATTTAATAGTGAAATAAGTATAAAAAACTATCATATTCATTTTTTGTTTTGAATGAGAGGTTATATTTTGGTTGACTGTAAATCTTATGGAATATTGCCGAAAACGTGTCCAGATGCATTTTTTCTTTCATTATTATACAATTATTCTATCGACAAGCTGTTAAAAATGTGTTTTATGTTTCTTTATCGTGTTTTTGTGAACATTTGTGATTAAAGTGTTGACAGCTGTCAGCTGTTGCGAGGTTATCTTTATTCTCTTGTGAGTAATATAATTATTTGGAAGTCTATCGAACAAACAATTTAATAAATTGAATAGCACGTGGTTAATCATGCTCTAAACTATCTAATACATGTTGCTGTGCCGCATAAATGGATGTATTTTTAGTCATAGCATCCGTAAATAGAAGGCAGCTGTCTTGTTTTACTTATGAAACGTCAACTTGTGCCGTAAGATGGCGCCACAAGTTACGTTTCTCGCTCGGCATTGAAAAAATGAAATGCAGTAAATGTTGAGAAAATGTTAGTTGAAGTGCCTAGCATTGTTTTACTAAGTAGTTGTTTTAAATCTCACTTAGTTTTACTTGTATAAAGATACTTACACGATTAGGCGTGTGTTCAATACACAATACATTTTATATTCATCTCTTCTTGTCTGATGATGATGGATATTTTTGCCTAGTCAACAGTGGCTAGGCAAAATGATTTTCGAGTTTACTTTTGCTTGCAGTGATATCGATGCAGTTGTAATTCACTGTATAAAAACTGCGTTAGGCGGTCTCAGTCTATTACCACTTAGTTAAAACATTCTACCTACTTAAGTCTTCGTGACTGCACTAAACGGACAAGAAATAAATAATAGGTGGAGATAAATAATTGTCATAGATTATACTATAATTAAGTTCAAAGTGATTGCGATTACCGTAATAATGCTTAATTATAATATAATAGGTAGGTAGGTATTTAGGTGTGAATTCAATACCATTGCTTTCAATATTAAATGATAAATTAATTTAAATAATTAACTGCATCGGTGGCAAAGAAGTTGTAAGCGCGGCTTCCGTGCACGAGGTCGCTGTTTCGAATTCCATGCAAGGTAAATTATTTGTGTAATCCACAAATAATTTTCTTGACCCTGGATGTTCTTAGGGTCCGTTCATTTTATGTCTGTAAAATTGCCCGCGACTCAGAGTTCGACTCCTAGTTGATAAAAATTACTTACCAACCTGTAATAGAAGTTCTTAAAGTCTTCGCCTATAATAATAAATAACCTATAGGTACCTCATTTTTGTTGCAACTATCATACCTAGTAGGTATGATATACCTACTGCTTTTAAATACTTTTGAAACGATCGTTAAAGACAAATCAATTGAATAGTTTTCTATAAGAAGCTTCAGTAACGTTGCCGATAATCTGCCAATCTTGTACATTTTTGCCTATCTTACTTTTAGACTTTTCCTCTCTTGATAGTAATACACAAATGAAATCGTTTATGACTTCAAAAAGTATTAAGCAGTAATGTGTATTACTGTGAGTTGTGACTCTCTTAAGCACTGTCCGTGACGGCCATTCGCTACTTTAAATACTATCATAATATGGGTGTTTAACGAATAATCATTTTATTATCATAATCGTATCTGAAGTAGGTTATAAGTAAGACGTATAGGTATTTGGTTTATATACTTATTTAAAGGTATTAGGGAAAATGTCCATCGATACGGGAATAAAATCCCTAGCGCGGAAGTTATATTTTTATAAAGGAAAAAATACAAAAGTTAACTTTGGTCGTCTTTGGACATCTTTCTCGTGTTTTAAATATTTTTGAACGTACTTAAATTTTTATTGTATATTGTATAACACATGAGGTGTTGAAGATGATGTTTATGGGTATATCGACAATGTTTTTATTATTTTTTCTTTATAAATTCATTTGAAACCTTATACAAAATGTAAGATATAAAAGACAAAGAATGATATTTAAATAAGTTTACTTATTCTCCGCGTGGTTGGTAAAAGCTTACTACTAGAAATAATTCTCCGTGTGGTGACGGAGTAAGAATACAATATGTCACCACCCCATCTCATCCCATGGGTGTCGCAAAAACCGACTAAGCGACTATCCGTGAATATTATCTCTACGAAATAAAAAGAAGGATAACTTGAAATTAAACCCTATACCTACCAATCCGTCTGGCCAGCGAGGTATTAGTAGCCCTAGTATACCTTCGTCACGGGAAGAGTCCGTCCCTGCAGTGAGACATTAATGGGCTGTTATGATGAATAAAGATTTTAACTCAGTTATAAAATATTGCATACAACTTAAGTATATAATACAATTGCGAAGATGTATAATAATACCTCTTACGCTAGACTTACAGTCAACACTTATTTCTTAAATGTCTTAGAAAGAGGAGACAAAATAATTAAATCCCTCCTTAACCGCTATTACCTAATAAACCTGAATCTTGTTTTGCCTTTAGTTGGACTGTTCTGTTGTGATTATTGTTTTAAGGACGACGGAACTATTTAAAAAAAAAACAGTAATTGTCTCTGCACGAATTTAAATCTGACGAAAATCATATAACCTTTTTGTCCAGCGTAGGTAGGCTAAGTTTCTCAACTTAGCCTGCTAAAAACGGTATTTTGTCCAGTTGTCTATGTTTTCGTACAGGAAAATAACCCTAAGTCGGTTTGTATGATTCTCACTTCAAAAACTATAGAGTATAATTCTTAGTTCTGTACGGTATGGTAAAGATACCATACCGTACAGAACTAAGAATTATACTCTATAGTTTTTAAAGACTTATTGTTTGCTAGGTACCTACTCAAACTTAAAATTTTGATACTGTGAGTAAATTTATTTATCCTGCGTTTAGCTTCTATTAGGAGAGGTTCACGTCTTAAAAGAAAATCCGAATCACGCGATTTCTGATTGCAAATTCGTAGCCCATTTGTACTATAGATACTTTGTTCTATCCCCGGTATTATTACGGGCACATCGCCAAGGTAGCAGCGAATCAGAATCGGAGTGGAAGGAAATTGGTCTTTCGGCAGTCTTATAAAACGAACAAAACTTCGCGTAAACTTAGTTTGGGTTGATGATTGGTATTTGTGTATTACAACATTTGTAATAGTGTTATTCGTGTGGTGACGGAGTAAGAATACAATATGACACCACCCCATCTCATCCTATGGGTGTCGAAAAAACCGACTAAGGGACAACCCGTCAATATTATCTTTACGAAATAAAAAGAAGGACTTGAAATCAAACCCTATACCAATACGTCTGGCCAGCGTGGTATCAGTAGGCCAAGTATCCCTCCGTCATGGGAGGAGGCCCGTCCCTGCAGAGGGACATTAATGGGCTGTTATGATGAATAGTATTTTTCTCAGCAGAAACTGTAGTAAGTAGTTTACTTTTAAGTTTAAGAAAATATGTACCATATAATATTATTACTCATCATCATTCTATTCTCCAATGATTAAAAACGTCTTCTGTTAAACACAGACCTAGTCCAAATATTTTTCAATATTACTTACACTGTTGCGCAGTATTTATTATTTATTTATTACAGGTATTAGACAGCAAAAAAATAACTATATATTCATAAGGAACATAGAAACAATCAGGCCTAATCAAACAGCCATGTTTGAAATGCCCATAGGCAGTCTGTCAATGTTGATTTTCTCGAATAGTGACACGTCTAACCTACGTAGCACAGTAGCCCTAATTTAGTAGCTCTCTGCAGTGGCTACTCAAACATTGCAGTAGAATATTAATATTTACTTTATGAGCCACACCCTTCAACGAAGTTTCTTTAGTAACATTAAAAACGCATTAGAAAGAAGATAGAAAATACATTTATTCCTGCATACAAAAATACAAGACGAGAAAAATACAGGTAGTTACTAAAACATACAAAAAATTAAAATATCTAGAAAACCACATCTATGTAGGAATCGGACCCCACTCAGCAATGCTGTGGCATACCGAACCATGCAGCTCACAGCGCTGATTTTCAGTGAGGCCCATAAATTATAACATTACAATAATATTGTTATCTGCGACAGATAAAGATTACAACCGTCACTTGGCCAGCTCATCTCAATAGTATAAAAACCTGACTAAGGGAGTAGCTGTTAACAATATCAATAATATAAGTAAAATTGTATACAAATACTAACCGGTTTGTCCAGCGTGATATTATTGTAATTGCCAGATTCCCATCAGTTGTAGTGTCCGTCCTTTTTGTAATGTTACTTCATTCATCATTACTATGTAATACGTGTAAGTATTGCAAAATCTCTAGCTTATCCCGCAGCCTATCTGCCCGAATCTGCCGCATATCTGAAATCCTATGCCATAGTAATTAGACACTTGAGAAAAGGGAGAATATGAGTCATGTTTTGGGAAGGAACGTCTCCGTTCTACGCTACCAGTATGAAAAATGTAAAAATTAATCTATTCTTTTTAAGTGGATTACTTTATACTACTAAGTAGATTAGTTTCTCACTGAAATTAATTGAATGAATTTGCATTATACACTAGAGTTCAAACTAGAAGTAGAAATCAGCTTAATTTGGGCGCATCAATAAAACTACAAAATCAAAATGGTATTAGTATCAACTAACGTACCATTTCCTACGTCCCACGGCTAGTAGATACCGGTGGCTTCATTAACCACTAGACATTGTCAATCTATGCGTATAGGGACGTCTGGAACCGTACTCATGTCTGTCAAAATCAGCTTGATGCAAATGGTGAACCATGCCGGCAAACATTCGCTAATGCTAACTAGATACCCATTTTATAATATGATACTAACGATAACGTAAGATATTGTACCGGTAAATAGATTTATGGAATGGAAATTTGCAGTGATTTGTTTTGTATGTTAACATTGCAGCTAATGCTTAGGATTATTGTGTCAGTTTGGTAAACATGCCTTCTAAATAGAAGTTCAAACTTTAGTACTACATTAGATTGACGGATTATTTCAGAGTTATATTTTGAGAATCTCCTTTTCTGGAAGAATGATTGCCTATTTAATTTTCACAACTCTTACATGGGTGGAATGCCATAAATATTATATTACCTAACATTTTGTTTTGAAATATAAAATTCATATTTCACCATTATAAAGTTTTCATCTGCCAATGTTTTTTAAATTTGCGTTTTAAAAAATTCGATTATGTTAATTAATGACATTTTATTAAGGAGTCATCTGACTTCAGAGGGTATGTAAAGTGACTGGGTCAACTTAATCAAATCTTGATGCCAAGTTGGCCACTAAGCACATGGTTATAATAATAATATCAAATATTGGACCAGTAGATGCTTGTCGATTCTATTTCTTTGTTTACTTTGTTTAGTCTCACACGTATTTCAAGCTTTAATTTGCATGCTACCACTAATCGTAATCGAAATAAGTTATGAACAAAGAGCGACCGTAGATCGTTGAAAAGTGACCTTAGTTAAATATCAACAAGTACCGGTCATCTCTAAATCCAATGGGAAGAACAACCGTTCTTTTATTTAAAGATGGAACTTTTGATGTAATCATTGTTTAAAAAGATATTCGTTTACTTACAATTGTTTTCATTGGTAAACTACAACGAAATATGAACCTAAACTTCAGCATTTTAGAAATGCTTATAATGTATAAGGTACAAGAAATTGACTAGGGTTAAATTTATATAGTAAAGCATTAAATTTTGTAACATTTTTATCTAAAATCTTTTCAGACCCGTCCCTTTAAAAACAATATTCTTTTAAAAGCAACATGCTTCTGATATTTTTAGAACTTGCCTATTTATCTATCAACTCTCATGTTTATTATCTGCCTAAAATATAAATTAAGGACTTCAAGAAATTACGCATATTTATAATATTTAAATAATTTCGAGATCTCCTAAAGATCATCTAAATCTTATGGCACATCGGGGTCGGCTTGCACGCAAGGGATCCTGTCGCGCAGCGGGTATCAAAGTTACCGCGTATGTTGTTACTTGTTAGCTAAGTAAACGTCGCATCTAGGCGCATCCGTCCATCCTTGTTATACTTGATTTTAACTGTCTTTAATGGTTTTATTAGGATTTAGAAATATTTGTTGCTGCTTTTTCTTTTGTACGCAGGTTTGGCGAATTTCGTGTTAACTTTTAAAGGACAATGGGTAAATTTCATACAAAAAAAACCCAGGACCAACAGAATTAATATATATCCCTCATTATTACACATGTTAAACTTATATAATTTTCATTATTTGTTTATTGAATATGTATGGGGTATGAGAGATATAAGGCTGATAACAGCTATGAATGAAAACTACGTTATGTGTTTTAATGTTTAATAATACATAATTTTTGTCCCGCTGCAGGGACGGGCCTCCTCCCGTGACGGAGGGATACTTGGCCTACTAATTCTACGCTGGCCTGACGGATTGGTATAGGGTGTAATTTCAAGTTTTCCTTCTTTTTATTTCGTAAAGATAATATTCATGGATGGATAGTCCCTTTGTCGGGTTTTACGATACCCATGGGATGAGATGTCACCACCCCATATTGTATTCTTACTCCATCACCACGCGGATAACCATTTATAAGTCAACAATCACGAAATCGACCAACGACCTCGGTGTCGCGACGGTAGCGCAAGCGGCTGCCGTGCACGAGGTTGTGGGTTCGATCCCCACGCAGGACAATTATTTGTGAGATCCACAAATTATTGTCCTGAGTCTGGGTGTTCTTTGTGTCCGTTAATTGATGTTTGTAAACAGTCCCTGCGACACAGGGCATGAGCCCTATTGCGGGAGTTGTCTTTTTTAATAAGAAAAAAAAAAGAAATCCATTGGACTTGCAGGCTGTTCTATGCCTACATGTCTAGCGTGACCTAAATAATATATTACACTTATCATATAAGAACAGCTCCCTAACGTACGCATACTGTGGATACACGATTCTGTACGACATATTCTCCTAAATGATTTAATTTAACAAAGTGTCATCTCTGTCTAACGCGGTGTCCTACGTGGTCGACGAACGCGACGTACGCCATCAAATCAACGGTGTACCCTACTTGTGTCATATGTGACGGTCTGCGACGAGACGTGACGTAATCATATAGAACACTTGTCGCGTGTAGCATCGCGTAGCATCGTGTCGCTTTCCTCGCCCACGTAGGACACTTCGTAATACATGTGGTGTAAGAGTGAAAAAGTAAAATAATACCTGAATCTGCGCATGACGCAGGCTTATGTATTTTTTTGTAGCGAGTAAAGACGATAGAATGGTTGGGTCGGTCTGTTAATATCAATTAGATAACGTTACATGTATTTCTTTGTTTTTATTAGAGTTATGAAATAGAAAAAAAAACTATTTTTTAATTGTGTGTAATTACAGTTGGACAGCACCTAGAGGAGATTTTTTTTTATTAAAATGTTTCTCATAGCAAGACTAATAACCCGGCATATATTTTGTTGCTGTTGGTTCTGGGTTAATTTTGACCAATCTCTTTCAAATAAACTTGTATATTTTTGTTAGATAATCAATATCATGTTAATTTCAATACTTTACAATATTTATAGCCATATTTCAAAAACGTTCCGTAAAAGATATACGTCCTGCTGGATCAGGAAATTAGCCATTGCCTACATTTTAAAATCAAAAAGCCACTTTAGCTGCCAAGAAGTTGGTGCTTGAGAGCTTTCATAATGCAAATAAAATAGCAATAGTTATCCCTTCTGACGATCAGTTTTTCATCCTAAGTATATGGATATTGTGGGAATAGAGATCTAACAAATATATCATAATAACTAGAGCTAATCAAAGTAAAGGTGTGCTCATCAATTCGGGGCACCTATCACCTCGTGCAACCGGGACTTTAATTGCGACGCCCCGGGGGCCGTCAGGGCAACACGACGCCATCTTGTTGTCCGCATGCCGCTGCATTGTGCCGACTTTGTCAAGAATATTGCCGACAATATGTTCTCAGATATCTAGCGGACCGCCTCGATCATACTTGTTATTGTTAAACACTTATTCTGGTCATAACCTCACCGAGTATCAAGTCCCTTGAACATAAATTTGTCGAGAACCTTTCGTATGACTAATGACCTTAAACGTTTGATTCAGGAAAAGATAACATCTAAAAGATGCACAGTAATGACCGGCGTCCTTTTCAATAAGAGGTAATGATGATATTGCAATGTATATATAAATCAAAACGTGCTCTTTTAGAAATGATAATAGCCCTCATTGTTTAGCGCGTTCCTCCAATGCAAGAATAAATTATACAGTCCGATGTAGGCGTTCCGATATAGTCCTTAAAGAGGACATTTTAATAAATTTAAAATAACGATTATCGTTGTCTGGCGGAGTCGTGATTTCGTTAGGTTCGTGGTTGGGTCTAGGGCCGGAATAAGTCGTCACGAACGATTACTAAATTAATTAGGACCCAGCTCGGATGTAGATTGCGCTTGAGATTATTTTCCCACACGACTTGACGACGACGTTTAGATCTTAAGATTTTGTTAACTATTGTTTAATGTTTGTGACGGTGATAGCTGAGATTAGCCTATAGCTTGAGCTGACAGCGCTTGAACACTATTACAAAAAAACATCTTGTAAATTAGGAGAGGCGTAATATTTACGAATATCTGTGCAGACAGGGGCAGCAGTGAGGCAGTACTGAAATGAAACAATTATACATTGCGCCTACACTAATTACGGCAGCGCGGGCGCGCATCTGCGACCCATATCTCACGGTCCGCAGTTTTGTAATGCTAATGCGGGTAGCACCGACCTGTGCCTCTATGACGCTCTTTTGTATTTCGTTACATTATTAAACTATCCAGAATTAGACGCGGTAATGGATTACGTAGAAATATTACTTTTAATTTAACTGGAACGCTGGTTTTAAGTTTGGTTATATTTAGTTTTTGATGTATTAGAGATCTTGTTTTGTTTTTATGATGTTTTCTATTATAACAGTAACTTTACGCTTATGGCAACGGCGTCTGTTCTAATACAAGAAAATTTAGCTAGCCATATTACATTGGTCAGACTTGGTTTAGACAGTTGTAAAGTTATTTTTCTTTTCATCCATCCATCCATATCATATTTTTTTATTTTTCTTTACTTTAAAATATATAAATAGTATACTTTTTTTCTTTAATATAGTATAGTAATCTCCGATTCAGAGATTTCTAAATGTACCTAGACTTCATCGAGATATAGAATGCATAAAATAAAACCCTATACTTACCACCGCTCTTGATTGAAGTAGATACCTAATGTCTATGGAGCGCGTTAACAAATTTATGTAGAAAACATCACGAATATTTAAATAGATTAATATTTATAGTATACGTATTCAAATTATTTTCCACTTCAGAATGAGGACAATAATTTTAATTACGTAAATAAATTACAACGCTTAATTCTTATCGCGTTTGCCAATTTTTGGTTTGTTTGTTTCTTCAAACCGTAATATTTAGTCTATCTATACTGTACTTTCTATCTTGTTTTAATAGAAAAGTAAATTTAACAAACGGTATATTTACGTTAATACTCAAACCTTGTTTCCGTCGGGGTAGCCAGAGACTACAGAACGCCATTATGTAGGCATATTACAATCATACAACTATCATCTGAATAATAAATATACAATTAATAAAAAATATTGTACAATAAATACAAATAAATAGTATAATATTGCATACAATATATTATACATAACTTACAAATTCCAACAATACCAGGTAAATAGATCAATATTAATTTACTATCAATTCAAAATTTATTCACGATGATAAATCAAAACGGCTGTCCTGTTGGTTACTAACAACGTCCGTGAGTGTCCCTCTATTTATCCTTGTGGACGAAATGAAAGCGCCAAATATGGACACTAAACTACCAGGGTAGCATACAACGCCGAGAGTTAAACCGTTCCCTATGTTCTGTTCCTTCACTTTCGCGGCACGGGCCATCTTGTGTCAAAATGTATGTACTTTGTCACGAAAGCTAAGAATAGGTGGCGCTTTATACCTATCTCAAAAACAAAGTAATATTGTACTAAAAGTCAATAAAAATGTTTGCCAATTCCACGCATATTTTCTCTTCTTAATCTTTTTGTCCCTGTGTCTAGGAATATACATCTAGCAATCATTGCGTTTTTAAGATTCTTTGAAAAATAACACATTGATGGAAATACTTAGCAAACAATGAAGACTTTTTGCTAAGTACGTACCTACAGTGAAGCGCCCCTACAAAACATTACGGTTCGTTAGCACTAAGCGCGACCGCGTAACCAACTCACTTACCAGGCGTCCACATCTACGAAAGAGGTTGTCAAATACGTCCATAATATGAAGATCCCCCGTTAACTAACACCTCACTCCCTGCTCGTTAGGACGTGGTCGTGGAGCGGGGCTCGGGGTGGATCAATAGCGATTGGACGGTGGAAAGGGAATGTCTGGTACGTCGGCCCGCCTCCCAGCGACACCTAGTGTGAACGCCTCGTTGTCATGAGCGCCTAGTACTTTGGTGCCATTACGATGCTTTGTTACGTTCTGCCACCAGTTGATTGATTACGTGATAAGTTTTTACCTGCGCATTTTTATCAGATTGATTAATCCGTTTATGTTTTTGTAGATTATAAATAAAAATAATGATTATTAAAGCTATATATTGGTTAATATAATGCCAAATAAAACATGTAGGAAGTATTTCCATTGATCAGTCAGGGAGACGACATCTGTCGGCATGTTATACCGACTAATAGTAGGCCTTATCGGTCTGCATAGTTCGTTAGTTGTCGGGCAAACATCAAAAGGTTTTTCGAGACTCACGACTGAAACGATCACGATGGTTGTTTTCGAGAAAACCATGTTAAAGCTCACGAATATGTGGTAACCTTTTGTCATTAATGTCGGTCAAGATGTTAAAACATGTGATTGTATTCAATTTGCTTACTATAATCACATAGGAAATAATTTATGTCTTTTTAGAGGTATAGAAATGTCCATATAAAATTATTTGAATTTGTCATGGTTTATCTGACTCCTCTGGTGGCGTGCCGGTCGCGGGAGGTCACGGAACTAGCAGGACTCTTGCAGGTCTACCTATAATATTGGCCGATTCATAACTAATTAAATCCGTAAAATTCGTACATTACATTTTTAAACTAAAACTGTTTATAATTAAGTTTTGGGAAAATTATCACGGAATATTTTAACTTAAAGATCAGAAGAATATTTTGACTGCATTATGTAATGTCTAAAATAGCATTATTTGTCATGATTAAATTATCCTCTTTATTAAAATACTTGGCTTAGTAGAGAGACATCCCCTCCATCATTGCATGAGGCCTGTTCTACAGTAGGACATTAATGGACCCATACATTTACATATCTAAAAATTAAGCGTCATTTATAACATCACATTTGTATGTCTCAGGGCGACGATGTAAGTGCAAAAGTGTTTCTCAAGTGCCATATAATTGTTTCATTTTGTTCAAATGAATATTTAATAACAGGGTTGTTGGATATATGTAATTTGTTAAAGGCCAATTGAATTGAAAAATATAAAATGTTTAATGTATTATGTACAGGTGTGAATGGACATTATAATGTGTCTGATGGCCAGGTTAATTAAGCTTTGGTAATGCGAGTAAGGAAGGGCAGTAGTGTAATATTTTTGTTATTGATTATTTTACTACCATCAGTACTTGCTAAACATTTTTTTTGTATTAAAACTTTTAAAATACACAAATAAGCTCAATAATATCACCCATTTGTCGCATGTAAGTCTCTTATCAGTTAAGGCCATTTAATATTAACTGGCGCTGGTCTTCGTTTGAGACTTCTTTAAATTCTCCATGCAGGATAATAGTCCACCTGATAGGTCCACAAGATCTCCTAGGTCTTCCAGTAGCCGTGGAATTTGTTAAAAGTCAAGTTTCTTTAATTTGATTCCTTCAACATAATATCCGTAAACCTTCTTATATCTATTTTGGCATAAGGTAGGGTGGCGAAACCATGTTTACCAACCCCTTTAACACATGAACACACTAGATGACCAGGATACTATGAATGATAACTAAAAGATAAAAATCTAAGATCGTGAGTAAACTAACTAACTATATAGTAAAAGATAATGTGTATTGTTTCCTGTCGATTGTATTTTTAAGCGCGCGCCTTACAATGGCCAAGATATCGTATTACACTTGCAGATAGATCCGCTCATTATCGCGTGTAATGAGGACCCTTTGGACAAACAAATGGTTTGTGGTATAAAGTTATAGCGGAAGCGTTTTTAATATTAACTTCTATATTTATTTTTTATTGTAAAAAGCCTTTTCCCGTATAATCCCGAGATGTTTTTGTTTTGCTTTAAGTTCAATACTATTTTTCTCGTATCATCTATATACAGTTTAAATATACTATGTCAAAAGCAACAACAACGCTCCAAAATCATTAGAGATTTAGACTGGGTTCTCACTTGATAAACATTATTTTTTTTCTCTCATAATTATTTTACATGAGGATGAGGGAGGCACAAGACCGCGCAGAGTGAAAACTTTTGGAGGAGGCCTATGTCTAGCAGTGGATGTCCATAGGCTGATATGGATGGATGGATGGAATTATTTTACAGACAGAAACGCTGAAAATAAACCGTATTTCGCTGATGTTTGTTTACAATCATTTAATTAATATTTAACATGAACGTGTCATTCGAATTCACTGAGTTTTCAAGCTATCATAGTATAGCAAAGAAACTAGTAGTAAAATAATCTTTATCATTATATCCGCCAATGGATGTCCTCTGCTGGAGATTTTATGCCTTCTTCAAAGATTCCTTTGCCTCTCTCATGTATCGGTTAACCATTATACCCCTTACTCATAAACGTCTCTTAAAAATCACTGTTTAACGAAATTTTTATCAGTAAAACCAACTTTATACCAAACACAACCGTAAGAATTAATCAATTGACTAAAATTTAAGAGGCGCTCATTAGTAAGAGGGTATAATGCAATCTTAAATGTTTTTGAGCTCATGCCTTGTACCACAAATACCACCGACTAACAACTTACTATGACGTGGTCTGAATCCGGTTTAACTCGAGATATACGTCCCGTGGGATATTCCTGAGCAAAAAATACAAGTGTACATTGCGAATTTTTCACATTTACCGTATCACTATTAATTATTTTGAGTTTTAATTTGATTGCGTTTTAGCGGTAGTTATAGTTTGTTTATTAAAGGAATAAGCTTACGTCACCACTTTTTTTTTAAATATTTACGGACATCTCTACACAGCGCCATCTGTTCCCAAAGTAAGCTAGGCCTAACCTACTTGTGTTATGGGTAACAGAACAACGGATATTAATACTTTTTTGTAAATACATACATATAATACATAGAAACACTCAGACCAATGCAAATAATTATGTTCATGCACACAAATATTTGCACTGAGCGGGTATCGAACCCGAGACCTCTGCGTAGCAGTCATGCTATAAGTACATATAATCGCTACGTCACAGAAGTCGCCTATTCATATTTTTTTTATTTTTTTATTCTTTTCTTTATTCGGGACTTTTACGCGCAGCGTATGTCAGTCCCATCGTACCCTAAACATAACAACAACACTTAGTCTATCTTTAATTGTGCCATGAACTTGAACAGCACATTGGCAGGAGCCCCATTCGGTTCGGATAAAATAAGATGAAATGTGCCTACATCTGTTCTGCTCAAATTCAAGGCACTCATTAAATATTGTCTAACAGGCTCAGACCGCACGCACTCCATCAACATGGGAACCTAGAACGTTATATCTGGCAAGCACTTTATTAGTATGCTAAGCTTTTGGCCTGCACTGGAGGAGTCCTAAGTTAGCATGATTAAGATCAATTCTTAGTAGAATATTTTAATATTGCATAAAACATCAATTATTTATTTAATGTAAAGGTTAATTACTTAGGATTTCCTGACGGTTTATTTAAATTTTGTTATGGTATTATTTAATATTTTTGTAAACAGTTAAAATATCTAATTCTTTTATAATATAATACATAGTAGCAAATAAATAATAATAGTTGCAATATTAATTTAACCTTTGTGTAATTAACGCTTTAGGACCTGTGATAATTCTTATGTTCATTTAAATATACTTACTACAGCTAATTCCTTGTTTTTTTTACATTGATGGATTTTCATTTATTTTAGATTTATATTATTTGGGTAATTTTAAATTTATGCGCAGACAAAAATAATAATAATTAATATTTAAATAGTAAGACCATCAGAAGTCAAAATGTTTAAAACTTTGTTTAATAATATTTTCTTCTTTTTAATCTTGTACATATTCACCATCAGTTTATGTGCTTCATGGCTACATTTGTATCCAAAGCATCTCTTTCATTTATACAAACTTATAAGCCATAACAACACCAATTGGAAATTCAATTTACAAAGTGCTAATAATTGGTGTAAAGTAATACATCTATAAATTTTCGATCGTTATCTATTCTATCAGTATACATTACTTCATTGGTCACCCTACAAGACGGACACCTGCCCTCTAACGAATGCGCTTACTAACAGGTTTGACCAAAATAGTTGTTCAGGTGTATCATCTAAACATGTCCTTGTAACCATCGTAATAAATTGTGATTGTTTAACTAAATGTTTTGCTATTTCTTACACGTCTTATTCCCTTTAGGAAAGTGTAGTTAGGAATACAATTTGTTGCCTTACGTGTGGTGATGAGACTTGGATCAGAAGTCGTGCTTGTTAATTCTTAGGCCTTTTTTATCAATAAGTATTAGATTACTTTTTCAGGGGTATGTTTATTAAGAAAGTACTGTATTTAGATCTGTAAAAGTTGGACAGGTGTATTGTACAAATATTAATAAGTATAGGAAAAAGTATGTTATCCTTTTCAAGTTAGTGTTTTATTTATTAGTTTAATTAAATAATTTATAATTTTCGATTGTTACGAGAAACTTGGGGAACTTTTTACCTTAGTTTCTGAATTACATAAATGTTTGAAACAACGCAATTTCCATAGTTGAGTGATTTCAAAATGAAGAAACATATTCTACAACGTTCTATGTCAGATGTTATCAGTCACTCGTTTCTTGAAAAAACATCGAAAACGCTCTCTGGCGACCATAGAGATCGACGATATCTGTCGTTCAGTCAAAATTTCCGAACGCGCTCAGCCAGCGGGACCCCATCCATTATGTATTGGCATCGGGAATGTCATACATAAAACATTAACGAGTAAAGTTTTTATTTGATTGCGGTTCGAGAGCACGACCGCATGCTTTTTCCGATCAATTAAAAAAATCACCAAACAACGAGATTTCGGTGGGAAACAGGGCGTTTTGTATCAGTTATCGTGAAGTACAAACCTAAATATTTTACCAGACTACTCATTCTATAGGAATCTCTGTGTTTTATACGGGGAACTCGCTCTTGTCGGATGATTTAAAAAAAACGATGTCGTTTTTCTGTGACAAGATCAATCGATAAAACTGAACAGTGACTGACAGTCCGAGTTCTTCAACTCAGAGTTTATTGAAATGAAAATTTGTACCGGAGTAAGCTTTCAAAGTTTATCCTTCACTGTTTGATAGGCCGTCAAAATACTACAAGACAAATTGTTGTTTTGAAGGTATCGAACACTCTCATCGGACTCAGTGTTGCGGCTGCCGCCCACGCGAGTGGTCGTGCAGTGGCAGCCACAAAATCACATAGTCGTCACGTGCGCGCCCACGTGACGCCTACCGACGCATAATATTGCGAAAAAAACTAAATCTCTTAACGTAACTCTGGTTTTAACCTTGAGATTTAATGCCTTCGTTAAATTGCTGCATGTGGGCTAGTTAGGACGTCTCATAAGTTCCTTTCTGATTCTTTTGTTCATTGTATTCAAAAGAATTTAAAACTTGAATTTTTCTACTACGAGAATTAAGTAGGATAACAATGGTGAACCATTTTTAAGTTAACTTTTCTATGTTGCGTCGAGTTTAAATTCTTATTACAATGCGACTTATTTCTTCTTCAGAATTGTCGTTACTATGTTATAAAATAATTGCTTTCCCGAGTACACTCTCCGGTATCGCGCACAAGCACAAATGAGCCATTCGGATAATCTCAATAATTCTTGTGCCGCGTGTTAGTCGTTAATTAAGCTATTTGTCAGGTGGTGGAACAATTTACATTTCTCTCGGACTCTTGGGGATTCTCCGTGGCTCGGGAGGCTCGGAACGACGTATTATTATCCTTTTAGGGAGGGCGGCATCCACACACACAGGCGCTTGGCGTCCACCGAACCTTTTATTGGGACCACCTGTGTTTGTTTGCTCCGACGTATGAATTGTCCAGTAAATAAGGTTAGCGGAATATTTGCCTGTGGCTACTTTAATGCTATTTAGTGGCACTGCGTTTCATTTGCATAGGACCGAGACAGAAATTAGCATTTAACACGGGATGCATTCTTAGCGATCTAAATCTTCAATTGCATTGAATCGACGTTCGTAACGAATTAGAAATTCTATCTGCCTAACGCAACGAGATCATCCGTATAAAGCTCAGAACGATAGCAAATACATTAACATGTAAGCCATCGGTCCTGGCCGAGTACACTTGCCGTACAGAAGTATAAAAATGTCCAGCACGCAACACAATTCATGGGAACTCGTTCTGACCAACGACAGGCCATCAAGTTAGTTCAGTTCGCAGGTGAAATGTATTGACAACTGGTCTTCCTTGATGCGTATCGGCGTGATGGTATCGTGATGGCGGCGCTTCAGTCGGCTCCTGTTACCCTCGGACCCGTTGCATTGTGGAGATTACTGATAAACCTTGTTTATTTAACGCTAAAATTTATTCTGCTATGAGAGCCCATTAAGAAAAGAATTATTAACAGTTAGACAGGTTTACGTTCATAGGTTGTAGTAATAGCTTGTCGAGTTATGTTGCTTTTTTCGCGTGCTGTACTAATGAATTTAAAGATAATATTTAATACATTTCATCCTCACGAACATTAGCCGGCGTGCGGTCAGCTGCAATATAATAATTACTTTAATATTAGCACCACAGGTAAATATTATATATGAATGAAGTTCATTTATCAAGTCTTAGTTTGCGTTTATTAACTATTAAAGTGTGCACGAACAACATTCGTTAAATGGTAATAAACAAGCAGGAAACTATAGAAGTCTGTGGCGCGACACAATAAACTAAGGACGTGGTCCGTCCACCATTCATAAAGTAATCTCGCATATTTATGAATGAAACTGGCAACGAGACTAAACGTATAATTAGTGACGCCATTGCCGTCGATATCGACACTCAGCCGCATTTACATACAGCTCTAGGCTCCATCTCAATATCTATAGAACACCCAGTATGCTATATTGATTCAAGGATTGCCTATTGTTCACTAGATTGTGTATTGTTAGCTATAGCTTCTATTGTCGTTTGAGATTTGGTCGTTTAATTGAATCTTCCTTATATTGTTCGTTTGATAATAGCCCTTAAATTGTTCGATGGGTTTTGGGTCTATTTAATAAGCTTTGTTTTGTTTGTGAATGCTCACTGATAGTTTACAGTTTGGAGAGAATAAATTAACATAGTTACAAAAAGTAACGTTACTCGTGTACAGTAAATTGTAAGTGTACCGACTAATTGATCATCTTCAGTGAACTTAAGATTACTGCGATTAATGCAGTGACAAATTGAAATGTTGCGTTATTGGAAATTTTAACATGGTCTTGATATTAATCTTGATCACAGTAGTGGCGCACTAGCCGAGTTACACCGCCGATAACACACCGGTTCTGCGTAATCGGTAATTATTGTTTAAGCGTCGTTTAAACTAATCACCCTAGACGCCGCTAACCCGCTGGCGAGTGCCACTTTGACGCCGTCCACCGTGCAATCTCTTGGCTGAGCTGAATGACAATTTCAATATTGCCGATACACATTTTTGCTTAATGAACAAGACTAACAACATTCACTTTGTAATTACCAAGATACGTTTTCATTAACAGCTGATTTAAGTCTGATTTACGCAATTTGTTACTGTTATTTAGGTCTTTTTTTTATATGTGAAAATTGTAAGCATTACTGAGTTGTTCATGTTCCAAGATAAAAAGTGTCTCACTTATTCTTGTTATTTCCAGCAGCCAAATAAAATAATAATAAATGCTGAAGATTCAGCAGTCGAAAGTATTATTGTACCATTGTAATATTTAATAAGACATTCCCTGAGTGCGTAGGTTTTCATATCAGAATTCTCGAGTGCAACAGCTTCGATGTAATTTACATACTGTACCGCTATCCAAGCCAACATACGGACGACCCGTTCGTACTGAATCATTATTTTTTTTCTGTAATCAAGTTTTCGGCCACATCACAACCTCGCAAAACAAACAAGCCGCACATTTTCTCGCAGACTTATATTTGCCGTTGATATAAATGATTCCCATACTCGTGCGCATCGCAATTTGTTCTCCAATATTTTTGCTCGATAGCAAAGTTAAATTGGCGTAGTTAACAGTTGTGTACAAGTAATCTTAATCGTGATTAAACGTGTAGCTTCCGATTGAATCGCGATGAGAGATAATGAAGCTTGAAACTTTCACTTTTCGATCATTACCGGCGCTCAGAATGATTACGTTGAATGCCGAATCGCAACCCCTTTACAGACCTTTGTAATTTATTGTTATGTTTTATACTGAATACGAATCATCCTTTTTTGATTGATTGTATGTTCACTTATTAGTGTCAAATTCTTGAGTACTGCTTAATATTCGTACCCACTGTACCTTTTTCGTTTAATCATGATGACCGTGCAAAATTAATTTTAGGCATGCAAATAAGGTTTAAAAAAAGCTTTGCTAAATGTTTTAAAAATATATTGCAACATAGGCAACTTTCTTGTCAGCGAGTACAATATTATGATTCTCCGTAACTGTTATTTCGATCAGAGGTGAATCAACTTTGCGTCCTTAATGCAATGGCATCCTTGCCATAAAGGGTTGGGCGATGACGTAGTGTTCAGACAAATACAGTGTATGGCCACGTGCTTCGGTAGGCAAAAGACGAACACGGCTCGTTTAAACCTTTTACGTCTAATCCAGTCGAGTACGGTCCACAAATGGTAACCTGGCCTTTCATAACCTGTTTTTGGGGTTTCCTTAGCCCCTTGTTAAGGCAACTTATTTTTTATAAAACTCTCACGTGGTTTGTGACGTGCGTTTACCGTTTTTTGTTTTCAAACATTTTAATGTGTCGATATCTCTTATCAATCGTCACGCGATCTTCTTATCTTATCATTTAGCTTTCTCATTTCTTGTAATATTAAAAAATATTGCATCGGCCAATTGTTAAGCTTTTCTTCGGCTCTACATGTTGGATATGCTTAAATTTGATTAAGATCAGAGCAAATTCTTACATCAAAACTGCAACTGATTTTCAGTTGACACTTAAAAGCAATTTACATACTTTGTTTACGGAACTAATATTAATATTTAAAAGCTATATTACTCTCGGTATAAAACTCACATGCCCAGTTTCCTGCAAACTAATTAAACTAAATGCTCGACGTTTAGCCTTGCTACTGTGAGGAACCTGTCTCACTGCTTCATTATCATATGAATTGGCGTCTAGTCACCCATTACATTATAATAGGTTAACACCTAGGCCATAGCGAAAGTGGATCTATGAAAGAGGAGTTATGGAATTTTCTTTATAAGATGAGTGCAGGGAAATTAAATGGCACAGATATATTTATGCGTAGATTCTTGGTGGAATTGGTTTTTTTTATTTGCTAGTTTTAGTGAAGATAACTCAAGTATTCAGGACTAATAATATGTGTATTTTGATTACTGTTTTGTACTTATTAAATGAATAATGCCGAAAACTCTAAATGTTGAATTATATCTACAATTATGTTCTTAGTACTTTTTATTACAATTTCAACTTTCGATAGCGCTTAAGTAAGTGGTGTAATTATAGTAATTTCGTTTATATGGCAAACAGTAATTTGTCGCCAGTAAAGAGTATTTTTATCCAATTGTCGCTTGAATTTAAATTATGTTTCAGTTTACTTGAAGTGCAATGTCTTCTCTATTTCATTTAGTTTACTATGTTGCTAATAGTATTTGCTTATAATCATACTATTTACATTAATTCATTGCAAGCTGCTATGTTCTTAAATTACCATTGATATTTATTGCCCATATTCACAATATATAATTTTCTTCGTTTAATATAAAATGTCAATGTTCTGTAGTCATAGTGATATTGAAGATAAATTGCACAATGTCTGACATCCCAGTATACGAAAATACATAATCCAATAAAATTAAAATGTCATAAAAGATCGTTAGTGCACCAAAATCGACAGTAGAATCACAGGGTATTCGTAATGTTATATTATTATTAGTCAGTTATTGTGAATTTTATGTGTATTCTGGTTTCTTGTTTCCGAGAAATGTAACTTTTAGTGTGACGGGCGGTCTTACCGACGCTGATTTTAACAAGACTGGCTTGCAATTAAGGACTGTTTACCGGGCATTAATTTTTGGCAATAAAAGAGGAGCACGCTTGAAATGATCGGTACGCATGCGCTGTCGGATGCTCCGTGGGAAAAGCGGTCGCTTTGTACTCCATTGTACTCGCAATTAGCTGGTTTTTTAGTCCGCGTTGTCGCGGGTCGCACTTGTCACTGTAATGTCGTATCGCAATGTACACTCTCGAATGCTTTCCCTGCTTAATTCGGAAGTTTACCACAACTCTGACATTGGTCAGAGCTTTTTCATTATAAAACAACACGAGACAAAATATCGTGACAATCAAATATGCTTTTTGTAATTCATAAGTGGTTATTCACGTGTGAACGGGTTGACTGACGTTTTTCATTGGCTGTTTTAATTTTCTTTTTTGGGTGTTTATTTTAATTTGATTTATTTCACTTGGTGCTTGTTAGGTAGGTATTCACTTTGTGTTTATATCTTGTTGTTTCGGTTTAAAGTCGTGTAGGTGCCCTCTTAATCCCGGAAACAATTTGACTCCAAGCGTCAAAGTATTTACTACGAAGTTGTTGCTTTTTTACGACTATTTCATTTGTAGCTTTGTGTTAGATCTTAACTAGTTTGACTGGCATTTATTCAAAATATAGTATAAGTATAATATTCTGACAAATTTTTATAATTTAGGTGAAATATTGCACCAAAATATTTACTTAACACGCAAATGTTTTTATTTTTATTCGTAATCTTTTCCTCTATCAAAAATGTTAGCTTTCATATTTTATAAATTGTGTCGGGGACGTGTTCCCAGCGCTAACTGGCCGATTATCTTGTTTATAGAGCTATTAGCCGGCGTGCTATCGGATTCTGTATCTGATCTCAGCAAAAAGTGTAGTTTTCATCGCCCAGGAGACGACAGCTAGGATACTATGCCGAGATTCATCGCTAGGGCTGCCAGTGCTTTTAATTAATAATGATGATTTTTTTTATTTGACAATCACATGTCTGTACTCGTTGGCATTACTATTTAAGTTTATTCAAATGATAATGTTCGTTACACCACATATAGAGGGTCACACCACATACATGCTGACCAGACGGATTGGTTTAGTCTTACTTCCAGTTTTCCTTCTTCTGTTTTCGTACAGATAGTATCAGCGATATTTCCCTTAGTCAACTTTTACAAGAGTTAGTGAGGCGATACGGTGTATTCTTACTCCATAACCACACAGAGAGTTATTAGTTCCACAGTATATTACTTTGCATGAAGTAGTTTTTATAATGAAAATAAAAAGTTTAAATAGGATTTCAAAGCTCATAAAACCATCGAGTCTATTACAAGTAGACGTATAGTAATAATTATTGTAATTCTCATAGTACAAAAAAACATAGGTCTAGTTATACTGGTCTCTTATGATAAGTGGTGTTCGTAATCATCATTTACTAAGCTTGATTGTTCGCGCATAATTATTATTTTTATTATACCATACTGTATTAGTTTGCGAGTTGAAATTACCACCTTTAACAGGTTATCGATATCATCATCATAACAGCCCATTAATGTCCCACTGCAGGGACAGGACTCTTCCCGTGACGGAGGAATACTTGGCCTACTAATACCACACTGGCCAGACGTATTGGTATAGGGTTTAATTTTAAGTTTTCCTTCTTTTTATTTCGTAAAGATAATATTTACGGTTAGGTAGTACCTTAGTCGGTTTTTACGACACCCATGGTATGAGATGGGGTGGTGACATATTGTATTCTTACTCCGTCACCACAGGGACAGGTTATCGATGTGGTTAACCCTCGGTCCGTCGCGCGATTTTAGTTACGTCGTTCGTCGCGTGGGGTCTTTGAAAACCCCACTGATTAATTGGCAGGTACTTAAAAAAGGGCATTGTAAGTTCTTGACATTAGACCTTATTATGACTTACTAATTAATTTACAATAAAACAAATCGAATAAATCATAGTATTTTCGTATATTGTCTTATTAAACTTACAATCTTACAAGTACACATAATATAAATTTCTTTGTGAGATCACATTAATAAAAAATGAAAATAAAAATTAAACCTTACAAGTAGTTACTTCTTATTATCACTTTTGGCATCTTATGTAAACAACCAACTTTAAAACATAAAAGTCATATTAAAAAAACAAATTAACATATAAACTTTTAGGGATCAAAATCAGTCATCAAAAATGTAAAGAGTAGCCTTAGTGGCCAGTGATAACAAACACGAGCAGTAGAATAAATACCAATTAGTTTGTCGACTACATCACCTCCCCCTTTTGTTTTGTTATAAAATGAGATAATTTCTGAAGTTTTCTTCTCAGGAGTGTTATCTACAACACCATCGTAGTAACATTTTTGAAAGTAGCAATACTGTCTTGTCTTTTTTAGGATATGACCGTAATATGCGACGATTTTGCGGCTTACTCATTTCCACTGGTACACAATGTAATAAACTGATCTAAAACAATAAAAAATACATTAATAATACACAATTACAAATAAAATTAAAGAAATAATACGTTTCATTTTACTTACGCCGATCGTCGCGTGGGGTCTTTCAACGCCCTGCACGTTCAAAACACCTCCGTATCTCGCAGAGCTTGCGCGCGAGCTGAAGTAAGCTGCGGTCCTCACCAACTATGACTCGTTTTAGTAAGGTACATAAAACACTGGTTAGATACAATAGTTTTTAAAATGTAAAATATCCATGTTTGTAATGTTCGGGCTTTTAAAGACCCCACGCGACGGACCGAAGGTTAAGTATATTTTGTTAAAAGTTTAAAAATGTGCTTCTTATTATGATGGAGTTCGAATGCACTGTGTCTCTTCACCTTCTCATCCCGTATGTTTCGTAAAAGCCAACTAAGAGAAATTTTGCTTAAATCTTCTTATGTATTTCTTTATCTATCAGGCTCTTGCAAACTTGATCAGGTTGTCATTCCACCCCATGAAGTGTAAGCCCTTCTACGTCTTCCGATCCGCGGTTACTATTCCAGAACCATTCTGGGACTTTGGGTATCGATTCTGTGTGCTATGTACCCTGCTTATTGCCATTTTAGTTTGATAATTTTTAGCGCTATGTCGGTCACTTAGGTCCATCTGGTAATTTGTTTTTTTTGTTAATACTGTTCTTATTTTGACACAATTCTTTGTTATTACAAGCATCAATCACGATAAGCATCTGCTGTTTATTAGTGTAAACGTATGTAGATTAAAATTAACATATAGAACATCATTTAACATGAAAATAACGGGTTTTATACATAGTTGCAGGGTTGTAATAAAGGTGGTGACAAGATGACAAGCGATCGCTTATCTAATAGCTGAACAGACAACGGTGAATAACTGCTTAATTAAATTTATAATATGCTTTTTTTAAACAGTTATTATGAGGCTTAATCTCGCGTTTTGCTCGAGTTTTTAATATGCTGTTTAAAAAAAATTAAATCGAGTAGTTTCTCTTATCTTGTTTAACCTAGATACAAAAAGCTTATGTCGTGTAGGCATTGCTAGTAGGCCGCCTTATGGGATTCTGCAAGTCTCACCATGGCAGTAGGAAAATTTAGTCTTTCATTAGTAATCGCTATTAACCTCTAATTACTTAGTGAAACTACATACATGTGGACTACATACATGTTATCTTTGCTTTTACACATTTTTTTGTTGAAAATGTTTTTTTTTTTTATTCATTGTGTAAGTTTGACTGAAATATCATTTATTCATTGTGTAAGTTTGACAAAAATACATATTATTTGCACCTTATATTACGTATTCGTTTTTATTAACTTGATTATAGTAAAAGTTTTACTTTATTAAATAGGTCTGGATACGCATCGCATATCGCGTATCGACCCTTTATCTAAAGACGACCTTCTCCTTTATTAAACCCGAACAAATACTCATTAGACCGTGTATAATCGTAATTGTTCTCTAGGATAACCGGGTAAGCTTCTACCTACACAAATATTGAACGTTATTGTAATACTATGATACTGTTTGAGAACTTAAAGACATTCTACTTATGAGAATCACGAAATGACTATTTATATATACGTAATTGTTTAGGTAGGTTTGTAAACCGTCGCCCACGTACACTTAATACGCACGATAAGTATTCCTTTTAGTCTTAAATTAGCAAGAAAACAATGGAACATGGAATGAGTGGATATCGTAACTTTTCCTTTTTATTTTTTCGTTCAATAAGCTCCCAAGCTTCAATTTGAAGTTATCGTGAGTTTTAATTCTCACTTGTCAATTATACAGAACAGCATTCACGCGTCACGTGTCATTTCGAACGACTTTGACAAGCTTTCCGTTTTTGAAATCGGCTTCGGATATAATCGGAAATATTCGACTTTGATGCTCGTAACATTGGACTCTTTTGTTGCACCTTGCGACAATCTTTAGTACATAACTAGGCCATTATTATCCGGTGTCTTTTTTGCAATGTATTTGATGTCAATCTTACTAATGCTATCTCTTTTTAATTTAAGAATTATTGAAGTATTATAGGAGCGGCGTTCGTGTAAGGGATTAGTTGTAGTGAAAGTTGTTAATGTGTCTATTAGAATGTTTGTCACGATTGAGATTTAAACCTGTATGTGATGGGTGATCATTTGTTGTAATTTGCTACTGACATACAGATGTGGATTTAGTGTTTTAAATGTGAAGGAGCTTATCGTTACAAAAAATGTGTGCCGTATAAACTTGACTAATTAAACTAAGCCTAAATCAATGCTTTGTTTTTGTAAATATTTTGTGCTTTCAATGTGACATTTTTAAGAATTACATCATAAAAACTTTATTCAAATTTAAAATAAACTAGCTGACTTGTGCCCCCTTCTTTGGGCGGCGAAAAAAAACGGGTCCCTTTTTTAAATACATATATAATTATCATTACTGCTCCACTCCATTAGTCATAGCGTGATACTATATAGCTTATGGCACTTCCTGAAAAATGGACTATTCAACACAGAAATAATTTTTAAAATCGGTTTAGTAGATCCAGAGATTACCCCCTACAATGTCACAAACTCACAGACAAACCAACACACAAACTTTACTTCTTTAATATTATTAGTATATTTGTTTCTTTTTCCAATATAAAATATATAGTTTTATAAATTCATACGTTTTTGTGGCAACCCTGCATTAGGTCACCGAAAGTCAAACGGAGGTTAACCAATTGTTTGCCGGCTAATCATGTTTCAAACGAAGCTATTGGTTTAAACTTGGACAGAGTAATTTGAAGTTAACTGTAAACTAGACGTGATAAGGTTACCTTACATTATTATTATTTGTTTCTGTTAACAATTTAATTTTAGACATTTTCACATAGGGATAGATATATCTGTTTTAGGTATAAAGGGTACGGTAAAGTGTCTGGATTGAAACTGACTTTAGTTTTGAACTGCTTGGTTATAAAAGTTTGGTACTCTTAACTTATTTCACGTTTGCTATCCCCCGGTTTCTGAATGACTGATCAAGTAAAAATTAACTAATCAAGTGTCAAAACTGTCATTTTAGTTCCTGAAAATGATAGTTTTGACACTTGATTAGTTGATTTTTACTTGATCAGTCATTCGGAAACCGGGGGTAAGTTTTGTTTAGAGTGCCGCGCCGCAAACGATGCAGTAATTCAATTTATCCAATGATGAAAACATCATGTAATTCTTGAGTTTTTTTTCAAATGCGAATGTAATCTATATAAATATTTATTTACTTTATTAGCAGTCTTAAAGGCTTGTACAAAGGAAGGCTTATTTTCGGCACAGTCGACGCACGTTTTGGTATTTTTCATCCGTTAATTAGTCCTTTACTTTCTGTTAAAAACTAAGAGGAATCTCCTTTATTCATGTTAGTCTAAATCTGGTACTAAGCCAATGTTATTCTGTTAAGGTTATACAACTACGTAGGTACTATCGGGGTAGGCAACAGCTTGGATTTCCTCTATCACCAATCAATGGGACCGCTCTTTTTTATTTTTAAATTGGCCTTCCAGAATGACTCTATGGTACCGACTCTGGCTCTTCTGCCACCTGAAAGCAGTTAAATATATAAAAAAAAAATCTGCATGTACATGCTTAAGCCAAAGTGCGTTGTGTGTGTAACTCTTTAATTCACTGCATACTGTCCGGTAGCGAATATTTAAGCATTCATGAAAAAGATAATAAAAGTCAATAGCCGTAATAAAATCGAATCTTTTAATGCAATTCAATAGTATCGATAATCGTTTCATTTTATTACGTTATCTTTACTTTGATATTGTTTATGATGCGAATTAATGTCTTAACTTTTTTTAGTTGTTGTTGATGGTCCGCAACATGGTAAACTGTATGCGAAGCATTTCAAGAATTTTGTATCGAAATTATGAATTGTATCGAAAAAAAAAGCATACAATGACCTAAAATCTTCACGTTAAGTTGTTATTCTTAGAGTTAAGTTGGCGAGCTACTGTACTTGTTGATGTGTAAATCGGGCTTTAGAAGTAGTGGTTACCTGCAGTAAGTCAAATCATATCGATGTCCAAACTATTATATTAGATCAAGGAGTATTGTGGGCAAGTTGACCTTAATAAAACAGGATGAACAGGGCAAATAGCAAGTGTTTATCTCTGATACGTTGTTTGTTAAGGGATTACTAGGGGAAGGTCAGGAAGTTATGACATTACACCATAGGACAACACGTCTATGTTTGTGTACAGATTATTAAATGCCTTAAGAGAACTGTTGAATTCTCAAGTACTAATTCGCCAAGCAATTTGTGTAAGATTTTACACTGTAGGTAACGGAAAAATACACATCATCAATTATAATATGCTTTTGTTCATATTTCCGTCACTTTCAATCAACAAATTAAGGTGCATACTTTATTGCATCTGATTAACGACGTGAAGCCATAATTTTGGTTATTCAAAAGAATTTCCCAATTTTTTAAGATTGACCTTAGTGCCGATAATTTCGGGCACGCTGAAATTTCACTGAAGTCTCATTAATCATGTATAACAACGAACCTCATTATACATGCATTTGTAATTGTCAATTTCGGCAGCGTTTTACTCCAAGTGACGTAAATTGACGAGGTCCTTATCTTAAAGTAATAAGAATCATTTTGCATCGCCCCCGTTTTAAGATTAAGGGTGTCGATGTCAAAGATGCAAGCAGTAGGATAGCTAATTACAACTTTATCATCAATCACTTCATGGAATGGAGAAGGGGACTTCGAGTTTTGAGAAAGAGCGATTGCTTACGATTGAAAGGGATCCTTATCTTGATGGCGATTAAGTTTAGAATTGTATTTTATATTATTCAATTAAGCATCGAGCAGCGAGTTTTCCAAGCTTATTGTCATTGAAATTATACTGTCCAATTCATTGATATTTTGTGATATATGTTTTTGTTGTTTCAATCGAATTATTTCATTAAATTATTTATGAATACCTTATGAATATATTTATACGATTTCATCAATGATTTCTTCGACCAAATAATGAGCAACTGGTTTTGAATATATTCGATGTATTATTTTATTTTAGTTTGCGATTGATTTAAGCGCTACTGATTATGACCTATGTCTTAATAAGAATCAATACATTTAAAGCTTTTATCAATGTATTAGTAGTTAACTTTTTTCAAAACTAATCAAAACCTTTTATAATGTCATTTTTATCTTTCTTGGACTTTTGGTAAGAATAAATTTAGTGCCCTTTTCTCTTAATATATCGACAAGTACTTAATATGTAATTTTACGGTATTTAAATCTATATTTTCTTACAATAAATTAAAATATATTAACTAATAATGTATTTGTAAATGACATCATTCATCAAACAACAAATTTGCACTTAATTTTTCAACCACTTGTAGTATGACAAATAGGTGCAATTTGGCTTGACGTCGTCCCATATACGTTCTATGACAACGGTATAATTAAGTAGCATTCGTTATGATTAGTCTCCGAAATAGCTTTTACTTTTCTTACTTACTTTTCTTACTATTCTCTGCGGGTAGAGGGGTCCTTCAGGGAAATAAACTAAGGATATACGATGGGATTTTACTTTTACTTATCTAGCATAAGAAAGAGTAGGTAGTTCTTTTATTATTAAAACAACACTAATACTGAGCAATATTTTACATGCTGGTTGGGCTTAAATTGGACTTGGTGGATGGTCTGTGTGTTGCCATTTCTCAGTGATATATCCATAGGAGCCCATTTTCAAGTACGTCTAAGAACGTACGGGACAGTAAGAGAGAAAACCGTATCATCAGTAGATTTGTGGGTCGTAAGATCATCTTACTAGGTGCCATAAGTACCACAATAGACGGGTATCGTCCAGTGCTGGAGAGAAACTTCACTAAAACCTAGTAGGTCAGACGGTTTTAAAATTTCTGCATAGTTTTCTAAGCTAACAATCATAACAATAAATTTTAATCCGTCACCACACACATAGTAACTGCTCTACTCTACAAAAATGTTTATTTACGAGTAACATAAAGATTTTTATTTGCTATACTTACAATCTAAATCAATAATGGTAAATTACCTTTAGAACTGCAGCGCTATTAGGTCAACAATATGTCAATGTTACCGTAACCGACTTTAGATAAAATAAGTGGGCGGCCGCAAACCGATATTATGCAACAGAAAAACAAAATTAGATACAACATATCGAAGCCAATTTGTGCTTAGTGCTTAAGTAAAGCCTTTATTTCTTACGCGATAAGGTTGACAATATGCGCACTTTAATTTGTAAACTTTATATTACAAGCAAACATGTTGCTATTGTCAATTGTTATTGTGTTTTTACAATTTGTTGTCACGAGGTTCTTAATACGTGTGCATTGGAGGCGAAATTAGAATGTTTCATATGTAAACATAAGTTAGCTTCTTAGTGTGGGTGTTGGGCGCCAGTGGGTGTGATAATTCGTCTTGCATACACAAAGAGTGCCGTGAGAGAGTGATATTGCTCCCGAAAATGAAGCCCAACGGTTTACATACGAATTAGTAGCGTGGGATAGGTGAAAGGTCGAGAGAACTCTTAGGATGCCGATAGCTAAGTGTAGTTTGACTTTGAAGTTCCGAAAAGCAAATTAGATACCTCTTATCGCGTCTTTGACAAAACAAAACAAGTATTTTGATTGTCTTGCGTATTAGGCGACAGCTTAAATATTGTAGTTTTATGAATACAATTTGCCGTAGGTAGAAAGTTTTGCGAAATCTGCTATCGTTGTAAACGTAATATAATGTTATTAAAAATTTGTGATATTTGGGATATTGTTGTTGTCTATAACTCACTAATTGAAATTGCAGACTAAGTTATTGACTGATGTTTTTTTTCTGTTCCAGGCATACGAGCTATCAACTCTGACGGGAACACAAGTGATGTTGCTAGTCGCATCAGAAACAGGTCACGTGTACACGTTCGCGACGCGGAAACTTCAGCCGATGATCACATCAGACTCCGGCAAACGGCTCATCCAGACGTGTCTCAATTCACCAGACCCGCCAACCACCAGCGAGCAACGCATGGCGGCAACTGGCTACGAGGAAACCGAGCTCACTTATAACGTAGTTGACGAGGATATGAAGGTGAGACAATTGGCGTACGCGGGTTCCGCGCAGTATCCTATCGACCATCACCCGGGCCTGGCTCCGTCGCCGCTGCAGCAGTACCACCAGCACCCGCCGTGCCCCTCACCTTTACCCCTCGGCGCCCTCGGTCAGCCGTACTCCCACGCTCACCTCTCTCACCCTCACATGTCTCATCACCCACAACGGTAGTTCTGAAGGCACTTAGATTAAATCCTGATCGATGCGCCCTTAGTGGCAGGTTACGACTGTTTAACGACATAGTCACGTTCTAGATTAGCTTTTTAGATAAGAAAAAGTATAATATACAAGCAATAAACTGTTTTGTTAATATATTTTGTAAATATTTTGACGAGTAGATTGTTTTCGTTGATCACGGCTATACGATGGTTTGAGTTACGGACTGTTTGCGTATTAAAACTTCAAAACAAGTATTAACTTCTTGGTATTATTGAAGCACAATAACAAATAAACGTAAGAGAATGTTAAGTTCTAAGGTATGGCTATTGATATTGCTATTTTTAATAGTCGCTAATAATTTTCAATAAAGTGTAATGCGTGTTAAGTTTTCCATACCTGTCTAATTAAAATCTTTTAAATAAAATGTTTTCATCGCGTAATTTATGTTATATATAAGCTCTATGCGATAGAGCTGTGTTCAGTAGCGAAATAATCTGATTTAAAATTGTTTTATAATTAACGCCACGGACCGGTTTTATCAACAACTATAGTGACGACTCGGAAGTGGGAGCGGTCGCGCTACTATTGATTCATTATTATGAATGAATCGGCCATTCATTCTAGTTCGCCGAAAGTTCACGTGTTTCAAACGGTTCTTAATAATATTGATTATAAACCAATTCGACGCGGGATGCTTTTAACGATCACTATTAGCATAAGCTGTAGATGCTGAGCCTGTCAAACAAAAAAAAAACTAGAAAGAGCACTGTTGTTAATATATTGGTGGCGGTAAATATTTATGAAATTCCAAAGAAAAGAAAAAAGGAGTAATAACAAAGTACGTAGCAGGTGTTATTTGTAACTAGAGACAGTTTCCAATTATCAAGGGAGCGCGCTGTCGCCTCAGGTTCTAAGTCTCACCCGACCGACCGCGTGATCCGGATTATCAAGAAACTTAATTGAAAATTACTTTCGGTGGTAGCGCTCTACCGCTAGTGATTATTATAAATTCCCCTGTCAAACACGATGCCAGTCGTCGCTCTGCTGGGAAATAAATTCGAGTAACGTGGTAGCTTTCACGTCTTGTACGCGTCACCACCTGGGGCAGATAAAGCACACACAGGGCCTACGCTCGACAGCTATTAAAATACTCTTATACAGAATGGTCTTGTTCGCGCGAACGATAATCAATGAAACAGCAACTGATCAAATACACCCAAATACGGCTAGTTCAACGCGTCGATTCATTCAGCCGCTCGGTTCCGATTGGATTCATCCATTAAGCGTTGAACACACCTTGCACCCACTAATCGGACACTATTTATTCATCGATTTGTACCCAGTAGCTGGTCTCGCTGCCGTCGCGTCGATTGCACCCGACGATTAATTCTCGTCCCTAATTTGCATATCGTTTTAATTTCGAACCCATCCGGCGCCCACTGAGCCTTCGCCCCCGACCTCGAATATCGCTTGTCAGCTCCGATATGTTGAAATCGATTACGTCGATAGTTTCGTTTCGCAGGCGAGTATTATTTTTTTCAGTTTGGTCATTCTCTCAATAAAGACGATTGACGTACGGAAATAATATGTCCAAACCGATTTTGATTGTAGGTGTTCGCGCGCCATCGATAAGTCAAACCGATTGAAATATTCACGTGGTAATTACGATTTTAGAGATAAGCTCGTCCCGCATTGAGTGCGCTTGAGATCTGTATCTTGTTATTCTATTCACAGTACATGTTTCCGTGACTTTGTTATGTGTTGAACATACCATATCTCGTTGGTGTCTTAATATTCAAAGGCGGCATTTTTCTCTCCCGCTAGGAACAGTTTCACCTGTCATCACTGTTAAGTCGTTTACATAAATATAATTGTTTACATATTCTCGGCATGTAATATGTCTCATGTGTTGTTACTGTTCCGTGAATATAAACTGTATTAGCGGAGCGAGTGTTTGGCGTAACGCTGCCGTAGGATGCAGATGTTCTTGTGCATGTATTAGCGGTATAAATGTGGAAGTCGGTCAGTGCCCTCGCAACATTCAAATCCCCTAATCAAGAATACTCAAGTTTCGTAACATCTCGCAAACTCTTGAAATTTCGCTTTCAGTGGGAGCGTGTCCAAACATTCTTGATTAGATACGTTTGTAGTTTATGTATATTTAGTTTCATGTGTGTCTCTCGTAACTAAAAATGTTTAAAATTCATAGAATAGTCGTAAATTGTTGTTTTTAGCTAGTGACAATAAGATAACGAGTGTTAGGGCGCGTCTCCAACAGCGGCGGTGAGTCACGTACCACATAACGTATTCCGAGCGCAGGCGCATGATACGCGTGGCGTCTATTCTCCACATAGTCACTAATCGCTCGTTAGTCGTCTCGCACCTCGCTATATTAACTTATCAATACTATTGTTTTGATAAACGCTCTCCGTAATTTCTGCTGACTCATAGTATTGTATCAGCTAATATGCCTACATAATGTCTGAGTGTAAGCCGATTGATCGCCTTGTGCAACTCAAAGGCAACAATAAAGCTAATTTGACTAATAGGTGCCTTGTAATCATCGCTGCGTGTGGTTCTAGGATTACAAGATTGCGCCGACTCTTCACTGTTTCGTATCTACGTTTAATGAACGTCGTACAGTCTCTATTGTTCTATATGCAGCTTTATTTGTTCTTTTGTTCCGAGTCGTTCGATTACAAGAGACATATTTGTGTGTAAATTTTAAAATAAGCGGGTGACCACAACACGACCCAGTCTCCGTTACTGATGGTTCGTTTATTATTTTATTATTCCTCGCGTGGACGGATCGCCGAGTCGATATTTTAAAAATTATTTAATGTTTGCAAATTCACGTTAAATGATCGGTTCTCCCTTGTAATTAACGTGGCACCGGCCGACCACCCGAGAGCAAAGATCGATGGACCCACAGTCGATCAGCTATAAGGCTAATATTCGTTAACCGCCTTTAACGTGTCCTCGGCCTGCGGATAAATGAAGAGATCCGTCCGACGACGTATGCACGGGAGGTGCACTGACAATTTGGTGAAATTTCCACAAGAGCAATGACCGTAATAAATACCATTCGCACCGTCATTTAGGTAATGGATCGCTGAATTAATCTGGGATGAGAGAATGTTACGACACCTCAATGTATTGACTTGCTGTTAGCTTTGTAAAGCCCATCGTCTGATTGATGTAATTTTGCGTAAGAGATTTGGGCACAACGTTATTTCGAGAGCAGTACGCTTATCCACATTCGCGATACGTATTATTTTAGGAGTTGCGTTGGGCGTCCACTCCGTGTACTATTACGGCAGGCCTGCGCCTGCGCCGCTGTTGCATAATTCAGACACGAGCCCCGTCGTTTGCATTCCGATACTTGATATGTGCTTTCACATGTATTTATGGACAAGATTTTGTGTCTCCGTAATGTTTGGCGTATAAATAAATTGTGTTTAAGGCATAAATACAATGGGCGACCCGGCGGCGGCTCCCCTCGTTACGTCGGCGAATGTAAAGTCCGAGCAGCTTCTTGTGTTGTCGACATGTCAGCCGGTGAGATATACCGCGGCTCGTCGTGATGCGCCCGCTTATTTCGTTGTTTAGGTGCTTCGTTACCCTGCGCTTTATGTCGATGCTTACAAATTGGCGACTATCGAGCCGGCCCGCTCTGGAGGGCGTCACAAATCCTCCGACTAAATTATCCCTCGACGTTTACATTGTTCATCATTTCCGCGACGACGTAAATCTGACACTTTTATTAATTCTACTTTCTCATTTATTGTACCAACATCATACAATATATGCTTGTCTTGACGTAAACCTATTGCAATAAACATCATCTCGGTGGTGATCTCTCAACACTCGCACAAGGTGATATTATTATGTACACTTGAGCAGAACACGAAACAGGCCATTGCCAGTTAATCTAAAGTGAACGTCTTTATCTCGAAGTAACATCGACTCTAACAATTCCGCTCACATCTCACTTACCGCAATTCTAATGATTTGCGGCGGAGGTCCCCCTTTGTATGCGCTGGACACAGTCATTCGTATGCACGTTGTTGCGCCCACTATCCCGAGTTGCATCTCCACAAACTTCCGTGAAACGACTAGATTGCTCTAATTGAAATTTATCCGTAGACCAGATTACTACCTTTCTGAGTCTAGCTTTTTAATCCGTTCTCATTAATGAGTTCAGTCTGCATTGTCTTCTCGTTTATGTATGCGTTCGATTATGCGATCTCGTTTACTGGATTGACGCGAGGACGCGCCTCATCCATTATAGATTTAGCCAGAGTGTATCGTCCGGCTACATACTCCAGACGTCTGTGTCATTTCGATAATTGGACCTTCGATTATGTGCCACTTGCGCAATTCACAAACATCTGTGCTAGATCCTTTGATTGGCAGCTATTGCGTCATCTGGATTTATTTAAGTCCAATTAAGTGTTTTGTTTTTAATTATATACAATATAAGCAGCTCAGACTGTTCACATTTACAAGCTTAAATAATTTCGATCGTACATACTTTGAAATTAAAATTAATCCATAGCCAATATAAGTGTACTTTATTGATATTAGTCTGATAAATTTTGTAATGTTCAGTCGTTACGTATCGAGATCGGAGTCGATTAATTCGACGAATCCATGTCGGCCCACTTCCTAAAACTAGACTGTGAGACGCAGATGGTTAAAATTAGGCTCGCGCCGAGAATAGCGTAAACTGCGAGCGGAGCGCGTCACCGTGCGCGCTCCGACCTGCTTCAGATATTGTGTTACAGTACATCAGATCGATGCTCGTTCTCTGCCATCGCTGGAAAGTTATGTACTACACAAGTCAAACAAGTAATGAATCATGTCTATAAAAACATTCTTAGAATACGAATCAGAAGGTTTTATATGGCAAGAAAGTTCGTCAAGTAATCCTTTTAATGGCACGCTAACCTATATCAATAATTGGAGTAAAGATCGGTACTATTAAAATAGTTGAAATGTAAAAAAAATCTAAACAGAGTCGAAAACGTTGTAGCGCCACGCGGTCGTTTAAAAATAAACTTGGCTATTTCCTACTAGCTCTATCTTTTTACAACAGTTCACACACTGTATTTTATTCATACAAACAAATCCAATGACTTCTAAATATTCGCATTGAAAGCATTGGTCAGCTTTTTCACATCATGACTACGGTTTTTTTAACTCTTTGTTCAAACAATGTTTTCTTCTGTTATTGAAAGAGACTTATCGGTCAAGCTTTTGTACGGCGATCTGTCTGTTTTGGCTTCATCACTGTATCGACTAGGATCTATAGGTTGTAGTACAAGTCCGCTTTATCGAGTAATGTCTTCACTAGTGAACATAGTGAAATGGTATTGGATGTAGTCCGGTGCGATAGTTCCGCGTCCATAAATTCAAACTAGCGTCCCAGTTGAGCTCGACCGTTACCGCGTGGGAAATGATTGGGTCCCGGCTCCGGTCGGTAAGGCTTTGTTAGGACGATTGTCCACCGGAGTGGTGTAGATGCGCCGATAGGCTGTGTATAGTGTGCCTGTGCCCGCGGTGACAGCTACGTGGGAACGTCGACCGGGATTGTGTGTAAACACCGTAGTTATTTGGTTACAATTGTCATTTTTGTTTTTGAAGATTTATGGATGCAATTTCATGGTTTGTTGTATCGATGAAACTGTATTCGTTTTACATTTTCTTTCAACGGTAATGGGGTTGTATAAACATGGTTTTATATCGTCATGTTTATGGATTTACGTGTGATATAAATAAGTTTGTTTGAACTACACCGCGATACGGTCCTCAAAAGGCAAGCGAGTTCAATTTTCAAAGACATGTACGGAACCAATATACACCGACATCTATAATATGTGTCTACATACTCTAGTATATTGTGTTACGCTATTTTCCGTACAAACACTTGTGCACACAGAGTGGAATTGTACTTCCAGTTATAATGTATTCAACACGCGTGCGGCGCTAACTCGAGGGCCATTCAGTACTGAAAACAAATCCTTAGCTTTTGTGACCGCCGATCCATCATAAGACTTTTTCTATAGGCTGTATCAACGAGCTTTACACAAACAAAATCTTTTCAAATGTAAATTCTAAGTACGTGCGGATTAGTTCCGGTCGAACTCTCGTGGGAAATGTTTAAGTACTAGATATATTCGAGTATAGTTTTGGTTATGGACTAATTTTAGTTCAACACATTAACCTTATATGGCCACCTACATAAACGGTGATATAATCGAATGTATTGGCTCATGATTGTATTAGAATAAAGCGTGGGCGACGTCCTTCCACGTCGAACGTCGATCGCTCAATGTTTTGGTACACATACGCCGCGTGCACTGAGGTTGAGCTGAGTATTCTAGCGCATGATTTATGCATGACCACTGTAGCCCGCGTTGCTTCATTTAACTAGATATGTTCCGGAATTATTGTGTTGCAGACAACTATCGTACTAGCGCGATCGTGTTGTGAATCTCAACTTGTTGATGTGATACGCATAGGCTGACGATTCTCTGCGTTCTCATTTGAGATGTTTAGATTCCATTGTGTCTTTTCTACGTCCTGTTTTTAATTACATTAAAATCTTTTAACCTATTAGTTACGTTATCGAATAGAGAAGTTGAAAGAAAAATTAAAGTTGCTTTGAAAGTTGTGTAAAATTGACATGTCGGTGAAAATTTAGAAACGTTACTGTAAGCTTTATGAAAGTGTAATGTAGTAACTACACGGGTGTCATATATTTCAGACTTGTTTCTCTTAATGCGTAATCGATGCCTGTCACCGTATGCTTAATCAGTCCACTCACCAAAATTACCTTCATTAACGGCCTTTCTTTTAAAGAAAACTGTATCAAATAAACCAGTTATAATATTTTTTTACTCTAGAATCGAATGTGTCCCTTTTAAAACTGTAGCAAATTAAATCGATTACGTTCAAAAGGAAAGTAAGTTTTGAAATTCGTTCGTGTGATTGTTTGACCACTCACTTTACAAAAATTAAATAAGACCGTATGAGTTTTGAAGTATTTAAGCAGTTACACTTATCACTTGTAGGCATTTATGACCCTTGTTTTATATTTCTGGCTCTTGACTTCGCAATTCTAATAGTGCAAATGAGATATGTTTTGGAAGCTTTTTAGAGTCACATCATTAGTTCCTTATACTCTCCGGTTGATATCCCACAGTTGACATCTACGGAACGAATAAGAGAAAAAGTCTTTGTCTTAATACTATTCGATTTAACACTAATTTAAAAAAGAAAATTGATTGTACTAATTCTTTATAGTATTCTCTATCAGTATAATACCAGACCACCATGATATTACAGATTTAACGGTCAGAATCGTGTAAATTTCTAAATAGAATGACAGTTTCCTTCAATTTTATTACTTCAATTTCTATAAAGTTCTTTTGTCAGCGTATAACGGCCGAACGTCTCGATAGCCCTTGCAATTACATTTCGATTTTCTTAAAAGTAATTAAGCGTTTAAATTTTAACGTTTGATGTAACTTCACCACGGTGATTAGTTTTAATGTCCATGAGTATAAACAATAATACGAAAATAATTACGTTTTATATCTCTTGTTAAACTGGGAATTTATTATTTAATTTTATAACAAATTATCAGTAATACGTTCTTCCTTATGATCGATAGGTGTCACATTAAAAGTTACCATCTGGTACTAAGTTTCGTATAAAAGTTTAAACCTTGTCCTAAAGTTGCCTAACTGTATCAATTTAATATATGTGTATAAAATCAACTCAATGCCCACCTGCTCGATCGACTGTTTATTTGAACTGTATCAATTCTCCAACGATTCGCCTTAAACATGTATTTTTTTCTCAATTTATTATAAACGTATTCGCGATCGTGGTACGTGACATGAATATTGTAATTTTTGCAATAAGTTCTCGCACGATAATGACCGTGTTTTTCTTAATGAAAGGCACCGAGTTACAACGTAAATTTCGAATTTCAAGATCCGATCGGTTGCATCACAATCTGCACCGAAAGTGGTCGTAAACTGACGAGCCTTGACAATCTAGTATCGAGTTTTGTGATCTGTGACATTGCGGAATTGTCTATCACCTGTCTTATTCACTCGAATCTGCGTTAATTGTTGTTAGATAAGGATGCAAAAGTCTCCACGTTGACGCTCTCACTTCCGCCCGCCCACGACAACGCGCGCGCTGCCTACGCGACCTAACTTACTTTTTTAAATCGCAAAGCGGTGGTCTCGTCGCCACAATTCTTAGTGACGGTTTTGAGTTTTAAATCAAAAAGTATTTGTATTTTAAATTTTTAAGTTTGTGTTGTTCTGCGAGTGTGTGTGACGTCATTACGTAGGTGGTACAAGAGATAAAAGCCGTTGGCAGTATTCTCGGCATTACACAACCTTTCGAAATGGTCATCCTCCTTAAATTATGACTTAATTCTGTTCTCTCTTTTGTGGTGTTACACGATACGTTTTGTAATAACGGTCCTGCAATATCTACTTTGTGATTCTGAATGTCACTATTGCTCTCAACTTTATAGTTGCGGATGTTGTTGCTTGTAAATTTAAACATAAAGACGCAATATAACTCATGCAGGTACTTGTTTAACTGTTTTTACACTGTTTATCAATAAGATTTTTTATATGATATTTGTTATTATTAAAGCTTTCCATTTGATATGATTACATTTTTATATATTTTGGTGCGCAAACTGGTCCGTAACTCAAACCTCATAAATTGAATCATACAAATCATTAACATGAAACCATCATAATAATAGTCGATATATCAAAACGAAATGACACATTCCATGTAGCGAGACAAGTAGGCAAACAGACAGACATACGTGACTCGCTTTACCAAATCACAAGCGTGAGGCTTAGCATAATAAAATGTTTATGTTCGCTATGTACATTTTGTTTATATTTTCAAGTTATTTAACTGTTAGTAATGGTACTAAATTATAGCAAAAATGTACTTTTATTATTAAAAAAATAATAATTCTGCTCAAACAAATCGATTACTGTAAGGATTTATTCTAATGCATTTTACTCAATAATTCTCAGGCCATTAAACGAGTGCCATCCTCTTTGTAGTTTTAAGTTCAACGAAAGAATTTGAACGCATCGAATTAATTTTAGGTACCATAGATAAATCTGTCTTAAAACGTCAATACCCAAACACGATATTTTTTATAATTGGTGCTATAATGTTGGTGCTTCTGCAGCGTCTTCGGATACATTCATGGGTGATCTCTTGAAAATTGTTACATAATAATTTTATGGTAAAATTTTAATATATATATTTTTATATTGTAGTTTATAGACGAGTCCTATCGGGACCAAGTCCTGTAGGGTTGTGCATTATGACCATGTCAAATATTGATTTTTTTTTATATTTATTTTTGTAAATGTAGGCTGCACTCCGGTTATGTACTTACTATTATTAAGTATTTCCGAAACCTCAAAATCAACAGTAAAACGGTTTTGAACTTTTGGGTTGTATCTATTTTTTTTCACACAACAATCAGAATTAGTATCTAACTAGATGTAGATTCTGATATTCATCATTAATGTTTGACATCGTCATAGAGTAAATAAACCCTGTTATTGATACCTGTATGTACGTAACATTCCCAGTGTGCGCTTCAGTGTATATTTTTAACATTGTTTGTGATCCATCCAGAGTAACGAGTTTAAATGTAATGCATGATGTGTGTTTGAATGAATTTTTGATACAATGCCTGATGCTTTGTTGAAATCATTTCGAATTTAGAATTCTGCCGTTGGCAGTTCAAAAATTGACGATAGTAATTTTAATTTTCAAACATTTCAACCTTAATTTGAAATTGAAATTTTTAAATTGTTTCGTATTTAAATATTTTAACAAAGCATTAGCCATTAAATAGTTCAATTTTACTAGTATCCAAATTTTAATAATAAACTGCTAAGTTATAGTGTATAAGTAAGAAAGTGCTAGTAAAATTGGATCTCGCGATTTTTGACGTTGATACAATAATATTAATAAATTAATATATTAAGTGTTAAGTTACTTATGTATTCCTAACAAGAGGTTGTAAGTTCAGCCACATAAACTATATTGGCGTCATTTTGTGAATATAACATTAAAAATGAAGTTCATTATTCAAGTTCGTCAATAATGTTTATTTTAGAAGAATTACGATGTGTCTTACTAGTGCCTTATGAACGACCAATTGTAAAGCCTAAGATTGTACTTAAAATTTAAATTTTATGACTGTTATTCAGTATTATTACGGAATCTCCTATATTATTGGGCCTATTTTTGGTCGTATATAAATTGGTACGCAAATATTTGAAGCGCTAAGTTAACCAGACGCTAGTCTTGAATAATAATAAAATGTTACGAAGATTTTCAATAGTACATTACATCGAAACTGTAGTCACTTCTCTTGTTTGTCGTAATACTACAGCTAATGTTTTTATAATAAATTGAGATATTACAGCGGAACAAGTCAATCTTTTACAAAAAATATATTTATATAGTCGCGAATATATTAACGTTGATGTTCCTGTATGAGCTTCGACCGACAAGTGAAGTGTCAATCATGGAATTAGACACGCTGTTGACAGAAACATTAACCGATCGCCGAAAAACAAAGACGAAAACAACAAAAACATATATTTAAATATGAAATTAAGTTTTTCGACGGACGCTCATTGCTTTCTGAAACGATTATTCATGTTTCTCTGATAAATGTGCGACGTGCAATAATTCCATTCTCGTTTAAAAGCTTGTCCGTGTTAAGGCCTTTACACACGCGGTAGCTCCATGTATATTTTTGTATAAAATTTATAGTACTCATTGTAATATTTATAGTACAGTTTTGAAGTGCGATTTTTTTGCGGCCTGTGTAATCGCCATCTTATATTTTTATATTGTAAGAAAGATTAACGGCGATTGTTTGCAAGATGTAAATGAATATTAATTAATAATTGCATGTTTATTTTATGACATTATTTATTTTATAATAATCTCGTTCCGTAATTTACAATAGATAATAAAGTTGATATAAATTCATTTACTTCTTGTATATTCGCGAGTGTTTCGTCAACATTAATGAACAATATTGTGCAGTGTTGTGACTACTGGGACTACACACCGATGGTTGTGAAATGGCCGGCTATAAACAAAATGACTCGATCATTATGTTTTTTTTTATAAATATAAAGTTGCGTTTGGGAGCAGGCTTTTGTCCTATCCGTGACAAATGAATGACAATGTGATAGAAACAATACCTAAAGACGCTAGATCATTGTTACTGTAAAATACATTTTTGTAAATATGTACAATAAAATAACATAATAAGCGCAAAACATTTTTGTAATACTAGATGCAATGTTGTACAAGTTTTTTTCTATTTAAATATTTTTTTAAAAGATTTAATCTACACTATTTTTAATAAACTTATTTTTATTATTTCGAGTAATTTATATTATGTGGTTGTACAATGTCGTAGATGAAATCGGAAGTGACATTACAAAAAATATATATATAAAAAATAATAAAACATTGAAAAATCTAATGATTTTGTATTGCGTTATATTTAAGATCTACCTTATCCCCATCCACTGTCGGATAATACTCTGGGAACTTGGTCTTCTGTGATGTCTACGCCGAAATTTAAAGTTTCAAATAAGTCTATTTCCCTATTTGATTTTATTACTTTTTTATTTTTTTCCCATCTAAGCGCAATGAGTGAAACTTTAAGTAAGGCGATGTTAATAACACAATAAATGTAACTAGGGGCGGTGACCTTGGGGCCCCAATTGGAGTACACCATTATCCTATCGACATTCGACACATCATTTATTGGCCAAAAGTGATGTGTACGCATTCAATAGAATTTTTTTGTACTTTAATTCTGGTCGCCGCCAAAACGGACCATAAAGATCAACCTCCCTGCGCGTTTTATTTTTATTACAAACAATGTCGTAAACCATACAATTTGACGTTTTTAATTACATTACAATATTAATATCGATGTCTCGAGGGGTGTGTCCGATAGTGTTTGGTTTTTATCGATGATAAAAACCAGCTGAATCGAGATGCACTTTGTCGGTACTTTTTGACATCGATGAGATGCATCTTTGATTCTGTCGGTTTAGTGAATCGATGCCAAAAGCAGTGCCGCTGTCCCACTAATTATTTTCTCCATTCGTATACGAATATTTAAACCATAAACTTGCAATAATTGCTCAATGATCTACCTTTGAATTTGTGAGCTTGCGTGCGTGCAACTTTCTTTTGGCATCTATTTATTTTAAAATAATTTAGAATTAAGCTCGTTTTTTTGCGTCTTGTGAATATTGAAGAAAGAAAATGAAGCCTGCAGTAAGGTATGTGGACTTTTCTATAATTAGTTTTAAGATAATTGATTAACTACTAACATAGTGACATTTGTTTTTTGTGTGTTTTGATGTGCTTTTTTCAGGTACAGGTATCAATACGAACAAGATGTAACTTCATTTGTTTTTATTACATGTTCGTGACAGGCATTTTATTTATTTTTGTGTATATAAAATTCAGCATTATTGCGTTAATAAAGTTTACATTTAGTTGAGTATCATCAAAAGTTAAGTCTTAATATTTTACAACAAAAATAAAATTGTTCTTCTGACAGGAAATATGTGGTAATAAAACGGATATAGCCCGTTGTTACCAATACACATTTATTTATAAATCAGCCTTTAAAACACCATAAACATAACACTCAACAATGAAGATAAGTAACACGAAACATATTAGTTTTTTCGCTTTCACGTCGACGTATTGTAACTTCTCGTGGCTTTACGCACGTTCGTGCATAAATAAAGTAATACCTTATTTTTCTCAACTTTCATTAAATAATATATTATACTGGACACCAATATTACCTGAGAGAAGTCAGTGCTTAATGCATCTGCTTAAAATATTGTGACGTTTCATGAATAATCTTTGCTACGTGCGATGCTTACTACATAATGCCGACCATTTTAATATGACCTTATAGTTTTATCTGCATTTCTAGTAACTCGAAGAGATTCTTATATCATTATTTTGTGTTTATGTATCTTTTTAGTTTGGTCGTGTAATTTCGCAAGTTGATCGTCATTTGAATGGGGTAAATTTATAGAGGTTCGTAGTGCTTTTCGTCTGTTAACTTTATTTGATTGTCAATCTGTTTGTCCTGATTATTGTTACTATAGTATGGAGATTGCATCGCTTATAATAGTACAATGGACGATTGAATTGGTGATTATTAAGACTTTTATTGTACTTTATTTAATATTTAAAATGATTCCTTAAGACAAAAAGGTTTTAGAGTTGTATCTAAATAGTATATGTCTTCATATTTTAAGATAATTTAGTGAACTCATGATTAACGATTATATAAAAGCATATATTATTATACTATTTTTGTCCTTTTTCTTAAGTATATGATTTGTATGAGAAACTGATTAAAAATACACAGTGTTTGAGCTGTGATACATATCTCCACACAATATTAATGTTACACCAAAAGCATGTTACTAATAAAATAAGGAAATATTCGACTAATTTCATCAGTTAATTGTTATTTTTCAAACACAAATAGAATGTCAGCTATTCAGTTTTACCACAGTATAACGATCAGAATACTCAATAGATCACTTTCTTGGCAAACGTAACTCCATTACTTTTATTCAACGTCGTTCGAATATATTACTACACATAGTGTAAAACAAAGTGTCGGTCTGTCTGTCCCTATATTATGCTTAAATCTTTAAAACTACGCAACGGATTTTCAAGCGTTTTTTTTATTTTATTTATTTATTTATTTGGAAGACCAACAGCAGTTTGACAATATAATTAGAAGAATTAAGAAACATAGAGCCAATTATAGGTCCTCACAAATAGCAACAAGTACATGCACAAAAAGTTTACATACAGAATTAAACACACAAAAGAAAAACAAACTGAAAGTTTTGTAGTTAGTGTTTCAAGAGGAAGGTTCATATGTATAATACATGCATAGTATTGTAGAGAAACACTGGTAAATTTATAGTATTGCACCTGTGTGGTGACGGAGTAAGAATACAATATGTCACCACCCCATCTCGTCCCATGGGTGTTGTAAAAACCGACTTAGGGACTATCCGTTAATATTATCTTTACGAAATAAAAGAAGGAAAACTTGAAATTAAACCCTATACCAATCCGTTTGGCCAGCGTGATATTAGTAGGCCAAGGATCCCTCCGTCACGGGAGGAGGCCCGTCCCTGCAGTGGGACATTAATGGGCTGTTATGATGACCCGTGCGGAGCCGAGGCGGGTCGATAGTCCAGATATATTTACCTAAGTTTTTCTAATAGAGTTAGTTGTTTATGGGACGTAGGAACTTTTTCCATCACGGGCCGCTTACGTGTCTTTCCGGCCTTGGTTTTACTAAGCTCAGTCATAAGTTGTATGGCAGGGAAATTACCAAGTCATGCGAAAAATAGTTTTCGATATTTTCCGGTAAACATTTTACCTTGATTATGTTAGGGTTCTTTTATTAATATTATCTTGTTTTGGAGTTAAATAATATATTAAGAAGTAGTATTTAACTTTTGATTAGGTACTGTGCGTCTTACGTGATCTTTTTTTTAATTTTCTTTTGTTTTGAATGTTTTAAATATGAAGTTTTAATGACATAACTACTCTGCGTTTAGTTGCATCATTTAAAATATAAACAGTTTTTTAATTATTATTTTTAATACAGTTATTTTTTTTAAACCTTTATCGATAAATAAAATATTAATTTAGGGCTTTATTTTTTAAAACAGATTTAGTCCTACTGTTTAGCAAATGTCCTTCCCTATGTTTTACGCACCACTGTTAAAAAAAAATTAAAAATTTAAACCTTCATAAATCTAACATCTTCATAAGCAGTAAACAACAATAAAATTTCTAACAATAAACAATACATACAATGACAAGATCACTTACGTACACACAGCAACACATCAAGTTAAACATTTTCATTTGTAATTGTGTTTTATTTTAATGTATTAAGGTACAGTGGGCGACCGAAAACGTCCGCCAGTTTTCTTTTTCATTCGTTTGTGAAGCCGAAAACTCTTAATACCTTTTGAAACTAAAGCATTGTATAGACAAAACACATAAAACTATACTCACACAATATGATAATAAGGTTCAAATTCATTTTCACCTTTGGCTTACGTCTAGTTACATGTCAACATCAAACCTTTTTAATTAACTATTTAGTCTGTTCTGTTCTATTTTTTAATAATGGCTGCTAAGTTAATCGATAATTCTGCCAACAGGCCTGTTTAGTCATTACAAACTTTTAATTTGCTGTGATATCCTCTGTTTCATTGTCAATGTCTACTATTGTTTGTTTATTACTGTTTAATTAATAATTTATTATACCTATAGCCACAGAATATAAAACTTGAACATTAAATAAGTAATGTTAAATAATAATAAATATTACTTCCGATTTGCGAGCATTCACGAAGGACTAATTTTGTAGCCTAGGTAACCGATATTGTTTTGTCATCCCTACTAATGACAGCCGACCATTGACTGCAATAATATGTCATATTCAATATAATAATATCGGTAAAGCAGAGTATCGCTCATACTGCTTATGCACACGAAAATAGGCCTTAAGGTGGCGGACCTTTAAATACCATGACTGTACATGAGTGTCTAGCTTGATGTGTTGCTGTGTGTACAGTCACGAGCAATAATATGTACACATTTTACCCTTTTTGTAAAACAGTTATCTAAAGTTCTGCTAATCCTAAATTGAATATTCGGAGATTTTTTGAAACTGTACGGAACCTCTTTTAATAATTTTGAAATAATTTTGGTATTCTAATGTAAGTCTAGATAAACGTGCAGATAGTTTAGAAACTTACTATTTTTACATATTATTGCTCATGACTGTACATACATGTTACAGTTTACGATTGCATTGTAACGCATCATAAGTGTCTTGCTATGTTGATACACGACTGTTGATGGGCACATTATGCTGATCGCCAGTGAGAGCGCAGTAGTAAACGCACTTCTAATTACTACTTAGATTCCTTACTAATTATATGTAGGTATTTCGTTTCTTTGACTGTTTATGTGTGCTTGAAGAGTTAGGAGTTTTAGAATGGTGTAGTATAAATGTAGTGTAGTTCCATGCTAATGCATAAGTTATTAATATTCACGCTGCTATTTTGGATCTAATTCATATTTCTGGATCAAAGTCATTTATAATGTGCAATTATATATGTGAAGGCTTGTTATTAGCTGTTTGAAAAATTCATGTTTGTAATTTAAATGTATATTAGTCTGTAAGCCTTCTGTAAAATGAATTAAATAAATAAAATAAACAATTCAGCTTCTTTCAAAGATGGCAATTTGAATTTAAACCTTTGATAGTTCTGTCAGCAGACACGATAAAAAATAATGTAAATGAATATTTTAGTACACTACATTCTGAAATACACTCGAGAGCAAAAGTTCCGGGTCACTAGCATTTACTTCAATATCTTGAAAACGAATAAAGCTATCGTATTGAAATAAATTGAACTTTATAGACAATTTAATAATCTTTCATTAAACATATAAAAACTTATTGATTGGCGGTAAGTAATGGCATTAAAAAAGTTATAAAAAAAAAGATCCATTTTTTTTAAATCAGAACTTCTAATTTTCACTACTGTTTTTGCTTTTGTTTTTGTTCTGTCATAAAATGTATTTATAAGGAGTCATCCAGGTATCCAATAGTCATTATTAAAGTGGTAATTATGTCACTCACACCTGAGGAATGTACGAGAATCCTCACGATCCTGGAAAATGGGAGCAGTCAGCGAGAAACAGCAAGAATAGTCGGTGTATCGTTGTCTGCAGTTCAGCGTGTTCGCCAGCGGTTTCTAGAAACTAGTTTGAACCTACGCAGACCAACAACAGGCAGACCCAGGTGTACGACGGCACGGGAAGATCGATATTTAGTGAACTCTATGCTACGAAATCGGTTTCTTACGGGAACAGCACTGACTCATCATTTTTTAGGACTTGGTGGAAGCAGCCCTTCTGCTAGGACTGTAAGACGGCGACTTGCTGAAGGTAATTTGAAACCATTTAGACCCGCAAATGGTCCGAAACTCGAGAGACACCATCGTATAGCAAGACGAATTTATGCACGCGAACACTCGAATTGGACGATTGAAAATTGGTCAAATGTCATATTCTCGGACGAATCAAAATTTATGCTGTATACACACGACGGAAGGGCAAAGGTGTACAGAAGACCAGGAGAAAGATTTATGCAAGCCTGTATTGAAGAAAAGGTGTCATACGGTGGTGGTTCGGTACTCGTGTGGGCTGGAATTTCTGCGGAAAGCCGAACAGAGCTTGTACTGATCGAAAACGGTACTCTTAATGGCGTAAGATACGTGGATGAAATCCTCAACGAGCACGTCGGTCCATTTATGGCAAGACTTGGTGAGAATGCCATCTTTATGCAGGATAACGCCCGTCCCCACACTGCTCGTGTAGTGCAAGACTACCTTGATGAGGTGAATATTCGTCCCATGGTGTGGCCAGCACGTAGCCCCGACCTCAAACCAATCGAGCACGCCTGGGACGAGCTCGGACGACGGGTAAGACAAAAAGATCCTCCTTTAATTACGCTTAGTGACTTGAAACATGCATTGGTAGAGGAATGGGAGAACATTCCCCAACAGTGTTTCAGAAACTTGGTGTACATCATGCCAAATCGCATTGCAGCAGTCCAGACAGCACGTGGGGGTAATACCAAGTACTAAACCGTGTTAAAACTACTTGTAAATATAAAAAATTCAATATTTTCAGTTTTGGTTTTACAAGCAAAATGACGCCATTTTTAATTTGTCCTTTTAAACATAATAAAATAAATGGTCAGTAGTAAATGTAATGCATTTTATTTTAGTAACATTAAATTGTCTATAAAGTTCAATTTATTTCAATACGATAGCTTTATTCGTTTTCAAGATATTGAAGTAAATGCTAGTGACCCGGAACTTTTGCTCTCGAGTGTAGTTCAAAACTTTTGAAAAAGAGTCGCCATTAGCGACTTCTTCAAGATCATTTCTAATGTTGATACTACAATAATATAGTCCTAAATCTTTACTAAATAAAGAAATATACCTTTATTCGTGGAAAACCTAGTATACGGGGACGTTAAAAACATAAACTGACAATGAATACAGTTCATCATGACACAAAACCTTAAATATTTAAATTTTAATATTTGGAATAACAACCCACGTTACGCTGGAAATACATAAATACCATACATACCGTAAGAAACAAAGTTATAGGAGTCAAAATTTGTACACATTTTGAAGTGAACAAAAACAACTTTCCACTTACAATGTCCTGTTCCCGTCTTTAAAGAAGCAACGATAACGTGTAGGTGCGTTATATTAATGCAAATTGCTTTACGGCCACCAGTCTCGCGTTATCGAACATTTTTATTCCCTTCATGAGAAATACCATTCGCCATTTTACACATCCATTTTATTATCACTTGAGAATAATAATATTTAATACTCTTATTGTGTTGTTTACAAATCGATTTCTTTGCCAATCATGTAGGAGTGAAAAAATAAAATTATAGACGTGTTTTAACTTATGGTTATTGTACTAGACCGTTTGCTTTTTGTCGAACTCTATAGCGCGCTCGGTATTCTTGATAGTTGTACTTCTACCTTGTGACAGCCGAGTCATTATTGACTGCTAATAAATTCTTTGGATGTCGATAATTAAATTCTTGAATATCGGATAGAGGTATCTTTCAACACTCGATAAAAGCCTAGTTTATAATGCCTTGCGATATGTAATCTTTATAAATCATATTTGCCATGCGTGATTGGCGCAAGTTGTTATCTTATTATGTAATTAGAAGGAATGTACTTGTTTAATGGAGCGATGTTTATCTAACATTTTAATCTTTTATTGTATACCACGTTTCTTAAAAAAATTACTCAGCTCTTTTATTGTATTTGACTAATATTTTTTTTATATTAAAGCGATTTTTGCACTGGGTATCATTATGTGTTGCAAAAGAACATAGTAAAATTATTATATCTAATCTAAAACGCCATAGCATAGTTTGGGTATCATATTTCGATACGCGGTTATTGAACTTTAGCCTTTCCAAATCTATTAAAAAAAAATCTAAATCTAATTTAGCTACACCATATTATTTTATGCAATTTAAAAGTTAATAAAATTATTAAAGTAACTTAATTTAATATTAGTACACCATCAGAATCATAAATGGTTGCTTTTTATTTGTTGAAAAGTCCATCATTTGTGTGTATGCAAATTGTTCTTTGATTAGGTCAGGTGTCTTTTTTATACAAAAAAGAGATATGATTATCAGGTAGATCGAAGAAGGTAAATCGAAGAAAGGCGAGTAGTACTTTAGACAATTACCTTTTCTAAATTATTTTACTTATGCTACTTACAATAGCCGATTAGTTTTCAATAATAGAATAATTCATAATTTAACTAATATTACTATGTTGAACTAAAGCATTTGATCTTTTAGTTTAAAACTTATAAAAGAATTTCTAGGTGCGCCATGTTCGATCATTAGATATAATTAATACGAATTATAGAAACGTTATATTTGTATCAATTTTGTTAGCTTTCTAACGCCCACGCTTGCATCTATCTTTAAACATGAACTAATTATACTATTATTTACGAATAACAATATTCTTACTGTCAAAACTGTATAAAAATGAATTTTTAATACTAAGTTTAGTGTTGATCCACCAAACGGCTTATGTAACTACGGGAATGATGACGATAGAATAGTAGATCTTTGTGTGCATGAAGTCATGAACATGATTGTTTGCATAGATCTGAATGTTTCTATGTACCTATAATATGTATGTATTTGTAAAAAAAAAGTATTTAAGTATGTTTATCCGTTGTCTAGTACCCATAGTACAAGCTCTGCTTAGTTTGGGACTAGATAGCGTTGTGTGAATGTGTGAGGATTATTATTATTGATAGTGCTGGTCTACAGTGGTTATAGGCTCATCCACTACACACACCTTTAAACTTATTGTCAGGGGGCTCTTAGACATAATATCGAAGCGTCTTTTTAGATAATTCGGAGAAAGTTTAAAGTGACAGATTAGCTTTTAAATTATGTTATTGTAACTGCACTCTCAAATCAAGGCGGAGTCGCGTTCATAAAAAGTCAGTGTGGACAAATTCGAAAAGTTTCGAACAGGACAAGCGGTATTCAAGATCAACCTCAAGTAGTCAAAAATTTACATAGTCTTTGAGTTCTTGTTCTTGGACCTCTTGACATTAAGTTCGTTGTACCTTATACGGATGCAGCCCTAAGTCCCGACCCAAAATTCATCAAGTTAAAGTCTGTGAAAGGCCAATCTCATGTGCACAGGTAGAAATCGAGTGCTTCGGTGTCTCCTGAACACTCTCACGTCCAGCGGCGATATTCTCGTCCAATCTGGCGTTCCTTTGACGTTAAAGTCTTGGTTGGTTATTTACCTTACCCGTCGAGTCATATTTGGTCACCGATTGTTGGATTGTAGACTTTCTAAGGCCACCACGTCCGCCGTAAAATAATGCAATATCGTTAGTGCAAATGGCTCTAACTAACACTTATTTTGATAGCAAAGTTTTACTATTTGCACATACTGCTGAACCGTGTAACTTGGCATAATATTTTGGCATCATTGACAGAATAAGGAACACCAGATTTGACAGATGTCATCTAAACAAAATGGCCGCTACAGACGATTAACATCGACCCGCTCTAGTTGAAAGACACTGTACAAAATACTCTAGAAAGACTACTTCTACTAATACTACTTACTTAAATTACCATGAAATTTTAAAGCCTTTGTTAATACAAAAATACGTAAATCTGATAAGGCTGTTGGTTGACCAACTTAACCTTCCTACAGTATACACCTAGTAATTTTGAAAACTTTCTTTAACAAAATATCATACAATTTTTTCAATTATCGTAAGGCGACTTATTTCAATTATATGGCGGGGAAAATTATTGGTTGTAACCATCATTTAAATGTTAAGAGTACATAACGCATTATTTGCTGTGCAAGCATAATATACTATAGGGTTATGGATATTTGGGAGCCAACCGTGTATTAACATATATTTGTCATGCGATTTTGAGCATTATTGCGTAACAACCTGTGTGGTTGTTTTTTAACAAGATACTTTATGAGTGTCTGTTGTGTGTTTTATAGTTTTATAGCTTGTGAACGCGACTTCGTCTGCATTAAATTAGTATTTCAAGTAGGTTTATATAAACTAGCTTTTGCCCGCGGCTTCGCTCGCGTTAAATTCGGGGTAGCACTGTTCCCTTTTCCTGGACAGAGAAAAAGACAAAAAAAGAAGTAGCCTATGTTACTCTCCATCTCTTTAACTATCTCCACTTAAAAAATCACGTCAATTCGTCGCTCCGTTTTGCCGTGAAAGAAAGACCAACAGACACACTTTCCCATTTATAATATTAGTATGGATACTATTGTAAGTTGCATTGAAATACAATCAGTAGTTTTTACGTGAAAGTGTTACAAACATACTTACAAATTTTCGCATCTATAATATTAATAGGATATATTTCTCTTTTCATACAATCAATCTGATTGAGCTCTAGGTACCAATAACAATAAATCTTTACAGTTTGATTTATTGTTGAGATTGATAAAGTAAGAATGGAAATATAAACCAATAATAATTACTTATTAAAATATTTTGATTTAAATGTTATCATACCAATTTGTCACTGAATATCTTTCGCCTTACGTGCTCATTACCGTTGCGAGATATTGTGTCTGTGAGCGGCGACTGTGTATGCGTTGATCGCGTCTCATTTTTGGATTGTATTCTTCTACTTATCTCTCCGTATGGTGACGGAGTAAGAATACAATATGTCACCACCCCATCTCATCCCATGGGTGTCGTAAAAACCGACTTAGGGACTATCCGTGAATATTATCTTTACGAAATAAAAAGAACGAAAACTTGAAATTAAACCCTATACCAATCCGTCTAGCCAGCGTGGTATTAGTAGGCCAAGTAACCCTTCGTCATAGGAGGAGGCCCGCCATTGCATTGGGACATTAATAGGCTGTTATGATGATGATGATAACTTATTTCTGATTGGTGGCCCAATATGCCAGCTAGTAGAAAGAAAACAATTTGCTTATATCAAATGGTATGTAATGATGCAATTGAAAATCAGCGCTGCGAAAACCAAATGGAGCATTATGCTGAGCTGTTGCCTTTTTGCTGCATAATACCCGGCCGATTACAAGTTTCCTAATGACAAGTTTCCTAATTATTTTATTTAAAAAAAAAACATTTCTAATTTAATTTAGTTTTAATTACAATTTGTGTGAAATGTAGTCTGTATCTAAATTGTGTGTAAATAAATAATTTCTTTCCTTCTTTCATTTTTTTTCTCGTAAAGCCTTTGTATTTTACTAGATTACGAATTCTATCAAAATCTTTTACGCATAGTAACTGCTATCACGGGGCTTATAGTTTTTAGTGTCCATTCAAGCCTGTTTATGATATAATCATTTTAAAAGCAACTAATAAATAAATTTAAATCTGTTATGTTGCTTGAAAAGTACCCAAAACAAGTATTTCATGAAAGGTTCGACAATTACGTTCTGAATTAACGTCAGTTTTGTCACTTTCATTATAGTGACTTAACGCAAGTGAAATTAAACCGTTAACGTTAAATTCCCTTTTTAATGAGTGCTTAGTAATGCATAAGATTTTTGTAACTGACAAATAAGTGAGTCAAATTGTATATTGATGATAATTATCTTTTATTGTATGAATTAAATTTGTTTTGTTACGATTATGATTGGTTTCTTTTTAATTTGACTGTCAGGGAAACGGGTATGTTATTGTTAGAAGTGTGATTGGAACTTTTTGTATGGTAATGTAAAAGTATATAATGTGCCGTATTTTAAATGAGTATTGTCACTTCAAGTAAAGTTCTGGTAATAGTATCTTTAATGAAAGTACAGTAGAACCCGGTTAATACGATCACGCTTAATACGATTTCACGCATAATACGCCTTTTTACGCCGGTCCCTGCAATTTGAGACATATTTTCATACATTTCTTAACGCTTAATACGATTCGTCATCCCGTTTAATACGCCCGCGCTCAGGCCCTACAACCGCACTCGAGGCCAGCCGTGGGGCCCTTTTAAAGTTGTTTTAAGAAAGCCGGTTCTTGAAATAACGTGGTCGACGTCGTGCTGAAAGAAGAACTCGGGTGCTTCTTCCTGAGATACCAGGATTCAGGAAAACCCTGCAGTATCTCGGGATACTGCAGGGTGGCTAAATATTCAGGCTGGATATTCTTCCATTGATGACAATGTACCACGAACGAAATTCAATCAATATCTTATTGAGGATGTGAATAACAAACAAAACGAGGCTATATATATATATGCCTAACTGATAATGATGAGGACGAAGATGAGTCCGGCATTATCGGCTATTAATGATTTAATTAATGAATAAGTTGCTTCTTTGGATGAAAGTGATGACGCGGTGCAAAAGTTGAAAATCCTGTAATTGCTAATGCATCAAAATCTTTCTGTCAAACCAAAATAAGTGATTATTTTTAATAATGTATTGAATGTAGGTACATAATTTCAAATAATAAGAACAAAAAACATAATAAATGTAGCACGTTTTTTTTCTTCCTATCCCGCTTAATACGCTTTCTCGCTTAAGACGCGTTTTTGACGCGGTGGGGTCCCTGGAAAATCGTCTTAAGCGGGTTATACTGTATAATAATTATAATACTCACAAAACAACGCCATCTTGTCCCAATTTAAGCTGAGCTTGTACTATGGGTACTAGAGTACTTAAGCTTCGGTATTGATGGTTCATCGTGTTCTTGCGTAAGGAACATAAGCGATAAGGAACTTTGTTCTAGTCTCTTTTTACGATAATATTTAGTATCGGTAGTAACAGACTAATATTGCTAAGTTCCTTTATTTGTTCTCGTTCCGTCGGTTTCGTAAAAATCGACTAAACGTGACTTGTTTTCTAGCCATCCAAGCAAGATAAGCCATACATTAAAAAACTCTTATTGAAGGTTGGTCAATTGGGCATATTACATAATTTTGAATGTATGCTCAACCTTCTCTGAGTCATGCAAAACTTTTTAATTAATAGAACTCGAGATATCGATACTTTTGTCATTAAGAATTCGCAAACGATGCTCTTTATATGCAAAACAAGCTATGTTTAATAATTTTGATGTTACTCGGAAAGACGGGAACAATTTTTTCATCGATAATATTGCGGTGTTAATTTGTCGATCGACGTCGATAAAGATTGACTTACGGCTTGATAAAAATATGCTTGAATTTTCTGAATATTTTTGGTAATTATGTTGTATGAATGTTTTTTGTGAAAGGGCTTTGACTTGTGCGTTGTATGAAATGTTTTTACTTTGTTTTATTAATAACGCCATCTAGTCTCTGTCTAAGCAGAGTTTGTTGTATGAAGTTTAAGACAACAGATAAACATCCGTGCTTAAACTCTACTTTTTCTCTTAGGTATACTTATAAAAGAAACATAAAAAACAGGTCAAATTGAGTAAGATTATAACCAGAGCCCACTGAAACTGCGTTTGAGTTTTTTTAAGTCACTTTAAGCTCTATGGCGCTGTGATGATGTTTGTGAATTTGGTTTACTACTAATACTACAAAAAATGTTTCATAAATATAATTGATATCGGATCTGCTAATTTTCTCATAATTACCTTTAAAGAAGGTTCTTTCAAGCGAGGCGTGAAAAAGCATCTTCTTAAGCCGACATAGTGGAGCCCAATTTAAAAAAAAAACATACCCATGAGGTAGGGTGGCAACGCAATATAATAATATGCCTACTTCGTTTTCATAGAGAAGGTGTAAAGGATATCCTTTATTATTTTATTTCGTCACCACATGTCATGTACAAACTTATAACTAGATATTAGTGACATTTCGTAGTAATACAGGTTTTGCACGAAAATGTCTAGATGTCACAGTTGTGCCGGCTTAATACCCCACTAATCTGGGTGCGCTAATGTTTTAATGATTTGTTAATCTTCTTCTAATAATTTGACTGCCTCAAAAGTACTGCTGCAGTTTACGAGACCGCGGGCTCGAGTGCAATGCTTGTATGCTCCACAAATTATTGCCTAGACGTTCTTAGTTTTCAAGGCTACAAAAGTCCCAACAACACAGGGCTACATAAAAAAAATGTTAGTAAGTAAGTATGTTTAAGTGCAAAGGTACAGTAGCCAGTTAAAAATACAAGGCTATGAGACCTAACAACTTTTGTCTAAGATAAGCAATGGCTTGGCTGTGGTTTGGCATTCGTGTCTTCCATGAGCAGCGGTTACAAGTTAACATGAAATGGCCCTCTTGCTTGTTTGGCACCTTAAAACATAATTATAGAGTATTACAGTCACATTTATGATTATAACACTAAAAAAATTGTGATCTATGTTAAAGAAAGATGTGAGTTTCTTCCAGATTCTTCTCTTAGATCAACCATATCTGCGAATATGATGGAAGCTTGCCTTACATTTTGTCTTCCATAAGCTGTACTGTGTGATTAAACGATTTGATTTGATTTAAAATTCTCTCGATAACCTTTACCCGTGCGGGCAGCTCCTCTGCTAAAATATATTATAAAGTATGTTTCTTAATATCTCCGTCTCGTGCAATAAATCGCCAGGGGATACGATTGTCGAGGGTACCGTTGCGTAAGTATAAACACTCGTTTAAAATACTAATTATTGTTAATTGACCCTGATAAGATACTGAATGACACAATATCCTTATGCTTCATGTATGTTAATATTAATAATTTGAATATTATATGTTTTGAAAGATATTGCAATTATTAAAGTATTTGATGTGACATGGTAACAAGTCGATTGCTTGGTGGTGAAGTTGGCTACGCTTGTCCGTTACAGGAGCCAGTGCTTTTACAATTATCAAGCTCTAGGTGCTTGCGTCACCAAGAGACAGAAACTGTTTTTAAGTCCCATAGCCTTGTCATTTCATTAGCTGCTTACTCTTGAACACAGTAGTCATTGGACAATACTGCTTAAAGGCGGGTAATCGGACATAGCAGAATGGGGGTATAACCTAGGGATAGTTATGACCAGTAAAAACGACTTCTTATGTTTGGTCCGCCCTATAAGAACATAATTGCTTACCTTTCCTGTCCGAGGATGTCGACTAAGAGAAGTCAGTAGCAGTCAATATCTCTAACAAAGACGAAAAACTAAACACAAAACCGCTTTCGTCCGTTGTCTAGCACTATAGTACAAGCTCTGCTTAGTTTGGCACTAGATAAAGTTGTGTGAATTTGTGAGAAATACATAGTGATGATGTCAGTCAATGGCCGACCACTGCTGGACATAGACCTCCTTTCAATTTTTCACCTTTGGCAATTCTGTGTCTCCCTCATCTATCGGCCACGCTAACCTGTGCATCTGTCTACCGTATACCGGATATTTATATTACATTATAATTTCTTAACGTAGCTAGTAACCCATAGCTTAAACGACTCAATAGTAACAATAATCGTCAATCACTAGTTATCTATTGATTAACTTTAAGAGAGGTCAAATGTGGTGAACTTACAGATTTATAGTTAACCATATCAGGATACCTCGCGTCGCGACTGATTCTGGCCGCTATTTTATATATACTTGGTATTAAGTTAGATTTTCTAAGAAGATAGGTAAAGATTTGTTAACGATTGTTTAAAATCAATGTTATGTTAATAGATGTTTTTGACCTTATTAGTAATAAATAGTTGTCTGCCCCGCGACTTCGGAGCTGAATATTTGTTTGAAATTAAATAAAAATAGCCCTTCTCGGTTTTTGAAATATTAATCAGTCCGTAATTTTTTTTCATAATTTTTAGGTAAGTAGTTATCCTGCGTATTTTCTCAGATTTCTGATTTCACACAGAGAAACTCCGAACATAATACTCTCTATTGCCCTGTTGGTGACAGTAAGCGTTCTCATAAGGACCATAATCAGCAACCACTTCTCTGCTCCAACACACACTGGTGGAAGACCTTTGTGTACATACACTGCAGCGTTGTGTAGATGAGAAGATACGATTTAGTTTCCAAAGCAATGCCCAACCGAGTTGGATTCGACGAGTAACCTCCTTCTTGAAATTAGACTTTACCAAACTGGATTGGCAGTCTTAGGTATACTCGTTGACAAACTCAAATAAAAAGCCTCCAACCATGATTGGAGTGGGTAAAAAAGTACCTCTATATCAAGTAATTCGCATCAATCATAAGAGTTGCAAGGAAGTGTTCTGAGTGCTGATATTAAGCACTTTTCACGGTACGCCATCAATTTTATCGAAAGCAGCGATTTAACGGCGCGCGTTGATTGAATAATGCAAATTAGTTTATTTAATGCGTTTTACGAGCCAGCTGCGGGCTTTGAATCTTCTTCATTTTTTGGTCATTTTTATTAGTAATTTTTTTTGGTGAAATTGGTAAATAAATGATAATAATGTAGGTACGCCTGTGTAGAAAATTTTATGTTATTGAAGACTGAAAATAATGAATTATCTCATTCTTCATGAATTTACTTAGGTAGAAAACTTAGTATACCTAAAATAATTTTAGCTTGCTTCTAAATACCCAGTCCTGATACCCGATTTTGTGTGCATTTTTGTAACATGTTTATGTTTACTTAAGCGCCGATTACACTAGACTACATGTAGTCTCCTACATGATGTAGTTGACTACATGTAGTCTCCTACATGATGTAGTTGACTACATGTAGTCTCCTACATGATGTGGTTGACTACATGTAGTCTAGTGTAATCACATGTAGGACAGTGTAAACAGAACGTCCTAACACTAAAAAGTTAGGACGTCCTATGTAGGAGACTACATATAGTCTAGAGTAATCGGCGCTTTATTGTTTATTTTTTGAGTGCAACAAAATAAAAATAAAAATTTCTTTTCTTTTTTTTTTTCTTTTCTTACACATATCGCATATTCTTTTCCACAATTACTCGACACATTTACGGAGAATGCATAGAATGTTTACACCCCAATTACATAATTAACTACAGATACAAATTGCATTAAAACGATTCATCATCGCAAATCTAAAATCCTTTATTAGAATAGAATAGAATATCGTTTATTTCTAAGTATATGGTATTACAGGTTGTTACACATAAAATGGTTCAACATACACTACCGTGTTCGGTGTAGAAATATTGCACTTAATTACTAGGTACTTTCAATATTAATTATATTATTTAACATCACATAAATACTTCACAGACAATGACAAAAAAAAAACAATATAAAAACATAAACAATAATAGGACATTACTTACTAATTATTTACTATCTACTTTACTATTTTTTATAAACCTACTATACTAAAAATTATTACTATTAGGAACATTTATTTATTTATACTTATAGTCTATAAAATCATTCACAGAATAAAAACACATGTCCAAAAGCCAAGAAAACAATGCACATTTAAATTTGTGTAAAGGCAACAGTCTTATCTGAGGTGGTAGTTTATTGTAAATTTTTACTGCCATACAGTAGGCATTACAACTGTACAAATGTAGTCTCTGGGTTGGTACCACTAATTGGTTTGGGTTTCTTTCCTGAACTCTTTTAGAAATAGGCTCATAAATAGGAAATAGATGATGATATTTCTTAACAAACAAACTAATTTCAAAAATGTATAGACATGGCAGTGGAAGTATCTTTAATTTTTGAAATAATGGTTTACAATGATCTATATAATCAGCACCACACTATTATAAAATATTAAAAACAAATCAAAGTCAGATAATAGCGAAAACGTGAACGATAAACAATTATGTTTGTGCCGTCATCAGACAACGTTTTGGTAATATATCATTGTGCTCGAATCAACCTGTCTACATCATGTAGGGGACGGTCAACAGGTACCGCTAGCTATACGTAGGTTATGTAGATAATGTTATACTATTTATATTATCATAACAGCCCATTAATATCCCACTGCAGGGACGGGCCTCCTCCCGTGACGGAGGGATATTTGACCTACTAATACCACGCTGGCCAGACGGATTAGATTTCAAGTTTTCCTTTTAATTTCGTTAAGATGATAGTCCCTTAGTCGGTTTTTACGACATCCATGGGATGACATGGGGTGGTGACATATTGTATTCTTACTCCATCAACACACGTATAATATACTATCTATATGAGTGCAGTAAACAATAAGTTATCCTATTAATATTAGGAATGCAAAAATTTGTAAGTATGGATGAATGTTTGTTACTCTTTCACGTAAAAACTAATAAATGGATTTGAATGAAACTAAAAAAATATAGCTTATACATCACAATAACACATAGGCTACATACATTTATGAAGATTTTGTATTTATAACAAAAGCTACCTGAAATACTAATCCTGTGCAGGTGAAGTTGCGGACTCCAGCTAGGAATATACCTACTATCTACTAGGTATAGCTGCGGTTGACTGTAAACTGTGCCCACTTCGTTGGGCGGCTTAAAAAACGCGTCACTTTTTTTAAACATATTTCATTACTGCTCCACTCCTATTAGTCATAGCGCATACTATATAGCCTATGACACTCCCCGATAAATGGACTATTCAACATAGAAAGAATTTTCTAAATCGGTTTCGTAGCTTCAGAGATTACCCCCTAAAACGTCACAAACACACAAACCTCTTTATAATATTATTCGTAGTATAGATATGAATAACAATAGATTTTCAAGGTTTTTGTGGTAGATAAAAATGCAGTTTGTTAGCGCCGTAATGTATCCCGTAACGTTATGTATAAAGCGATGAAACTGGTGGCACGGCGGTCGTAGTAGCGATTGACCTACAAGGTCGCGGGTTCGAATCCCACATGGACAGTTCTTTGTGTGATCCACAAATCTTTTTCTAAATCGAGAATCAAAATTGGTAATAGACTACATTACTCGTGTGGTGTGTTTGTGTGTGTTCTCTCTGTGTGGTGACGGAGTAAGAATACAATATGTCACCACCTCATCTCATCCCATGGGTGTCTTAAAAACCGACTAAGGGACTATCCGTGAATATTATCTTTACGAAATAAAAAGAAGGTAAACTTGAAATTAAACCCTTATACTAATCCGTCTGGCCATCGTGGTATTAGTAGGCCAAGTATCCCTCCGCTATGAGAGGAGGCCCGTTCCTGCATTAGGACATTAATGGGCTGTTCATCATCATCATTCCCCTGCCCTTATCCCAATTTTATTTGGGGTCGGCGCAGCATGTCTTCTTCTTCCATACTTTCCTATCAGACGTCATCTCACAAGTAACACTCTTCGCAGCCATATCGTCTTTCACACAATCCAATCCAATTAATGGGCTGTTATGATGACATTATTCGTGTGACACTGTAGAGCGCAGTTAGTAAACGAAACTATGGGGTTGTTAAAGATTACTGAGCTCCAAGTACGAACTTACAAACCAACACTGTGTAACCCGCTTTTTGCCCTGTTCCTTTTTAAACAAAAATAAAAGGTTATTTTTTCTAAATGGTGTCTTTATAAGTGAGCTATTACACAATTTAATGCAATTCTTAGTAATGACCAGGGCTGGAAGTATTTTTATTGACAACGGTAATTCGTTTGTGTTCGTTGACAAAATGATTGCATTTCTTCTTAATTTTTTTGACATTTAATTTGTAGAATTGTTTATTTTAATGGTTTTGAAGTACTTTCTCGTTTGTTATTTACGTTTTTGTTTTCTTAAGATCTGTGTGTAAAGGCGTGTTATCAAGTATCATTAAAAAATCAGATTTGAGTCACACTATTGGATCTGGCTAGTATTGTAATTCAAAGTTTCTTCTACGAGATTTAAAATTATCATTATCCAACACTGTATGTGTGTCCTTGCGTGCTCTAATGCTTTATAAATACATCCATTTGCTAGCATATGGTAATTAAAACATATGGCTATACAACGCTATTATTTCGCTATAGAATATTCAACAGGTGTAGGCAGAATAGTATGACATTGACCCAAATATACCTTGTTAACGTACATCTCTTACAAGTGTGACTTGTAAAAATTACCAAAAAAAAAATACATGGAATAATAGGCTCTATGTCACCTTTATTTTCGTGTAGGTATAGTTTGACATATAACGCAATTTATAATGAATATTATTGAATGTATCGAAGCGTCATATCTCGGATTAGGTGTAGGAGTTACGCTTAATTGCCTGTTTATTAATGGTGGTCCAAAATACAAGGTGATGCGGGGCTCAGTAGCAGGATGACATTGAAACTGGTGTTGAGATTGATTTATTGTCCCATTCATCCATTGGCAAGAACGAATCACCTTTAACTTGGCCTGCTTACATAATACTGACGGAAAAGGGGTTGAAACAGAAATAGTATCGAAAACTCAGTGCAAACTTTGGATCTCTATCTGCCAGGTTAACTCTCATCTAACATTTCGACAGATAGACTACGTAGTTCTCGATGTGAATGATGGCTTTTGCTATTGGGTTGACCCTATGGCAGGCAGGTAAAGTAAATGCATATTGTATGATGCCTACTGTTGGTAACCACGTAATACTATGGCGTCATATATAACAGAAGGTTTAAAATAATATAGCTTTTAGTGCCGCTTATAATTATATTACCTACATAAGGTTAGAAAATTTTTTTTGAACTTTAAGGCAGATAATTAACTAAGAATTACTTATGCGCAAGAAATAAGAACGAGTATGTTATGAAAAGACCGACTCTTCATAATATATTATTGTGTATTCCGTTAACTAGTAGGTACCCTATAGTAAAATGTCACCTTAGTTAAGGTTAGATGACGTTGTGTGAATGTGTGAGATATATTAATTATGAAAATACAGTCACAAACTTACAAAATAACCTCTTATGTCTTGTACCACTTTATCCTTGATACCACATTGTCAGCTGTGGGCGATATAAAAACGTGCCGCGCGACAAATATTATTGTTCTTACAATTTCGCTAACACGCCATATATACTAACTATGGGCATTTGTCATATGCATAATTAATTATACAATAAATTATTATTTATTCTAATTTCACCGTTATTCTATATATTTATAAGGTCTTTTATTGTCAGTTCAGTTTTGAGTCATACTTACGCGATGTTTGCACACGGCTTACGACCGTTAACCCTCTTTCTATGTAAACAACAAACTAATGGACTATAAAATATTGCCACTGGTTTAGAAACTCTTGTTTTACCAATTTTGTTATAGTTTCCAAGGAGAGATTTAAATTATATAAAAATGTTTTTAGCTTCCAATAGTTCTAAGTTTACAGTCTATGTTTTAGAGTTACAGCATATGTTAGGATTTAAAAAGGCACATATTCTCGATAGGTTTTTACTCAAATGTCTACAAGATGAGGCTAAGTTTTGATCACTGCAGCAGCCCATGTAACTCCCACTTTAAGGAATTCTTCAAACCACAGACATTTTACACCACCTTCGAGAAAAGGTTGATAACTCTAGCGGCTTATCACACTGTATCATTACTTCACCACTATACTGTGTTCTTCACTCATGAATGATTTTTTGAAAACTACTATTTATTTGTTATTGTTACCAATCGCTTCTTATCATATACATGTAAGTATGGCACAATATATAATAATCATTACTAATCTTCCAACAATTTATCAGCACGTAGTTTTCTTTGCAACTTTACAGCTATAGTGAACAGGCGTGACTTGCTCATAACTCATTATTTAAAAAAATGGTAGTCGATTATACCGTTCCTGACATCCATCATGAAATAATATATGATCTACTGGAGTCTTCATGACGATTTTCGACGAAATGTTCTGAATATAATCTTATCTGATCGTCGATCGCATCTCTCGATCACCAATAAACATGTCACAGAGTTGACATCGCGAATAAAGTGTGCAATGGACACAATGGCATAATTTGACAGCAAATCAAAATATGAAAGGAGTCATTGATACTGCGTGGACACACTGGTTGGGTTCTTGAGGGTAGATGAAACATTTTTAATGATTTTAAAAGGCGGAAATCGGTTGATGACTATTTTGTTCTCGACCAATTACAACTCTGATCTAATGCCAGTTTGGTGTGCTCCTGTGTATGTAGCATATGTACAATAGGGACAGTTCATCTCACCATTGTAGTTGTTGGGTGCTTTTGTTGATCGCCTTGAATAGAGACCTCAATGCTAAGAATTGATGTTAAAAGCGACAGCTGTCTTCTAACTCTAACTCTGGTTTTCTGTCTGTAACATAATATGTCCCATCACAAACATATTTAACCTAAAATAGACTCAAGCTTTCACAAAAGGTCTATAAATTTGATGTGTTGTATTTTAATATGAAAATGACTACTTTTTTGAGAGAAATACTTATCTAGAATCTAGGTCAAGGATAGATAAGTCACGGACAAAAAGGATTTATTCTTACAACTTCATTAACTGTCCACGCTTCGACTCACCAAATGTAATTAGTGAGTAAATGACTTCCTCAAATAAAAGCTGGACTTCATTAAGTACTGTGATAGTCTTTTTTATATTATTACTTCTAGATTATTATTCTAGAGGTGATCGAAGAATAACATTAAGTCTGTATTTATCTTTTAATTGGAATCTTTCGTCCATTAAATTAATTAAGTAGATTCTCGTTGACAATCGAATCGTAGTATTCCCTCGTTTATTTACCTATTAAAATACTTGAAGATATTCAATTATTCTACTTACAAATTACAAAATGTTTTGTTCTCGAATAAAAGGTATATAAAAAGATATGTTTATAGTTATTATAGTGCTCATTAGTACATGTTTGCAAACATTTTAATTGCCTATTAAAAGCTCATGACCGTTGGCTATTGCACCAAGTAAATAATATGCTGGTTGTTTCTTAGTTTTTATTTTGATTCATGATTATGTGTATTAAACCATTGTTCACATTAAGTAAGTTGATGTTAATTATTCAATTGTAGTAAGTGTATTGTATCACTTATGTATCTACTTTGTGTTATTTTGCAAGACTATCATTATCTGAATAAAATATGCAATATGATAAACTACAATTTCAATAACAATGAAAGAAAGCAAAATAAAGGCTGGCTCAGCAGTCGGTCAATCGTCTTAGAAGTCTTTGGTCATCTAGTAGAGGCAGATAGAGTAACCTTAATTCAGTAGTTAAATACTTTAGTTTTCGGAAACGCCATTCTAAAACTTTATTAGCTTTAAAGACACTATAATAATCCCTTCATTAGACTCAGAGATATAAACTAGTAAGTTCGATAGCACAGTAATTTTACCTACTAGCCCGCTTACATATAACATTACACACGCACTGCCAATATAATTTATTTTGCAACAACATTTGGCTTTTTGAATTTCCCTTAGTCGCATTTACGACACCCACGAAAAAAAAGGCGACGTACTGTATTTTTAATTAAGACGTGTTCAAATCTCATCTAAGTTGATTGTGCTCGGGCTAGTAGATCGATGATGAAGTAATTCTAATTAAGATCACAATGCTTACTGTAGTCTGATTTTAATTTGATTACCTCTGACAGGTGGTCGAGGAACCCACACGTTAAAACTAACATTAAACATTCGATTTATATGCAAAGCTTCAATAAAACTGCGTATAATATCTTTTCAAAATAGTTATCGTCTCTTAGTCACCACATATCCCTAATTCCAATATTTATATCTCAATTAGAAGCCCACTGACATTCGAAGTATCGTAATTGTTGGTCATTATTGCTCAATAAAAGTTGGTTTGTGTGGATGCACCTCGTTGTGGCGCATGTAATAAAGATCTAAGGGACCCTCCCATGAGCTGATCAAACCGAGATAACACTCTTCAGATCATCACTACAGATAAACTCACAGATTTGAAAGTATAAAATGTTTGGACAGCTCTCGTATAAAATCTTTCACGTTCGTAGACGCACGAATATGACGTCAATGTTGATACGATCAAATATAAACTTTAACCCGTTACTTTAAAGTTAAAAACACATTTCTAGTAATCATCTTCGGTGTAATGCCCTTAACTGTATAGCAATGAGAAATGGGTCTAAAAGCTTTGTAGGAAGGTTGAAATTCATTTAGTACGTGTTTATCGGGTGCCATCGCTTGACTTTCGCACGATTGATCGATAGTATTTTTTGCGGTCGCCTTTATTTATAAAACAATCGAACGTTCGATAAATGCTCGCGCTTACCCCTACCAAGGTAAGAGCTATGTCGTAAGGCTTCATAACTTTTGTTTTGTAGTTCTCACGAATACTTGGTGTAAAGCTTGCGAATCCATCCTCCAAGTCTAGTGATGCTTACCCTAAGATATAATCGCTGTAGTTACCTACTCTTTTGTAGACTTGTTCTAGTTAGAGATCCTTTTATCACCAAAAATGGTCTCATACATACCTTAATTCTACCATGGTAGAATTTTACATCAAAACAAACTATATTGTTCATACACGGCGGCCAATAACAGCGCTAACCGTAACTGGATTAACGATATTGTATAATATTGCTAATTCACACTAGGAACGCATATAAGTCGTAACCTATATTTATTTATTTACACATTATAAACAACTGTGTACAGCCGGACTTTAGGCCTAAGGCGTATCTACCCTGGCTGGAGCAAATGTGTTTAAATTACGTTTTGTGACGATTCATTGATCTTTCGTACATAGTTACATACATAATGGCGATATCTGTGGTTTTAGTGGTTATAGCGGATGACTGCCACGCAAAGGCACTTGAACATCTTTGCATTAGTAGGGGTGTTTTCTTACAATATGTACGTATTTAAAAAATGCTTAGTACACGGCGTGTAAATGTGGGAGGATTATAAAAAAATATATATATTTTAAAACGATTTTAATTCGAGAACAGTAAGTAGTGTCCAAATGCACAGTTCAGTAAAGTCCCATGGTATTCGCTGGTTCGTCGTAGGTAATTGTCATTTCATTATAGAAGTATTCCCTCGAGTTGTAACTCAGGTATTTGGGCCCACTTTTTGGTACGAAATTATCGATAATCGGTACATTCGATTCGTGATCGATGTTGTATTGTATCGATTTTTGCGTACTATGTGATGAAATTATATTTCAGTGTTTTTAGGGGTTTGTCGGTTTAAAGTGTTTGTGATCAGTTATAAACTGTAAAGTTATTTAGGATATAAAAAGGCAGAGATATGATTATACTTTTCTTTATTGTTTATTTGTATTATATACTAGCTGCCCCGTGCCCACTTCGTTGGTCGGCGAAAAAAACGCGTCACTTTTTTTTAAACATATTTCATTACTGCTCTGCTCCTGTTAGTCATAGCGTGATACTATAGCCTTTGCCACTTCCCGATAAATGGGCTATTCAACACTGAAATAATTTTTAAAATTGGTTCAGTAGATCCAGAGATTACCCCCTACAACGTCACAAACACACAAACTTTATAATATTAGTATAGAAAAAGAAAAATGTTTAAATGATAAACTTTACTTAATGGTTCTATTTATATTGCTACATAGATATGAACTGTATTTTGATAGGTTGTTGAAGAGAATGGCTTCTTATGCTTCCTTAAGAATATTTGTCTTCCTTGCAGATCATACAAAACCCTAAATTATTCCGAGGCTCTTGTAAAATTTTACTTATAGAATTCGTATACCTCCGTGTGGTGACGGCCTCCCGTGTGGTGTGGTGATGGAGTAAGAATACAATATGTCACCACCCCTTCAGTGGGACCTTAACGGGCTATTATGATGATGATGATGAATTCGTTGGTTCGGGCTAAGATGACTTAGTACTTTTTTCTTAAATGCTAAAACAACAATTTAGTATTGATGAGATTATAGTTTTACTTATCGGGCATCAAAACCGTGACTTCCAGCGAAGAAGCTAGATTCACAAATCACTATACACCATCTTGTAATCTGCAAAGTAATATTAAAATAAATAAATAAATAATCCTCACACATTCACACAACGCCAATTTGTCCCAAACTAAGGAAATGTATTATGGGTACTAGACGACGGATTTCTTTTTTGTAAATACACATATCATACATAGAAAACCCTCAGACCAATGCAAACAATCATGTTCATGCACACATAGATTTGCATTGACCGGGAATCCAACACGAGCCCTCTGCGTAGCAGCCATGTTATATACCGACTGCGCCACAGAGATCGTCAAAATATCACTATTCTATACACAGCTATATACCATACTAGCTGACCCGTGCCCCCTTGGTTGGGCGGCGAAAAAACGCGTCCCTTTTTGAAACATATTAAATTTCATTACTGCTCCACTCCTTTTAGTCATAGCATGATACTATATAGCCTATGACAAAAATATCTCCCCGATAAATGGACTATTCAACAGAGAAATAATTTTTAAAATCGGTTTAGTAGATCAAGAGATTACTCCCTACAACAACGTCACAAACACACAAACTTTACCTCTTTATAATATTAGTATAGATGTAATAATTACGTTATTATCCAACATATGAACACACATATATTCCTGATTATTTCTTGACAAACAGGTTGTTTTCAGTAGGCAAAGGTTTTTCCCATGTGATCATGCGTTACTTATACGATAGCCCTACTTAATTAAATGAAGTGATAACTTAAAATATGTCAATGTTAGGTATTAGAAGTTTGCCTTGTTGCGGACCTTATTATTTTAATTGTGTTACACTATTTTGTGTGTATTTGGTGGTATATGTGCGTGTTTGGGGTTCGTGTGAATTGGAGTTAAAAGGTGTTCTTACATTACTATACTAAGGGTATAGACAGGATAATTGATAAACATGTAGGTACTTTTTTCTGTAAATACGTACTTATTATACATAAATCTACTATATAAAAATAAGTTGGGTTTTCTTTCCTGACGCTATAACTCCAGAACGCACAAACCGATTTCCATGATTTTGCATTCGTTGGAAAGGTCTTGGGCTCCGTGAGGTTTATAGCAAAGAAAATTTAGGAAAAATATGAACAGAAAAGCGGGAAAATAATGCCCGTGCGAAGCCGGGACGGACCGCTAGTTATATATAGAAATCATGCAGACCAATATAAACCAGCCGATGAAAGTAGGGACGACTATACAAACGTTTTGATTTTCAAACTGTTGCTGATATCATTATCATCTCAACCAAAAGAAGTCCAATGATGATTCCTGGACATAGCCTGTTCCAAAAGTACCAAGGACGCTTGTTTTCTCATTCATCGACCTTCCGCCACCCTTTTCAGGTATTTGGTTCATAGTATGTCTTCTCTGCCCTACCTGATCGATTCTATGAGCAATGTAAGTTACCCATTCCCACTTTTATTTTCTTAATAAGATTATTCCCGTAGGCATAGGGATCAAGCCTTGAATCACGGGGACTTAGATACAGAAGAAAAACATGCTAAGAACTCGTGACCACGTGCACGGCAGCTACTTTATACCTTTGCGCCACCGAGGCATTTCAAAAAGGGGCAATACTGATTAAAAGGGCAACCCTACATAGAGCATAGTTTTGCGCGTTTAATGTTGTTGATATATCTAATAATAATACTTTATGTTCAATTATTCAACAACTGCTATAAATTAGTCTCATCAATGATTTGTAACGATATACAAGTTTTAAACTTTCTATTAAGCTCGTAAGTACTGTCGGCAAGTAAAATGATTACTTGTTAAATTACATAAATATCTCACTATCTTACGCGGTGTCCTAAGTTGGCGATGGTGTCAAAAAACTGGTGTCTTTAACCTCTTTCATCATTATTTGACAATACTCTCTTGGGACCTGGAAGTATGCCTGCTCTAAAATATCATTGGTAAGACCGCCTTAAAGCTGAGGTCAGTAAATTTCGTCCTTATTGTTCTTGGTAAGCAATGTTGCTTAACATCTGGTGTACGGCAACTACTTCATCATAATAGCCCATTAATGTCCCACTGCAGGGACGGGCCTCCTCCCGTGACGGAGGGATACTTGGCCTACTAATACCACGCTGGCCAGACGAATTGGTATAGGGTTTAATATCAAGTTTTCCTTCCTTTTATTTCGTAAAAAAAATATTCACGAATAGTCGGTTTTTACGACACCCTTGGGATGAGATGGTGATATATTGGTGATATATTGTATTCTTACTCCGTCACCACACGGAGAGATGGCAACTACTTAAGCGCATCAATTAAAAAACACATTCGGTCATCCCTGTAAAGAAAGGACCAAAACCAAGGGGCCAGAAGACTTATACAAAACGTAATTTTGACGTACACATAGAACACCCTGGCTGAGGGAAATTATTTGTCCGGCCACATACCGAAACTGCCGTGTCACGGAGTTCATTTCATATACAACTAAAAAAACAATAAAAACTGTTTTGTTCATATCTAAAAATATTTTATAGTTTTTTTGTTAGTAGTATTCTACATTCACGACTATACAAAAAACCTACGAAATCATCATAGGTACGTTTTTCCTATGAATTTCAAACTTAAAAATACTCAATACTTTTTACTCTAATTTTTTTCTTTGTCACTAATTTTCTTTCAAAAAATTCTACTTACTTTTTATTCTCCGTTTACCAACATTGTTGCTGACTGTACTTGGTAGCCAACGTCACTCAATCATTCGACCAATAAATATTTCGCCTCATGTTTTCATAATAAACACACATTTTACTTGTAATGTTACGTTATGATATGAGGGTAGCAAGAAAAAGTTTAAATAATGCTCGTTGACCACTAAGGACATAGTTATGCGTCGGTGTATAAGTCTTCTGATCTAAATGTAGACTTACACGTGCCTAACTGCGTGTAAATGTTGTGTGTTATTTTTGTTTGAGTAGGTCTTGTTTGCTTACATCTACTAAATAATTCATCTCAGCCCATTATTGTCCCACTGCAGGGACGGACCTCATCCTGTAATAGAGTGATACTTGGCCTACTAATATCACGCTGGCCAGGCGGATTGGTATAGGGTTTAATTTCAAGTTTTCCTTCTTTTTATTTCGTAAAGATAATATTAACGAATAGTCCCGTTGTCGGTTCTTACGACACCCATGGGATGAGATGGGGTGGTGACATATTGTATTCTTACTCCGTCACCACACGGAGAGACCTACTAAATAATTGTAACTTTGAAAATGTAAACTTTTTATGCAAGTAATAAAAATGTTGTCACTAAAAAGCTAAATTAGCTTTTATTTATTGTTTATGCACAAAATTTAAACATTGTACAAAGGTAAGCTTAATGCCATAAGGCATTTTTATGATGCACCTTAGACTATATCTCATGGTATTGCCATTATAAAAAAAACCAAGCCTGTTTTTATTAAGTTGTTATTCAAAAATAAGCCTTTCCGCTACTTTACACTCGAGTATTTATACATTTTTCACCTGACACAACATTTTGAATACCTACTTACGAGATTTAGAAGAGGGGAAGAGGACGACCAAAGAAACGATGGATGGATTGTGTGAAAGACGATATGGCTGCGAAGAGTGTTACTTGTGTGATGACGTCCGATAGGAAAGTATGGAAGAAGAAGACATGCTGCGCCGACCCCAAATAAAACTGGGATAAGGGCAGGGGAATGATGATGATGACTTATGAGAATTAGACCCTAGAACCCTTTTGGTAATGTAACAATCCTAAACTTGCCTTAATAATTGTTTTATCAAACCTCTATTAAGAAACTCAAGTTTGACAAAACAGAATTCACTAAATCACCTCTATATATTTTAATCAAAAAATCACTGTAGAACAGGCAACTAGGTTACTTCGACATAGACATTTGACAAGCAAGAAAAAAGTCGTTCAAAGCCACATAAAGAGGCAATTTTCTTTGACAAACTATCTCGTGAGACATTCTAAGTATTAAATTATCCATTTGTCACTGACATAAAAGTTATTTTGTACTTGGCTGACAGACGAACAAATGACTTAAGACTGTCAACGCACAGAGTTGCGATACCTGAAAGATCGCGATTTTTGTTGTGTTCCTATTATTGGAAACTTAAGTTTTGATAACTTATCTTGTAACAATATGATTGGTTATAACTATAAAATCATCATCTCATTCCATGGGTTTCGTAAAAACCGACTAAGGGAATCTGTGAACCTTTACAAAATAAAAAGAAGCAAAAATTAAACCCTATACCAATCCGCCTGGCGAGCGTGGTATTAGTAGGCCAAGTATCCCTCCGACACGGGAGGAGGCCTGTCCCTGCAGTAGGACATTAATGGGCTGTTATGATAACTATAAAACTTAGCTAGCTCTAAGTTTAATAATTATCACCAAAGATATGTTGACCCTTCAACTTAGGACTTGACTAACTGAGAGTTTAGTAAAAGAATTTACTAGTAATTAGGTATTTAAAGCTAGAGGCCGTCTAGGCCGGTACCAACGCTGTGGCGGCTTATTACACTTAAACAACTTGACAACAATAACAATTCGGTATGTAAAGTAAAAGTTTACCTATGTCGAATCCAAAACCATTTAGAGATTTTAGATCGGTAAGTAATAAAATCATAATTTTAGCGCAAAAAACCGCAAGATTGTGTTATTTTTTACAATAATATACAAAAATTACTTTGTCTTTCATTTGACGTCTAAATGACGTCATTTCGCCCGGCTCAACAGAAGTTTGTTTCTGCTTTCATTGCTCACCTCTTACTGAAGACCTGGTAAACCTAGCACCTAGTAAACTCTGTTACTAAACCCTCAAGAGCACAATCAAACCGTTGCCTACCCTGGAAAATATGTAAAAATATCAAGTTATACTAAATTGAAACTAGCATCAAATGACATCGTTAACATAGAACGTACTCAGCTAAGTACGCATGTCTAGTTGTTAAGTGATCGTTTGTAACATGTCTAATGGTACGTCGTTGGTATCATTTTTCTAAATCATAGTGTGTGAGACGCTGATTTATGTTAGAGGAATTATGTCTGATGTTGTTGATAGACTATGTTTAGAGGTTATAACTGCTATTAGTGGCCTACTGCAGGGATAGGCTTCTGCTGGAGGTAGAGAAACTTAGTCTTCTAATACTGCTGTGGTGATAATAGAATTACCTATAACCTTAGTTTTGAAATTGTTTATTGAAATTAATCTTAAAGTAAAATTTTATATTTTTTACGAGCCAGGAATCAAATCTGTACCTTCTCATAATTCGGTCAAAACGCATTGACCGCTAAGGCAACCGATTTGTTATCCAAATTTTGCATTTTCATACCTTTGCCCAGACTATACGACCGCCAGTAAAAAAGCGGAATTGAACCTAAGACCTCTACGTATCAGTCATGTTCATCAACCACTTTGACACAATTCCCCTATGTTAAACCTTTGCTCTATAATAGAAAATATCTCGACAAAAAGAATTTAATAACAAAGTTACATTAATTAACTTTATTAATTAATTATATGGTCGATAAAGTTAAACGCCAAACGCAATTAACCAAGCCGTTTACAAAAGTGTTAATAACATGGGCTTTTTATGCGACATCAACTTTCTTATTAAAAATACGCTAATTTTACGGGGATTAAAAAGCGGTCTCGCCTCATGGCATAATATACATCTATTTATAAAAAACCTTTGCATAATTTTAATATTAGTTATTGTCAAAGCCCTTGATAAATTTATAATAAGTACCTGTATGATTACGATGGCAACAGGTGCTAACATAATGCGTACCACGCAACTTGTTGATCCGAACATACTACAATAAAATCTCATAAAGTGCGTCCGTTCCAAACAGAACAACATATCAAATCAAACATCGATACAATGACAATAAATCAATTTATGACTTAGAGTCCAATTTAACCAAGGAAAGTCTAATCCGAGCAACCGTAACTCAGCTTTCTAGGACTCACTTATTCAATTTACGTTCTACGCCGGACAAGAGCTGGAACAATAAGCGGGAGCTACATGGGCGAGCACTACCAGCCATTACGTATTCCAACCACGATCCTATCTCAACTTGAACGCATAAGCTTGCACAAACGAGACCGCTTCTTGAACCACTTCCAATGCTGAACAAGTTCTTAACTAACTTTACTTAACCGTAACATAACGCGCAATGGTACAAATGTATTGTGATTTTTGCTTCAGTATTTTCTCTCAGCGAATACGCACCAAGCAAACGTCATTGGCTGATAATTGTCGCTCCCCGGCGCGGCGCCCTTATCGCCCTAGATAACCACGCTTCCATCTTATTGTCCATTTGTTAAGATACCACAATGCACTCGGAATATTACTAATTAGGCTCTGTTTATGAGCCTACCGGCCATTGTTGAAAGAATGAGATAGTTATCGGTTTGTTGTCTGCAAATGAGATTTGCGATGCCGCTTTGTCGGTTGGCAAAATTGTATGAGCTTTGTTCCATCTAAAATATTATCTGTAAACCAGTGTGGTGGACATTGTTTTTGTGGCAGTTACCTGGAGTTTGTTCGCTATCAGATGAGTAAAGTACGACTTCGTTATGTGCCTTTCTGTTATGGTTCAACATTTTCGGGAAAGTGACCCCTTGCTCCGGGAAATGAAGCTTATGTTAGGTTAGTTTAAAATTATGCAGTATTGTGCAATTGCATTGTTGTGTCGTACTCATTCGGCTCGTATAGTCACAATCTTGATGGATTCAAAGTTATGTATATCCTTCATCGCTTACTTCAATCTTAGTTGCTCTTATTTATACTTTTGTCCGAGTTTGCTTTAATTTGAACTGTATAGTTTATCCATTATGTTTAGTGCCGCAATTGACTTCCAAAGATCAGAGACTCAATATAGATATACGGTATCAACGACTAGATGGTGTTCTGATTAGTGTGAGTGTTGGACTTAGTGAGTTAGATCATCGGTGATCTTTAATGTAGATATTATTTGGCTTGTTTGATTCAGACTATCATGTGCCTGTTCTGCATAGCTTGATAGAACATGAGGCTGTGTGAAATTGAGTGGAATGAGTTATAGACATGCAAATTCGAACTTGAAACACAGTTGTAAACCGACACTTTGTTTAGAGGAAATAACCTCATATATTCGTACAAATGTGTGCAGTTGATTTCATGAATGATTGACTCAGTTGCAACGTAAATGTTGGCTACATATCTCACTTCGGCTTGTTTACTACAAAATCATTTGCTCGACGCGCAAACAAATCGAACGCAAATATTTATGGTATTTCATTCACGTTTGCAAAAGATTTACAGTTTAACACATTGAGTATTATTTGATATAAAAAAGTACATAAAAATTCAATATGCGCGTAATGACCATTGGGATATTCCTCGAGTCGTAAAATTCAATTGTGGGGGTGTAAATGTACAATGAAGTTGGTAACTTTAAAATATACAACGTTTTATATTTACTTTAAATACAACCTCCTTATAGGCCCATATATGCGGCCAACGTTGGTCTTAATATTGATACCACTTTTAATTTGTTTTTTATGTCTTGTGCCTACTAATTTGTACTAAAACAAATCAATTTTACGACATGTTTAAAGGATGTAAGGATGGTTAATCTGTACTTTCATATTATAACGAGAGCTTATTAGCTTCATAGGTAATGATTTTTACTATCATTTTATTACTCATTGCTTCCGGAGAAAGTAGTAACAACGTTTGCCTGGTGACATGGTTGTTTGAGAGAATTGAATCCTGTTACAATGGTAATCAATCAAAAGTAGTTTACAACATGATTGGTGTATAATAACGGAATATTTATCACGTTCAAAATGTACCAAATGAAGAGCGTTTGATTCCAATTCCACATATATCTCTTGTAAACGATAAATTCATGGAAAAGCTTGGCAAACATTTGTACAAACGGGCGTACCTCTAAGGGCTGACAAACATACCAATATTGGTTTTGTCAAAAAAACACGTCGCTGAATTGTATGTCGCCGCGTTGTCGCTAGATAAAATCGCATTTCGCGTTTATTGCACAATGAATTGTAGCGTTTTATGTTAATAACAAGCGCATGTGGGCCGCGAATGTCGAAATACTGACTAATCTGACCGTGGGTTGCCCACGGAAAAAATGGCAATTTTGAATTATACACGCTACCCACATATCTCATAAGTTTTTTTTTTAAAACACTCCTAGATTTTTAATTACTTAATTATTTATTTGTGAATGTCCTTTCGCCTACATTTTTTAATTGTGTCGATTTTATAAAATCATCGCGTTATTTATGATAATGTGTATGTTTGCTTATCGATTAGGTACGTTTATGGTTGTCGCTAGTTAACAGTTTTGTAGTCATATCTCATGTAACTGTGTTTTGATATTTTTGGTCTTCCGTACCATTTGTCATATTGTACTATCGGTCTCTATAAGGAGACTTTAATATGTATCAATCGTATTAAAATAAAATATTACTATAATTACGTTTAAATGGTATTTTTGTAATCTTCAGATTCTTTTTTACCTATGGTTTACTATTTTTTCGATATTGACCACATGATAAATTGATAGTTTAGTTTTACATCTTATTTTTCTTATTTTTAGGCATGTGTTCAAAATATAAGTAAATGACAAGCAAAGTAATATATATAAATTTTAATTAATAATTGTTTAATTTTTATGAGTCATAAGCCCTTTTGTGATCTATGCAGTAATTAGCGATCTCTAATGGCGCATGTCGAACGACTCTGGCTGTTATTATCGTGTATTCGGCTCTGTTTTGAATTTTCCGAACAAACCTTCTTTATAGATCTAAGGATTTGTTTCTCGAATCTCATATAATTTTGTATTTTACGCCACCCATGGAGCTGCATATAAAGGAAAATATAATAACCAAAATAACAAGAAACCTGCTTGATAATACCAGCACTGTCCCAGTATAATCCACCTCCAATCATCAGTGTGCAAAAAATAGAAATAAGTGAAATTACAGGCTTCTGGCACTTATCAGCTTCTGTCCCAGAGTAACTAGAACATCGCAAGACACTCAAGGTTTTTATCTTTGACAAAGTATAAGCAGTTTCTTCTCCATCTGATATGGACACCCATAATGCTTAACTTTAGGAGAACAACTTGTTCATCTTACCACTACATGTTGTATAAAAGTACTAAAGTATATTTTCATCAGTTGTATTGAAAGTGAATCGATACCTACATGTAATCGATAACATTGGTGAAACGCCGTTGTGTTGAAAGCTCGTGGATAACGCCCACGATACTCGTCCTCTTATTAAGATATTACGATGTTTTCTCTACAATCGATTGATCGAAAGTTTTTTTGTCCTGTATGTATGTTATGAATGGTTTCTTTTGACCTTTGAGTGGGTATTTGGTCAAGACTTACTTATCTTTATGCTTACCATCTGGAGGTCTTACTTTTGGTTGCTATAGGGAATAATGGCTTTTGAATAATACACGGTTGTCTTTTCCTAGTTTATATTGTTAGTTTGCTTTTTCTCAAACATCCACACAACGCCTTCTAGTTCCAAACTAAGCTTTGCTAGCTTTACTAGAGCTTTTACTATGAAAACTACTCGTAGATGATTGATAGTCGGCAAATACCAGTTGTATTGTATAATACCAGCCTATAAAAGTTCTACTGTGGAGGCATAGTTTATATAGTTCGATACCACACTGACCAGATGGATTGGTATCGGGTATTACGCCAAGTTTTCAGCCTAATTTTAACGGACATCTTCGGACTAAGATGGGCTGGTGACACCTGGTAATCTTAGCCAGTCACCACAATAGCACGTTTATCCATTTATCTTTAATCCATGCCAACCCTTTAACCCAGTTTGGCACTAGTAATACTAGTATAATAAAATAAGTTTTATTATTTATTTTTTTATTAATGGCCTCATGAACATAGTTACATATTTTGCCAGTGTCAAGTGAGAGATATTACATTCAGTATAAGTAAAAGTAAGTATAAAAGTAATATAAAAAATAACATTAAAAAGTCGATGCTTCACTTTTCATTGTCTTTCTTGAGAACTTGACGGGAACGCGTAAAATGGAGACAGGAACAGCAGGACCACAATGCCACCAGTTATTCACCAATCACTTGCATATTTACTCATATTAATTTACTGACGACGAACTTGCAAAACAAAACTGCATCTCTTCTGCATCACAAAATCTTCGAAAAATCAATTTGTAAAAAATATATAAATGACAGCTCAACCTCTCGTCATGGCGTCCAGTCAAATTCTCCATAAAATAAGTTAAAAAGCAAAATTTAAAGTCTGCCTTGACAGACGTCAAAAGGCTTACAGAATAAAACAAGAATAACCATTTTATTATTCTAACATTACGTACAAGATAAATAGTACCTACTTATTTGTTACCTCCTTATAAAGTAAAGTGCGGAAGTAATCAAGTTCTATTGGCGAATGGACCCTTTCCTTCTCACATAAAACTGGGAGCGTATTGTGTTTGTATTTTATTAGTGACCTCATAATATTTTTATTTGGTTTTTATGCAATTGGAAATGAATTGATACTGTTTGTAGTAAATTTTTTTTTGTTTTTTTTTCTTTTGTTTTAACTGCTTTAGTGGTAAAGCGTTGTGGATTTGAATTCGACGCAAGAACTTTATTTGTGTAATCCACAAATTACGGTATTAAGCCTGGGTGTTCTCTGTGTTAGTTAATATTATTATGATTACTGGAGAAATAGTATTTTTTAGAATAAAATATCATCATCATCATAACAGCCCATCAATGTCCCACTGCAGGGACGGCCCTCCTTCCGTGACGAAGGGATATTCGGCCTTCTAATACCACGCTGACCAAACGGATTGGTATAGGTTTTAATTTCAAGTTTTCCTTCTTTTTATTACGTTAAGATGATAGTCCCTTAGTCGGTTTTTACGACACCTATAGGATAAAATGGGGGTGGTGACATATAGTATTCTTTCTGCTAGAGATATTCACTGTTTAAAGTTCTCTACCCGTCTTATACGACATCTTTGATATGATTTGTTGTAGTGGCGCCTTGTGTTCTTACTCCATTACTACTCGAAACCTTACGTAATAACAACACTTAATTAATTTATCTATTGCCGTCTATTCGAGTATAATAATCCAGCTTGTTAATATCTCAGACAACCGCTAATGATATAATTGGATCGTTATAACTAACTTGTGTATTCAACTGTAACTGGATCATTAAAGTACTGGTTAACTACTAGTTTGAAGTTCGAGTGGTGACGGAGGAAAAATATTATGGTGTCACCACCTCTTATCATGATAATGGTATCGGAAAATTTTACTATTTAAAAGAGAAAAGTAAAGATCATTCTGTCTGGCCATCATGGTTTTAGTAGCCCTGTCACTATCACTGGAGAATCAATCATATCAGTTAATCGACGTCCACTTGTGCGGTCATGTGCCTCTCTCATCCATCGACTTCCCGCCGTCCTTACTAGATCTTCGGTCCACCATGTGAGGGGTCTCCCCACCCTGCGCTTTCCCGTACGCGGTCGCCATTTCAGAACCTTTTCGCCCCAACGGCTATCAATTTCCACGCTATGTGCCCTGCCCACCGCCACTTAAACCGGGCAATTCTGAGCGCTATGTCGGTAACGGTTAAGACCTAATTGTGGGACATCAATTTCATTATAATAAAACGACTAGTTTTCTTTTTTTTTTGTCTGCTTTAATAGCGCAGCGGTCGTAAAAGTTACTGTCGAACTTAACGTCAATGGTTCGTTTGAGAATTGTTATGTTAACACACACATTGCGCTTAGATGTCCTTTGTGACAGATAAATAATTGTCTGTAAAATAGTGATTATGGGCTTTAGTATTTCTACGGGTGTTGTCTGTGTATAAATTAGCTCTTTGTTTCCGTTAATTGAGACAACCCTCTTGGCAACAGATACATCAAATTATTGCCAAACTGATGACCAAAATATGTATACCATACCATATCACCACAGCTACTCATCAACTCCTACTTCCGTATCACTTTATCCCTTTGTAATAAGGCGCATTTTCCAACAGAATCTGTAGCCAGGTATACAAAAAACAGTAACTTGTTACAAAGTAAGAATACACGAAAACACCGAATAATATCGAACATCCAATCAGGTGATAAATAAACAAAGTTGCTGATCAATAAAACTGTCATTAAAGTGCTCCGAGAAAGCTTCGCACACGCTGGCCGGCTTTAGAGATGCTGTGGGTATAAAGATTCGGATATTGATCACGGATATTTGATAACTGTGACGAATTTTGTAAATATTGACATGGAATCTTCATCGCAAGTTTAAAAAAACAAAAGTAACTCTTTAGCACTATCGTGGCATTAGTTAGATAAAATGTACCTTTGAAAAACTGTAACTGTAGTTAAGACATCAAATCGGTAAAGCCTAGGGTTTCGGATATAGGTAAGAATACGAAATTCTTGAAAACAAGCTTTCTTTCTACTTTTAAATTTCATGAAGGAAATCTAGACTCAGAAACGTTGATCTTGCTACTGTTTTTATTCCAGGAAATAAATAGGAGGTGAGCGGTATTTCCCTAAATATCTTACTGAGCAAATTGGATTACCGCTCAGCTGCTTTTTACTAAAAAGCTAAATAGTTTGTTATTTTATTCTTATTATTTTTTCAGGAGTCCCAGTATTACCTATGTTATTATTTTTCCATTGTTTTGTTTTATTCTTTTATTGTAAATAGTATATTTTTGGCCTCATTTTTACAATCGCTAATATAATACCGCATCTATCTCTCTTTGACCACAGTTACGGAGCTTATGACATCACTAGTCTGCATCTTTACATCGATCACAGATAGTGTCGACTCTGTATTGACAACTTGTGTCTTGAGGGAGCTCTTATCATCGTGTATTATGAATATTGATCAATATGTATACATGTAGTCGCTTTAATCGCTTGAATAACCGTTATTTTTTACATGGCATACTATACTATTGCAGATTTTATGTTATTATCTTTGCTGAAACTTAATTCCTACACAGACAAGAATATGTAATAAAAAGGAACTGTAAATAATTTTACCGTAGCCCGTTTCTACAGTACCAATAGTTTCCTGACATAACCTAATAAAATACATTTACGAGTAGATAATCTAATAAGGCAGAGTCGTACCCGATTTAAATAAAGACAATTTAAGATTATTTAGATATAAACATCGCGAAATTTTGTGTGAAAATTAAGATCTATCGAATTACCTATTTATAGTGATATACATAGACTCCTAATGTGCTCAGATTTTGTTAGGTATAACTAATTATTTTTGTAAAAATATAATGCATAAAAATGCACATTAGTCAAGTTTGCAAATACAGTATTGAGTCGCTTACTCGCCTTAAAATAGATGATTTATGTAGTAATTAAAATTTTATATAATAGCTAGTTTTATCCTAACGTAGAAATTCCGCTCGCGTTGATGTCGATTATCGGGACATTTACGCTCATATTTGAATAACTTGCTCATCCAACGAGGGTAAGATAATTAATCGAATTAAAAAGTAGATACCTTTACGTCATATTTTATCCGAAGACACGCCAAATTTAAAGCTTATTACAATGACTTTTTAGCTGGGGTCTCAAAGTTTTCAAGTACAGAGGCTCTACGAGCTTTGTGTTATAGAATAGAATAGAATAATATTTATTTTCATATAAATTACATCCATATTGTTAGTAAACTTACATCTTTGTTAGTATTTACTACGAAAACTCTGAATTATTTTTGAAAAACATAAGGGCGCCTTCAAATTTGCCGCTAAGTGTCGCGCGGAGGCAGCGCGACTGCAGCGCTGCGGTTGCGCTGTTTTGTAAATTCATAGAGATAAAAAACGCGCGACTGCAGCGCTACGCCCGCGCTGCGTCCCCGCATTCGTTCATCGATCGACTAGTGTTGTTTAGCCTACTTTTTCTTTTTAATAGTAACACTAAGAGCAGTGTATTTTCGTCTGAGTCCATCGTAAAACTAAAACACAACACTACCATTCTCAAACCTAGCGACGGTAGCGCGACCGCAGCGCTGCAGTCGCGCTGCCTCCGCGCGACACTTAGCGGCAAATTTGAAGGCGCCCTAACTGCAGTTTAGACATAAAAACACACCTATCTATGGGATTAGTAGAATTACCAATTAAATTGTGAATATATTACAAACTCCATACAAAAAGCTGTTACAAAATAAAATATAAACATCGTATTTAATAAAATAAAATTCTTTAACAAAAACTAGTTTCCCCATTACAGAGTAACCCTTTACACAGTAAAATTGCCAGTTTGCAAATTATATGTTTATACATGAAATATATGAAAGTTGGGCAACCTACCTGCATTAATCTTCTCAGCGTGATAACCAGTTCTTATTCTTATCATAATTTTGTGACGGTACGTTACGATACTGTGTACACAATAATTATTCTATATGAACACGCTAATGAATTAATTATTGTTCTATTTATAATTTAATTACGATAATTGTCATGCTATTACTTTGATTTAATTATTTTTTTGTTTTGTTAAATCACGCATTAGGATTATATGTATAGATTATTTACTAACTGCTACACATGACATCAATCCCATAAATAACATTGAAAAAATGTCAGTCTGCCTGTTTGATTGTTCGAAAAGATAAAGACAATGGAAAAAATTGGTACTCGAGACGGGACTCGAACCCTCCAAAATTCGAAAATATGTGTGATTGTTGTTTTAAAATAATGATATTATATAACAGATACTATCAAAAGGAACTTAACAAAAAAACTTTTCACAAGAAAGCCACGGGTAACATCATAAGTAAACGAAACAATATTAAATCACACTATCGGTATGTCAACTTACACCCCTAATCATATCAATCGTAGAGTGTTGAAAAAGTCGCCTAGTAGTCGAAACTTGTCTAAACGCAATAATCACAGATATTTACCAAACTAGTGACGGATTAGGATTAATATCATCACTTCATAATATCAAAGGTGTTATAAAAGTCGACTAGAGTCCCCTACTCTACAAGAAGTACTTTAAGACTCCATCTACCTAACTATTAGTAGGCCTAGTTTACCTCCACAAACATATAATATATCTAATTTTATTATGCATTCAGGTTTAGTTTTTCCAAAGAAATTAAAGGTTACTTTTCCCCCGTCATTATTGCGTAAATACACAATACTTTTAACGTTTTTTATCTTACTTTTAAATACTTTTATAGTATCACCTGGGCCTCCTGCTGCTCAATGGCGGCATCTTAGATATATTTCCGTTAATGGTTGACATTTTCTAGCCGATTGTCATACAAATTGAATGTATAAAATTGTCATTAATTACATTGTTCACTAAACAGTTTTATTTAATGAGACGGTAAGAGTAAAAGATAAGTTTTTAAAAGAATTAAAAGGGTACCTACTTAGGTAATCAATTGGTTATAAGTACAAATTGTTTTTAAGTATCCTTTTTTAGTAAAAGGGTACTTTTTTCTTCTACTTTGAGTAATGTTACATGTTTGTTGTTTATGGAAATGGTTGGAATACCGCGTCTTTTTTGATTGATGGATTAATGTGCTATAGTGATATTGTTAAGTGAAGGCAGAAGTCTTGCAAAAACTTAAAGTAAGTGGATTAAACATACATTTATGTTATTGATAAAATATGGTTTAAGTTTTAATAGGGTAGCTTTTTACTTGTCCATATTGAAATACTTACAAATTCGTTTTCATAACCAGTTGTAAACTAACTTCGTATCGTTATTTACGGTAGATAATGTGACTTTTTCGTGATAAGATGAATATCTGCGGCAGATACCTTAGGAACTTTTCGCAGACATAGTAATTACAGACTTTGTAATCTTTATTTAACAATATTTAATTATACTCTTACTATCTTACTTTATTTATTCTAGTCAAATAATAGAAACAATCTCCGTGTGGTGACGGTCTCCGTGTGGTGACGGAGTAAGAATACAATATGTCACCACTCCCATCTCATCGCATGGGTGTCGTAGCAACCGAATAAGGGACTATCCGTGAATATTATCTTTACGAAATAAAAAGAAGAAAAACTTGAAATTAAACCCTAAGTATACTAATCCGTCTGGCCAGCGTGGTGTTAATAGGCCAAGTATCCCTTCATTACGGGAGGAGGCCTGTACCTACAGAGGAACATTAATAGTATGATGATGAAATAATACAAACTGCGAAAACGTTTGTCACCCAGGCAACGTACATTATTTGTAGGTTTAAATAATAATTAATTGATAGAAATTAAATTATTGGTTTTTCAAAAGTAAATCTAACAAAAACAATTTAAAATGTCTCATCTTAATTTAAATATTATTTGCCTCGCCTACTAATAGCTCATAATAAAAAAGGTTTAAGTACCACTCGAGTCTGCACTGAGCCCTCAAACTCGAGTATCATCAGCCCCCGTTTAATTAGTTACACAATCAACTTTCCAACTTTCATGGAAATAAAATTTCACGGCTAATTATCACTTTTGTGCGTAATATTTTTTTTGCCGACACTATACGTGTCAACACCATAATTCACGGGTTTAATAATACGCCGGCGGTCCTTCCACATTATTCTTAAGCGAAGATGCGCAAAAGTACGATATTTTAATGTTGGGTCCAAGTTTTTGATCAGAGCGAAGTAGCTTTAAGTTAGAGGTATAGCAATTCTTTTCAGTAAAAGATTCATTGTAAGTGATAACTATGGCCTCTCTCATAATGTAAGTACGTTAAAAACAATATTTTTTACTCCTTTTTTTTGATCTAGCAATTTTTTTCCATATGAAATTGGAAACTGCATTTTTAGCAAAACAAGCTCATTGCCCTGCCGTCCAGTCAAGTCCTTCCAAAGGCATCCTGCGTAAAGGGCTAGTTGCTTATAATTTAGGTACATATCATCTATGTAATTTTGTTTCGGGCCACCTCCTTAAATTTAATTTACTTGTTTTCGTATAGACCAAATGTTCCATTGTCTTTCTTCTTTTTTTTTGTAGGTATTTATATGCAATTCAACAACCACTATTTGAAAACCCGCTCGCGGCCGTCACTCACACCGCACTGCAACGCAACCGTTCATTAAGTTACGCGTTTCGGATAATTACGTACTGATAAACCAAGCAAATTGTTCGCGAATTATCTTCATGGGGCGTGTGTGATGAATATCATCTTGTGTTCCCAAAAAAAAAACCTTTTTTACATACAAATTGTCACTGTAATTGCGTAGTGTTAATTATACAGTTATTTTGAAAGTTTTATGATGTATTCAATGTGTACATCATTACGATTGGAGTATGTGAAACATATGACATTAAACGTAATTGCTAGAAATTGTTACTTGGTAATACTCATTTGCTTGTAAGTGCTTGCTAAGGGTGCTTCTGTAGCAAGCACTACTGGTGCTTCTGTAAATCAGTTCAGAATCCCTTGATTATTCCTCATGATTAAATACATTCATTGACCCACGTGTAGTAAAAACCGACTAAGGGGCTATCCGTAAATATTATCTTTACGTAAGAAGGAAAACTTGAAATTAAACCTATACCCATCCAATTGGCCAGCGTGGTATTAGTAGGCCAAGTATCCCTCCGTCACTGGAGGAGGCCCGTCCTTGCAGTGGGACATTAATGGGCTGTTATGATGATTGACCCACATGGATATAATGGGTACAAGATAAGTAATAAACATAATTATTCATGTTTGTTAATACTTACTTATTATTATGTATTCCTCAGACTTAGGGCCAGATTCAGAGCCCGCACTTTGTCTTTATTTTAGCAAAGTCTAGTTATTATCTCTGAATTTGAACAACATTAAAGTAATTTTTCGCATGAAAAAGTTTACTTTCATTATTTATTACTACAAAGTAAACTTTTCATGCGAAAAATTTTTAGTTCGGTAGCAAGTTACATGTTCATTTACTTCTGATTTTATAATCCTCTTACAAAACTTGAACCTTTAAATCTTTATTTGTTAAAAATTTTACTTTTATCATAAGCCGATTTCAATCTGTTATTGAACACAGCTTTTTACATTAATTTTTATTACACGATTTGTCTGCAAAATAAACCGATATAACTGTACAATATGACCGTAACTAAATGAAATTTGTGATCTATACGCGTACTAATAAAACCTCTTTCGAGAATCCACAAGTAATAGCTGGTCAGCGTCAAAATTACGCGTCAATCATCGGATACTCGTCTTGGAACCAATTATAGTGACACGTTAAGAATCAGGTCGAAAAATCTCTAGGAAAACATCAAATTAAAATACATCTTATTACTTTAAAATAAAGTTCAAAATATTTTACCCTATACTTAAGTTAAAATTGTTTGCACGAAAATCGCGATCGTATGTTCTTTATGTTCTCTGTTTACTTTAAACCAGCCCATGTTAATTATCGCATCCAATTTGATTTTATGCACTCTCCTGTCTCCATCTTTCTCTGTCAATCGTGATATGAAAGGGAGCGCACAAAAAGTGATACATATAAATCGACAATGTAAAATTTTACGATATAATCGCAGCAAATTTGGCAGAGGCTCGGTGCGGTGTTACAATGCGTTAACATTCCGTTTGTATTGTGGCTTCCGGTTTTACCACAGAATTAAATGATAGTTATGGTTTGTGTAAACAGTTGAATATTCGATGTTTTCTGTATTTGGAGGAAATAAGTAGATTTAATAATATGATGTTCTGTCGAAATTATTTTGTAATGTGTTTGTTTTTGTTCGATAATTGTTTCTTTAGTAATGTAAACTGTACTTATGTCGTTACAATATATTAAATAATAACATGGGAAATAATTTAAAAGTGCTTTCTGAATAACAAGTAAGATAGAAGTTGAATTGTAACTATTATATTCACTAGATTATACACAGCTAAATATTACTGTTATAACGACGCGGCGCGGCTACGTCTGCCATAGGGTGTCGTACTCTGCAGCCGAGTAATAGACGTCTACTTAACAGTTAGTATTTGTAGTAAAAAAGGAAAACTTGCAACTAAACCCTGCTTGTTCTATAGTTGAGATCACTGCCGATATACGAAGAAGGCTTGTTCTCGCAGGCTTCTATGATGACATGATGAACGAATAAAAAGTTTGCCGCACCACTCACGGCGTCACAGTCATAACCTGTATGTTCGGAGGCAGTCTAACAATTACTAACACCTATATCCATTGAACTAAAGATATATTACACTAGTTCATACACCCTACATACATTTAGCGTAACAATTACACAAAATCAAATAGAAATTATCATACATTATCCTTTGTAAACCTTACGCTATTATACACAAGAATAAATGATGAAAATAGTATTAAATCATATAATACAAGCGAATCTCTGTGAAATGGTTATAATAAATAACTATACAATATATATTATAATATAATACAGTATTTAGGTTTATTACAAATGGCGTCGCTTTACCGTGGTCATGCTTTGTCGTATGCGTAGCATTGTGTCCCGTGTATACCGGCACTTATGATGATAAATGTGGACCTACGTTGAACGCCGAGGTACTGTATGCAAATAAAGTTTCTTGATTAGTTTTGTAATTTTGAAAAGTTTTTGTAAATTAATTTTTAAAGGTAAAAAGTTATTGTACTTGTATTAAAAATTATTCACGAAAATTATTTAATTATTTTGGTGTAGTAAGAGTAACCAAGCGAGAATTCTAATGCTCCATGCATAGACACCGTTGAAACTGAAATAACACTGATTTTGTCTCCACGAAAAGAATAGGAACCTACCTGCTGACCATATTTTATAATCATCACGTTAGTAGCACAGCAGTGACTGTAACAAAAACACTGACAGACTGTAAACAGTAACAAATACAGGTAAAACAACCGGGTTGTTTTTCAAGAAAGGTACTCCTTCTACTTTTAAAGATGGTTAAATATAGTATGACTTATACATCAGACGTATACATTAGTGCTAAACGCAATCTTTTTAAGTAATAATATTATTATCAAAATTACCTACAATCACGTATAAAATAATTTACTTTCACATTAAATATATCCATTTACCCCCGTTAGCATTTAAAAACGTAACCGGAGTTTAAAACAAAATACCCTCTTAATCCCTTACTGAGTCTGAATATACTTTGTGTCCATTAATGTTTTGTTTCCTAAAAACAGATTAAGGTTGAGAGTGGGACATGTTTTAACCCGCTTTTAGATCTTAAATCGTACCCTACTTTATTTAAGACTGCTAAGGATGTATATCCTAGAAATACCCGAAATCCTGACAAAATTGTAATACCAAGAGTACCAAAAACGACTATGTACCAAAAGAATTGTTATGTTATGTGTGGACGGGTATTTAATAGAATTCCAAAAGAAATAAGTTGTCTTCCTAACCATGCTTTCGGTAAAAAATTAAAGATGTGGTTAATTGAGAAATGTTTTTATTCTGTGTCAGAGTTGTTTAATGGCAAAGATACTTAGGGGGAGATTTAACTTTATTCATTTAATATTGTAATGTGTCAATTTAATTTACTTTTTATAATATGTCAATAATATTTATATCAATGTTGGAATGTGAATTTAATAAATTATTATTATAAGAATTTTTTGTGTTATTATTTTCTTGTTAAATATTTAGATTTTTTAATTCAGTGTATCATATTTGTACGTCGCTGTGCGGCAAAATGTAATGGATCATTATTTATCTGAAATACCATCTAAATGTAACTACATTTTATACAAATAAATATTATTCTATTCTATTCTATTCTATTCTATTCTAAATACCTTTTACTGAAATTTATTTACGTCAAATTTTATGATAGCTACGTTTCATTTAGGGCGTTATTGGGTCTTATGTAATGAGGTACCTGAAAGTTTATTTTACTGGGTATTATTTTAAAATATATTATTAATACTTACCTACACCTAATTACTCAATTGACTAAAAACATGAAAATGGTGAATTTGATAAACCTATTACATATTTGTAATTGCCAAGAGAAAAGTTGAATCAGCTATAGTTTTATTACAAAAAAAACAAACTCCAAAACCTAGAGATGAAGGAAAATGCCTCTTTTTGTAGGAGGTCTGTTCATATATCAAAATATAAGTAGAAATATTACATTGCAACAATGCTTTTGATCAATTTACATCATTGAAAGTATTAAATAAAAAATATAATAATATATTTGTTGTCTGTCGGTACACGTGCATTGATATGAATAGTTTTTTGTTAAAAGTGAACCATATATTTTCGGAGGTGACCACAAGGCTTACAATATATTAATAATCTTGAACTTAGCTTTGCGTTAGCCTAATCTTCTTTTTACTTACTCTTATGCCCGATTTACACATCGACAAGTACAGTGGCGAGTTAAGTAGTAAGTTGCTGATTAAGTTGATTTAAATAGATCTCCATTTTATTTTTTGGCAAGTTAAGTTGGCGAGACGCGAGAGAGGGGGTTACTTCGTACTTAAGTCGCCAAAAAATAGGATGGAGATCTATTTAAATCAACTTAATCTTAAAATACTACTTAACTCGCCACTGTACTTGTCGATGTGTAAATCGGGCTTTACCAACTACATGTATTAGTTTAATTTCTCTCAAATCCATCTCCTTCTTCATGGTTTTTGAACTAAGTATTGCAAGTGCTTGCGTGAACCCAAGTACGAGTTTTTCATACTATTTGTTAAATATAAATAAAATATTCTTCACACATTCACACAACCCCATCTAGTCCTAAATTAAGCAAAGCTTGTACTATGGGTACTAGTGGTACTAGACGTATAAACATACTTAAATATTTTTTTTTTAAATACATACACTTTATACCCAGAAAACACCTACACCAATGCAAACAATCATGTTCATGCACACAAAGATTTGCATTGAGCGGGAATCGTAACCGAGACCTCTGCGTAGCAGTCATGTTATATAACCACTACAACACAGAGGTCGTCAAAAAATAAGATTTACTTTCATCATCATCACATCAACCTGTGGACGTCCACTGCTAGACATAGATCTCTTACAAACATTTCTACCTTGCGCGGTCTTGTGCCAAAGTTTCCGAAACTTTATTTAAAAAAAAAATATTAAAATTGTAAGAATATTTGTTTTTTTTTGTAATGTAACTTATAAATTGTATTTTCAGGTTAGTGAAGAATATCAGACATCAAAAAGGTCTGTGAGATTGAATGATTGTGTTATTATAAAAAAAATATTTGCATGTAATAATTCTAAAAAAGCAATGCCTTATAACATTTTTGATTCATTTTTCGTAATGTTTTCTGCCTTGTCTATTAGTAATAATTAAACAAAATTAATAATCTGTTTGCTTTCAATCTAACTAATCTAATATCTACTATATAAAAATAAGTAGGGTTTTCCTTCCTGACGCTATAACTCCAGAACGCACGAGCCGATTTCCATGGTTTTGCATTCGTTGCAAAGGTCTCGGGCTCCGTGAGGTTTATAGCAAAAAAAATTCAACAAAAAAGGGGGAAAATAATGCCCGTGCGAAGCTGGGAGGGGCCGCTAGTTTCTAATAAAATAAGTTTTTTTGCAAATCTACTAAAAATTTAAATATTTTAGATTTTGTGAGTGTTGTTGTACTAATTTTAATCATTATTGTATTAGCACTATGTTTATCGACATGTAGGTATTTTTAATTCACGTGTTTACTTTGTCATGGTGAACCGGCTTATTAAAAAGAAGTTCGTAATCTAAACTTCAGAAAGGGCAAGTGTTGAGGGCACCCGGACACGACAATCTATAAGTACTTCTATACTAATATTATAAAGAGGTACAGTTAGTGTGTTTGTGACGTTGTAAGGGGTAATCTCTGGATCTAATGAACCGATTTAAAAAAATATTTCTGTGTTGAATAGTCAATTTAACGAGGATTAAGAGTGGAGCAGTAATGAAATATGTTTAAAAAAGGGACGCGTTTTTTACGCCGTCCAACGAAGTGGGTACGGGTCAGCTAGTCATTTATAAAGATATGTATGAATCGAAGCAAAGCAAGTTTTTAAGGATCGTACATGGCTTTCAGAAGTCTCTTCTTCTGAAGTAGTACTCGCACCTCATAACCTAAATACCCACAGACACATTATCATGCAATAAAAAAGTAAAAAGCACATTAAAACTCTAGGGATACCCTGCGTGTAAGAAAATAACGTCATTTATTAGTGAGATGTGTTCTTGTATTCAAATTATCTTTCATCTCGCTTTCATCGCGACTGTACCCTGACACACTTTATACTTTACTTATGATATTGACAGCATAATCAGACCTACCAATTATTTAAATATCTAAGACTTGCAGGGACATAATTCGTGTCATCCTTCAAAATAGGCAACGAAAATAAAGGTATGTAGGAATGTAGACGAAGAAAATCATATTTGTACTTGGCACTGAATAATTTCTGCCAACCCTTAATGCAAGAAAGGTGTTAGTTTATGTATGTTTGTATCTTTAATTTGCTTGACGTTTCGTCACAGGTTGCACTGGCCGTGATCGCAATTATTAGTATTATCGATTTGAAGTAACCGTAACCTAAATTCTTTCATACATATTATCATGCAATAAGAAAGTTAAAAAGCACATTAAAACTCTAGGGATACCCGCCGTGTAAGAAAATAACGTCATTTATTAGTAAGATGTGTTCTTGTATTCAAATTATCTTTCATCTCGCTTTCATCGCGACTGTACCGTGACACACTTTATACTTTACTGATCATATTGACAGCATCATCAGACCTACCAATTATTTAAATATGTTTTACGGATGTAAGCCTTTTTATTATTGATTTTTTTATGTTAAGTTTTGCTGTGTGATGGGAGATATCGAAAAGAAATAAAATGAGTTAAAAATATACGTATGACCTTTGTCAGGGGCGTAGTGGTAGCTAGTGCTGGAATGGTGCAAATCCTTGTGTGAATAAAGATAATAGGTGTTCTCTGGTTGATATCTATGTCATCATCATTATAACAGCCCATTAAAGTCCCGCTGCAGGGACGGGCCTCCTCCCGCGACGGAGGGATACTTGGCTTACTAGTACCACGCTGGCCAGACGGATTGGTATAGGGTTTAATTTCAAGTTTTCCTTCTTTTTATTTAGTAAAGATAATATTCAAGGATAGCCCCTTAGTCGGTTTTTATTGTATATTTACTCCGTCACCACACGGAGTATATCTATGTATTTCTATTATATCATTGATTTTAAAAAAATATGTTCATTTCATGTCTAGTATCCATAGTACAAGCTCTGCTTAGTTTAGGACTAGATGATGTTGTGGAGCCTTCTCATAAATTGGACTTATTAGTAGTATGTAGTCATATTAGTAGGCCAAATTTACTTACATCACAACAGAAGCCTAGTCCGTCATTTAAAAAAAACATATTTAACGAATAAGTAAGTTGATATTCTCACATCTGTCCCATATAAGTCCAATTAGGATATAACTCGGAGTATTTAAAATGCGCGGTAATGGTGGCGCTTGCTCAGATCAAGGCTCGCAATTACATCGTTATCTGGGTCGACGCCGTGCGACTGCACTTGTAAGTTACAATAACATTTAGTTAGTTTATTTAATTTAAATGTGGTGCTGGTTATAGCGCCGATTACACTTGACTACATGTAGTCTCCTACATAAGGACGTCCTAACTTTTTAGTGTTAGGACGTTCTGTTTACAGTGTCCTACATGTGATTACACTAGACTACATGTAGTCTCCTACATGATGTATTTGACTTCATGTAGTCAAGTGTAATCGGCGCTTAAGATTTAGTTGGTTTATTAGTTTATTTCATTTTAATGTGGTCTTGGTTATGTCATGTTAAAATGTCTTTTGTTGGTTTATCTATGTTGCATTGCACAGATGGGTCATCTATACTAATATTATAAAGAGGTAAAGTTTGTGTGTTTGTAACGTTGTAGGGGAAAATCTCTGGATCTACTGCACCGATTTTAAAAAAATTCTTTTTGTGTTGAATAGTCCATTTATCGGAAAGTGTCGTTGGCTATATAGTATCACGCTATGACTAATAGGAGTGGAGCAGTAATGAAATATGTTTAAAAAAGGGACGTGTTTTTTTCGCCGCCCAACGAAGTGGGCACGGGTTAGCTAGTCTGAAATGGTGTAAGACACTTCGCTTACTTGTACCACGTTAGTCTGATCGATTGGACTTTAGGTACGTCCGGTTTGTCAGTTAATTCGTCTAACAAAGTTCTAAAATATGACGCAAAACCTGATAGATAGAAATAACTGACTAAGATAGTTTGGACAAAACCTGGCACGTTCGCGGCTAAAAGAGAAACCGCGAAGGTTTTAGTTTGTAGACCGCAGATGCTATCTTTAGGACTCCGACACACACCCCCACCTGGGTCATAGAGTAGAGGCCCTCATTGGAAAAGGTTTTCTACGTCAACAAAATAAAATAAAAGAAGCTCCGTGTAGTAGGAAGAATACAATATGTCACCACCCCATCTCATCCCATGGGTGTCGTAAAAACCGACTAAAGGACTATCCGTGAATATTATCATTATGAAATAAAAAGAAAGAAACTTGAAATTAAACCCTATACCAATCCGTCAGGCCAGCGTGGTATTAGTAAGCCAAGTATCCCTCCGTCACATGGGAGGAGGCCCGTCGCTGCAGTGGGACATTAATGGGCTGTCATGATGATGAAAATAAAAGAAAACCACATTTACCCTAATAGACTGTTACAATATTAACTTAATATCACATTAAGTTCATATAACTTATCCATTTAATAACGATGTCGTTTAAGAAATAAACACCCCTATAATGTGATTACAAATAGCGTAACAGATATATAGTTATTTTTATTACACATGTTATTGAAAAAGAAACCTTTTAACGGAAAATTTAATAGTCATTAGAATAAAATTATAATTAATTTTCTATGTACAACCACCTGCTATGCAGGCTTTAAAACACCCTACGATAAATTCCCATCTTGACAGTTGGTTTGTGTTTATGGTAAACTCAACTAAATTATTCAATAAAATATATTTTTCAAAATACAGTAGCTTGTATGAAATATTGAGAATGTATGTAAATAATGTTAAATATTTGTTTTTTTAGTTACACTGTATGTAAGCTGGTTTTCATTGAAATTTTATTTGTGTTCTTAGGTTGAGAATTTGAAGCTATATTTCCTTGTCTTGGATCTCATATTATATTAACCAAGAAATCCACAGGATTTTGTTTTTTATTTACAAAGATCCGTGTTCTGTGGCGCGGGTTGGGAGAGGGAGGCCTATGTCCAGCAGTAGACTGCAATATGCTAGTTAATTGACTAGAAGGATCCTATGGATCTTTCTCGTTATAGGATCTTCCAAACATCCATCCATTAGCCAATAGACAGCCACTGGTGGACATAGGTATCGTCCAAATATCTCCACCTTCTGCGATCCTGTACCTTCCTTATCCATCGGTGTTCCCCCATCTTAACTAAGTCATAGGAACTTATTGTAACAAGAAATACGAATCGTAATTCTTACTTTCAAACTTTATGAATCATATAAACTCCGAATTTATATACACAATCTATTTACTGCCTCCACGTCACTAATCCTTACCCATAATATGTTTTTCTGACAAAAACATATCGCTTTTTCGCAAAACATATTTAGTTAGCTCAGTGTTGAAGCAAATGACTCTAATTTGTTTTACTGTATATGTTTTTGGGTTATTCGGATGTTATTGTCATCTTAACTTACTTTCAGATAAATATGTTATTACTTTACGAATTTATTACTTTATTTACTTTCCATATTTGAATTTCAAGTATCGTTATTCGGATTATTTGATTGATATATTTTAGTTGATTGTTTACGTAAGTTATTATTCAATTTTTTTGAAAAAATAAATAACAAAAACAGTTAAATAAAATCAATAATATTTTTATGAGAAATCAAATGGGTAAGGGTTAATCAAATAATTAAAATTGTATTTTTTCTAAGTTTTGAAATGAAATAATTCGAAACATGAAGTAAGAAGAAAGTAAAAAATATGTTTGATGAAACAAACTTTCACAAACTAAAAGTTTAAAAAACACTTATTTAGGTACTACTTTATAATACTTTTATTAATTTCTATTACGTACGTTTTTGGTAGAATATGTAAAAGAGTTTTCAAACAATTAAATCAAGAAAAAAGAGTCGAAAATAAGTCTCTATTACTTTTAGGTTTCAGTGATACTAGGTGTCCCTTAATTTCTAAAGGAAACCCGTTCCCTAAGTTGGAACGGGTTTCCAACATTAAAACAAACAATGATACTGAAAAGAGATGGTAATGTTTATTTTATCAACAACTTTGTATTTACATTATATCTCATTGGTTATATTCGTGACTCGCAATAATAAAACAAGTAATATACTGATTGAAGTTACTTTATTAACGTAACGAAGAATATTTATTGTTTAAGCTTAAGTTCAATAAATGTTATGGCCAAATTATACACGGTATAAATTGATCTTTATGAAGCATGTTCAAATTATTATTTAAACGATTTTCAATGTATGAGCTTTAATTAAAATGATTTTGTTTAATTTGCCAAGTAGGTACTTTAATAATAATAATCAATTGACCCACTGTAGGGGCAAGCTTTTCTCTAGTTAAGAGCGTTTACAGGGCTGAAAAACATTTAAAGTGTTGAGAGTGTGTTATACAAATACTTTATTGCCTTTTCTGAAAACTCTGTTATCAACATTTAACATTATTGATCATTATTGATTGCGAATTATGATTTTTTTTCTATTGCCGGCGCTAGTAAGCCACGTAGGCCTCTACGTGGCAATAGTGTCATCAGTTACTTAAGAGCAACAATATACGAGTATAATCAATCTGCCTCTTACTCTACGATTTCTGCGCGTCTATTCTTCTCTTTGTTACCACTTCTACTCTACAGCCCGATTTACACATCGACAAGTGCGTTAAGTAATAAGTTGTTGATTAGGTTGATTTAAATAGATCTCCATCCTATTTTTTGACGAGTTAAGTACGAAGTAGCCCCGTCTCTCGCGTCTCGCCAACTTAACTCGCCAATGTGTAAATCGGGCTTAAAAGATGGCACAAAGATAGGTTTCAGTTCCGAGATGTAGGTACTATAAGTAGCATGCAAAAAACATTTTTTTTTGTATAATTGTGTCTAATAATAAAAGTTTAAAATCTGTATTCTTGTTTTCTTTCTTCCTGTATTACTCTTCCTTTTATATATTTAATTGCATGTTGATGCTTAACACCTATTCAATTTAATTTAAATAATTATCGAGTAAAGAAATATAACTAAGAGCTTTTAATACATTGTAACCACGAATTTAACGTTACTAAAGTAATTTAGCGCTGTAAATGGGGACCCTACTAATATGATGAATGCGAAAGTGAGTGTGTACGTTTGTCACTTCTTCACTCTTAAACAGCCAGACCAATTTGAATAAAATGTAATGGGAAGGAAGTTTACAACGTTGATTAACACCTACATCCCGCATATCAAAAGATAGAATTACTTTATTTAGCTACGTTTTTTAAATTATTTGTTTATGTAAAATACTTACCGAAATCTTTGAAAACGGAATCAATTCGCATATTTTGGAAATCCAGGATTTAAATTCCACGTAGGAAAATTATTTGTGTGAACTACAAGAAAAACTCCATTTTACTGCTGACCCTACCTATTGCATGATTGTGCAGTGCTTGCGATACAAGCTTCACGTACTAAACGTATGATTTTTTTTAAAATTATTGTTAATTTGGATGGATCGCAAAACTAACTCTTCTTTTAAAAACGATAATATTTAACATTGTCTTGATTTTCTTTGCTTGTCTAACATCTAACAATGTTTTTCTTATCTTTCCTACAGAATCTCGAATCTACGATCAAGAAGAGACTGTGCAAGGTAAGTGACTATTATCTGCTACTATTTTACTTTTTTCATATTTCATTTATTTATTTATTATTTTTATACGAAAACACAAGGCGGACTTAATGCATGTAGGCATTAACAAGTATTCAACCTTAGGGTTATGTAGAGAATAATATTTTCTAGAACAATTTATTTCGTATTTACTCGTAGTGTTATTAATTGTCTTAATGCGCTTCTCCAATTACTGATGGTTGGGCTTGAAAACCTCTTCTTATCTCTGACGAGTTGATACAGCATGATTTGAACCCTGAGATTCACAGAAGTAGACAAGCAAAGTAACCTGATTGAATAATTCCAATCACGACATATTTTCTATATTTTAGATTGCTTAAATAGATATTGTATAATGTAAAGGTACTAATATTATAAAGAGGTATAGTTTGTGTGTTTGTGACGTTAATCTATGGATCTAATGGAGCGATTTTAAAAATTCTTTCTGTGTTGAATAGTCCATTTATCGGGGAGTGTCATAGGATATACAGTGGTGGTCATATAATTAAGAACGCTGATAGAAAGGGAAGATTTTTAAAAACTAAGACGCAAAACTCGTTGCCTGCATTTTTTTTATTTCTCTCGGTATCGTAAATTTTTTCAATAACACCACTGTAGAGTACGTTCATACAGAGTATATTCTGATGGTAAACGATACGTAAGACGTCCCCCGAATACAGCATTCGACCCTAAGTATACCAAAGGTACTTTAACGCATGGTGGAGGAAATGTCAAAATTTGGGGGTGCTTTTCTGGACAAGGTGTTGGACCTGTAAAGTTGATAGAAGGTAATATGGACCAGTTCCAATACAGAAATATACTGGAAGAAACAATGTTACATTATGCTGAAGACGTTCTGCCGGTTATCTGGACATTCCAGCATGACAATGATCCAAAGCACACTGCACGCACCGTAAAGGATTTTCTAACAGCACAATCAGTTTCTGTCCTAGACTGGCCAGCTAATAGCCCAGATCTAAACCCAATAGAGAATTTGTGGTTCGAAGTAAAAAAAAAGGTTTTTAGAGGAATGGAATTGTATTTTTCTTGCGAAATGTCAAAAATTAATAGAATCTATGCCTCGCCGGTGTAGAGCAGTAATTAAAAGCCGTGGATATGCTATCAACTATTAATTTTAGTTACAAATGTATTCAAATGCTTTTTAAAACTTCCGCGCTACATTATTATTATATTTTTTGAAATGTAAGTGTCATACAAAATAATTTCCGAGTAGTGTATTAAATCGTTCTTAATTATTTGTCCAGCTTCAGTAATATTTGAATGTGTTACTTTGGTACAATAAAATAAATGGACAATTAAAAAAAAGGCGTATTTATTCTTTATTACTAAGACACGTTGCTCTATTAATATGACTATTTTATAACATAACTAGTTGCTTTTCAGAAGGTACACATCTCTGCGTATGACACGATTTACATGAAAAACTCCTAGAACTTCAAATCGTTCTTAATTATATGACCACAACTGTATATTTTCACGCTATGACTAAAAGCAGTGGAGCAGTAATGAAATATGTTTAAAAAAGGGACGCATTTTATTCGCCGTCCAACGAAGTGGGCACGGGCCAATTAGTTTTATTATATTTTTTGAGCCTTTTTAAAATAGTAAGGACTATTATTTAATTTTATAATATCACCCTATTGAAAAACTAGTTACTAGACAAAGATTTGTCACTAAAATAAGACATTTATAGTGATAAAAAGAATTAAACCTACATGAAACCCTCAGGCAAATCCTGACCGAAATCAACTAAAGACATTATCATTATACTATGATGTTATTATGAAATGTAGGTTCAAGTGCTTGAGCCCTTAGGCGAAGTTCTTCATAATGTAAGTGAAGGCAGGTGATAAAACATTATAGGTACACAGGTGGAATACTAGCTCTCAGCTTAATCGTTTCTTAGTAATAGATTATTTTGCATATAAATGAACCTAGGTATAGCTTGAAAATTTAGAAAAGACGAAAAAAAGTAAAGGGAAAAAATTGATACTCGAGTCTGCTATTCGAAGCTGCCAATTAGATGAAGTAATAGGTTAATTTTTATGTCATTTAATACAAAAAAATCTTATTAAGTAAACCATTCAATTATTAACACGTTCCCAGTGCAGTGTACCATATATGGTACACGTGCATTGTTTTACTATTTTGTTCCGCTGGCGGCACTGTGAAAGGGTTAAGATAATATGGAAAGTAAAGAAGGAAAAACTACTTGGGCCAACCCCTAGTAAATAGGATAAGGGCAGGCATAGAAGAGACAGAAGTAAACCATTCAATAGCAACATTAAAAAAGGTTTACTGCTGTGCGCCTAGATGGCATTGTCACAGTTCGATAAAAATTACAAAGGCTAATAGGTCTGTAGAAAGCAATAAGTTAATTTAGTTATCGAGACAAGGACTCGGGTGGCCTAGCATTCAATGGCGTCAGAGGCGTACTCTCCTAAGAGATGGGGTTGAATCCTTTCTTAAGTATTCATCATATCATAACAGCCCATTAATGTCCCACTGCAGGGACGGGCCTCCTCCTGTGACGGAGGGTCCACGCTGACCAGACGGATTGGTATAGGGTTTAATTTCAAGTTTTCCTTCTTTTTATATCGTAAAGATAGTAGTTACGGTTATTCCCTTAGTCGGTTTTTACGACACCCATGGGATGAGATGGGGTGGTGACATATTGTATTCTTACTCCGTCATCACAAGGATAAGTGTTTCTATTGTCTTTCTTCTGTTCGAAATAGATTATTTGTCATATAAACCCTTCAAGTCAATAGAAAAGGGGATTGTAATCATGTGGCTGTATGCCAGGAATACATAATGATATTACTAATCACTAAGATATCGCAATAGGTGTAAGATAAAAGCCTTGTGAGAAACATCTTACTCATTTGTTGAGCAAGCCTTTGTTTATGTTTATTTAGCTAAGGCAGATTTTGAATTTGACGACCTCGGTGCCGCGACGGTAGCGCAAGCGGCTGCCGTGCAAGAGGTTGTGGGTTCGATCCCCACGCAGGACAATAATTTGTGAGATCCACAAATTATTGTCCTGGTCTGGGTGTTCTTTGTGTCCGTTAATTGATGTTTGTAAAAGGTCCCCGCGACACAGGGCATGATCCCTAGTGCGGGAGTTGTCTTTTAAAAAAAAAAAAGGTTGAAGACTCTTGTATATGGCCTTAGTATAGTAGGAAAACGTATTGTTATTTGACGACTTCTGCGGAGTACGGGTTATAATATTGAAGCTACGAAGAGGTATCGGGTTCGATTCCCGCGCATTGCAAATCTTTGTATGCTGGGCTGGAACATGAGCTCCGCTTAGACCTCAGATGTATATTCTGAGGGATATGATTTTATATTGGCATAAGGTTTTACACTAATGTAGATATTAGTAACCAAAGTAATACATTACATATTATGCAGATTATGTAGAAAATACAGGTTTTCATTTAAGTTTAATATGAATAAGTTAAATAAGTTGTATATTAAAATGAATAGACAAATAAATCAAATCGCAACAAGTTAAAGAAATGTCCATCATATGTGACGTCATGGTAGGTAAATGTTGATATTTCAATAGATGCGCCCTTTGATGTCGATAATTGAGAGTTATTGCACTTTATACTGTGTAATGCTTATATTATCAATAAGTTGTGTAGAGCCAGGAGATAAGCGGCATAAAGTATCATGTAAATATTGTCAAAACATTTTGTCCTTTTTTTGGAAAAAGTAAACGATGAGGTTATAACACCCTTTATATTTTCGCTGTGATCCCTAGTATATCTGGTGATAGTGTACCTATTATTTAAAGCAAAATGATTGGCCGCAAGGAAAATCCTAGATATTGAAAGTAGCCTTGTATCATAAGAATTAATTTATTTAATGGTACTTCAACGACATCTCACTAGGACATAGATAAACAATAAATTACTAATAGTTTTAGGCATAGTCAGTTGGTCACTTACACTAGTACACAACTCTCACAGAAAGATAAAGGGACAAGTAAGATAGCATTTTGGAATTAAACTTATACAAATTAAGTTAAAAATTACATTTACAAAATATTTATCAGAAAATTTAGAATTGTTTTATTGAACTTAAAATTCATCCAATGTTATGTACAACAGTAGCCTATCAGAAACACTATCTATAATCTAACACTACGCCAGAAAACCAACACTCAGCTAGTTAACTATAATATGTATGTTCTCTCTGTTTTCATGGCCCCAGTAGTTTATTTATTCGCTACCGTGGAAGGTAGACGCAGTTACGTTATTTGTACAATATACGGTGATGTTTGTATTGTATATTATTGTTTATTAAATAACTTGAAGTTAAATCATATTTATTCATCAATAGGTTTTCTGAAGAAAAGAGAGTTAAGTTATTAAATACACTACCTTGTTCACTCTGTACATATATTTATCATCACATCTAATGATATTTAATCTAACACAAAATTTTGATCTAGATCAAGATTTTGTCAAACAATTACATGTCATCAATAAAACAATGTTTTATTAATCACTTCAAATTTCGTTTCTAAGACTCATGAAATCCCAGACAATACTTTACAGTTTTTTACCACTTAAATGTTTTAATATTAAATGAATGCTTGACACACAAATAAAGTACAATATTAACTTGATAAATACTTAAAATAAAATAGAATAATATTACTTTTATCTAAATCATTAACACTAATTTTATCAGAATTGCAAATTTTTACTAGTTCACTTCAACTTTTAGTTGATATCGTGAGAAACTTAGCCAAAATCCGGTAAAATTAATGCATCTATATAATATTTAAAATAGTCTAATCGGATCCCCAAACGACACTTAATGTGTTCATAGAAATTAATTAGTGCGCGCGTTTCTCACTAAGCGCATTATTTCGCCTGTCAACGTCAACCGTTACGCACAACCAGTCAGTGTAGATGCATCTTTATAATTAATCTCATCACTTTGTACACTAAATTATACAACCATCTTCAACAACACACCATCAAACCAATATTCGACTTTAAAACTAAAAGAATAAGAGCGACTTTTTAATTTATGTAAAGAATTCGAGCGGTTATTACAACTTTGGTGTATGCTAAACAATTTTTTTCCTTGCATATCATGTCAATCTTAATACGTAAGCAGTAAGGTTGAAATTTATAGTAGTTTTAAAATGTTATTTTTGTTTAATTTTTATAGATTATAACGATAGAGCAGTCGTAACGTAAATTGTCTGGTTATAAATATGGGTGTGTTGTAGGTATGTATGTAAATTGGTGGTTGCGTGTAATGTCTGGAACAAGTAGTTTATTTTATAGTTCATTTTTACATGAAAAGGGTGAAATAAAGGCTATATTTATGAATTAAGAGATATACATAGTCATATTTTAGTGCAAAGATAATATTGATTTGTGTGAAAGGCTGTCTCCGATTCAATAAACCTTTCAGCAATTTAATTTAAATATCATAGTTTTATTTTATGTTTTTACATATAATAATTATTAAACTTATTTATTGTAACGTGCAGGGTTGAAGTAAGAAACTTAATAATGATATTTTTTTTTATAAAGGGTTTATATGGCACATACATTTTAATAATAATTTGTAATAAGAATGTCATTTTTTTCTATTACACAAATCATAAACAATACACAATTAAAAAAAGTTTTCCTCCATCACTGGAAAGCGAAAAAAAGCGATATAAATATATAATAAGCAAGTGCTACAAATTGATTGTATGAAATAATTCCAAAAAAGTCCAGAATCACTCATTACTGTCACTAACTAATGATATTTTAAAGGATACGTTTACACATTCGTTTGTAACTGCTATATAAATTTGTCACCGTTAAACTCCCAGATAAGATACCAATACTAATAGCTAGATATAAATAAAATAAAAAACATGAAAAACCAATTAGCAACGTGTCTTGTTAACCAAGATGGCCGTACATTTTTCAAACTGTTACATCCTCGCCTGAAGCCATTCCGGAGATTTCTATCTCAAATCAATTATGTATGTGGATAATATCTTGACAAATTATTTAATCAACTCTCTCATCATTGTACTGATAAACTAATTCGGTTATCTTTTACAACTAAATAAGTGTTTATTGTATTAATAAAGCTTACTGTACTGAGCCTATTGAATTTCTAGACCGATTTTTTAGAGTTAAGGCTTGTACTGTAAGATACTATTCCTAACGCCGCAATGTCATGTATAAAAATACTCTATTAATTGAATGTACACCATTATTGTGTCATCATTTCAACCAATAGATATCCAGTACTGGACATAAACCACCTCCAAGCATTTCCACCTCGTGCTGATTGCACGCCTCCCTCATCCATCGGTTCCCAAATTGTTTATGTGGTAGGTCTTTTAAGGGTTATTAAAATTACTCACTAAGAAAGCCCACAAAACTTTAGACAATTTAACACAATCCCGAAATCACACATTACCCAAAACATCTAATTTCGCCTTTAATTTTCACACGTCGCAAAAGACGAGCTGATTTCGTCATAATGATTCTTATCATTAAAGTATACGGTACTACTTTCGCAAAACTATAATGCATAAGTTAAAACGATAAGGTGTTTCAGACATGCAGATGTTACGGGAGATGATAATCATTTGTGACCAATTGTCAAGTATTGTGTTACACTCAATATTGATGACAACTGATGGTGATGCTTCAGCTCGAATTATGATGGGTCTGTCTTAAAAGACGTTATACAAATTAAAGATAAAGATAACGGGGCAAAAGATGGTATCTAAAATTTATTAGAGGGTGTTCTGAACCTTAACATAATATCTTCAAAAGGTGTTGAATTGTGAATAATAGAGATAACTACATAGACTTTAAAATATGTTGCTTGTCAATGCTACTGTATCATTGACCAAAATTACCAAATTTAAAGTATGTATTTACCTGATGACATTATAAGTAAACTTAAAACGGCCCATGCCATCAACGAATGGTGAAATCATATAGGTACCTCTCAAAATTGTACAATCTTTCTTCTATTAGTTGCAGCGTCATATTAAAAAGTATGTGGGATTGTAATAAATTGTAAGAAAAAGATTGTCTTCCATTTTTAACAACATCATATTATTATAAGATCCAAAGAAGATGCCCTCTGCCAATTGCAACCACTGATAAACTCTCTCAATAAATGAGATGGCAAGTGAGCAACATATCAATAAATAATCCTCACACATTCACACATCGCCGCCTAGTCCCAAACTAAGCAAAGCTTGTACTATGGGTACTAGAAAACGTATAAACATACTTAAATACTTTTTTTTGTATATACATACATAATATACATAGAAAACACTCAGACCAATACAAACAATCATGTTCATGCACACAAAGATTTGCATTGAGCGGGAATCGAACCCTAGACCTCTGCGTAGCAGCCATGTAATATACCGACTGCCCCACAGAGGTTGTCAATTGCATAGGCAAGGTCTTTCTATAGATGAGTGGCCGCTTAGTGGGTGGTAAACAATAAATTCCATATTGTTAGTTCCTGTTCACTTAAAACCCAGTTTCTACACACCTGCAGGTATCGCACTGAGAAGCTAGTTAAGTTGACAAAAATATTTGCAGCTTAATTGCAAATGAATTATTAATTTGACATTGAAATGAAATGAAATGAAATACATCCCAGCCCTTTGAGACATGCCCAGAACAAATATTACACAGATTAGATAGATAATTCTTTATTGCACACCAACTTACATAAATACAGATTATACCAAGTCATGTATGTTTTGATTATTAACTAATACCTATATTTTAATTTGTTATTCTATTATATTTAATTAGGATTGAGAATAAAGCGTAGTGTCACAATTACTTTCATGCATGCTGTGACAACTTAAAATGTTGTACATTTGATTATGTTACCTTAGATATAGTATAGATGTAAGAAATAATGTAACAACTACTGTTTGTCCAATAAATAAATAAGTCTTATTATTTCAAAGACACCAAGCATATACGTTACTAAAAAGTATCTCAATCAGATCAAGATGAAACCAGTTATCATCTCAGTCTACACAAACTATGCAAGCACCATCATAGACATACTAAAACGTACAAATATTTTCACTCATATTACTATTAATTCCCTTAAAGTGCCATAAACACACCTTCAATACCATTAGTTGTGTGAAAATGCGAAACCTCATGATCCCTTACTTGGACGAAAACAATTACTAGCTACTCCGATGTCCAATCACAAGTTTGCTTTGCTAAGGTGCTATTAAATTTTTTTGTCGTCTTCATAACTGCTGTGTGCTAATTTGCGTCTATATCGTAAACAAGACGATGCGTTTAACGTTTTACCCAAGCAGTGCAACTCGGCGACAGAAATGTCGACACATTACCACCGAGTTAACGAGCCGACTCGTGCTCAGTGACGGGACTTGTTATCGATAAAAAGTGCACTATGAATATGAATTTATTTCGACGCTTCTGAAATATAATCGAGGCCTATCTTGATATACAATGTGATTTATTAAGTAACCCAGCATGGTTCGCACGCTACATATTTATGATTTGTAGTTTTGTGTCCATGCTTTTAAGATGTGAGAGACCACAGCTAAAAAGAAATTTATTGCCTTAAATATTTGCCATATTAAGTTATAATGGGATATAAATATGACGTGAGAATATTTTTAATGGTAGCTGTTCAATTTATAATTTGACACCTGGTAAAGCCTTTGTTAAAGTTATAAGCTTTTCTTAATATCATAATTTATTTTATCTGGAAGTCTGTCAAGAGCCATGCCATGTTTAATATTAGGTGTAGTGAGTTAAATTAAAGTACAGTAAAAGTCAATTTGGGTATATTAAAAATGCCTACTGTAAAATTCCAGGTTTTCATATGACAGACATTTTTAATTGTGATAACCAAAGATACAGTAGTGATATGATGTTCTAAATTCCAAATCACATAAAAACTTATAAGCCACCATCCCACAAATCAGAAACACTGAACATGAAAATAAAATGTCGACATTAAAAGCAACAAAACTACCGCTAACAAATCGGCTTGTTATCAGTCGATCGGTAGCAATAAGTCGTGGCATCGCATCTGTAAATATCGATATATAGTATCGACATACGATGACACGCGAGGCACAACACTAATTCAAAGTCGACACGCGACTTGCATGCTCCGTGTTCTGATATAATGTAACACTTCGGATAGTTCCGGAACTGGTTTTTGATAGCAAATATTAATAAATATTACGACGAAGATTTTGTTAATTACATAGTTCGAAAAAAAGTATGTCTTGTAGTCTATAGTACGAACTCTGCTTAGGTTGAACCTGGGAATCTGTGAGAAATATACTTAAAGGATAAATAATACACAGGAATATATAATTTTAATAATCGATTTGATTTTGTATTCATTTAATCCTGCTCAAAGACAGATAGTGTTCATAGGTCAAATTCGAAATAATGGTATTCGTAGCTGGAAGGTTAATTTGATCAAATCCCTAAATCTACCAGCAAGGTAGGCTTTATAGTTTTAAGGTAGCTGTGAGTTAGACATTTTCAATGATCGCATATCGGTAAACGGCGTTGGTACTATAAATTCATACAAATAAATCAAACCATCCAAGGCTAATCATCTTACTCGCTAAGCTTTCTTTCTTTTAAATTCGTTCATCATCTCTAAATTAGTTTTCATTTCTCTCTCCTCATATTACTCAGAATGACAAAAATAACGGACAAGATTGCCACATTGATGTAACAATAGCCAAACCACTTAACAAGCAATTTTTTTTCTCAACTAGCCTATAAGAACAGTTAAAATTTTTAATGAACTGAGAATGCCAAGTGTTTTCTCTTGAATGTAAGTCGTTTACAAACCATTGCAATTAAGAATGTATCACGATTACCTCCAAGGTGTCTCGGAGAACTCAGTAGAACCTGCAACTACCGTACAGTGACGTCACAAGACAAAGACAGCTATATGGAAAATTTATAGGTGTAAAAGAGACAGGGTATAGGTAAAAACAAGATTCCAAATACGGGGATCACATGTGACTAAATATCTGTTTAAATGATGATATCGTGTAATTATAAGTACGAAATTTTGTAAATTTAATCGTTTTTAGTATAGAATTTATTTTAGATTAAAATTGTGGATGTTTTACCCAATATATTGAGCAAAAGTGGATGTTTTCGAGACATGTGTGTCGTAGGATGTGTGTGTGCGAAGATGTCAGTGTGTCTGAGGTTTTTTTCGTAATGAAAAGTTCCACGTTAAGATTTCTAGATTGCCGTTATTGTTGTGTTTCTTTGATTAATGGTTGTGATTTTTATTAATTTTAGTTTTGCTGTTTTTACTGGCTGCGTTTGCGTTTATTTCGCAACTGAAATAAATCTGTTCTTGGCTCTAATGTTTACTAAATTTCAACAAAATCAACATTACATTATACTGTATGTATGTAAGAAATCAGTCATTTCTCTTTCTATATCAATGATGGATTTTAAATTGTTTATTGCCCCAAACCCCTGAAAGAGTTGTATTAGTGTCTTTACAAACCACAATAGTTTGTGAATCGAACAAAAAATGTCTTGCGTGGGTTATGAACCCACGACTACGTACTCGACCACTTTACTATTGAGGCACATACGCGACCACTACGTAAGATTCTTCTTCTCTCGAGTCGTAAGGCACACAATGCAGTACCATCGGTGGTCAAATGCAATCAGCCCAGAACTTGGCCACGGTGATTGGATTGTCAGTGGCGCTTATAAGGTCTTTTTCTGTGCAGCTTTCTGGGCACCTTGGACAGTTCGTAGGTGCGCCATTATTTGCTGATCTTCACCGCATTCACAGCAGCTACCTGATGAATTTGTCATGCTGCATTTCACCAGGTTTTGTTTGCAACAGTCTACCTGGGGCCTTAGGCGGTTAAGGGATCCGAACGGACCAGTTGAGATGGGGACCGGGTGGCAGGCGTTCCTTGTTCCACTTAGTTGGGTGGTGGGGCATGTTTACTACGTAAGATGATCTTGATGTTTCCACAAATCATTACAACTGCGACACTTTCACACATCATACTAGTACATGCGATCCTTTAAAATTATTATCAGTCATTTGATAAGGGAAAGTACAATAAATTGTAATGTAAAGTTAAATGCTTGATATCAGATCGTAACGTAACCAGTAGCAAGGTTCATTTGAGATTAATGTTTCTTTATCACGAAGGAGTTTTTAAATTATGTATACTTTCTTTAGCTTATGTATACTTTAGGGAAATTGTAAACATAATTAAACTGCCTTGATGGTTAAGTGGTCGCGGTAGCGCGGTAGCAGTAGGTTCAAGTTCGCTTTGCGTGCTTGAACATAATTCGGTATGTAAAGTTAAAGTTTACCTATGTCGATTCCCAAACCATTTCGAGATTTTAGATCGGTAAGGAATAAAAACATATTTTTAGCGGAATAAAAACATGTTATTATTTTTATTATTTGATCTGTAAATGACGTCATGCGTCCGATCAAATAATTCAGCCGTACGTATGACGCCATCACAAGTAAAACTTAAAATATTTATTAAAAAGAAACCACAAATACTCAAATAAAAACAATACCAAAGAAATCTTTACATATCGAATTGTTTGCATAGGTCTGGATGTATTCTCTCAGAGACTCCGCTCCTCTCAGTTTGGAACCAGATGACACTGTATGAATGAATACGTTCTTTACGTTAATTAACTTTCAATGCTTAAACAAACAAACTGATATCAGTTAATATAATCAAGTATAAACATGAATAATATTCATACATTTATAAGTTAGGCATAGGTTACACTGGCTTGTGATAATATCTGGCTCGTTGGTAAAGCTGTTGTGTATGCACTGCCGTGCAGCCCGATCCAGAGACCTTTTTAAGGTCGTCGGTCCACCTAGCTGGGGAGAGTCCTTCATTACGTTTGAATGTTATTTGGGTCCGTTATATTAGTGTTTGTAAAGACACAGGGCATAGTGCTGGTGCGGGATTTCTTTCAAAAAGAAACAAAAAAAAAGAGAATAATAATTATAATCAAGTATAAGTAAATATGAATAATATTCATAAATTTAAACATTAGGCATTGGTTACACTTGCGTGTGTCATGTCATGTTAATATGATGAATGCAATAAAATCATTTATAATCATACTTTATGAATATGTAAACCTCTTATTTAATGATTTAATAATTGTTTATATTAATAATTTACGTCGTTTTAATTATGTATATTGTGATGACAACTTAAAACTAAGTATTTCCTGATACCGTATTTTTATTGTGGCGTGTAGTGTTTTTACAAAACAGTTTTGCAGAGGCCTTGGGTTCGATTACTGCTGTAGGCATACATTTGTGTACAAGAATCTTTTGATCGGCGTGTTTTGTATGTTGTATAAAATGTATGTAGCCATCTGCCTCGTCAGAGGCAAGTTCGTAGGTTACCTCATTCATCATTTGCGGCTTCATTTTCGTTCAGCAGGACAGAAATAAATAGATTTCGAGGCAAAGAGTCGTTAAGCTATGTCCATGCACTTATCATAACCTAGTTCAGTAGAGAATACTGTTGCTGAAGTGACAATTAAGACTGTACTGTAGAGAAGTATATATGTAAAGTGAATAACTAAAGGTCTTTGCTAAAAACAAGGCGAAGATGAAGAAATCTCGTATAAAAAAGACCTTTCAAGACTGCTCCATGACCGTAAAGGTTTTATTTAGTAAACTAAAATACAATGGTAACCAATATCACATTGACACTTACCCCAAGTGAGAATATGCTTCAAGCGTTTATCTACAATAAAAGTTGGCTATTTCAACGACTAGAGGAAAACCGCGACTCGTAAAAATAGAATTAAAACGTCTGACTAAGTTATAGCTTAATTACTCATGTAACTTTATGTGTATATAATTGCTGTATTTATGCTATAATAAAACTCACAATTAAGGGCCTTGTCATCTGTATGCATATAGTGTACACTGTGCCTTATGCTCTAGGCGCCGCACTGTAGATCGCCTTCATAGAAACCGTTGGACGTGTAGTGAAAGTACTGAATGTCGATATACCTGCATCTAATATGTGTTTCACATAGAAGACACTCCAAACTTATGGGTTATTATAGTTTCAACCCCTAAAACTCTTGTGTATAGTATATACAAAGCTCGAACGATTAAATTTTAAACTCTTCTCAAAATGACCTCAGTCTTTGTAAATAATATTTGTAATGTTTGTGATGTTTTGAAGAAATAGTTTTCACAAAAACTGATTCATTACAGTATATTTATGTTTACGCGTCAATAATTTTTTGAAAAAGTATTATTTGTTGCCATTACGGCCTTGTTTAAAAAAGTAATAGAAACGTTTGATAAAATTAGTCTTATAATTTAAACCCGGGGAAACCTCGGGCTAAAAATACCTACAGTTAATAGTTAAAAATACATTAAATATTTCCCTAGAACATTATAGGTCCACATTCGTCCCCGTTTTCTTAAAAAACTAAAAATAAGTTTAACGCCTGTTCAATTTCTGAGCGCAAGTCGCTACTTGCAGTGTTACTATTAAGGCGAAAACAACCCGACTCGTGGTTACCCCGTTTTGTCATCCCAGGGTGACCACGAGGAATTTCAATACCACTATATGGCTGGTGGTAACCCTGCTAGTGAAGGGAATAATGATTAGTTGTGAAGAATAAAAATATTAGGTTGGGGTGAAAGTTTTTCGCATTTTTGTATGAAAGGTTTTCTTTTAGTTTATTTACATTACTACATATATATATATATATATATATACAGGGTGTCCCAAAACTCGACGTTAATTCGAAACCGGATGATAAGGCAAGTCATGCTGGTTATCAAAAAAATATTTAAAAAAATCTAAGTCGCATGGTTGTAAAGTTATAGGCCTTTGAAAAAAAACGCAAAAATGCCCACTTTGTGACACTCTTTTCCCTCCTGTGGTCACAAATCTTAACTTTTTCCAACTTTTTTTTTTGCTGTGTTACCCTGAATAGTGCCTCCTTAAATTCTAACAAATAATTTAAAACCACCTGGTCTAGTTTTCACATCAATAGGACTTATTTCTTAGAATAAAATTTATTATGAAAAAAATGTCCAGTTTGAACTGACTGTAGTGAAAAAAAAATGTACTACGCGAGTTTGGCAAGTTCCACCAAAAGTTGGCGCATTTAGTAAGGATTTGAAAATGGTATCATACTTGGTAAATTATTGCCGCTATCATGGACAAAAAAAATCTTTTTTGTAAAATTTAGGAGCCGATTCCAATGCTGAATGAGTTAAACTGCTAAGTAGTTGAGCCAGAAAGAGTCACCATATCAAGTGAAAAATAGTAGAAACAGTAGTATTAGTTGAAAGTGCCAAAAAGTACAGCCTATCGCAATTTTAAAAAGCCACGAGTTACACTCATTACATGCATGCAAATTATGCATGTTCATGTTGCTGTCTTTTTTAATGTTAAATAATCAGGCCAAAACTTTTTTTTTAAAAAAAGAGTCATCTCAGTACCTCTTCAATTTTGTCCGGGAAAATTTACTCGATGTTGGAAGTCCCCGGATACTAACGTTTGTACTCGCTGTACTAACGTGGTACGGGAGAAATCTGTGTGTTTTAAAAATACGATGGGTTGTATTTTTGGCACTTGTAACTAATACTACTGTTTCTACAACTTTTCACTTGATATGATGACTCTTTCCGGTTCAACTACTTAGCAGTTTAACTTATTCAGCATTGGAATTGGCTCCTAAATTTTACAAAAAAGATTTTTTTCGTCCATGATAGCGGCAATAATTTACCAAGTATGATACCATTTTCAAATCCTTACTAAATGCGCCAACTTTTGGTGGAACTTGCCAAACTCGCGTAGTACACTTTTTTTTCACTACAGTCAGTTCAAACTGGACATTTTTTTCATAATAAATTTTATTCTAAGAAATAAGTCCTATTGATGTGAAAACTAGACCAGGTGGTTTTAAATTATTTATTAGAATTTAAAGAGGCACTATTCAGGGTAACACAGCAAAAAAAAAAGTTGGAAAAAGTTAAGATTTGTGACCACAGGAGGGAAAAGAGTGTCACAAAGTGGGAATTTTCTCGTTTTTTTTCAAAGGCCTATAACTTTACAACCATGCGACTTAGATTTTTTTAAATATTTTTTTGATAACCAGCATGACTTGTCTTATCATCCGGTTTCGAATTAACGTCGAGTTTTGGGACACCCTGTATATATGTACATATATAAAGAATTTCACCTAGTTCTCTAGATTGATATGTATATGGTTGCAAGTGTGTAAGTGGAAGTATGAAAGTTTTGTATAAGCAAATAGGTACCTTAAGATGGCGGAAGCAAAGTAAACACAGTTCACAGGCACACAAAGAGTTTAATTCCACAATATCACAAACACAAAATAGTCCACGAAAATAGAAGGAGAAATATAGAATGATAGCGAGATAGAAGAATGCGACAGTCTTAATTATATAGAACACTAAAACACTACTCGTAATTAGCGCGACAGATCATACAAGGAGCACGGTCGGTGGTATCCCAGTAACTAACTGTTTTAAGGGTCGCTTCAATGACACGGCGCAATGCGCCCGCGACACCGGTTCTAGCGCCAGGTACAAAACAATGCGTGTTTCCAATACACCATATTAACAACACACGTAATTAATATTAAGAATATTTATAATGAATTAATATGTTAGGTAAAGTATATAATTCTGTAAGTATATAAACTTTAGTGTATTTTATTGTGTAGTTTGGTTGGTATGTAAGATTGTATATAATAACGTATGTAAATATATAAAGTGTATGGAAAATAATTAAATGAAATAATATAATTTAGATATATAGAATATTTACGTAAAATAATATATAATGTATATGTGTAGGCCACATCACTCCCCCCCGGAGACCGTCACTACGGTCGATAATAGTCAGGAAAACGAACATTGCGGCCTGAACGGGTTGTTTTCTTGCTATCTTGTGGTGGAATTTCCGTTTTACTTGGAATGGGGCCAGTATTGGTGGGGGGTACAGCAATAGGAATAGCCGTGGCATTAGGACATGGTAAGTTGTCGAGGGACGGATCGGCGAGTATATAGGCTGGCTTAAGTCGATCTATAGTTACTGTGACGATTTTCCCCTTGACAAGAATTTTAAATGTTTTGTCTCCGCGTTCGAGTACTTCGTACGGGCCAGAGTAAGGAGGTTCTAAAGAGCCTCGGGATGCATCTACCCTTAAAAATACATGGCTCGAGGATGCTATATCCTTATGGATAAAAATACGTTCTTTGTTATGGCGTGAAGCTGGAGAAGGACGAAGGTTTATAGCAAAATGACGTAGTCGCGCGGTAAAATCTGACAAGTCAGTAGAAACCGGGACTGTTGGGTGAAAGAATTCGCCCGGAAGACGCAAAGGTTCACCATAGACTAATTCAGCCGATGAAGCCTTTAGGTCTTCTTTATATGAAGCTCGAATGCCTAGTAAAACTAATGGGAGCTTGTCAATCCAGTTGATGTCTGCATGACACATTATGGCTGCCTTCAGCTGACGATGGAACCGTTCCACCAAGCCGTTGCAAGCTGGATGGTATGCGGTAGTACGACGATGTTGGAATCCTATCATTTTTCCAAGGAACTGGAAAAGTGAGGATTCAAATTGTCGACCGCGGTCTGTGACAATATCTGTTGGACATCCATATCTGGATATCCACGATAGTAAAGCCTTACCTACGGTTTCCGCGGTGATATCCATCATTGGTATCACCTCTGGCCAGCGGGTGAAACGGTCAACCACCGTCAGGCAATAACGGTAGCCTTGTGATGGAGGCATAGGGCCTATAATGTCCACATGAATAAAAGAAAATCTGGAGCGTGGTAAATCGAATGTACCTAAAGGTGCAGATATGTGTCGATTTACCTTAGCTCGTTGACAAGCTAGACATTTGCGTGACCAGTCTCGACAGTCTTTTCGCATACCAGGCCAGACGAATCGCGCAGCTACCATCTTAGTGGTTGCTGCTGCTCCTGGATGGCTAAGATTGTGAAGCCTGTCGAATAAAAGCTTTCTAAGAGGCTTTGTTACGAAAGGTCGAGGTTGAGATGTACTTAGATCGCAATAAAGTTCTTTTGAACTGCCGGGAATATTGAGTTTCTGTAAGCGGAGTGATAATTCACCGTTTACATATCTGAGGAGCTCTTGATCTTCGCCTTGAGAGTCAGCTAATTGATCAAAATCTATAGGCATTTGCAGTTCATCGATTCGCGACAGTGTATCGGCGACAACATTGTCCTTGCCGGATATGTGTCGAATGTCGGTCGTGAATTGTGCAATGAAGTCAAGATGACGATACTGACGGGGCGAACAATTAGCCTTTCTTTCACGGAAAGCATAAGTGATTGGCTTGTGGTCAGTAAATATGACAAAATGCCTAGCTTCTAACATGTGGCGAAAATATTTAATCGCTTCGTATATAGCCAGAAGCTCGCGGTCATATGGCGAATATTTTTGCTGACAAGGGCTCAACTTGCGCGAAAAGAATGCAAGAGGTTGCCAGCTATCTTTAATGAGCTGCTGTAAAACTGCACCCATTGCTAAGTCAGACGCATCTGTTACTAGCGCCAGCTTAGCATTTAAATCTGGGTGTGCGAGTAGTGCAGCGTTAGCGAGGATATGCTTACTCTGGTCAAAAGCAAGTAAGGTATCACCAGATATGTCAACTGGTTGAGAAGCTTTGACTGTACCAGCGAGTAAAGCATTAAGCGGAGCTTGTACTGACGCGGCGTTGGGCAAAAATCGCCTGTAGTAATTTACCATTCCTAGGAAACGTCGTAACTGCCTAACACTCTTAGGCACCGGGAAGTCTGAAATGGCTTGAACCTTTGAGTTAAGAGGTTTTGTGCCATATTCAGATATGTGGTAGCCTAGGAAAGTTACTTCGCTTGCTCCGAATACGCACTTCGCCGTGTTGATGAGAATGCCATATTCTTTCATACGCTCAAATAAAAGCTGTAAATGCCGTTCGTGCTGGACCTCATCCTGAGAAAAACAAAGAAAGTCATCACAGTAAGGGTAAATAAAATCTAAGCCTCTAGTCATTTCGTCGACAAATCTTTGGAAGGTTTGGCCTGCGTTCCTAAGACCAAAGGTCATGCAAGGGAACTCATACAAGCCAAACGGAGTAGTGATTGCCGTTTTTTGTATGTCCTCTTCGCACACAGGAATTTGATTGTATGCTTTCACAAGATCTATTGTGCTGAAAACTTTACAACCAGCTATGTTGTGGGCAAAATCATGTATATGCCTAACGGGATAACGGTCTGGTATAGTCCGTGCGTTAAGCATACGATAATCACCGCAAGGTCGCCAGCTGTTATCCTTTTTAGGAGCCAGATGTAAAGGAGAAGCCCAAGGACTTTCTGAGGGACGAGCTGTGCCATTGTTAAGCATGAGCTCGAATTCCTTCTTAGCTATTTGGAGTTTGTCTGGGGCGAGCCTACGGGGTGTACAAAATATGGGAGGGCCGGGTGTGGTGCGAATATGGTGCTTGGTGTTATGCTTTGGAAGCCACGGAGTGCCTGAAGGGCGAGTAATTTCTGGATACTTACATAAAAGTGCATGGTACCTCGTATCACCTGTTGCGACCTTAATAGAAGATACATCAGTTTTTGCAATACAAGCGCTGGAAAACAAAGTAGTAGTATTATCTATAAGCCGTTTGTTGCGAACATCAACTATGAGATTATAAAAGCTAAGAAAATCTACACCTATGATAGCTTTAGTTACATTAGCAACAGTAAAGCGCCAAGGAAAATCTCTTCTTAAACCTAAATTTAAATTAATTTCTATAGTGCCGAAAGTGTCTATAGTCGTTCCGTTTGCCGCACACAGTTGAAAATCGGTTTTACATCGACGTTCACGAAGTGCAGAGTAAGGGTACACGCACAAATCACTGCCGGTGTCCACAAGGAACTTCGTGTTGGACATCCTGTCGACGACAAATAAGCGGCCTGAAGATGTTGGGCAGTCGTCAGCCGCCATTAGCGACTGCCTGTGTCTTTTCCCGACTTGCCATAATCACATGGGCTGAGACATTGATGAGCACGTGGTCCGAACTTGGAATGATACCAGCAAACAGGGTATTTTCGATAGCTCGAGCTTGATCGCGATCTTGCAGTAGAAGTTGAGCGCTGTTCACGATGCCTTGAACGCATGTGAGGGCGCTTAGAAGAGCTACTATGTTCGTCGATTTTAAGCGCAAGGCGTTCAACCATTTTCCTCAGTTCTGCGATCTCGGATGATGTACTGGAACTGCCTGGTGTGATGGCAGATGTGGAAGCCACACATGATTGTGTTGTGATGTCAAATATCCTGTCAGCCAGGTCAGCTAACTGCTCCAGGTTCTGGGAAGGTTGTGATGCCAACACCGTTTGCACGTTGATGGGCAACTGGTTACTCCATATCTGCCTAATGATGTCATCAGCCGCTGAGGATCCCGCTAAATCCTGTAGGTGCCGGAGAAATTGAGACGGTTTCCGGTCACCTAATTTTTCCTGGGTTAGCAACTGCTTGACCTTCATTTCGTGAGAGGCTGACAAGCGACGAAGTAGTTCCTGCTTAATCTTGCCATACCGGTTCACTTTAGGAGGATTTAGTATGATATCCTTGACCGTCTTCGCATGCTGTATGTCTAAGTTAGTAGTGACGTTGCTAAACTTGAGCGCGTCATCTGTGATGTCAAAGCACTCAAATTGATTTTCCAGCAACGCAAACCAAAGCTCTGGATCTTCAGCAGAAAATTTTGGAACTTTTAATTTAAATTTGTTTTTGTCGTATGACGTCACATTTAGTTCAGTGGAAACGCACTTTTTCTGCGGCCGACGCCCAGTTACGTTCATGTCTCTAAAATCACTAGATTTTACTGAAGCATCACTATCACTCATTGTCTGTTCTTATTAGGGGTCACCAGTTATGGTTGCAAGTGTGTAAGTGGAAGTATGAAAGTTTTGTATAAGCAAATAGGTACCTTAAGATGGCGGAAGCAAAGTAAACACAGTTCACAGGCACACAAAGAGTTTAATTCCACAATATCACAAACACAAAATAGTCCACGAAAATAGAAGGAGAAATATAGAATGATAGCGAGATAGAAGAATGCGACAGTCTTAATTATATAGAACACTAAAACACTACTCGTAATTAGCGCGACAGATCATACAAGGAGCACGGTCGGTGGTATCCCAGTAACTAACTGTTTTAAGGGTCGCTTCAATGACACGGCGCAATGCGCCCGCGACACCGGTTCTAGCGCCAGGTACAAAACAATGCGTGTTTCCAATACACCATATTAACAACACACGTAATTAATATTAAGAATATTTATAATGAATTAATATGTTAGGTAAAGTATATAATTCTGTAAGTATATAAACTTTAGTGTATTTTATTGTGTAGTTTGGTTGGTATGTAAGATTGTATATAATAACGTATGTAAATATATAAAGTGTATGGAAAATAATTAAATGAAATAATATAATTTAGATATATAGAATATTTACGTAAAATAATATATAATGTATATGTGTAGGCCACATGTAACTTAGATCTCATACGCCATCAACATAAAATCTGCTTTCCACAAAATAACAGCATGTGGATGAATGCAGGTGTGTTTTGCATGATTCCTCGAATTTACAATCACCTACCTAAAACGATAATAGACATAGATATCTTTAATGAGTTTAAAAGTAGGATCAAGTCATTTCTAATTGAGAAAACATATTATACTGTGGAGGAATATTTAAATGACCGAACAAACCAATAATTGTATCAATTTATTTAATTTATTTTATTGTGCTGTATTATTATTGTTAATTTTATTTAATTTAATTAATTATTGACATGTTGGTATTGAATTGTTTATTTTTATATTTGTATGTCGTAATGACAAAACATAGCGGTGTAATAATTATAATTTTAAGACCTCTGTAACCTATGTTTGACAAATAAATATTTCTGATTCATTAATACATTACTTTTACTTTCTGATCTAGTCTTGTCTTCAAAAATAAAAGTAAGTACTTACTGAAATACTCACTTTTTTGTCAGGCGCAAAATCTTTCATACTGAGTAGTGATCTTTCATTAAAATTCATTGATGATGTCGAAGATGAATAAGTTATTAAAATAATTTAATCAAGATGTAGCGTCATCGTAATTCCTAGATATTTGGCAATTCCTTTCTCAGGCTATTTTATTATTATTTTTAGTTTAAAACATGATAATAATGAGTTGTTTTATTTATTATATAAAATTAAATAAGCGATATATATATTATTTCACTATAAACGTCATTAAAATATTGGTATATTTCAGATTTTTTTATTAGGTTGTCACATTTATTATTAATATTTTTTTTAAGAAATAAGTAGATTGCTCTTTAAGTATTATACAGTAAAAATTTGAAGTCTCTACGTTGACTCTATTTGGAGTTATCTTTAAATAATTGAAAGAGGTAACGATGTCCAACGGTTTCTATGAAGGCGATCTACAGTGCGCCGTTGAGACCGTATCATTTAGATCTACGCGCATGCGTACTAACATTAGCACTGTTTATTACTCTAGCCCACCGATATCATACTTAGATTTCACTTAACACCTAGCTCCATCAAACCAATTTTAACTTTAATGCCAAGTCTTAGGATTCAAGTTCCCTAAATTGCAATCCGAAGCATTTAAACATTCAGTTATCGGCTTCAAGCTTATTGATTTAAACCGATAGTATAAAACAGTGTCTATCTCTTTTTGTTACATATATTTAGGTATATCTATCTTTGTCTTTTGTTAGGAAATCTAGTTGGAATATTGTTGTATATCAGGACAGTTATCTTAGTGCATATAATGTGATTTATTGATACAAATGTGTGAAGGATTCTGGCTTACGATCTTATTATAGAATTGTGCACAGATTATTATTTATTGTGTTTGACGTTTGGAATTAGCAAGCGCAACTTTGTTTGTGTTTAACAGTATAATGCAGTTTAGTTTAATGAACTTTACAAAGATAACCTTAATAATAAGAGCTACACACTCTATTGTAAGATTACTGATGAAAGGCCTTGCTTTAGATGGAAGTACATGTGAAGAATTTATTTTAAACTAGTAGTTATCTTGAGCCTAAAGTAGTTAACCAAAAATTATGCCAACAGAGGACAATTGCGTCTTAACGTCTACTGTTTTTTTAAAGCGATAACTCATTCCCTATGGATCAAACCCTATATCACGCTGACTTTATAAACATCATCATAACAGCCCGTTAATGTCCCACTGCAGGGACGGGCCTCTCTCCGTGACGAAAGGATACTTGACCTACTAATACCACGCTGGCCAGACGGATTGGTATAGGGTTTAATTTCTAGTTTTCCTTCTTTTTTCATTTCGTAAAGATAATATTCACGGATAGTCCCTTAGTCGGTTTCTACGAAACCCATGGGATGAGATGGGGTGTATTCTGACTCCGAAACCACACGGAGGAACAAACACATTCAGAACAAAATTTGTGGTACAAAGTCACATTAAGTCTTGCGTGGGATTCCTAACCACGACATGGCAAAAAAAACTGACTCTGTATTTTAACAGTATTAAGTAACCAATTAGCTTGCTATAGTGTTGGAAAATTATTAATATATTTTTAATAAGAAGGCTGCTTGGTGTATACATTGACAGCTTAACCTGTCTTTTATCGCTCAATCGCATAAGCAGCCAAGTAGCTTGTATTCTTAATGACGGGCGGTCTTATATTAAATACTAGCGACCCGCCCCGGCTTCGCACGAAAACTGCTTAAACTCTACAGTATCATTCATTTATTATACATATAAACGATGACGACTTGTGGTTATTAAACATGACTGCTACGCAGAGGTCTCAGGTTCGATTCCCGCTCAATGCAAATCTTTGTGTGCATGAATATGATTGTTTGCATTGGTCTGGGTGTTTTCAATGTATAAATGTACCTATGTATGTACCAAAAGTATTTAAGTATGTTTATCCGTGTCTAGTACCCATTCTACCCATATTACAAGCTCTGCTTAGTTTGGGACTAGATGGCGTTGTGTGAGGAATATTATTTTTTTCTTTTTATTTTTTAAACCTTTTTATTGAACCACTATATCTATTTAAAGAAACAGCTTGAAAATCTGTTGCGTAGTTTTAATGTATAGGGAAGGACAGACAGCGTCTTTGTTTTATACTATACTAGTTTTTGCCCGTACCTTCGCTCGCGTTAAATTCGGGGTAGCACTGGTCTCTTTCCTGGACACAGAAGAAAAAAAAATAGCCTATGTTACTCTCCATCCCTTCAACTATCTCTACTTAAAACCACGTCAATTCGTCGCTTCGTTTTGCCGTGAAAGAAAGACAAACAGACACACTTTCCCATTTGTAATTTAAGTATGGATAGTGATATTATGTGGATCATTAAAACTTTTGAAAGCTTACCATCGACGCCCTAATTTTGTGATAAAGTTTCTGGGAAATATGGTTCGCTGGTTTAACTTGATGAAAAGTAACTTTTTAATCGGCTTCAAATTAAATTTGGAGGTTTTTTATGTGATGTTTTAACTTAGACTAAGTAGTTTTTTTTCTGGCTTGCAAATTGATTTTGACTATGACCCATTAGAGGGGAAACAAAATTAAAATAGAATAGAATAGAAATAGACGACGTATTTTTTTTTTTTTTTTTTCCCCTGTGAAATTACGGAGCTTATGAGATTGTGTTTAAATATGAGCGCATTGTAGCAAAACTCTGAGCTCTATACATATATAAGGATCATGCCCTGTGTCCCAAAGTAGTTATCTAGTTAAATACGTTTTTTTATTTTCCGGGGTCACTACCTTCATTTCGCACGGACTGCTTTTGAAAAGATCTTTTTCTGCGTTTGTCCTTAGTTTAAAAAAAAAGAAAGTGCATGTCTTTTTTTTTTAATTTTGACATTAGAGAGTGATGGCAGTGACCCCTGAGCGGAAAGATATCGATATAAATGGGGCACGCGCGACCGAGATAACGCGAGCGACGGACGGGGCGCGCCGTGATGGCACTTCCTCGACCGCGCGTGCGGCGATCTACTAAACGATTAGTTTAAGTTATAAGAGAAAGTGTTGTGTTCATAGCAGCATATCAATGTCCTAATGCAGGGACGGGCCTTCTTCCGTGACCTAGGAATATTTGGCCTACTAATATCTCGCTGGCCAGACGCATTGATACAGGGTTTAATTTCAAGTTTTCCTTCTTTTTATTTTGTTAAGATGATAGTCCCTTAGTCGGTTTTTACGACACTTATGGGATGAGATGGGGTGGTGACAAATTGTATTCTTACTCCGTCACCACACGGTGGTGTGTTATGTTAGGAAAAATGTAATGAAAGTTAATAGTAATAGGTATACCTAACCAATATGCTCGGTGTAGTACAAGCTTTGCTTAGTTTAGGACTAGGTGGCGCTTGGTGAATGTGTCAGGATTTTTTTTTATTATCAATATAACTAAGACAAATATTATATCTCAAGACAATAATTAGCAGATCGCAGAAACACTTGTCATGCGTAGGATTCAAAACCTAAAACACCCACAAGCGGCCAACAAAACGCGATCGCTACGCTACAAATAAAACCTCATTTTAAACTTACTACTTGGACCATACAGGTAACACGAGGCCGCACCGCTTCCGTCATGACACCAAACATAAAAACGTCTCAAGTAAACCTTATTCACTAAACTTTAAAGTTCATAATCCAATAACCCGGCTACATAGATAGGATTGTACTAGTTTTTTGAGCGGTGTCGCCGTTTCAAAGAGTTCAACAGGGTGCTTTGAGGATATCCGTCCTGATCTCGGCTAGACTGTGTACACTTAGGCATAAATAAATGTCGTTGCAGAACTGTATACCTATATCCCCTTCGAGTGTTTTCTGTTGCTGCGATGTCTTCAATTCCCTGTTATCCGTTGCTGTTTTGGAGCTTTTGTCCAGCAGTGGACCTTGTTATAATAATGAAGTATTACATGAAATATAAAGAAATACGAAACTTAACTTTAAATGAACAAATTATATCATAGCATCTTCATCATCTCAGCCGATAGAGGTGATCTGTGCCCCCCTCATCCATCGTATCGACTTCCAGTATGCGTTTGTCATTCTTTCTGCGTATTACGTGGCCTAGCTACTGGCATTTAAGCTATCATCATCATATCAGCCTATAGAAGTTCACTAATCACTCCTCCAAACATTTCCACCCTTCTCGGTTCTGTGCATAAGCTTATGATATAAGGCAATATAATTTTAAATGGATTTGCTTATAATTTTGCAAAAAAAAAATTAATGCATCATAATCACTCTTAAGCCCGATTTACACATCGACAAGTACAGTAGCGAGTTAAGTAATAAGTTGTTAATTAAGTTGATTTAAATAAACTCAACTCGCCAAAAAATAGGATGGAGATCTATTTAAATCAACTTAATTAACAACTTATTACTTAACTCGCTACTGTACTTGTCGATGTGTAAATCGGGCTTTAAGCAAAATTGTCGCGATGACCAACATCACTGCGAGGGAAGCCACGGGTGAAATTTAGTACATAGTGTATGTTAGCTAACCTACTTAGACTACTTTAGGTATCTCGGCCACGTGCGGTCATGTCTTTGTCAGATAGCGACAACTTACTCAGTTTCTCAGAATACAGATGACAGTACAGATTTTAGAGATATTTATTATACATAGGGATACTCAACATTTTACTAATTATTGTTGAAGAAAACTTATTGCGACAGACATGGGTGTCATAAAATCCGAGTAAAGCACAGTTCGCAAAATTATATCTTTGTAAAAGCTAAAGAGTTGACGTAAAACGTTATAATAATCTGTCTAGCCATTGTGGTTTAGGCAAGGCTGCCCTCGGTTACTGTAGTAGGCTTGTCCACGCCTGTTATTAATATTGGGGCAGTAATCATCATAACAGCCCATTAATGTCCCACTGCAGGGACGGGCCTCCTCCTGTGACGGACCTACTAATACCACGCTGGCCAAATGTATTGGTATAGGGTTTAATTTCAAGTTTTCCTTCTTTTTATTTCGTATATATATTCACGGACAGTCGCTTAGTTGGTTTTTACGACACCCATGGGATAAGATGGAGTGGTGACATATTGGATTCTTACTTCGTCTCCACACGGAGAAAAGAAAAGTATATATATTTTAACAATATTATGTATAATCATTAAATTATAGATACCTATTTTGACTGCTCATTCTAAATCAGAATTATACACAATGCAACTCTCAATTTGTAATCTGAATCGATACCGTTGTTTTATAAAAAATATATAAATCTAACTCACAAACATTAAATAAACACAATAAAGTAAGATAATGTTCTTTACCCCTGACATGATCTTCGCAAATCTGAGCCGTATCCGATTGTATTACAATCAGTGATGATTATTTGAGACATTTACTCTGTCAGATCAAAGTCCGGTATCTTCGTTTTATTATATCTTATTACTTTCACACAATTTGATACGTGTTTATAAGTCATTCATTTATGTTACAAAATAACGTTGAAGACAAAAGTACTTAATTGAAAATATTACCATTTAGATCTTAAGTTCTACCCCCAAATAGGAAAGAGGAACTATATTATGCGGTAGGAGTTCATTTCACATTTTTTTGTTCGGCATAGGAAGGAGTTGCTAGTGTTCTTAGTTCATGACGGAATAAATAAATATTCCTCACATTTTCAAACAACGCCAATCAGTCCCAAACTAAACAGAGCTTGTACAGTCACGGACTTATCAACCTAGACTGTTTGGACTTTGAACTATTAGAAGTTGAACGCTGCGAATCGTGCGAGAGTGTGCGATATATTTTTGTTGTTTCCTCTCTTACTACGTAGATAGCAGCGCCAGTGCACGATGTGGCCAACACGCGATACTATTTTCGTTTTGTTATTGCTGAACTACAAATGTATTAATATTAATAAAATGAAGCACATTTACGTGAAAATGCTTACAAATTGTATGATTAATTTACAATGATGCATTTTAACTTTAACAATTTAACCTTGACCGTTAATGTAAATGTTTTGCCCAAAAAGTAAAGTGATTCTTTTTAAATACTTACTAGGATTGTTTTTTTAAGAAATATTATTGTAACAGAGAGTTTTAATGAGGTGTTTTTGATATTAACCCGTCAAATCCGGTTTTTCGGACACAATAGAAATTAAATTATTTCGCGGTGACCGGTCACTGCCTGATAGTTAACATATTAATGTTGATCACTTGGCAGATTTCATTGTCCCATCGAACCTCATACCTACACGTTTTTTCAATGGGAATAAGTCAATTGATCTGCATGCAACATTTAACTATGGGTCAGAAAGAAACAGCTGTGTAGACATATCTGTACTGAAGTTCGGTAAATAAATATCATCCACAGAGCAGTTTTCTCTCTTTAATAGTTCTATTAATACTAATTGTAATAGTATCTTCAAATTACCCAGCCTTTATGGTGGTTATAAAAATATATATATTTAAGAATAGGAAGAAAATAAATTTTCAAGACGAAGAGTAGATGCGTGTTTATGGCTCCAGCTAACCAAACTATTCACATCAACCGAGGTTCCCGCCTTGTCGTGGTGGTTGGCTGAGTACCCGTAACACGTAAAACTAAGTGACATCCCCGAAGGGAGCTTCTCTTCACTGGGCTGTAACCCAGACCGCTCATGTTAAAGCGGTTCAGTAGGTTGCGGTGCTGAATGGGCAGTCCGCAACTGAGGCGGGCCACGGCGTCGCGTGGGAAGCACCTGCCCATCCGGGCCAACGACAAGTGTAGGCCCATAAAGAGTTGAGAGAGTCCTGGGACACGTGCAAGTAATGCCCGTGACTGAAAAGTCGATTCGTGTCAAGAATTATATACCTACTTATACTTCAAAAATGTCTTAATTGTGAACAAATTAATATTTTTAACAAAATATTAGCAATTTTAATAAACTTGAATACTTACGACCTTTTCTAAAGAGTAAGTTATAATATATGTTTTGTCTTATACTTGAATACTTACGACCTTTTTTAAAGAGTAAGTTATAATATATGTTTTGTCTTATATTCACGGAATGATTTGGCGACATTTATAGAACAGTGTAAAAAGAACTTAAGTCCGATTTACACATTGACAAGTACAGTAGCGAGTTAATTGGTATGTTGTTGATTAAGTTGATTTAAATAGAACTCCGTCCTAGTTTTTGGGGAGTTAAATTGGCGGGACGCGAGACAGGGGGCTACTTCGTATTTAACTTGCCAAAAAATAGGATGGAGATCTATTCAAATCAACTTAATCAACAACTTACTACTTAACTCGCTACTGTACTTGTCGATGTGTAAATGGGGCTTTAAAGAGCTGACACAATTTTCTAGTTTGAATTACCTAATCGGTTCCAAAATGACTATAAGCCCGCGGAACATGATTTTGAGATAAAAAGTAGCCTATATCCAACACGAGGCTCCCACCTATCTCCATACCAAAGAAAAAACAATAAATATCATTTTCCCTTTTATAATATTAGGAGGAATATATTAAAACTACTAGTTAAAGTAAATATTTAATAATAAAAATAAAAACATTTTTCGTTATTTTACAAACTTGAAAGATAAAACAAATAATTTGAAAATTATACATTATAGGAAAATCTATTAAGTAATCAATAAAAGTTAAAACAATTTTAATTGTTATTTAACACCAAATAACTAAATACCTATCATAATATAAAGTCTTTGTAATATTAATTGTTATAAATAAATCTTATATTAATCAACAAAAGTTAAAACAATTTTAATTGGTATTTAACACCAAATAACTAAATACCTATCACAATATAAAGTGTTTGCAATATTAATTGTTATAAAAAAATCTAATATTAATCAACAAAAGTTAAAACAATTGGTATTTAACACCAAATAACACCACAATATAAAGTCTTTGTAATATTATTAAGTAATCGTCCCGCAGCGTGTAGTCTTCTCCGTATTGTTTGCATTGTTACCTGAAATAAAAGAATATTATAAATTTAACTTTTTTAACAAAATATTATGGTAAATGATCGATATAATATCAGTATTATTCGGTTCTTTATTTTCATTCATAAGATTATGTTATAATTTTTTAAATTTAACATTGCATTATGTTACTTGTCCTTACATAAGACGCATAATACTTATTTAACATAACTATTTCATCCTATTTACTTTAAGTATAATATTTAATATGCATACTATCCCAAAGCATAAGTTTACTTAAGCATTATGATGCATAACCATAACAATTTTTGTTTTACATGCCTATTACATAATTTTTGTTTTTCAAATTCAAATAGATAGCTATTAATCTATCAATAACATAAACCTAACCTAAAACCTTATGTTTGTTTATCAGAATAGCTATCAATAACATAAACCTATTTTTTGTCAATTAACTAATAGACAAATAACCAATATGCGTTACAACTTTATGCATTTCTAAGTTATGAATAAAAACAATAGCATATGCAATATTTTTGATGAAAAACACAGTATGCTAAAAAACAATTATGGCATACTATTATTATGACCAAGAAAATTATGCGTAACATAATGACAATGAAAATTAGGACAAAAACCATTATGAGAAAAAAAGGAATCCCGACGCTTACACATCGCGCCACAGTATGTAAAATATAAAATCATGTTCAATCTTAACATGTAATTTTGATTATAGCTTTTAAGAACACTCTTAGTAGTTAGTTAGTAGTATTCTTAAAAGCAATTTAAATTAAAAAAGCAAATAAAAAGTGTGGCATTGTAATGCCACACTTTTTTATAAAATGCAGCGTGTTTCTCTATTTGATTTATGCACGACTCAGCAGTCGTTACTAAAAGGCTACGAACCTTGTCGTTGAATTTAAGTCATTTCGATTCTATCAAGAGTCGATTATGATTGTTTTATTATTTCATGTCATCTTTATATTAAAGTTAATTTTAATAAATAAAACTTTTACCAAGCAATGCATTTGTCAAATGTTATTAATGCTATAGGTATGTTGTTTTGCCTACATGTTTTTTTTAAATAATCCTTTTATGAAATGATGATTTAAATTTTTATATACCTAAAAACATTTTTTGTTTGTTGAACAGTTTTAAAAAAGGTAAATTTAACAAGTAAGTAGGTATTGTTTTGTCAAATGTTATTTTGTAATTGAAAATTTGTGATTTGTTTTTTGTCATAATATTATGATTGGACACCGTATAAAACATCGTATGATTAGCCTACGAATACATTAGAATTACGAGTCGGAAACTCATGTAAACTCGATTAAGTTGGGAGTGGATTCTATTTATGAACTTAAAAGGCTCTTGTGCTTTCATTACTAACGTAGAGACTGCTTAAAATGATACCTTTTACGAAAATAAAACTTATCAATAAATTATTAAACAATAAGAAGTGCATGTTCACATTTTTTTTTCAAATAAGATAAGTATAGGTAGGTTACCTCGAAAGTTCTAAACAAGAAAAATGTAGAAAGTTTAAGGGATTGATTTCGAGCGATTTGCGCACTATTATGTATCTGTTAGGTATGCTACTATACTACGCAATATTAAGTTAATAACATCTACTAAAAATGGCATTAAAATTTACCTATATTAAAAAAAAACAATTTAGATTGCATAGCGCATAGCGATCAAATTTAGTGATACATTTTCACAGCTTAGTAAAGGCCTACACAGACCGGGACGGCATGGCAAGGGATTTTAATTTTTACTAATGGAAATTCAACCGTACTGTTACAGAAATACGACGTGAATTGCTATGCTTTAAAATGATGCCGTGGCATTGAAAGGGATTTTATCGCACGGGATTTTCCATTTTAAAACATAGATTTATGTCGTATTTCTGTAACAGTACGGACAAAAATACCTACCTATATTTGATTTACATATTTTTTTTTAATAATATAAAATGTTAGATCTCAAGTAGAATCCATTTTTTTACTACTAATAAAAACTATTATTAACTCGCGCCAAATAGATACCTACCAAACTTCGATGGAAACTTTGAGATTCCATATTCATTCATTTATTCAATTCAATAACAATAATAACAATTGTGTCTGAATATAGGTATAGGTACAACATAAAAATAACAATAGAGAAAATAAAAACAATTAAATGATTTACAATACACATTAAAAACAGAATTAGAAAAATTATAATAATAATAATACAAATCTCATGTCAAACTAAATCCATAATAAAATCTCCAATATAAAATCATAAAAAAAAAAAAAAACAACAAAACAAAAAAAAAAAAAAAACAACCGATGAATTAAAAAATCTTAGTACATTGTTTATCCGGTGAATTCATTAATTGTGTAGTAACATTTTTCCAATAAAAAGGCTCTAAGTGTGCGTTTAAATAGCTTTATGTCATAAATATTTAACTTCAAAGCATTAGGTAAACTATTGAAAAGTTTTACTGATTGATATTGCGCTGCATGTTTAACAATTTCTAACCTCGGCACCAAAATATAATTTAAATGTTTATTTCTGGTACTTTCTCTAAGTAGACGTTCCTCAGAAGTTTCGTAATTTTTTATGTGCTTTGCAAAATTAGTCAATATAGTTAAAATAAATAAACAAGGTACAGTCAAAACAGATAATCTGCGAAAGTGATCTCGACAAGATTCCCATTGAGGAATACGAACCATAGTCCGTATTGCCCTTTTCTGTAATATAAACGCTTTGTCACAGTTATATTTGTAGCTGTTTCCCCATAGTTGAATGCTGTATCTTAATCTAGATTCTACTAAGGCATAATATACTGTCTTTAAGTGTTTCAAGCTAACCTCATCTCTCAAACTCCTAATTGCATAGCACGCCGACGATATATTTGAATCGATTGCATTTAGTTCATTTTTCCAGTTCAGTAAGGAATCAATATGAACCCCTAAAAATTTTGTGGAATCAACTAGTTCTATCCTTCTGTCACCAAGAAATATGTCCAGGTTTTCTTTATTTCTAGATGTTGTTTTAAATAACATAACATTTGTCTTCTCCCTATTTATTATTAATTTATTTGCGCTAAACCATTTTTCAAAAAAAGCTAATATATTATTAATTTTATCATTAAGTGATTCTATGTCTATGGCACTTACAATAGCATTTGTGTCATCAGCAAAAACTACCAGCTGTACGTCTGAGTTTACTTTGGTGATGAAATTCAATAAATCATTATTAAATATTAAAAATAAAATTGGACCCAAAACTGAGCCTTGTGGCACTCCCACTGACACATTATTTATATGAGACCTAACTGCTTGTTGACAATTTCGTTCATCGACAGTCTTAATTTCTACGTACATTTTCCTATTATGTAAGTAAGATTTAAAAAGTTCTAGTACTTTACCTCTGATACCGTAATACTCCATTTTTTCAAGAAGCAGTGTATGATCTACCGTATCAAAGGCGGAACTTAGATCTAAAAAGACTGCAGCAACTTTTAACCTATTATTAATTCTTTCCATAACATCATTGATTAACACATTTATAGCATCAGTTGTTCCAACCTGTTTCTGGTATCCGAACTGTTTGTTGCTTATGACTTCATTAGCGTTGAGATGTAAAACCAAACGAGTTTTTATTAATTTTTCAAAAATTTTTGACAAGGTTGGCAATACTGAAATAGGCCTGTAATTTTTAGGGTCCGTCTTTAAACCTTTTTTATAAAGAGGAACTACTTTAGCTATTTTTAGCTGCTCAGGAAAAATAGCTTCATCACAGCACTTATTAAAAAAACATGCCAGCGGATATGCCAAGGTTTTTATATGTTTCTTAATTACTAAAATTTGTACTTCATCATAACCACTCGAGTTCTTAATTATCATTTGACTAACAATTTTTTTGACTTCATTGGGGCAAATATTAGACAAAACCATATTCTTGTCAATCCTCTTGCTACTTTCTTGAAGAAATTTTATTGATGGGTTTACTAAAGAGGAACTGGAGACTAAAGTAGGTTGCCGATTACTAAATTGATTTGCGAATACACTCGCAACCTGCTGAGGATCATCAACTAGCCTATCATTATGAGAGACCACAACTTTTTTGATAGTATTTTGCGTAATTTTATTCCTATGCCGATTGACAACTTTCCAAATCTCTTTACCAATATTTTTAGTATCTTTTAGCTGCTTTTCAATGGCGTTTCTTTTTGCAGTTTTTATAACCTTTCTGAAAAGTGTTACATATTTTTTTCTATATGCTATTATGCTATTGTTAACGCAACTTTTACCACTGTGAGCACAAAGGACACGTTTCATTTTACTGGATACCCTAATGCCTGTTGTCGACCATCTAAGTAAATTTCTGTTTTTATTAAAGCAAAAGAGATTGGGCAAAATTAACCCAGAACCAACAGGAACAAAATATATGCCGGTTTATTAGTCTTGCTAAGAGAAACATTTTAATAAAAAAAAATCTCCCCTAGGTGCTGTCCAACTATAATTACACACAATTAAAAAATAGTTTTTTTCTATTTCGTAACGCTAATAAAAACAAAGCAATACATGTAACGTTATCTAATTGATATTAAAATCTTTACTCGCTACAAAAAATACCATAAGCGACCCGCGTCATGCGCAGATTCAGGTATTATTTTACTTTTTAACTCTCACACCACATGAATTACGCGGTGTCCTACGTGGGCGACGAAAGCAACACGACGCGACGCGATGCTACATACGACAAGGGTTCTATATGATTACACCAGGTCTCGTCGCAGACCGTCACATAAGACACAAGTAGGGTACGCCGTTGATTTGATGGCGTATGTCGCGTTCGTCGCTTCGCGGTGCGTCGTTTTCGTCACCCACGTAGGACATCGCGTTAGACAGAGATGGCACTTTGTTAAATTAATCATTTAGAAGAATATGTCGTACAGAATCGTGTATCCACGGTATGCGTACTTTAGGGAGCTGTTCTCATATGATAAGTGTAATATATTACTTAGGTCACGCTAGACATGTACGCATAGAACATCCTGCAGGTCCAACGAATTTCTTTTTTTTTTATTAAAAAAGACTACTCCCGCACCAGAATGTCATGCCCTGTGTCGCGGGAACTTTTCACAAACATCAATTAACGGACACAGAAAACACCCAGACTCAGGACAATAATTTGTGGACCTCACAAATAATTGTCCTGCGTGGGGATCGAACTCACAACCTCGTGCACGGCAGCCGCTTGCGCTACCGTCGCGCTACCGAGGTTGTCGGTCGATTCCGTGATTGTTGACTTATAGATGGTTATCCGCGTGGTGACGGAGTAAGAATATAATATGTCACCACCCCATCTCATCCCATGGGTGTCGTAAAAACAGACAAAGGGACTGTCCGTGAATATTATCTTTACGAAATAAAAAGAAGGAAAACTTGAAATTACACACTTTACCACTCCGTCAGGCCAGCGTGGAATTAGTAGGCCAAATATCCCTCCGTCACGGGAGGAGGTCCGTCCCTGCAGTGTGACATTAATGGGCTGTTATGCTAGATGGTTATGTATTATTAAACATTAAAACACGTAACGTAGTTTTCATTCATAGCTAACTGTTATGAGCCTTATATCTCTCATACCCCATACATATACAATAAACAAATAATGAAAATTACATAAGTTTAACATGTGTAATAATGAGGGATATATATCAGTTCTGTTGATCCTGGGTTTTTTTTGTATGAAATTTGCCCATTGTCCTTTTCCTTTCAATTTTATTAAAGCTAGATTTATATATATCGACGGTGGAAAGGCAAAACAAATGATACGCCATTTGGCTAATTGTTCAGGAGAGCTGTTTAAAGTTTAAATTTTAACAAAAATGATCATAACTTCTTTGTTTATTAACCAATTTTTTTGAAATTTTATAAGTAAATCAAGTTTTATGTGCTCTTTGTTTTGTATTCAATATAAATTAATTAAAGTCAATAAGGCAAGAAAAAAGTGGCGTATCATGTTTCTGACATTTTGAGTGAGTTGGGAAAAACACTTCATAAACCATCAATAAAAAAAAGTTGGTAGGACAAATTAATTCATTCACAAAACCTCCACAAAAACAGGAGGGCGAAATTAGTTTAAATGCCAAATGAAAAAAAAGGCGTAGAAGGAAAAATGCTTTATTTCCCTTTGATGAAACAAAAATAAAATGGAAGAATGTTTTACGAGTGATGTCTCTTTTATATTTTTAGGTCGTCAAAATGAATTAATGACCATACGCGGTTATGTAGTTTACATGATGTGCATTTCTCGGATAGGGGCTTAAGTTGATCTCGTGGTAAAGGAATAGACAATTTAATTTATTATAAACTTTTTATTTAGTATCTTAATTAAAAAGTACGATAGGAATAACAACTGGAACGCCGTAGCTGTTACTTTACTCTCGAGGAAGAAAACGTGTTACGACATGTCAAAATATAACTTAGCGGGGAAAAAGTATTGAAAGACCAAATTAAAAAATTATTTGGAAGAGCAAATTGCATGATGTGGCATCTTCGTAAAAAAATAAGTTTGGTCAGTAATTTAAAAGGCACCTTCAATATTTTCATATCAATTTATTGACATTGTTAAAAAAAGGTATCGAAAAACGGTCGTTTAAGGGGAGGGTATTTTTGAAATACCCCCTTTTATACCTTAAATTAAACGCCAAAAAATGCGTCAGAATGACTTCTAACCTAGACAGATCGATAGAGAATCCAAAACTCTATCGAACTGCATATAAAACTCATTTTCGACCAAAGTGGCGTTTCATTCGTTTTGCCTTTCCACCGTCGATATTATTAAATTTATTTAGAAAACTATTTATACCCAATTCATCCCAATCAGTATTTAATATCAATTGTTCAAACATGTCATGATTTTTAAAATTATAAATTCTTTTGTTAATTGTCACTATTAAATTATTATTTTTATTTGATTTTTTGTCTGCTGACTTTGGTAGTATCACTTCGCACAGTATTCCACCATGACCATCAGATAATCCATTATGATCCACCTGTATAATATTAATATACTCATCACTTAAATTAGTTAGGAAATTATCAATGCATGAAAATGTATCGTTTCGAATAAAAGTAATGTCTCTAACAATCGCTCTAAAATTGAAACATCGCAGCAAGCTTAAAAAATCTGTGCGGTTTTTATTATCAGTAAGTAAATCGACATTGAAATCACCACAAATTACAGCCTTTCTATTGAACAAATATTCAAGAGTCTTTTCCAAATTTAACAAAAATTCTTCAAAATTAGCTTGATAAGGACTTCTATAGCAGCAGCATATAAACAAGTTAGTATTAACATCCTCAATGCAACATATCTCAAATGACCCTTCCCTATAAAATTTATGTATTTTAGAACATTCTAGAATATCCCTATTCTCTTTACCGAGAATAAGGCTACCTCCTCGTTTTTTATTGAGTCTAGCATTATAAGCCACCATGTTATAACCAGGAAAATTAAACAATGAAGTCAATTTTTCGTTTAAAAAATGCTCAGTCACACATATGTAGTTTATTATTTGTGGAAGCGTATTTATATATAATTCCAATTCATATTTTTTATTATCTATCAAGCCACATTGAAAATTTCGAGACGGAGCATGTTATACAACACGTCGATTAGGTAGCTAACAAACAAATTAGAGTGTTAGGAGTTTTCAACCTTAACTCAATAATGTTAAGTTGATTTTTGCAACTCATAAAAATAAAAATAACCGTCAGAATATGTTGATGTGCAATTTTGAACTTAATGTTAAGTGTGTAAGGATTAAAGTCAAATTGTTTCAAAATGCAACTGAGATGAAAGAATAAAACATGTTATGCGAATAATATACTGAACGTTGGGAATTTCGAAGCGGAACTTGTTAGAACACGTCAAAAATACCAAACGATGGAAATAGGTATGTAATAGATAGTATGTATTGGCTACTTCAACTTTAACTCAACATTATTTCATTTTATTATGCATAAAAATTATCAATACTTACAAAGTTTAAATGTTTTTAATTTGAACTTATGTAAGTATTTAAATTGTTGCAAAAGGTTAAAGGAATTATCTTTGGGACAGATTTCAGAGGCTCAAACGAGGGCTTCTTGTGGAAGAGACAGGCAAAGCACGCGTTGGCACCATGGGCGCCCGGGCGCCGCTCTTCCATGGGTGGTTATAATCGCTTACCATTAAGGTGTCTATTCGTCTGTTATGTTATATGTTATAAAAACAAACAGGTATAAAGGAGGCGCGGTCAGTAGTGCAAGCGCAGTAGTGCGCGTGCACGATGTCGTGGGTTCGAATCGCACACAGCATAATTATTTGTGTGAACAAATTATTGTCCTGAGTCTGGACTTTGTGTAAGCTTTTAAATGTTAGTAAAAGTCCCCGCGACATAAGAGTAATTAATTCCTAGTGCGGAAATTGTCTATCTAAGTATAGAAAAAGAAATTAACGAGCACAAGTTCATAGTTCGGTAAATTATTACTTACCTCTTTTTTAAATAAAATTATAATGCCTTGACAAATAATAGAAATAAACTTACATTATATGTAGTAGCTGTAACTAGCGTACTCAAGAGAGGCTGTCTAGTATGCGCGGCGACAATGTTCAAATCTTGGTCAGCGGTGGTAGCTCTTTGATAAAGTTGCCTGTGATGAGGCGTCAAATCGCACCCGGTTTCCTCATTTCGTCGCAACCAGAAATGAATTGTAGTTCTCTAAAACAATAATTATAGTAAGTTTCTAAAAATAATTAATATCCTGCGTGGGATTCAAACCCACGACCTCATGCAGGGCAGCCGATTACACTAACGCCAGTCTACCGAGCCTGTCATGTTTAATAAACTTTAAACCAACTATATCAATTTAATTCAGCTGCCTAGTAACTAGTAACTTATAATGTCTTCTATATATTGTCCTAACACCTATTTCAAACCAAACCAAGTTTCACTCCGTCATTTGCCAAAATAAATTAACTTATCAAGATTCAATAAATAATCGTAACTGTAACAATGTGATAACTGAAGATTTTAATGAGCCCAAAGAAACACAACCTTCCTCTATATTATTATATTATTACCAACTCTAGGTCTGTTTAGGTAATTAAATAAAGGTCTAATAAAAAAGAGTAGAGTAAATAACATAGAGTTATCTCTCTGTTATTGAACTGTAATACAACTATTACCTAGTTTATCTTTTCTTTTAAATGCTTCTATAATGTAAAAAGGAATACCAAGATAGTTTACCGTTATTTAGATAAACAGACAGAATATTAATATGCATTTATTTTAAACAATAATTTAAAAAATGTTAACTGTGACACTCACCGTTTGTACTTTTTTTGGTCACTACTACTTCGCGAACTCGGTTGAATAAAACACTGTATACTTTTCTTGACTATATTCTTGAATTCAAACTCAATAATGACATATTAATTTTTAGCATATATGTAACTGACGGAGAATCTTAACATCGTAATACAGACATTATATGAAAATAATATGAAAATAAGAACGCCATCTAGTCACAAAAAATTACACTAATTTACACAAACATAGAATGTCATTTCACAAATTGAACGTGAACATACCGCCCACCAAGGACATTATAATATGTCCTTAATTACAAAAAAAAACTGCCCACCATGAGGTCAAGGGCTCAATTAGAAACCTTCGTATGCAGCGTTCATTGATAACATGAAACAAAACAATATTATTACATTATCTGGAAAGAACTTATTTCCTAGAACAACATGCGATAACAATAAACCTAAAATAAAATAAAAAACTGAGTGAACTCTATAAACCTATATAATAGCAATAATTAGTGGACTGTATAAACTAATCTTTAAAACTTAACAAAATCTTAATAAACACTTAATTTGTTCTATGTCAAATTCACTTTACTTTGTAATTGGCAAAATACACAATTTTGACGTAGGACGTTTAATCAAGGATCCATTACATTTAAGAGTCACTACTCGTGTAACTTTGTCCAAACCAGGATGCTTGTCAACAACCTTGCCCAAAAGCCAACGAGCAGGAGGTAAGTTGTCCTCCTTAACTAAAACTACATCACCGATACTTGGTTCTGAACTGGTTTTGTTCCATTTGTAACGCTGCAACAAATGAACCAAGTATTCATCAGACCATCGTCTCCAAAAATCCTGCAACATGCGTTGTGTAATTTGCCAACGTCTCAGGCTGCTAATGTTAGAACTTTCATAATTACGTTCAGGCACCGCTATCAGAGGCTCACCTATCAAGAAATGACCTGGTGTCAAAGGAGTTGGATCTGTAGAATTGTCAGACAACATTGATAAAGGCCTGGAATTAAGGCACGCTTCTACTTGGGTCAAAAGAGTTGTTATTTCCTCAAACGTAAGTGTGGAATTACCTATAACTCTTTTAAGATGAAATTTAGTAGATTTTATCCCAGCCTCCCACAAACCACCAAAATTAGGGGAACTAGGCGGAATAAAATGCCAAGAAGTGCTGTTATTGCCTAACCACTCTTTTATTTCTACAGCCACAGATGATTTTTCTGCAGCAACTAAATGCTGAAGCTCGTTAGAAGCGCCAACAAAATTTGTTCCATTGTCGCTCCAAATGTTACTTACAAAACCTCGTCGAGCCACAAATCTTTTAAAAGCAGCAATAAACCCTTGAGACGTCAAATCACTGACAGCCTCTAAGTGAATAGCCTTGGTTACCATACATACAAATACACAAATATATCCTTTGTATGATTTGTGTCCTCGTCCTTTTGACGTTCGGATGCTGATGGGACCAGCAAAGTCTACGCCACTGTTTAGGAATGGTCTTGCTGGAGTGACTCTACAGGATGGTAACTGACCCATAAGTGGGGTTTGATTGGACGCTGAATACCTCTTGCACTTAACACATTTATGTACATAACCTTTAACCTTTGATTTAGCAGACAGGATCCAATACCTAGTTCGCAAATGACTCAACATTAGTGTTGGCCCCCCATGTAATGTCTTCTTATGAGCGTCATCAATCACTAAATTGGTGAATTGACTGTTAGTTGGTAGGATAATAGGATGTTTGACAGACTCATCTAAGTTCGCATTATTGATGCGACCACTGACACGAAGAATGCCTTCATCATCTACAACTGGATAAAGACTTTTGAGCTTGCTTCTTGCTTTTACGTTTCCAGTTTTTCTTATATCCCTTATTTCTTCAAAAAACTCTTGTTCTTGTACAAGCTTTATACACGTTTTCGTTGCCTTTTCTATTTCTTCCTTGGTTAACTGCACTTCAAATCTCTTTTGATCGTGTGCTTGTTTCTTCCAACTCAAAACTCTCCTGCAATACGCTATAACCCGAACTAACCTTTGAAATGATGAATACCGCATCCAAAGATCTTCCTGTAGTGGTTCAATTAACACATGAACCTTGATTGCTCTTTGCTCAGTGTTAGTGGTGATAGATTTGGGTCTTGTGTATTCAATCGTTTCATTATGAAGCCACGAAGGTCCTTGACTCCACAGCGAGCTGTTTATCAGCTCTTGTGGTATAACTCCTCTAGATGCTAAATCGGCAGGGTTATGTGATGATTGGACATGAGCCCAATGTGAGTTGTCAATGTGAGAAAGAATAGTGGACACTCTGTTTCCAACAAAAGTAGTCCAATGACTGGGATGCTTACTAATCCATGCCAAGACTACTGAAGAGTCAGTCCAGGCATGTATGTAAGGGGTAGCAATTTTCATTACTTTGGCAACCTCACAAATGAGTTCGGAAAGCAAAACTGCCCCCATCAGCTCCAAACGTGGAACTGACTGCTGTTTAATTGGTGCTACCTTAGTTCGAGAGGTGATTAAACTAACGTGAATGATTTTGCGGGCATCTATGACTCTTACATACACTACAGCGGCATAAGCAGAAATTGACGCATCGCAAAAACCATGTAACTCTACTAATTCATCGTCAGCCTTTGTGTTAACCCACCTGGGTATACTGAACTTATTTGTTTCCCCAAGACTTAAACGGTACGTTTCCCATTCAGATAAAAGTTCCGGCGTTAATTCTTCATCCCATTCCAGGCCAGCAAGCCAAAGCCTTTGAATGAAGATCTTAGCGATAACAATGCAAGGCGACAACCAGCCAAGCGGATCAAACAGGCGTGTAATATCTGATATTACTTTTCTTTTAGTGATCGGAGTCTGCTGTGGCTCGATTTTAACAGAATATTTAAATTCATCGCTTGTACGATCCCATGAAATTCCTAATATTTTCATGACTGAATCTGACTTAATGTCTTTTCCCTTTTCATCTTCTTTACCTTGTTTTCCCTCTGTTGCAGTAAAATCTTGAATTTTCTTGTTTAACTCGTCGCAGCTGCTAACCCATTTCTGTAAAGGAAATTGACCCTTGTTAAGTGACTCCTTTATTTTCTTATGTATCTGTAAACCTTGTTCAATTGTTTGACATCCTGTCATCAAATCATCGACGTAAAATTCATTTCTTATTATTTCAGCTATTTCAGGATTACCTTTGCATTCATCAACTGCCACTTGCTGCAAGGATTTTACTGCAAGGTAAGGCGCGGCTGCTGTACCAAACGTTACTCTAACTAATTTATATTCTCTTATTTCAGATCCAGGATCATCACGCCACAACACTCGCTGAAAATCTGCATGTTCGGGAGAAACCTTTACCTGCCTGTACATTTTTATGATGTCAGCACAGATACTTATAGGATGCATCCTCCATCTCATAACAATGTGGCGTAAAGGAGGTTGTAACCTGGGACCAACCATGAGATCTTCATTTAGAGATACTCCATTCAAGCCTTTCATTGACGCATCGAATACTATTCTAACCTTGGTAGTAAGTCTGTCTTCCTTGATTACAGCGTGATGTGGCAGATAAACTGCTGTACTCATATAAAGCTCATCACTGTGTAAAGGCTTCATATGACCAAGGTCGATGTATTCTCGGAACACTTCTGAGTATCTAGCTTTAATTTCTGGGTTTCTTCTGAATTTATTTTCCAAAAGCTTAAATCTTCTTAATGCGAGGTCTCTCGTACTACCATACTTACACTGTGGATCTTGATCACGAAATGGTAAATTAACTACGTACCTACCTTTCTCATCTCGATATGTAGTTTGTGCATATATAGCCTCACATTGCTGTTCTTCTTCGGAAATTATCTTCTCATTAGGTATAACGGATTCTAATTCCCAAAACTTTCTTAAAAGTGCGTTGTCATCAGCCTGATCTGAGCTGCTTTGTATGACATGATGACAACAAATAGAACTACTATTGGACAAAATTTGCCCAGAGAGAATCCAACCCAACGCAGTATTTTGAGCTACTGGTAAGTTTGGTGGACCTTGAATTAACCCATCTCTAAGAACTTGACCATATATTTCTGCACCAAGTAAGATGTCTATCTTGTTGGGCATATAAAACTCTGGATCAGCTAAAGTTATTCCCTTTAGCTCAGGCCAATGAGACTGCTCTAATTTTTCTGAGGGTAAAAACGACGTAATGGTACCTAACACAAAAGCATGCACTTGAATACTAAAATTTGGATCTAGGCGTGATTGAATAGTCACTGTGACTGTAAACTTAGAAGCAAAGGCACTTCTCTCACCGCCTATTCCTGATATCACCGACTTGGTCGGCTTCTTCTTTAATCCAAGTAGCTGCACTGCTGATTCCGCTATGAATGATGCCTGAGATCCTTGATCTAATAGCACTCTCAGCAGTTGTGTAGAGCCACTGCTTGTTTGTGCTTCAACAATAGCAGTAGCTAACAAAACTTGAGTAGGTACTAAGCCCTTAGAAAAATGTGATACTATATTTGAACTTGATGGGTCACTTGCTGATAACGATGCCTGAACAGTAGACACCGCTGATTTAATGTCAGCTGCTGTATTACAGCTTTCATTAACAACTGTGGAGTTTGAGACCGAGTCTTGATGTAATAGTGAATGATGCCTTCGCCTACAAATACGACAAGATGCAGTTTGTCTGCAAAACTTAATAGAATGATTAGAATTTAAGCAATTATAACACAAGCGGTTGGTTTGAACAAAGCTATGACGGGATTCGTAATTCTCTTGCGCAAACTTCTTACAATGAAAAAGTCTATGATTATCTTTACAGAAAGGACAAACTGTTGTTATGGCTTTATTGTCATTATTTACTACGTGGTGAACTACTGGCTTAGATTTTGTTGACTTAGTGTCTAAAAATTCCAGTGCACGAAACCTGGCCTCTAAAAAATCTTGGAAATCTGAGAGTACGGGTAATTCATCAGTACAGCTAATTCGAGTCTCCCACTGTTTCCTTGACTCAGTGTCAAGTTTAGAACTTATTATGTAAATTACTATAATGTCCCACGTACTAACATCAACTCCGAGATTTTTCAGACCGTTTAAACACTCCATTGTAATATCTAATAAACCTTTAAGAGCCTTTGAGCATTCAATCACAGTACTTTGACTCAGTAAGCGCTTTAGTAAACAATTAGACAGAAATTTTTTATTATTATATCTTTTATTCAGCAATGACCAACATTCTGTATAATTGTTTGACGTAACAGCAATATGTCTTACAAGTTGCTCTGTTTCTCCTGACAATAAACCCTTTAAATAATGCATTTTTTGCACTTCCTCTAAACTATCATTGTTATGTATCAAAGAGGTAAATAAATCTTTGAATGTTGTCCATTCTGCATAGTCACCAGAAAACTTAGGTATATTTATCTTTGGTAATCTGACACTATTTGATGTTAAGTGGTCGTATTTGACATTTGTCTTCTGGCTGCTATCTAACTTATTACCAAATGTATTCAAAACGTCTATTAACTGAGTTTTGTGAAAAATGTAAATATCTTCAGTAACAGTATACACATCTTTAGTGAAATACCTATCAGTTTTTTCCTGAGTCTCTGAAACGTTTTGAACTATACTTCTATGAGTTGACGAAAAATCTTTCCACAAAACTTCTAGTGATTCTAATCTGGTTGCAACATAAGTTTTCGTTATTCTAGCTTTTGGTGTTTTTTCAAAGTTAATCTGTGCTCTTTCTATCAGAATTTTTGAACTATTTTGCAACTTATACAAAGCCTCCATCTTTATTAAATTGGTTAAAGTTAAATGTTCAGAAACTATACTTGGTTATTATATTATAGCTTTACTCACAATTTTACTTTTGACAAACCACACTTCACAGGCACTAAACCCGCATTCACAATAAAAAACTGCGTCACCTTGACAGCAGTTACAAAAATAGGTTCGCCCTCATTCTTCTGGTGTCTGCAACAACACCCGGCACCTCCTCCAGGTACTGGTGGCAAGTGGTGCACGGGAACTCTTCAGCAGCAACACTGTGACACACCAGGTCGGGTGTGCGGCTCTTCAGGGTGACCCACTCCTAGGGCTCACACAATCTGGAACTGGATCTTCACTCTTCACTTATCCGGAACGATCGGACCATGTACTTTTTTTGGTCACTACTACTTCGCGAACTCGGTTGAATAAAACACTGTATACTTTTCTTGACTATATTCTTGAATTCAAACTCAATAATGACATATTAATTTTTAGCATATATGTAACTGACGGAGAATCTTAACATCGTAATACAGACATTATATGAAAATAATATGAAAATAAGAACGCCATCTAGTCACAAAAAATTACACTAATTTACACAAACATAGAATGTCATTTCACAAATTGAACGTGAACACCGTTTATCCTGTTCTTCTTTCTATTTCCTTAATGCTGTAACCACTTTCTCGTAGAACTACAATTATTTGCCTTTGCTGTGGTGTTAATTGTGGCGCCATTTTATTTTTTCACTAACATGAACGCCGAACGAAGTAAATATTTGGCACTAGTGATTGTTAAGCGATCCAACGACCGGGAGGCGGGAGGCGACTGATTTAAATTTTAAAGTTATGGGAAGAAAACTAGCGCCCGCGCCCACGTGTGTGCATGTAGGACTGTAGGTGTGTGTACGCATGTAGGTGAGTGGGCTACCACCCATTCACGAGAAAGAATGAAAGAAGCGCTAGCGCAGTGATTGGCTGATGACGTCGTGCGAAGTCCCTTTCGAACGATTTTCTATACTATACTATGCATAGCTAAAGTTATATCGGGTGTCTAACTTAACGTGTTGCTGTGTGTACTATGGGTACTAGACAACGGATAAACATACTTAAATACTTTTTTTTTGTAAATACATACATACATATTATACATAGGAAACACCTAGCCCAATGCAAACAATCATGTTCATGCACACAAAGATTTGCATTGAGCGGGAATCGAACCCGAGACCTCTGCGTAGCAGTCATGTTACATAACCACTACGCCACAGAGGTCGGAATAGTAACTACTGTTTTATCCTTTTCGAATAAGACAGTTGTTACTATTCCGGAAGTTGGTTTTATAACTTTCATCATGATAGAGGTGCTGGAATACGCTGAAAGATCTCACCGTATTTGCAGCGGTTTCAAAGTTCTTGTGATCTCCTGGCAATCTATAATTATGCTCCCTGTAATATATAATCCCTCTCCTCGACATCAGGTGTAAGGATCCATCCAAAGGCGTAAACGATACTGCATGCTGGGTCTTTCTTGGGCCATACCATGACGTCTCTATGGCTACTAGTGAAAAAGGCTATTACGGAAACAATCATTGCGTGTCTTCAGTTTTTGCAAACATGCTAAGACATTAATTATCTCACCCCACTGCTGTGGTAATTGAATTTAATTGTTTTATGGGCCTTATAAGTTGTTTGAAAAGTTAATTATACTATACATAATATTTGTATAGATATACAATATGGCGTATTTACTGGTAATGCTGCAACAATGTAAAGAAAATGACGAATAGTCTTAGTGTTTGGTACTACCCTTGACCTGAAATTAAAGAAAGATTAATTAACTCTGGGGATTTATAATATACTTGATTTCAAACACGGATCTGCCTGTGTGAATGTCGCTTATTGCGGGAATTTCTAAGCTATTCGGTATTCTAATGCATAAGATACGAGTACTTATACCTAATTCTGCAATTTTTTTACCAAATCGACGGTTATCATGTCGGTCGCTTGCTCCTCTGCCACCATAAGGCATTAAAAAATGATATGATGTGATTGTTGGTCGTGTATTTATTGTTATAATATTGTTTCTGGCGAGTCTGGTTTTTTGTTTCAGGCCCCCATAGGTTGTCACTGTTTGTTGTCTCTGGGACGAATAATCAGCACCGACAATAATTGGCGTAGCCTTCTTAACATATGCCCAAATTAGAACAAAGCGCTCACCCGTCTATAAATTCTAATATTTATTTGAAATAATGAACAAGTTACTTATCTTCCATTCTTAATATATTATCACACCCCTCTGCGTAATGAGACCTAATCAACTCTATGTAAATTTTATTTGCACCGTTCATAGCAACATATAATTATAAAGCTTCGTTAAACAAAAAATAATTCGTCAAATCGACTCGTTCGTCTCTGAGTGGCGGCTTTTTGCTACCCAATGTTAATTTTATGAAGTTTAATTAAAATTGTATTAACAATTCATGAGTCTGCGGGGAGTCTTTCGTTAAACTCACAGCATTTAATTTATCCTCCTTGGTACGCGTAAGACATGAGTTCCGCACCTTAACATCAATTAAGCTGCGTACGATATGGTATGTCTAAGTCAGGGAGTAGTGTGCTTGTTAAAATTAGAGATGACAGTATCATCGCCGTGTGTTAACCTTTCGAGCGTCCGACCAAATTTTGACCCACACCCCTACATGTCCAACTGTTTATGCGTTTTTTATGAGAAAAATACCCGTCTCATTAAATGAAAATTTATGAATGAAAACTATAATTATATGTTATGAAACGAGTAGCACTTATTGCCATGTTATATAGCGATAAAATAATGAATAAATGAAGAAATAAAATACATACATTTCTTGCCAGGAGCTGTTTGTTATTAGCAAATTCAAAAAACAGTAACCAAAATGGCCCCGGGCGTCAACACTTTATTTTCAAAAACACACACTTTAAACATTTCGACAATAAAACATTTCAAATAATTTACTTATTAACACAAGACAACACTTTAGTGACATTTAACACTACTTGAGATAATAAATCACTTTATTTACACAATTGAAACAAAACACTCCGTTATTACAATTCACTCACAAAAACCCGCGAATCACGAAGAATAAACACCTGCACTTGTTTCATTTCTTTAAAATACTTTTTTTTGTAAATTGCCACAGTAAATATTTATTTGACCGATAGATTACGAACTATTTAAATAATTAGCATCAAACCATAGTGCATTTAGTGAATGAAACGTGAAATATTACCAATTGAATGAGCGCGGGAAATTTGGCCCTATATGTAGTGACGCGGACGGACCGGGATCATTTTGCATATGGACCGATATGTAGGGACGCGGACGTGTCACGAGTTAATGTGCTTTATGCGGGCAGAAGAGCAAGCGGCACATTTGATGGTAATACACATAGCTATGTCGAAACACAACCAAGCCGCTGCGTTCCTTAGCAATATTATATCCTATTCCATTGATATTAGGATGATTATTTATCTCTACTAATACTGTGCTGTCAAACATTATTATCTACATTTAAAAAGTTTTTCTTTTGTTTTCGTTACGACAATCTGCATTTGCTATTACTTCATTATATAACATGATTAATTGAAGATGAGGTATTTGTTTTAAATAAAATATAAATAAAATAAAATCTTTTATTTTCATAATAAAACTAATTTAATAAAATATTTGCGGCTTCTACACTAAGCTGGCTAATCAAGTAGACCAGGTGCCAATGATAATAATATATGCACACATAACTACAATAGAGTTAAGTAAAGAAAAAGGTTCTAAAAATACAAGTTAAGATATTCTCATTTACGTCTTCAAACGACTTCATATTCCAGCAAAGACAGCTCTAAAACTTTTATGCTCGTTTAAAAATATATATAAAAATTGCATTCTAGACTTAAGAAACTTGTTTTTTTTTTATTATTCCCTATTTTTTGCAAGTGCTGTACTACATACGCCCCATGGTTTTGCCACAGAATCATTCGCTTTCGAAATTATGCTTCTGCCGATGGGAGACTATCTTCTATTGCTTTAGTGGGAATGGAATGCTGTTTTTAGTAGAAATAGGTCCAGATTACTTCATCATGGCATTTAAATAACACCATTGGTGATTATTTTATAAGTATTTTTAGTAAGTAGGCACACGGACATTTTAGAAATTGTTTTCTTTTCTTGCCAGCTTATAAATGTTCTACTTCACGGACTCTCCTCTAACGATAACTTACCCTTCTTGATACATCTAAACAGACTCTATCTTAGGCGCCTGTTATGATATTTTCATTTTTTTTTTCATTTTTTCATTTAATTTACTTTTAGCGCACTTTAACTTAAGCTGTATCATATATAGCAAATGACAAACACGAAATTGTAATACGAGTATTTAACTGTGCCATAATTTTTTATCTAGTATACATCGCCTAGACATCACACACAGACACAATTCTTTAATCCTAGTGTAGGTTGTATCTCTCAACTCTTTATTTTAATGACTCCATCATTTACTAATAATTCTGCCAACTTACATAGTACATTTAATCATAAAGAAATATACACCCTGTTATTTTCTATTTCTTTTTTTATAATTTATCGAAGAAATGTCACAGCTTATTAAAAAGTAAATGCCATGACAATATTTAAACTTCATGACAATTTGTTTTAATATCGCGACACTATGCAGGTGTCAGTAAGTAACGACACTTTTCAATCATGCTCCGCAACGTTGAGTCGTGTCTTAGTTAAAATGATTTGTGATCAATGATAATAATTATATGACGATTAAATAAATATCATTTAGCAGGTGCTCGAGTTGTTGATAAAGTATTTCTTATTGATATAGGCAGTTTTTTTTGTTTTTTCCACTGTATATTTTTTTGCTGGAAACAGCTGGGTTGTCTTAATAATGTTTGGTGTTATTTATTTTACACTGTATAATTACCAAACTGAAATACGAGTAGGTACAGAAGTTCATTATCCTATATCCATGCACGCCTCAAGATGTTTTTATTGACAAATTCGTAATAGGACATTGCAATTGAAGTGTTTCATCATAACAGCTCATTAATGTTCCTCTGCAGGGACGGCCCTCCTCTCGTGACGGAGGGATACTTGGCCTACTAATACCACGCTAGCCAGACGGATTAGTATAGGGTTTAATTTCAAGTTTTCCTTCTTTTTATTTCGTTAAAGATAATATTCACGGATAGTCCCTTAGTCGGTTTTTACGACACCCATGGGATGAGATGGGGTGGTGACATACTGTATTCTTTCTCCCTCACCACACGGATGAAGTGTTTAGTTGTTATTTATTAGTCATTATTTTTATTCAGCCTCTTTCCATCTCAACAGAATATCATACAATGAAATACGACTGTCGCTACCACAAGCGACCGCATAATATAATAGGGATGATATAGACTACGAGTACTGTGTAAATACCCATAATATCAAACATGGCATTAATATTATGCATGTCGTTGGATATTAAAGAGGGGTTATAATGATGACGATTTAGAGTATTAGAATGCCATAGGCCTCCTTCGAATATTGTGTGGTCCTGCGCCCCCCTCATCAATCGTCCTAACCAGGTCGTCGGACCACCTTGTGAGGGCTCTCCCCACCCTGCGTTTGCCGGTACGTGGTCGCCATTCCAGAACCTTTCTGCCCCAACGGCTGTCGGTCTTCGCGCTATGTGCCCTGCCCACCACCACTTTAAACGGACAATCCGGAGTACTATGTCGGTCACTTTTTTCTATGCAATATGAATGAATTCTTAAAAAGGTATAAGAAGCATGTTTATCCTTCGTCTAGTATTTAAAGTACAAACTGTGCTTAGTCTGGAACCAGATGGCGTTTCATGAATATAACCAGAATATTATATTACATTATTCTAGATCTCTTTTCCACACAAGATCGTAAATTCCATATCATAACCGCTACATGACCGCCTCCTCATAAAATCAACCTGACATAATAATACACCACTGTAAGTACGAAACAATGATTTCTTTTTATTTTTTTCTTTTATAAAATTTGTCGGTATCATAATGAGGTTATCAGATATCGATGTAATGCGAGAAAAGTTGTCGAACACTCGCTATCTCACATTTACAATAATCTTATCGATTTAATTTCGGGAGAGCGGAGCGAATCTCTGTTCCTTCCGAAATTCTTACTTATTTTTGATGCCACAGTGTAGGGAAAGTAATAAAAAAAAAAAGTTTATTTTTTTTGTTTTTTCAATATTATCCTACATGTTTGTTTTTCTTGAATATCTTTTATAAGAAAATCGACGACAAGAATCGACTTATAAATACGTCGATGGTTAGGCGGGTTGGTACAGATCTTGTAACGATTTCCCTGCTTTTACAGTTATAGAGTCTGTTACGTTATTGTTACTTAGGTGGCTTTTATAAAACTCATAAATATAGTAAGGTAGTAATAATGATACTATAAGTTCTTAGTTCGCCACCACAATTCTATTTCAATATAACTTTCTCGTGTGCCATTTCAATAACCACGAATAATTAAGCTTACCAGTGCCAAGTTGGTTATACTGGTATGAAGAAATAAAGAAAGAAAAAAATTGTAATAAAGTAAAAAGTTAAGTTAAGTAGTATAAAGTTAGTATAAACATATCTAGGGGTGATATTAAAGTTTTCCAATCTCCCCCTAGACGTCTTTTACGACACCCAAAACAACGGAAAAAAAATTGTAATTTAGTATTAGACGCCACACGAAATCCATATAATCTTTTATATATGTATTAACCAAATTACTACACTCCATTACCAAAGCACACCAAGAAGTTCTCAAACTTTCAATATACCTTACTTTTTCTACTCTGTGGCCGTTCGTTAATAAAGTTTGCTGTCAGTGAGTGAAAGTCAGCAGATTTATGCGGTGTATACTCATCCTTATGTAAGGTTATTCTTAATGGAATTTATTAAGGTACATCGGGCCTAGGGCTATTCGGGTTAGCTTATTTGACGTATACCAAGATCTTTATGCCAATCGTTAATTAATGCTACGGTGGTTTTTTTTTGGTTTTGTTTGAGGGTTTAAAATAATAAGTTTTATGTGGACTGGTGTGTGTATTTTTAATACCAATTTTTGAACTGTTTGGTTAGTTAAGTGCGCTATTCTTAAGAAGCATTTTGGTTTAAATTTAATTATTATTGGGTAAAGTCTATAGGAGTGACATTATGAATTGACCTGTTGCACTGGTGACCTGTAGCACAGGTTATTATAACCTATAACAGGCACCAGTCCTCCATGATGTATGTTAAACATGTAAACTTATCCTTTTATATTTCCTTCCACAAATGTAAGATTAGATCTAAGTTACATTTGTGGAAGGAAATAAATAACTATTTTATTATGAATTGTTATTCTGACACGAGTAGTAACATCCTAAAAATAAATAAGGCCACCATCGTATCTATTGACCAAAGTGTTGGAAAAGGAATGATTATAGAATATCACAATATAATACAATGCTTTTTTTTACATTCCTAGCACATAGCAAGCGCATAATATTATTTTTCACATTTCGTTTTTGTTTTTCGTTGTAAAGCTTCAATATCACTACGCAAAATGGAATCTACTTAAAGCTAGACCCTCAATCGAGATTTTTAATGGTTTCAAAGATACCTTTTCTGAGGATAACAAATAATAAAAAAGAAAGCACTAGGCATCCATTTTAGTCTCCATTAAAATGACGTTACACCCGATAACATATTTACATAAGATCACAGCCCCATATAAAGTATTCAATCTCAACTAAACTGCATATAACGTGACTACAATATCAACATACTATGATTCACTATATTCCTGGTAGTTATGACATATGTTATGTTTTAACATGCACATCTGTTGTACGAAGGTTGCTTTTGTTTGATTTTATGTTCAAGGTGACCATAACCTCACACTTATACTTCCAACCAAATCACAAAATTTCTAAAAGAAGAAAGACTATGGAATTGATACTCAAAGGATTGAAGTGTATTCTACGTCTTCTGAAAATAGGACAATACCTTAAACAAAGATTTAAAAAAATACCTAGGTTTACTACTGCTTACTAGGCGCTTATAGAAGAACATCATGGCGTTGACCAGTTGAGTTTTAAGTTGCGACTCTGGCTCCGTATAAAGCAATGGTTAAATTTGGTGATCGAGACGGATACTCGGGTGACCTAGTGGTCATATCGCTGGACGCGTATAGTCCAGAGACGCGGGTTCGAGTCCCGCCTCGAGTATTATTTTTTTTCAATCGTCTTGCTTCTTTTCGGATTTTTCTAGTTATACCTAAGCTTTATAGGTAAAAATTTATAAGTAATATAAGAACACCATAACAAACTTTATTGCGGTATTTTTAGAAGTCAATTTACAATATATCTGATCTTTTTTTTATAAAAGAGACAACTCCGCACTAGGGATCATGCCCTTAGTCTCAGGACCTTACAAACATACATTTAACAGACACAAAGAACATACAGACTCAAAACAATAATTTGTAGATCTCACTAATATTTTTTTTTAATGTTTTTTTATTACACAAATAATTTTCGCGCGCCCTTTCGAACCCTCAACCTCTTTCAAGGTAGCCGCTTACACGCCCAATGCGCCATCAAATAATGTCTTCCTATAACATACGTAGGAAACAGTATCATCACAGAAACCAAACCCGCATACAATACAAAGCCCAGTAGCACAAACTAACACACACATTAATATAACTCAAGATATAATCTAACATTCATTGTAAACAGACTACAATCGTAGTCCAATACTTAAGTAGAATTGTTTGTATGTCTGTACATTTGTCAATCTATATAGTTGATATAATACGGGTTTAACATTTTAAAAGATTTATTGTTCGTATGAACTTTTGCTTTTTAAATAATGTCTGTCAAAATTTTTAGTGTGCTTGTGCAATGTAAAAGACATTGTCATTCATATAAGCCCATTAATGTTTCACTTGGAGGCTTGTACGACAGCTTTGGCTCGATCATCTCTCTGGTGTAGGGGTTATTGTCCATGATACGCAGAGTTTTTGAGTGTCGGTATCCGCTTAATACAAATCTATGTGAGCATGAATATCTGCATTGTTTTTTTAATGTACGATATAATATGAGTAGCTATAAAGCTCGTTAGCATAACCGTTTTTGTATTCATAGTAGAACCTCTGCTCTAATTTGGGACTCACAGCAATTTGCGAAAGTGGTAGTAGTTATTTCCGCTTATAATGACATGATACCTATGTTACTAGTCAGCAAACCGCGTATTATATTAAAATACAAGCTTACCTTAACATATTGCAAATGTATCATACACGATACACAGGCCAGTTAAGGATAATTTACGTCTAGACAAAAGTTTCATAAACAAAATGCATGAAAAATACATAATGTGTAAGTTAAAGTGATAAGTAAACATATAGGGATTGGCTGTTACACGTTTTATCAGTAATTAAGCAGAGCGCACTAACGCGATGTGGGCGGAGCATGGGAACAACACCTTCTGTACTCTAGCTACTGAAATTAACTGGGTGGTACAAGGTTATAAGCGGAGCGGGTATACGGGTGTGATATAAAGATCTCGAACAATTTGAGAAGTTAATAGAAGCTTTAGAAACTGACCTAATGGGCATATCAAAGACTGAGAGATTTGTTAAACAAACTAGCTGATCCGTGCCCTCTTCGTTGGGCCGCGAAAAAAACGTTATTAAGCTACCCTTTATTTAAACATATTTCATTACAGCTGATATAGCTTATGACACTCTTCAAAACAGAAATAATTTTTTAACTCGGTTTATTAGATTCAGCGATTACCTACCCCCTACAACATCACAAACATACAAACTTTACCTCTTTATAATATTAGTCTAAATAAATAAGAGCTCTCTCCACATCGTTGCCAGTTTTTTTTTATCGTATTTTAGTCTTCCGCCTTCTTATCCCGTGATGATATCAATGCAAAAGCGAAACGCATTTACTGATTTCTACGGTTGTAAATTATGTCGTAGTTAATATGTAGTACAGGTTGTTGCGCCCCTAGGAACTACGGTGTCTACCAGCGCCTATTATTATATAGCAACATATTTGCTTGTATACTGTATCTATAAATGTTCTACTCGAAGAAAGCTTACACTAAATGTGTAAGCTTTTTTGATATTTCTTTGTTTTTGTTATCAAAAATATTTCCACTAGAAAATCTGTACAACCTCATTGTCCAAGAACAAGTTTCTCACCATACCTCAGCTAATATTATAATAAAGAATCAAGAAATATATTTCTCACATATTCCTCACACTTTCACACAACGCCATCTAGTCCCAAACTAAGCAGAGCTTGTACCATGGGTACTAGACAACAGATAAACATGCTATACTTTTTTTTTGTAAATACATACATATTATACATAGAAAACACCCAGACCAATGCAAACAATCATGTTCATGCACACAAAGATTTACATTGAGCGGGAATTGAACCCGAGACCTATGCGTAGCAGTCATGTTATATAACCACTACGACACAGAGGTCGTCAAATACAATGAATGAACGATTACTGAAAACTACTTTATCTTATAACTTGTACCACACCTTTGTCTTATACGCTAATTGTAAGTTAAACCACTTTAAGTGGTAAACGAGAGGAGTAATTGTTTTACAAACCGCTTCATGGTACACAAGTTGGCTTAAACATATGATTGCTTTTTGTATTAGCTCCTTAATACATTCTTTTTAATTTTCTTCTTAATTGTTAAATGAACGTTTAAGACATGTCTTGTTATTCTGCTGGTGTAGATAACTACCTACTGACCTACCTATATTGTTATAATTTTTAATTAACTTTGTAAATACAAGGAGGTTCTGAATAATTAATTAGGTTGTATTTATTTACTTACCTATAAACCAAGTTTTTTGTTAACAAATAGAATAGATACATTGTCTAGTTGGTCCCTAATAAATTCAATAAGTTATTTATGCTGTTATTTAAAAACATGTGGAATTATTATGTACAAATCCGAAAAGAAGAAAGACAATGGAAAAAATTGATACTTGAGGCGGGAATCGAACCCGCCGCGTCTTTGGACTATACGCGTCCAGCGCCATGACCTCTAGGCCACCACCTTACCATATACAATACGCGTGTGTTCAAAACTCCTTCATTACTAGGAAGGAAGACTTTCGAACTCGTCCATTGGCTTCTGATAATTTTGTTGCAGGTCACTGACCGAATATCATGGTTTATGGTGTTTGCTATGTTACGCTATATGTCCGGGTTATAGGGGTTTCATAACGGCCCATTAATGTCTCACTGCAGGGACGGGCCTCCTCCCGTGACGGAGGGGGTTTAATTTCAAGTTTTCCTTCTTTTTATTACGTAAAGATATTATTCACGGATAGTCCCTTAGTCCCTTAGTTTATTTTTTATTTTTATCCATGGGATGAGATGGGGTGGTGGCACACTGTATTCTTACTCCGTCACCACACGGAAGAGGGGTGTAGGGTTTATCAGGGTCGGATAAGTTCAAAAAAGGAAAAATGGGTAACAATTTACAAAAGCAACTATGGATCAAAATGATTTATAGCAAGTCATGTAAAAAAATATATTTTATTGTATTTTTATAAAGCAACTTTCTACAACAAAACAGTATAGTTTGTTTTACATTCACAAAGGTTTATTACCGTCTAAATCACATTGCAGAACATAACCCAGTTAAGAAACAGTAAAAAATAAAGTAAAAAGTTTAATATGATCTCAGAACCGCCCACAGAGTGCGCTTACTCTAAAACACATATTTATTAAGCCACAGTAGGCCCTGGTGTATTTTGTTGTATATTAGGTCTGATTTGTTTGAGTCAAATCTAGTTTTGGAGGGTGTGTATCCCATTTTTTTGTGGGACTAATTTCACTTGTATGCCTTCATTAGCAAAAACAGGGATGTCCGAACGATTTTGATTTAAATAATGGAATGTTCGGAGAAAGGCAGAATGAACTAGAGAAGGCTTGTAGGAAACAGTAATAATCCTAGAAACTCTTATTATATGTGACTGTTAGGAGAGTCTAATTATTTTATCTATGGAAACTTTGTTAATCTAATTGATTCAGCCTCAACTCGTAAAAATATTTGGAACAATCACGTTCTCAACAGCCCACGTATAGTGTATCATAAGACCAAGCTTGTCGGACGATAGATTTTCGTAGTTAAAAGGCTTCATTTATATCTTGATTACGTCGCCTTAATGATAATCAATTATTCCTCACACATTGCCAACGCCATCTAGTTCTAAGTTCTAGCAAGGCATGTTCCAAGGGTTATGTAAAAAATACCTAATCTACCTGCCTACCTGGATACCTAATAAAGATTCTTTTTTGACAATCATCATTATCATATCAGCCCATTAATATCCCACTGCAGGTATGGGCCTCCTTCCGTGACGGAGGGATACTTGGTCTACTAATACCACGCTGCCTGGCCAGACGGATTGGTATAGGGTTTAATTTCAAGCTTTCCTACTTTTTACTTCGTAAAGATAATATTTACGGTTAGTCCCTTAGTCGGTTTTTAAGACACACATGAGATGAGATGGGGTGGTGACATATTGTATTCTTACTCCGTCACCACACGGACATAAAATTTTTGACAATAAATAACATTTATTTCTTTCTTTTGAGAACAAATTTCCACCAAATACCTTGTTCTGTCCTCACAGAGTTTGAATTTGATTCAACTTATCTTTAATTTCTTTACGTAAAGACAATAAAGCTACAAATTAAGTGCCCAATTCGTTCCACAGCTCACAGCAGCATACAGAATAATGCTTATTCTTATTATTTCCGCAGGTCAAATGTCAGGCTGGTAGTTATGATTTATACACAAAAAGTAACAATTTGCTTTATATTTATAAGTGGTACCTTTTTGCGAAACCCACGCCACGCCCACATCTCACTTCGTGTTTATTATTAACTATATCAAAAACCCGTATATTTGTATGGGTTTGTATGAAGCTATTTGAATGTGTTTTGTTCGTGATTTATTTCCTGGTGTGTAGTTTTATTTAATGTATTTTGCATGAATGGAATGGACCAAATCAAAGGGACCAGTTTTAGAAATTACTTACTCTCAAAATCGCCTTAGTCGCCGCCAGATTCGTCGATAGTAGTAATCTCTTTATTTATCTATTGTTTTTATAAAGGATACAGCCAAATCACTGTTTTGAACTTGATAGAAAACGCAAGAACAATCACACATTCACACAACGCCATCTAGTCTCAAACTAAACACTACTAACTTGTACTATGGGTACTAGACAACCAGGGCAATGCAAACAATCACATTTATGCAAACAAAGAATTGGCATTGAGCGGGAATTGAACCCGAGACCTCTGCGTAACAGCCATGTAATATACCGACTACGCGCCAGAGGTCGTGAAAAGGCCCATGTCCAACAGTGGACATAGATATGATAAGCATTAAACTTTAACATAAGTGCGCATGTAAACAAATGTCGCCTTGTCGCCGCCGCGTGTCGCCTTGTTGCATTGCATTGTACTGTCATCATCATTATGTATTACGAAGCGTTAAATATTGTATTCTGTTGTTGCTACCTTTGTTTTATTTGTTTTTGAGTTTGTTTTACACAATTATATTTTGTTCTATATTTAATTGCAAAGGTGTTGTAAAATGCCGTTTAGGCTTCAAATTAGTAGTTTAATATGATTTGTAGATACAACTTTGGCACTAGTGATAAAGTCCTATCGCGGAGATTTTTACAGACTCGGGTTTCAAAATCTCTATCTTCGACTCAGTAGCTGGATATTCTACCGGAAAACTAGCCAGGCTTAAATTTTGTAGTACTAAGTTTAAAGGTTTTCCTTCTAATTCACCAAAGTCGGGAAAGAATTCGCTTTCAAAGGTAAAAAATAAAGGGGATATTAACTGCTATTTACCTTTGCGGTGTCACAGCTGCGTGTCTCATATAACTCATCTACCCTCGTATCTTGAGATGTAATTATTGTGCCCCTACACACTACACTGAGCGAACCACTGTTCTATGTTTCAAGAGCAAAAAAATATTTTTCTAAATCTGTCCAAGCTTTTAAACTAATCAGGTAAAATAGTATTCCTGTATTAAGAACCTCATTTAATTCCATAGTCTGTAAAAAGGTATATCAAATAAGGTTCATTAGTAACACAAGCAGAGTTCAAGGTTGCCACATTGTTGGATGAGTAAGGATGTGTTGTGGGGAAATCTTAGCGGATGTCAAATATTGACCGACAGACGTACAGGCGTTATGGCGGCGAGTTGTGACAATATATCTGTACTAACTAGTAAATATACTGTAGCGATAATGTTAGATAAAGATTTTAAATTTAAATATTCGTACTTTTATCTTGGTGGTCTGCAAGAAAGACAGGCAGCCATTTTAGAAAAAAAAAGATCTACATTTAACATATCCACACTAATAATTGTCTTGTTGGAGACCCCTCACTGTGTGGACCGATGTCGATACCGAGCCTAAGGATGAGGAAGGCATAAGACCGTGCAGGGTGGACATTTTTGGAGGAGGCCTATGTCCATCAGTGGACGTCCATATGCTGATATGGAATTGTCTTGCTGGCTAAGCGGCTAAGCTATGACGCTACGGACGGTGCACGAGGTTGCGGGTTTGAATCCCATGTAAGATAATTATTTGTGTGAATTACAAGTTATTGTCTTGATCCTACTTGGGGTGACTGGTCGACCCTGACATTAATAAATTTTAATACACTTCTGAGTTTTTATTTAAGGGGTCATTTGGCTGAGCGACGTCTTTACTACTGGATAGTTATTTATGAATGTGATTTGGTGCTCCCACTTTTATGTACTACCTACATCACGACGCTACCTTTATCATTGAATAATCCTTGGTTATGGTTATGTATGGTATATAATGGTTGCAGCGCCAAATTACAGTTATCTCCTATGTAAATGACGTAAAGAAAATGCAGCAGTAGAGTTTGTTGCGCCGCTTCTTCTCTACTAGCGCTTTGGAGGCGGTGGTAAAGTTTTCAAAACTTTGAAATGTTAATAAACTTAGATTAAGTAGTGTTAGATGACGTCAAAAAGATGCAATATTATTGTACTATTTTGAATAAATAAATGAATACTGAATACTGAATACTTATAGGATAGGGTAGGCTTGATCCCTAGAGCAAGAGTGTGCGTGTTATATCATAGGTGTGCGTGCGTGAGATTTTACTTATTTAATTATGTTATTCATAAAACTGTTCTCCGTGTAGTGACGGAGTAAGATTCCATTATGTCACCACCCCACCTCATCCCATGGGGGTCGTAAAAACCGACTAAGGGACTATCTGTGAATATTATCTTTACGAAATAAAAAGAAAGAAAACTTGAAATTAAACCCTATACCAATCCGTCTGGCCAGCGTGGTATTAGTAGGCCAAGTATCCCTCTGTCCAGAAGGGCCCGTCTCTGCAGTGGGACATAAATGAGCTGTTATAATGATTCAAAAAAGTTGTTATGTTAATTTCACTGTCTCGCCAATAGACACAATAGTAAAACAATGCAAATGTTCATATATGACTCATGGAACAGTTAAGTGGTTAAATCAGTTTATGTAATTCTTGTCTACTAAGCAATGTATCTCACAGTTATCAGTGAGGGTGAAAGTCTGTTATCAGATAGTGCGTCAGTAATCGTGCTCGTGTCGCCAAAGGGACCGCGCCTTTGTACTCACCCGCCTCACGACAATGCGCTAAGGATCACATTGATAACGTATACTAAACATGTTTAGGTGGATACGTTTTGTGTTTACGTGTTTTTTACATGTTTTATTCAGGTTCCAATTATGTCAATTAATTAAATATAAAAAATTTCATACGTTAAGATAAAGCCATCTCGTTCCTAATATTTATAACTAGCTGACCCGTGCCCACTTCGATGGGCGGCGAAAAAAACGCGTCCCTTTTTTTTTTAAATAGTAAACAAGGCAATATGACTAATAATAATTTTTTTAAACATATTTCATTACTGCTCCACTCCTATTAGTCATAGCGGGATACTATATAGCTTATGACAGTACCCGATAAATGGACTATCATTACAGAAAGAATTTTTTAAATCGGTTTATTAGATGCAGATATTACCCCCTATAACTTCACAAACACACAAACTTTACCTCTTTATAATATTAGTATAGATTTAAGTAAACATTTCAACACATAAAGGATTGCTTATTTTGGTCTAGTAATTTCTGAGATATGCGCGGTCCCCAAACATACTAACTCTTCAACTTTATAATATCAGTTAACAACTTCACTTACGTTCAATAGACATCAACGCGCTTACCAAATTTTATCGTCTACTGGCATTGAATGAATTTAATCTCATAATTCATCAGTAACTGATGAATTCAAATACAAATGCAATTGAATTGAATTATAAGATTAATTTTATTCACTGTTGTATTTTCTTCTACTAGCATTTATAGTATTAGTATTTTCAGTTTATTATATATTTTTATTATATATTTTTTTTTAATTGGCCTACCAAAATGACTGTCATAAATGATGATAATCAGTCATAAATATTAGGAACTAGCTGCCCCGTGCTCACTTCGTTGGGCGTCGAAAAAAACGCGTCACTTTTTTAAACATATTTCATTACTGCTCCACTCCTATTAGTCATAGCGTGATACTATATAGCCTATGACACTCCTCGATAAATAGACTATTCAACATAGAAAGAATTTTTAAAGTCGGTTCATTAGATCCAGAGATTACCCCCTACAACGTCACAAACACACAATCACACAAACTTTACCTCTTTATAATATTAGTATAGATTTAGAATTATTTCTTTTTAACAATGTAAGTGTTAAAATGTTTGTTAAAAACTGATATTCAACTACGATTCGTGGTCTGTTTGGTCGAGACTATGATGTCCATGGCGGGCTTCAGTTGGTTTACCATCAAGTTCAAAAAGATGAAACGGCCACTACAACCTTAGTCACCTTTAAACCTACGATCGAGTAGTATTCTAAACCCATCGCCTTCTTACTAAGAAAACAATATACAAAACTTAATTGTAACTAATAACATTACAGCGCTAACTTAATTACAATCATTACTTAACTAATTTATAAAACATATCTTAAAGCTAAGTAACAAAATTGAATAGCAAATAGAAATACATTGTTTATATTTATTTAATAAATACATGGTCATACACCATTCGCCACCCATGCTCGCTACCGCGTGGACAATTTATAAATACCGCCACCGACCGCCCACCGATTCAACTGGGTATCGAACCCGCACCCCGCAATTAAACGACGCCTGAGGACCTCTCGGTCATACGATACTATCTGTTTGACCCGGCGCCGCCTGCGGAGATCTCCTTTAAACTTTATTTTAGTAGAAAAACATCTTAAATTTTATTCGAAAACTTTTCATTTAGCACCTTATTGCAAATTCAAATTGATTCCAACCAAAGAACTTTGTCAATAAAATTTCAACTATATTTTATACAATTAAGGTTGATTTTCGTTTGATGGTTTAACATTTTCACGTTTGTATATTGTTTGTTTAGTAGTCGAGGCTTTGTGACCCCGTCTAGCGGTCATAGTTTAGATGTACGTTGAAATATGGACCTTAGGATACCCGTTGTGGGTCCTGCTATAGTTTTAGGTCGACGTTAAATATGATTTAGTAGATATCTCGGTTCTATTGTTAAATTTATTTTTGAATTATATGATCACGATTGTTTTAATTATTATATTGTTACTGTTAAAAATATTATGTCCAATATTATATCACTATCCTAACTTGTTGATGTAATTTAAGCTTAATAAGAAACAAACTGTTAAGATATAAAGACATGAGCACTCGCCATGTTTGCGAGGTAGTCTTTTCTACCGTTTTACGGACCTAGCCGCACTGAATCTTCGTTTCAATGCCTGCATTACATATAAAGACCTTTGATTACAAACACTAAACTAGACATCGGGTGCGATATATTGCCGCTATGATCTTGCATCTCTTGCGACCTCTTAGTCGCAGGATAGAAACCCACACTAAATAAACACTTGTGGGATTCACATACGGTTGGTTGAGTTTAGATTAATTTATTCGGGTAAATTCTGCCTCAGATAATGTTGTTGCCTAATCATCATGTCGGCCAAAAGACGCCAATTGGTGGTCATAGGCCTCCTTCTACAACTGTGGACTCCCGCAGCCTAGAGCAGTCCATTGGTCAACCGCGTGAAGAGTCTGCCCACTTAGCATTTTCCGATTATTGCATATCTCTGCTCTATTCTAAGAACTAAGAAACGTGACCATTAACAAAGAACTACAGCAAATGCTTAACAACCTAGCGGTACTAAAGACATATCAATTTACATCTTAATTTACAAAAACAAACATACAACTATCTATCTTATAATAAAACAATGGATAGATTTTCATAAGCATCCAATTTCTTACACGAAATGACTCATCCAGTACAAACTTTGCATAAATATGTCCATTTAATTGTATAGTATCGTATCAAGAGTATACCACACCCAATAACCTACCTTATTTCCTAAAACATACATTACATTTCCGCTCAACATTAGTACATATTAAATAAATTTTACATTAAGTAGTATATGCAAAGTTTGCAGATCTAAATTTAACCGTATGTCTTAGTCAATAAAGTTGATATTACAATGTGTGGTGTAAGAGTTTTAGTAAGTGCACTGATTCAAACAGCTAGTTTTGACTCCCAGGGTGGCTTGTACATTGTACGCGCGCGTGACACTGCTCTATTTACGACTGAGTCGCTCGCACGGACCCATAAAGGTACACCGCGGTACGTATATTGTGCAACTTTTCGAAGTTTCCTGGATATTGAATGTCGTATTCAAATTATGGTTTTGATGTCACGAAGTCTTAATAATCTATGAAATAGTTTTTGTATCTTGTCTTTAATGACCCTTAGTAGAATTATTCCATTCTTCTGTCACGCTCACCAGGCGGATTATTATAGAATTTCCTTCCACCGTTTTTACTTTAGTAGTTTTTTCTGGTACGTATATACAGGGCGAGAAAAGATCTCTTTTTGCTATGTTTAATGAATCTTGAGAATATCTATAAAAGAGGCAGGTAAACACCCTAGGATAGAAATATCTGCGGATGCGTAATTTTTTAACAAAAGATTAATAATCATTATTCAGTCAATTTATTGGTAACATAGAGATCGTGTTTTACTGCCATTGTTTACCAAGTATTTAGTCCTTTTGTCAAATTTTACGATCAACTCATATCTACACCATAATTTTTATATTTTATCTCATCGAGTATCATATCATATTAAATGAAATTTTTCATACAAAATAAAGGTTCCCCCACTTTCGTACCTTGTAACACCGAGTCTTAACTCATAGTAAGGGGGTATGGGCAGTAGTATTGTGTGCCATGTCAGCACTATTAACGGCCGATTTATATGCCTTTACCGGTCGCCCGGGAAGATTTTGAATAATTACAAAAGAAGGCAAGCGCGTGCGATAGGGATTTATGTACTAAACGTCTTATTGGCTAATTCAAATGTCCGTTACGTTTTGAATTTGAAATTGGAAGAAGTTTGTAAGTTTTGATTGGTTGTAGAATAATTGTGTTGTTTCTTTGATTTGTTTTAAAAGTTTGTTTCAGTACATAACTAAGTCTGTTATGAGATCAAATGATGAGATGACTTAAGCACCGATAAGAGTGAGCCACATCGGTGCATAAGTCGTCCATGTCATAAAAGATTCCTAGACATATTTTTAGCAGGATGTTATCTCTACGAATACAACAGCCAGATAACTTAACATAAACCCTATATTGTCTGGCCAGCGTCATATAAGTTGGCCAAGTATTTTAAAAACCTGGCCCTTAAGTTTTACAGAACACGCCAATAATTTAGCGTATTACACAAATTAATGTCTTTATACGTACAGACATACATTTCGCCTAATGCGAAGTCTTTAAAAAACTGGTACTTACTCAAATAAAGTAATTATTTAATTAGTAAGTAAGTTTCTCCACAAAAACCTTTCTAAAGCCTACGCCTACTGCCTTGGGTCATTATAATCATTACTTGCTATCAAGCTACTGATAGCCTCTCAAATTACATATTTACAAAAAAATATTACTTATGTCTTAATTTTGAGTAACTTAATGATAATTTGTTTTTAATTTTTTGGTAAATTATTCAATATACTCATCTTCTTTAAGGCTTGGATGCAATGGTGATTGTATCAACTGAATAATGTAATTTTGACTAAAAATTTTTTTTATAATAACTTCCGTACTAGAAGCTAGAGCCCTGAAAAACTTGAAATTAACATACACATAGAACATCCAGACTAAATACAGTAATTTAGGGATAATACAAATCTTGAATATCTTACGTGGGAGTCGAACACGCGACTACTTTCAGTCGCATGCTCGTGTATGGGGCTGTATGTCGTGCCAAACCACTGAACTTAATGTAAAACCCATTGTGGCTATAGGAAAACTTTAATATTAGTTTAATTTACTTACGCTGTACCTAGTGTGTGCTATACCTAAAATTTTCATAACATCTTCTGCCTTCATAATTACTTTAAATTAAACAAACTTGAGCCATATGTCTTTTGCAATTAGGTTTATTTTTAATTTGCTCTCGACATAAGTTTCGATGGTGGTCCCCTAAGTGACGTAAGCAAAGAAAGTTACTTATTAAAGAATGTAATGATTTACTTAATTACTATAAGCAAGAAGTTAAGATAAATCGTGTGTTTATAAAGTAAATTACTTAAGTACAGTGCTCTTAAATTAATCGCAGGGTGTTTTTAATTTTAATGAAATTATCAATTCACAAATACCTACTTAAATATTTGGGGTATTTTAAAATTATATGTAATTTTTAAAAGCAATTGGTTTATGATACACTTTATAATTGAATACTGAGTTAATTATTTAATGATCGGTTTAGTTATTGGTAAAATACTTTTAAGTGATTGCGAAATGCAGGGCAAGTCGGTATAGCAATAAGCGATGATTGTACACGATTGATGGAAATGGAGGGTAATATTTTTCTGTATGTCCGTTCTTTTTAAATTGTGGTCTAAACGGCTTTATTAATTTTGAAATGACTTTATTTATTTTTGATTTAAAAGTACCATGGAATACATGCCATCTTAAAAAAATAATATGGCTATATATAATCTGTGAAAAATAGAACAGGAATAGAGCTCACGAAGTCTTTATGAAATTTTGTGTGTCATTAGTATAACTATTACTACACTTACTTAAGATCGAATGAAAGTTTGGCCGACGTAACGTTTGACCGACATTACTTAGGATAGGACCGACTTGGTCTACTACTCGTATTCTTTCATTTCGAATTATTTGAAAAATCTTTTAAGAGGTTTAGTTTTTCAACAGCTCTTAAATATACCAGCGTTATAAGATCCTGTAATGTCGCAGGAAAGGTTGTTTAATAGCCAAGCGATTTTCTTTGCTTCCAACGACATTTTTATTCTTATTTGACTTATATTACACCCTAATATAAGTCCCTCAATTAATATAATGATTCAATACTTTTATAATAAAAATACCTACGATACATAGATATGAGTAAGTTTCACTCAAATATTTCAACCTTTTAAAACTAACGAATTTGAATCGCCCTATTTAATTAATTACAGTTATTCACACCGGTTTATAAAAAGTAAAACAATTCACTTTATTAAAAACATTTGTTGTTGCTAGTTAAGTAGTAAATATGCCCACGCAAATGCCACTGGATACCCCAATTTAAAACTAAGATGCCTATTTGGCAGAGTAGTACGATCGAACTCTTTACTGCATCGTATTGCACCCGACAAAGAAATGCTGGAATTAGGGTGACAATAAATATGGAAAAAATTGGAATGTGAATAAAAACATAGGGGACGTTTAAGTATTATGTAAGCAGATTTATTACAGATAATTAGTTAATTAACCGTATGCATTTATTTTATTTTATTTATTTGTAGGTAATTCCCCGAAAATACGTTTCGTTTTCAAGCAAACAGAATGTGGGTTAAAAAGAAAATAATTATCGATGACGTAATCATCATCTAGACTCCCCTACCCCTCATGTCATCCAAAACTTGAACGGCCCCATACCTATTGATGTTTATATTACTGTGTAGCCTACATGAAAAATGATTTTAAATACATATTTTGAACATCATTTAACTGCCTTCTGTGCTTACTGCAACATTAGAAAGTACTGTAAGAAATTTTTGATTTGGGAAGAATTTGTGTTTTTCGTGTGATGTAGGAATACAAATACTATTAAGACATATTCCTATAATTATGCAATACAAATACTCATAGGATGTTCTGCTTCTCCGTAGGTAGTTCTTAACATGAGAAGCTATACGACATAGATATTTATAACATTATAACATTACATCTGGAATCTAGCAGTGTGCTATTTATCCATTCCACCATTCTTGCTGGCTGACTCATGCTAAACTGACTGAGTACTTGGCTTGTCTATTCACTAGGAATTTGTAAACGCTGACACAGAAACAAAATAAAACATTTCATCATACCAGCCCATTAATGTCCCACTGCAGGTATGGAGATCCCGTAATGGAGAGATACTTGGTCTACTAATACCACGCTGGCCAGACAGATTGGTATAGGGCTTAATTTCAACTTTTCCTTCTTTTCCGCTTTTTTATTCTTTTTATTTCGTAAAGATAATATTCACGGATAGTCCCTTAGTCGGTTCCTACGACACCCATAGGATGAGATGGGGTGGTGACATATTGTATTCTTACTCCGTAACCACACGGAGTTAATGAAACATTTACCCGTGACTATTAACATGGCCACCCTATACTCGGTATACTAATTCCGATTTAACGCGAGCCACTGAACGAATGGATGGTTTCCTTCATTCCAATTTTATTGCAATACGATTAGATTTGTGGCTCTGCGACTGAATGTCAACTGGTGGGTAATAAGTTCTGGTGTACGTTAAAGTAAGATAATAACCATTTAGGTGTCTATAAATACTTTGGATCATTGGCCTATAGTGGTAGACGGAAATTTGGTTAACTATTTATTTACATTCATAATTTTACTCCTTATAAATATTATATAAACGGGATATTAAATCGCATTTAATTTACCTTTATTTTACTTGACGTTTCGGCACAGGTTGCACTGGCCGTGGTCGCAAGCTGACTGGTGATGCGACGTCACAGCTTCGTCTTCGTGATAGATAATATATTATTATCATCTACCCTCGCATCTTGAGATGTTATTATAAAGTCCCCCTACACACAACACTGACCATATCGCTGTTCTGTACGTTAACCGACCGTTCAAAAAAGGGAGGTATTGTTTTTGATATCACTGGATTCCACGTTGCTGACAACTTGAAACCGTCATCACGGTTAAAGTTTTTAGGGAACTTTTTGATTTCAATGGCCTCGCGCACAAGTCTTGAGTAATGGTGGCGATCGGTGGAGATTACCCGTGGCTTATGAAACTCGATCCAGTGATTAGCGCCAGCGTTCACCAAGTGTTCGGCGATAGCTGACTTGTTGGTCTGTCGGTTCTTCACAGCAGCTATGTGCTCTTTGAGCCTTTCATCAATGGTCCGCTTTGTTTGCCCAATATAAGAACCAAAAGAAGAAGGGTAGATGATAATAATATATTATCTATCACGAAGACGAAGCTGTGACGTCGCATCACCAGTCAGCTTGCGACCACGGCCAGTGCAACCTGTGCCGAAACGTCAAGTAAAATAAAGGTAAATTAAATGCGCGTTAATATCCCGTTTATATAATATTTATAATAATGAAACGCGATAGTTTAAAAGTTACAATTTTACTCCTTGTTTCCATAGGGTTAGGCAAAATACTGCGCCCCATGTACATCCTTACAAGCATGCTTTGCTTTGCCTACATTCATATGAATTATAAGTTCAATTAAAGAATCTATTAAAATTGGTACTATTAGAAAATTCTCTACCTCTTAAGGCAACTATGTCAAAGTACCTCGCGAAGAAGTCTATTTCAGTGATTAAAGGGGTCATGATTAAAGGTCTTAAGTTTGATTCTAGTTTAATGCAAAATTCCAATTGCGTTATATCTCCTTAGCAGATTTCGTGTCAATCAGGACAAAACTAGTTCCTACAAAGGGGCGCTTATGGGTCGCCAAGTTAATTTATTTGCTCGTTAGCTCATCAGCTTTTTAAATGTCCCCCCAGTGAGAAATACAGATAATAGCATTTCTTTGTAATCAATTAAGCTTACTCTTCGTATAATTATCTACTTAAATTTTATACCATATTGTGTTAACCTTTTTAATATTCCACAGCCGTAAACTATTCGGCAAACGATCCCAACAAAAAGAATCAATTAAATCAAAAAACAATTAGTCGAAATTCCAAGTTTTTGATCTGTTAAAATTCGCACCTCGCTTCTGTACCAAAAATTTTGGTAAGATAATGATCCATTCAGACGGATAAAGTTGTTGTCGAAAAAGCGAGTAAGAGGACACTGCCACTATTGTGAAGCACAATGGACTGTTACCTGTAAAGGGGATTGTGCATTAGGGAGTAAAATAAATACCTAACTACCTCATACTGATGCCTAACTCTCATTTTCTATTTAGAGTAAGAATACGTAATTGATGTAAACAATTTATCCCGTCTTATTTAAGAGAGAATTTAATCAATTATATTATTGTTGTAAAACACGACAGAGATGCTACTAATGTTGTGAAAACGTGTGAAAATAAAATTTTGATCCGGTGACAGCGTAACCAGTTACATATAAGTAAAAAAAAGCCTTTTAGGAAACCAGTTACGTAGAAGTATAAAAAAAGCCTTTTAGGAAACTGGTTACCAAACTTCGGTTTCCAAAACGGCCGAAGGGGTGGTATTAGTAAGCCATATACCTGATATTTATTCTGGAAAAGAAGTCTTTGTCCGCAATTCCGCTGTGGGTGCTTAATTCACCTCCAAGCAGATGTTACTGTATTCAGGCAGAAAGTTGCAGTCGGTACTGAAATGTTAAGTTTCTGATACGCCAGAATATTGGCAACAGCTTAGTTGTGTTGTAGTATTATTGATCTTCATGAGCAGCGGTTTCTACGTACCTTTACGCTTTAATGCAAAAACCGAATTTTCTAGCATGTACCTGCAAAAGATTATTAAGACTCCAAAAAAAACCATGCATTTTATATCAAGAAAATAACCAGACCAATACAAATATTTATTTCATACAAAGTAAGAATCTAGTCCAAAACTCCCTACGTAAAAGTCACATACTCAAAATTCTCCCCCACAAAACTCGTAATCTATTTCCAAAAACACAATTTCCCAATAGATTACCTTCATGTCTGCAATACCCTTAACACGTCAGTCGTTTCGAAAATTGATTAGCCGACAAAAAACAGGCGACAATCGACTTCGCCCGGCACGTGTATTGAAGCTAACGACAAAAAAAATGCCGCGAGAATACTCCTTGCAACGTGCCGATATTCGAAATGGAATTAAAAAAATGTCAGGAAAAAACTTCAGCGATCGAGAAAATTTATCAAATAATTTATAAAAGCAAAAACTATTGAATTGTTCTATTGTTGAGTAACTAATTCTTAAATAAAGCTACCTTGGAGATTTAAGTATCTATCGGGGAATATAGACACCATGGGCTACATTATCGGGGAATACGGATTTCAGACACGATGGTTGAACTTGGATCATCATCTTATCAGCCAATCGACGTCCACTGCTGGACATAGGCCTCCTCCAAGTATTGCCACCTTGTGCGGTTCTGTGCCTCCCTCATCCAAATAAAATCATGAATGTGTCATGATGGATTAAAAAGTGCTATTATCCTGAGGGTGTCGCAGAAGATTGGAGGTAAAATCAACTACTAAATCCTCTATCCAGCATGATATCCGTCTAAGTTCTCTTATTTTTTACAAGGGAACTATTGTGCACGTCACTCAAATAAATATTTACCATACTACCACCTCTTTTGCAGATAATTATTGTAAAATTCTAGAGAAGACTGTATTATAGAAACTGTCTAATAATTTTGATAAGACCTAATCTTAGCATTCCATGGATTCTCCGTGCGGGTGCCGGGTCCATCGCGTGATAGAGGGCGGAACACTGGCGTAACAGCGTCTGGGACTTACAACCCAGATGTAGGTTTAAGGAGGCCCCCTTACAACGCGTTAGCGGTCACCTTCACTGTCTGCCATGTTCCGTCCTCTACCTATCAAAATTTGGTAGGAACCTAACAATGCCATTTTGGACATTCGTGATAGTAGAGAGCTTACTGAAGATTGTAGAGGGATTTAGCTGGTGTACCCCTCGCACCTATTTCCACGGCATACAGAGTAACCCTATAGCCATTTCTGGTTATCTCATTTGTCAAGTCAAAGTATTTATTTGTCTTAATTGCGTGGTCTTTAGGGATGTTAGTTTCCCACGGTACCGTGAGCTCAATAAGTACTACACGCTTTTTCAATTTTGAGTAGAGGAATATGTCTGGTCTCAACGGCGACACGCAGATATCCTCCGGGATTTTGTAGTGTGTTTCATACGTGTCAACCAGTAGAGTCCAATCGTCTGCCGGACTCAGGACCGAAAAAGGCTTGTAGGTGGTATTTTTAGTAGTGCCTTCCTTAACAAATTGGATGTTTTGTCTTTCATTCGTAGTCAGTCCTTTTCTAGCTCTGGCAATCGACAGACTCACTGCCTCGCGTATAATCCCTAATACTTTGTATTGCGTATAATCCCTATACTAATATTATCAAGACGTAAAGTTTGTGTGTTTGTGACGTTGTAATCTCTGTATCTACTAAACCGATTGTAAAAATTCTTTCTGTGTTGAATAGTCCATTTATCGGGGAGTATCATAGGCTATATAGTTTCACGCTATGACTAATAGGAGTGGAGCAGTAATGAAATATGTTTAGTTTTTTTCGCCGCCCAACGAAGTGGGCACGGGTCAGCTAGTTATCTTATAATTTCCAGCAGCATCAAGATTGATGTCAGCTTATGTCATAATTAGTTTCAGATTATTACTAGCTTGAAACTAATTATTGTTTAATTAGTGCTAATTAGTATTACATAGTGCTAATGACGTGCAGATTAATTAGTCACATGCTACTAAGACAACTGACAGAGAAGCGATGCAAACATTTGTGTTTTCATATTAGAACCCAAACACTAAGAAAAATTGTAATAAGGAAATATATTTTAGCTCAGTTACAGACAATACTACACTAGCCAAAAAGATTGGTACAGTTTTATGTCGAGATTTCCTTCTTTTGGTTTCATAAAGTATTTGCGAAATTCCCTTAAAACTACCCAGCTTTTACCATTTATTTCGCTTCTATCACTTCATGCATTATTACTTCATTACTTTATGAGTAAAAGTTAATATTTATACAAAAGATAAAACAGTTATTGATCATTATTACGCGTATGCATCCCACGAAAACACAAAAATCACATGTAAGAATGAGAAAACACATGTTTCTGTATACAAGTTACGCCAGTTTTTTTCCAATTAAAATGATTAATTAATATTTTTCACAGAAACGTAATGACATACCCCAATATTTAATACTTCGATGACTAAGCTTAGGCATTGTTCATACGAACAATAAAAAAAAACGCGGCATGTACACTTGAAAACAATTCATTTAAAAATAACTTGAAATACTCGCGGGCGGCTTGGAGTTGGTCAAAAAGCGCAATTGTGCGCACAATGCAGCGGTCGCGTCGCGTCCGTGTTGCGCGGCGCATTCTAATGAGCGCTACTTTTTGTCGCGCGACAGCGTGGGAGCGTTTGCGCTGTGATCGATATCGCAAGTGTGGACACGGCCTTACGTTACTAGTAACGCATTAGCTTTTTAACTGTAAAACTTAGTAAGCACGTTGTTATTAAGAAGTTATTCATCTGTTCGTGATTGTAGAAAGATAAATTATTGATGAAATTTACATCTACTTAATCTGGTGTTTGCCAAATAGCTAGGCACGTACCCTTTCTGAAGAATGTCATCAATTACGTCTAGAGGCTATCTTTTTTCGTCATCATCATCATATCATAGCTGTCAATAAATGCTGCAATCAAGCAGCCTATTAATGTCCCAATGCAAGGTCGGAACTGTATGTTAGGAAATTTGATCTATAGATTCCATGTGGAACAGACTGGTTCTTACACTAGTTTTATCGAATTTTTTATCTCATGTTATGTAAAATACTATACTATTCCTATTCTACCAATACTAGGCTTTTTAATTAAGTGGGAGTTTTAAGATATGTCAATAAGATGCGTCGTCATCTTTAAAACCATTTGTTGCTTTCCTACATAGTGTTACTTACTTCTGTTAAAAGGTGTATTGTGAGATTCGAACAAAAAATTATTCACACCTACCCTTAAGATTTTATCCTTTTTCATCATCATACGAATGACACCATAAGTTTACAAACTTATAAACCAAAATACAACAGAATTGACGCCACTTCTTTTTAGAATCAATTAAAAACGACTTCTAACACAACGTAATAAGACCCATAACTACAGTTTACCATAGACATGAACATGAACCTAAGTTTAATTAATCGACAAGTAGTACCGATATCCATAATAATTTCTAATAGGATGTCTCCCGTACGTTTCTGCGAAGCGTGGCGTCTTTACGTCTCTGACATTACGATGCCGGATGAACTAGTGTTGTTGGCATACCGGCACACCTACCGGACCTTGCTACTTTGACCCGCGGACCATAGGAAATAGATTTTTTTTATTCATGTTCTTGTAGTTATTGTTTGTAGGCACAGATATCTTAAAAAAGGAGATGTGCCCTGAATGTCATTTTGTATGGAAACCTAATGTCGCCAGTTTTATTAACACACACAGCAATAGAATATACGAATAGACTACTGTTCTCAGTTACATCTAGATTATCAATGAACGCAATACTCTATCTCGTTTTTCCTTGAAATATCTCCCTTACACGGTGTCACAGCGAACCAATCAGCGCTACTATATATATACAACTAAAACAAACTTCAAAAAATTTAGATAGAAGAACTACTACAATTTAAAACTACTACATTAAAAAAAATTACATTTATGCTAGGCGTTGACCTTATCGATAAATAATTAATAAAATTTATCGATAGACAAGACTTATATATTATTAAAAATTAAATACTTATCATATACTTAAATAATAATTACTTTTATATAAATATGTATTATATAATAATATATAATTGTACAATACTTTTGTAAAATAATATTCACGACAGTTTGTGTAAGATCGTACATGTCGTGAAACAAATTAATCCGTGAACTGATGTCGTAATATCGCAGGTTGAAGGAACTCAAGCGTCATACTTCTTTTGCGTCCTTATTGTCGCAGCAGCTTGTAACATTTTGACTGTTGTCATAAAAGTAACGCACCTGTGAGGGAGAGCTAGCGATAATTTAGCGACTGTCGGTAAAACCTAGCCGACTTTAAAACACGACTTTTTCCGCACGTGCTTGTCATGCATGATCTACTTTTCATCGCCAATTATCAATCTCTTCAAAAAGCGCTTTGTTTAATTACATCATGGTTCATTAAATTTCTTTGAGTGAGCTTGTGTGGTCCATATATTGAGCTTTGGGCCAAAACTGTTTTGTAGTCAATTACAACTTATAGATGTCAATTTTTGGATAGTTGTATAATATAAGACTAAGTATACAGATTATTTTTTGAAGCAGGTAACAGCGTGTACAGTTCATTTATTCAAGCATGTGCATGCGCATGCCAAAATGCGCGAGCAATATTGCGCCTAGATAAAATTAAAACAATAGCATGAATATAGGAATTGATAGATGAGCATTTAGACTGATTTTAAGCAAATCTGATAAAACCAGTTAAAAGCACGTGTGTGCTAATAAATGGATGAGCGTTTAAAAAAAACTTTTAAAACCACTCTAATCAACATTTTAAACCTTTATGTTCTAGAGTACTTACTCCACCTTTGATTTAGGATATTATTTCAACATTGTAATACTTATATTGAAATTACATAATTGAAACAGCGTAACACAACATTTAAAAAAAAAATCTCATTTAACTTAATAAAACTTTTACAATTTAAAATTCCTACAATACACGACTTTTTATCGAAAACGATAGATAGTCGTAGTCATGAACGGATCGTCACTATTGTTTGGTTGTTAGAGCGATCACGGTTAGCAACCACTTGTCATACGTAATATCGTTGAGCGAATAGTTCATTGCTTCATACATCATTGAATGACTAGTTTAGACAGCATTAGAGAAGCAATGTATATGTTACAAAAATATTATAGTACTTAATTGTCCGAACATGAAAATAACATAGTGAGGACATTAAAGATTATTTTTTCATGATTTTAGAGGTAAATACAATAAAATACATGTACTAGCATACGGTAAGTGATTCCATTACTAATAAAGATTTTTTTATTGCTCTTAATTTTACAGGCAACCACTGAACAACTCGGCATTTTATATGTTATCTCGGTCGTTGTCAAAACACAGCTAAACCTAGGTGACAGCCATTTTTAGCTATATAATCGGTCTAATCATATTGCGTTGACAAGAAAACCCCGTCATACCACTTCTCCTTTTATTTAGATTTCTGTGGTGGCGTCTTTACGTCTCTGACATTACTATGCCGGATGAACTAGTGTTGATGGCATACCGGCACACCTACCGGACCTTGCTACTCTGCCCTGCGGATAGGAAATGGGTTTTTTTATTTTAGTAGTCTTTTGGTTCAAGTTGTTATGGTTATTGTTTTTTAGGAATCCAAATAGAGAGGTACTGAATTTGGTTGTATTTATTTTTGATTTAGCAATTTGAGGAATTTACTTTTGGTTTGAAAGGATGATTTAAACCTACAGTTGAATGAGGTCATGTGCCATTTTCAATTTGTCGCCATGCTTGCTCCATCGCTTGATAGGTCTCTCCTCTGTTCCTTTTCCAGTAAACGGACTCAATTCCAAAACTTTTCTGCCCCATCAGGCTTTCAGTTCTGCATGCCTATTTTATGACTTAGTTATAGTACAGATTTAATAACACCAGCATCAATGAGCAAAGCCGCGCTTCTCAGTTAGTTATGTACGTAGAAATCGTGATTAAGATCATATTTACAAAGATTTCAATTCAATGAATGGAATAAAATGAAAAAAAGATTCTTAATATCTGTTTAAACAATAACATACAATGCTTGTAGCTATAGTACCAGTATACAGATAAGTTACAGAAGTCAAACTCAGTGCACAAATATGTAATGATTGCAAAAAGAAGAAGAGCCTCTCAATGTGATTGTATTTTTTGATAGCCTTATTTAGGCAATTGATGTCAACTGCTGGGCATAGGCCTTCTCTTAGTTCTACGCGCTGTGTGCACTACCCACTGCCACTTTAATCGAGCAGCAGGAAAATTCTTAACACATTTTTATAGTTTTTTAAATCATTACTCAATAACTTAGGGACCATTTGATAATTTCATCAAAACTGATCAATTTTGTTTTTGTTTCTAAAAGGTACCAGTTATCCAAGTTGGTCTTGAAATCTGCTTTAATTAGAAAATTGACATACCTTAGAATACAGAGATTTACCAAAAAAAGAATAGAAATAGAAACCAATAATTTACTTCTACTAATTTCTAATCAAAAGTATCTTGCGCTCGAATACTGCTCGAGCGTACTTAGTATGTATATAGACTTCTGGTTGTATCTGTTTAGTGGCAGTACTTACCTCGTGGTTGAACTTTTGTTATGACCGCTTTTTATTCTTATACATCGTTTTGTTATCTCCGATGCACCTACTGGGTAATGATAATGTATTTGTAGCGTTTGCAAAAATATTACAACACGATATAACATTTATTTTTCTGTTTCAAATCATAGTAAGGGATATCTGGCCATTTGGTCAAGGATCCCATATGCTTGGGCTTCTGTACGGGCACTGGAAGATTGTTACCCAATCTTATAGTTTGGCCTAAAAAAGTGAAATGATATTTTTTTCATCATCATCATATAAGCCAATTGATCATCCACTGCTAGACATAGGCTTCCTCCAAATACTGCCATCTTGTACAGTCCTGCGCCTCCCTCATTTAGCGGGGGACAAAATTAAGATATCTGATTATAACACCGAAAACCTGTACGAGTGGTCTGAGTGTTCTATGTAAGTTTATCCGTCATCCTACCCATAGTACAAGCTCTGCTTAGTTGGGGACTAGAAGACGTTGCACGAATATGTTTTTACTGACCAATTGCTCTTGACAGTATTGCTTACATGATCCAGACTGAGTTTACTTGTACCTAACACAAGAAAGCATCCATTGCCACAATTTTACGTCTTATTACTGAAACGAGTGAGTAACACATTAATGTATGTATATGAAAAACGTTTGTTTAATTGTGCAAGGAACATCAAAAGCGCCCGCCCTACGTTATAAAAGAGCTCAAACGTTAACTTACGTAATTATTCATAAGCCAATTTCTAAATGCCGTTTATTAAGTTTAAGTACTAATTTAAACAGAAAATGGACCGTGATGGTGAAGACTTAATACCCATATTTCATCCAATTTGTGGCAGCTTTGTCTTGAAAACTATTTAAACGAAAGGGGTCCTTCAATTTTTTTTTAATCATCGTATTGCGAAAATATTTTCATTAAGAAAGTTAATAATTAAAATGAATGTTTATCTGTATGCACTGGATGTGCAAACCGTTTAGGGGAGTTATCGCTAGAGTGTAGGATGGTTTGTACACAGGCGGCCTTAAAGGCAGTAGGCAGGCAGGACCTTTTCTTCCGAACTTAGACGTTCTTTAAGTCCATACTTTTAAGTCTCTGCTACACAGAGTTTCATTTTTTGATTAATAGGCCTTAAAAAAGGTAGCCGGGTCAAACAAGATGTGGAAAGCAGGGGACTGTTCTGTGTTGGGAGAGGTTTATGTACCAACAGTGGACTGCGATAGGTTAATTGATAAAAGTGCTATTAAAAATTACCAAAATACTCATAAAAGTCAGTGATCCCTAATATCTATTAAGAATATTCGAAGCAACTGTTAAATAAATATGATACAAAAACAATGTTTGTCTGTCGTTACAAATTAATTAATACAGTATTTACGTGAGTCCCCGTTGTCGTGTGCAAAGCGTCCGACCCGCCCCGCCCGTACAGCCTTAAGCCTCTATGTTGTCTCGTAAATAATTATATATACCCTACTTACAAATATAATACTATTTGTCTGGGTGTTTTCTATGTGTAATTTGTATGTATTTACAACAATAAAAAGTATTAATGTATGTTTATTAGTTGTTTATAATACAAAAATGAAATTATGTAGATAACTTAATAACCTCTGTAACTTACTGTTGTTATACTCGTAGGTCGTGGCTACTACGCAAAGGTCTTGATTTGAGCTTAATGTAAACTTTGGTGTGCATAATTATGAAAGTCTGCATTGGTCTGGGTGTTTTCTTTACACAAACACTAGTTTGTATTTACAAAAAAATATATTTAAGTATGTTTATCGTTGTCCAGTACCCATAAGCGCCGATTACACTAGACTACATGTAGTCAACTACATCATGTAGGAGACTGCATGTAGTCCAGTGTATGTAGTCTGTTAGGACACTACATATCCTTCCTGACGTCCTTATGTAGGAGACTACATATTGTAGTCTCCGACATGATGTAGTTGACTACATGTAGTCTAGTGTAATCGGCGCTATAGTAAACTCTGTTAGTTTGAGACACGAGTATAATGAATGTTTTAGAAATATTATTATTATTTTGTACCAATTCAACAAGTTTTACGTCTTAATTCATTATGGAAAGTTTCTACAGTTGTTATTTATATCGAGCATGTTACAATGTAGAGCAAATAAGTATCAATTACTGACTTTAATTCGGTTGCTTTTACATTTGTTTTATGGCCTAAGTTATGGGAGCTTAGCTGTAATTATGCATTGTCTTTAATGCGTAGGTATTTATCATAATATTTAGAATAAGTTTCTCCTTGTAGTACTGAAATCACTAGATTTCTGTAAACTGTATTAAAAATGAAGTCATGTTTAAAAAGTGCACTAAAAATAACTTAAAATTTAAGGCCGCGGACTCAAACCTAACGCATGATATTTTCTTGTGCGATTCAAAAGTTGTTGCCTTGACCCTGAACTAAACTACCTCGAGCTTCATTACGCCGTAATGTAAAAAAATATAATTATGTAGTATTGATTACAAAATAACTTAAATTACTAAGTATATCTTAACATACCTTATTTCTAAGATTTCTTTTTTACCACAAATCGCTATCTTTTGTAAATCACACCAGCCCAACCCAGTAGTAAGTCGAAAGCGGTTTTGTTAACAATTAATGCCATTTAATTAACAAAAAAAAGTTTAAACGGTATCAAAATCTCTACTAAAGAATATTGCGAGCGCAGTATGTTGCTACAATGCGCCTGTGCACTCCAGTTATAACGTCGGTACTTTACTGAAGTAGATCTACATGTTACGGTTAAATGAGGATATCAGGAAATTGGCGAAATGTCTAGAAGTGGTGCGAAATCATGATAAATTTCTAGAGGATGTATGTCTAGAGGACATTAGAATATACAAAAGCAGTGACACGAGTCGGCTCTCCGATGTCTTATCCCAACTTAGCTTGTTCGCTAACTGAATTAATATATTCTCATATCACTAAACAGTTTTAGTGACAAGACGTAAGCAAACGCACTAGTAAGTTTTGCGACGTGTTATCTCAATTTGTTGATAAATGAAAAAATGTTTTGTTATATGACAACAATTTTTAGTGAGACGACGATTTTAACAATAAAGTCTTTAGGATTAAACAATCACAGAAGATGTGTAATTTCGTGATATCCCTAGGGATTTCTTGAAATACCTATTATCCTTTTTTTCCTACGACATACATACATTGTTATTCATACAAATGCAATGAACTCACGAATGTTTTGTTGAACCACATAACATCGAATATTGTTGTTTTAATTTTATCTTTTTATAAATGGTTGATTCTGTGGTAATGAACTTTTTCCCGAGTTTGTCGTAAAAGGTAGCTAATAGAACAGAGAAATATGGATGCAGAACCTAGTTCGACTGGCTACAGTTGTGTTATACAGTCGCGATAGGATTCAACCTGACTTGAATTTGGCCTCAGTAGGTCGAGTTTTTGTTTATATATGGATAAAGCCAATCCGTGGAATAAGATGTGTGAACCATGGCTCAGGAGAACATCTTATTATGAGGACAGGATCATGCTCCTGCTCAACCTTCGCGCTAGGGTCATAACAAGCTCAAGACAATCTGGATCTCACTTATATTCCTCTTGCGTAGGAATCAAACCTGTCACCTTGCACAGAGTAGCATTCGTGACTGTTGTGACACCAAGGCAGTCTCTAAAAACCCAATTTTATAAGGTCATATAGAATTAGTGTATAACTTATCTTCATCTTTTATCAAAGTAGTTCTTAAAGTAATGAAACATCACAATAGAATGTCAGTTGTTTAATGTAACATTCGGAATTTAGAGCTTTCCTAACATCCTAACAGCAACATAGTTTCTTTCGGTGACCTAAATTAAAAATAAAATAATAACACTGAAACTATGTAATTTAGAAGCGAGGACTCTTCTGTCACAAACATAACTTGAGTAAAACATAACCTTTAAATTCAAAACCTGTGTCAAAAATGGAAAATTAACTATACCATGCAAATTGGGAACCCTTAATCTACAAACTCGTTTCAGATTTACACGTAAACAAACAAATTGTAAGTTTAAAGCCCTGTAGGCTTCTAGGCTTCAAAGTGAAAGGTCCATGATATAAGCAGACCAAACTAGATCGTGAGAAAAATTATATCAACAATATTTCCACAAGCAGCGGTCAATTGACAAATAGCACAAGATATATCTTCTAGCCAGTGCTGGATCTAAGCGGGAATCGAACCCGCTATCTGTGAGTTAGGAGCGAGAATAATTTGGTTAGTGTCGGAGGTCACGGTGCATTTTTAGTAGTGCGATAACGCGCGTGGTTGCCGACGGCGGCTTAGTGATGGGATATTACGATGAGTTGGTGTCGATTGTTTTGGGTTTGGAACTCGTAATATTAATATGTATTTTAAAACTAGAAGTTAATGTCTACTAATTATTTTTTCCCAAATAAAGATAAATTAAAGAGAAGGATTTTTTTTAGGTAATACTAAAAAAATATTGGTTTATTACACTTTAACATATACAAAAAAAAATTAATTTATGTGTGATTGTCCACATCAAGAAAGAGTATTAAAAACACGTAATAAAACCATCTTCTACGTATAGTATACCTACAAGGAATTGATAGTAGTAGGTACGGTAGTAACATTCTTAAATTATTTAGATTGCTTTTAACTAGAATTACAGCAAATTAAAATCAAATATTATAAAGGTAACATATTCTTTGTCTTAAAACAGTCGTTTATCACGCAAGTAGTTTGTATCATGTTGGGTCCATTGCTTTCTACTAGTTCATGCTACTGCTTATAAATTATTATAAAAAATATTTGAAGCCAGAAGAAGGGATAAGTTTTGCTAAAGAACTTTACTAAGTAGGTATGAAGACCTGTTCGTGTTAATACCCAATATAGTACGTAATAATATAAATATAATGAAACACGAAAGTTTTAAAGTAATGAGTAATTGAAATTGCCTACTGTTATTTTATTATTCGAAGTAAACACGTGTCACTATTCAAAGTATCGATAACTCTTGCGCATCCCTACTTATGATATGACGCGCGTAAATCGGTGCGCGTGTGCGCCGTGGGGCGAGTCTTGGTCGTAATTCGCGCCGCCCTCTCCTCGTTCTAACTCGGATTCGAACCGACTACTTATCTATTTTGTACCTTGTGAAGATGGAACGGGAAAAAATCATGTATGTATGCTAAACTACTTAGAACAACTTCGAAATATTAGTTCTACTGAACGACTGCAATTGAGTAGTTTCTTAAAAGTGCTTGTACCTAATATGCGACTGATTGTAATTGTAAATATAATTTATAACCGAACCTAAAATAAAGGAGAGCAGGTTCTTTCCTAAAATTTATTTATAAATAACAATAACAACGCATAAATTTAAACAGTCTTAAAGCATAAGCTCATTGAAAGAACTTATAACTTTTATTGTAAAGTGTTGTAATATGCGACTAAGTGGGAAACCAATGATAGCATTTCTATTTTTGAATAAGATTTTTTTTTCTTAATCAAAAGTTTGTGCTTACTTCAATGCAAGTAGTAGTGTTTAAATGTAAACTATGTTAAGATAGAAGCTAGTAAAATTACAGAGCTATGGGAGTTAATTTCTTAGGTCTCAGGTTGACAAGCACAGTACAAAGGCTTAAGTGGTTAAAGCATCAAATTAGTGTCTTGCCTGGATTACAATCAAGGTCATTGGAACACAATCAAAGGCAATATCAATACAATTTAATCAATAAGTATAAATTTTACATTACCTACTGAAATACACTTTAGAAAGTAGCAAATAAAGAATCGAATATTTATTCGAATCACTTTTCCAAGTCTCAGAACAAAAGACATAAATTAAAAGTAAAAGAAATTTCAATACGCATACTCTTTAACTTAGCTTAAGCAACAATATAACTTTATATTTTCAGCCGCGTCTCATTGTCCAGCACGCTTCGACTACGCCCTTAAGAAAAAAAAACAAAAATAAAGTAAAAAAATTCGCATATGATTATAGCGAGCAATATCCGAAAAGATTACGATCTTATCTCGAAATCGAGACATGAGGCGCATCTCGAGACATTTTGACGTAACGATTATTTCAGAACGTTGAAGAATTAAAATTAAAAAAAAAGACTTTCATTAATTTTTCTGACATTACGTAATAAAGTATTACGAGCATTGATTTATAAAAAACCCAAGATGCACATTTTCAAACAAAACTAACAGCCAAAAGTGTCACCAAATTAAACATACGCAATAAATACGTATAGTAATATCGTAAACATAATTATATTTTTTTTAAATGTAATCTTACATGCATGACATAAAGTTGTATTTAAAAAGTAATGCACACAAAGCAATAAAATTTAATGATTGACGTTTGCCGGTAGAACAACGCGATACTAATTTAAAAAAAGTGCACAATTTGTTGCGGACGGTTTTGAGAAGTGGAGTGTGTATCTTTGTTTTTTTGTAAATCAATGATTACGAGCAATTTTTTATGTTCCACTTTTAAATTCATAAGTAATTTTATTTGGTTTAATATTTACGTGTTAATTTTTTAATTACAAAATATACTTAAAAAAGCAGTCCGTGTGACGAATATATGTCACCATCGCCTATCATCGCGTAAGTGTCATAAAATACCACTTTGCGCGAAGCGATATTATTTCTGTGAAGAAGACAAACTTATTACAGTACAACTCAAATCCTGGTTAGCTTTGTATAGCAAATAGGCATTTACAACCATTACTAGAGGGGAGACTGATCGTTGTAACGAGACATTAAGAGGCTGTTATTTAATTAATTATTTAAAGTTCACGGCATCTTCCTCGGCCGGCCCGCTCCCTGCCATTTAGTTCTAAAACGAGCGTACTCCCTTTTAATAGTCGGCAACGCATCTGTGATTCCTCTGGTGTTACGGGTGTCCATGGGCGGCGGTGATCACTTACCATCAGGTGACCTGCTGGCTCGTTTTCCTCCCATAAAATAAAAAAAAATGACAACCCCGCAGCCAATTTCAACAATCTCAAGCCTGCCAACACTTTGATATCACGTACTGTATATTTCTACAATTAAATGCACGTGTGCTTTTAAATTTAATTATGTAAATTGAAATAGTGCAACGCATTGTAATTTGTATCTAATCTTTAAATCGTAAATGTGTCCTCGTAAACTGTGGTTAAGCCTGCTTTGGACATGAGCATATACTTTAATTGTGTTTAACAGAATAATGTTTTACAATATTGTTGTTACTAATATCTATGCTATACATTTACAGTACCCGCCCGTTTATATTACACATCGACCTGTGGAAAGACAAATACAATTCAAAATATATATTGAGACCAAATCATAATTTGTTTTAACAGCTCCTAATAGATATCGGACTATTTGTATTTCGTGCGACAAAGATGACGCTCTACGAAGCCGAAATAAACCGACTGTCTCTTTCCACAGGTCGATGTGTAATATAAAGGGCCGGGTACTCTACGTACAGTTTAAAATTGTGTAGTGACGATAGAGCCGAGTTGTTCTCATTTCAACCTGACGGTGTCGATTTTGCATAATCGCCTACCTACTACTTTACAGTGAATATTACTGACTATCAAGGGAGGAAAGATTCACCAAAACCTAGTACTAACCTGATGCGAAGGTGGATTTTATAGGAGGTTATGCTACTACCATTCCGAAAACTTTTTGTCTAAGCAACTTTCGATACTGCGTGCCCTATCTAGAGCCACTTTCCGGATAACCCTAAATTCACTAACTAAAGCTAACTAAATGCGGTAACCAGGTTTTCCTGAAAATCTCCTCATTACAAAGGGTATATACTCGTAGCAGTGGAATTGTACACCAGTGATAAAAATAAATAAGCCATAGAATCTACAGTATGTATGATCGTGACGATATGTTATCATATTGTGTCCGATCGTATCATAATCGTATCGTATAATATAAAAGTAACCTTATTAATGCACCTCTCTGTAATCTGTCTTGTGAAATCCCGTATTGTGTACACTTTCTTCTGACTTTTTGCGAAACTACTTACCTCAACTACCAATCAAAAATATTCACGAATTTAATACTATTTTTAAGCCACAGGGTGACTCCCATGCACCTGATGTTAAGCATGACTAATTTGTTAAGAAAATCGTATACACTTTAAATTTCATCATATTGCAATGTCTATCATCATCATAACAGCCCATTAATATCCCACTGCAGGGGCGGGCCTTCTCCTGTTACGAAGGGATACTTAGCCTACTGATACCACGCTGGCCAGACGGATTGGTATAGGGTTTTATTTCAAGTTTTCCTTCTTTTTATTTCGTAAAGATAATATTCAAGGGTAGTCCTTTAGCCGGTTTTAACGTCACCCCTGGGATGAGATGGGGTGGTGACATATTGTATTCTTAATCCGTCATCACACGGAGAATCAATGAGAGTCAATGACTATACTAGAATCATACACATGTCAAAGGACGGTGAGGGCAAGGAGCCTGAAGTGCTTCTGTCGTTATCACCGTCATGTCGGGCTTATCATATTAGGTATGCGCTTTCACACTATGGACCCAACGTATGTAACATCGTAGATCCTAAACGAATAAGCTGGCATGGTTCATAAGTAGTTCGTAACCATAAATGTTTTATTATGATAATGTAGCTATATACGAATGTACAATGTCTGAAAAAGTGTTTTTTATTTGTAATTGAGATAAGTCTTAGAATGATTGCCTCAAGTCTAGCTTAGCAATTTTACTTACCAGTAGAAAATTTAAGAAAACACAAGAATATTATTAAATTTGAAAAAAATAAAATATAGATACATAAGTATATAAAGTTGTAAAACTTTTACAAAAGTTTTCCTGATCATAGCACAACCATCCGAGCGGGACCTACACTCGTAACTAACAGAACTTTCTTTTTAAACTGCAAACTTATTTAAAAACTTTACGAATAAAATAAAATAAGTTTTTTATTGTCTACGCTTAAGGTTGAATAAAAACTTTAACAATATTGTCTCCGGCGTTCAATTAAGGCGGTTTGAACAGAGACTGTGGAAGAATTTCGCGCGAGCCACTACGTTGCGGTCTCCCGTCTTGTCAATAAAGTCCATATAAATTGCCTTCCGATGTGAATTTGAATATAATAGCCGTATCCTACGGGTGCTTACCCCCTTTCCTTGAAGTCGCAATCTTTGTACGATTATATTGTAAGCAAATTATCTGCTCGGATCTGTTGGCATCAGGATAAACTTGCAAAAAGTTTCATAAACTTATATTTTATTTTGTTTATTAAAAGTTCGTTTTTATTTTGTTCTATTTGAATAAAAGCTCGGCTTGTTTTCCTGCTTTTAAATTCTTCTTTTTAATATTTCTTTTAAATACGGCATGGAGTTCTTTAAAAGAGAAATGAATAATTTCTTTACAGGTTCAGTAATGCCCAAGCGATCTTAACATCTCCTCTATTACATAAATCCATAACTGCTTACAATCATTAAGCCATAAGGTTGCCTACGCACGACTTCATCCAAGGAGGGAGTTTTGGCATTAGGTCTGACTAAAACTTATCTTTCACTGTGTTTATTTTCTTGTTGTTGTATTAACAGACATAAAGACAGACTTACAGATTGCTGGAATGTTCTTCTAACATATCCATTGACTACTACAACTGATGCAAATATTGTCAATAGTAGGTATATAATTATATGCCTAGGTGGCAATACTTGGATGAGGCCTATGTCCAGCAGTAGACGTCGATAAGCTGATATAATGATGATATAAACCTGTATACATACTTAGGTATCCCCACAAAAGTTCACACAAGAGTCATAAGTCTCCATTTTCAAAATCGAAATAAAATTGCATTGCCCAGCGGCGTGGAATTAAAACTAAATTAAATTTAAAAGTGTGACGAGTAAACATTTAATTTTTTTATATTGACATTGATAGATTGTTACTGCCAACCAAGTTTTTGATAATAAACCTACTTTTTGTTGAGACGTTTTTTTTACAAAAAAAGGACTTTAATAATCTAGTGTTTGTAAGGTGACGTACTAAGTATACAAAATATTTATGTCTTTCTCTACTACAGCAATATAGGCTTTCCCAAATCACGGCCGAAAACTTGGCCTGTTTTACAATGTTGGCCAGACCTATTCTTATAAGGTTTTATGTTGTATTGCCTTAAGGTGAGAGACAAGCAATTAGCCCAGTAGAAAGTGGTCAGTAACATTTCAATAGATTGTTTATTTCTGCTTTTTTATTGTTTTATTCATTTCAACGTGATATCAACATATAAACTGCTAACTACCTACCTAGGTAGCTAGTTAGTTAAATTACAATGCAGCAAAACATAATACTTATTATGCTTTTAAGTAAGAATTTCTCTCTTTCACTGTCACCGAATATCTTCCATAATTAATATTCGAGCAATTAAATATTTTTATAACCAATAAAATTGAGGTTTTTAAAGACAAATAAACTTTTATATTATTTTTAACACCATAAATTTTACACTTAATTATTGCAAGTATAAAATGCAATTTTAAGTCTTAAGTTATTTTACATAACAATTTTATGTTAATTATAATTTATCCATACGTGATAATAATCTGCTAAGAGCTTATAATAAATTTTTAAAAACCAAAAAGTAACATTAATAGCCAACTTGACAGACTGATTGGTAAAGTATATTCCCCTATAATCTGTCAGCTTTTTCGCAGACAGCTTTAGCATTACCCAAGCCAAAGTTAATACGAGTATAAGTGGGTCTTACTTCTGGTGATTCTTATGGTTTCCCACTGCAGGGACGTGCTTCCTTCTGTGACGGAGGGATATTTGGCCTACTAATAAGACGGATTGGTGTAGGGTTTAATTTCAAGTTTTCCTTCTTCTTAGTTCGTAAAGATAATTCACGAATAGTCCCTTAGTCGGTTTTTACGACACCTATTATTTTACACATAATACAATATTGTATGAAGACGGACTTTGGTTGTTTGAGCTCTACTTTATATCAATCGAGTAAAGCTGAAAGCAATAAACTAGTGTATAAAAATAATAAACTAATTAATTGATATGTAAAACCAATAAACTTCTCGATTTACGATAAACGATAGTAACTACAGTTTGATATACTTACATTACTTAAAAAGAAAAATTAATTTAAGCCGCCTTCAAGCTTTTAAGATCAATTAAAACGGTAGCATTTTAGTGTTACATTATGACGAAAGTGCGTAATTAAGCAACAAATTTACGCAATGTGATCGTATTTTGATAACGAATTGTTGTGGTGGTGTAAGTGTTAAGAATTAAGCGATTACAAAAGTGCTACTTGTTATATTACATGAAATTGTAATTTTAAAATGTTCCGTTTGTGTAAACATGTTTATATTTACATGTATAATTATTTTTAGTAATAATGAACAACAAATAAATACTAACTATTATTTTTCGCTACATTCTCACAGGGTCCTCAGTGAGGTACTGAGGACCCTATTATTATACCTTTATGTAAATCGTAATAAAATGTTTTATAATTGTTATTTTATTGTTGCAGGTAACTAAGACGGTGATAGAAAACAACATCAACGGAGGACTGGTTAGAAAAACAATTTGCAATATTTTAATTTTTAAAATATATCTAAACCGTTATTTATGGGCTTTACCAAAACAATTAATTGCTCAAAATACTAAAGAGTTTATTAAATTAATTCTGAGGATAGAAGAAGAACTCCACTGCCACAACCTTAGAGCAATATAAGTAGTAATAGTACTTACCTTGAAACATTACAAGTATTATGAGTACGGAAACCACAGAAATCTAAATAAAAGGAGAAGTGGTATGACGGGGTTTTCGTCAAAACGCAATATGATTAGAACGATTATATAGCTAAAAATGTCTGTCACTTAGGTTTAGCTGTGTTTTGACAACGACCGGGATAACATATAAAATGCCGAGTTGTTCAGTGGTTGCCTGTAAAAATAAGAGCAATAAAAAAAACTTTATTAATAATGGAATCACTTACCATATGCTAGTACATGTATTTTATTGTATTTACCTCTAAAATCATGAAAAAATAATCTTCGATGTCCTCACTATGTTATTTTCATGTTCGGACAATTAAGTACTATAATATTTTTGTAACATATACATTGATTCTCTAATGTTGTCTAAACTAGTCATTCAATGAATATATGAAGCAATGAACTATGCGCTCAACGATATTACGTATGTCAAGTGGTTGCTAACCGTGATCGCTCTAACAACCAAACGATAGTGACGACCCGTTCATGACTACCACTATCTATCGTTTTCGATAAAAAGTCGTGTATTGTAGGAATTTTAAATTGTAAAAGATTTATAAAGTTTAGTAAAAAAAATTTTTTTTTTAATGTTAAATTATGTAATTTCAATATAAGTATTACAATGTTGAAATAATATCCTAACCTAAATCAAAGGCGGAGTAAGTACTCTAGAACATAAAGGTTTAAAATGTTGATTACAGTGGTTTTGAAAGTTTTTTTTAAACATGCTTTTAACTGGTTTTATCAGATTTGCTTTAAATCAGTCTAAATGTTCATCTATTAATCCCTATATTCATGCTATTGTTTTAATTTTATCTAGGCGCAATATTGCTCGTGCATTTTGGCATGCGCATGCTCATGCTTGAATAAATGAACTGTACACGCTAAATTATAAATTATCGCTAGCTCTCCCTCACAGAGCGTTAATTTTGTATGACAACAGTCAAAATGTTACAAACTGCTGCGACAATAAGGACGAAAAAGAAGTATGACGCTTGAGTTCCTTCAATCTGCGATATTACGACATCAGTCCTCGGATTAATTTGTTTCACGACATGTATGTTCTTACACACAATATTATTTTACAAAAGTATTGTACAATTATATATTATTATATTATACATATTTATATAAAAGTAATTATTATTTATATGATAAGTATTTAATTTTTAATAAAATATAAGTCTTGTCTATCGATAAATTTTATTAATTATTTATCGATAAGGTCAACGCCTAGCATAAATGTAATTTTTTTGAATGTAGTAGTTTTAAATTGTAGTAGTTCTTCTATCTAAACTTTTTGAAGTTTGTTTTATTTGTTTAAATATAGTAGCGCTGATTGGTTCGCTGTGACACCGTGTAAGGGAGATATTTCAAGGAAAAACGAGACAGAGTATTGCGTTCATTGATAATCTAGATGTAACATAGAACAGTAGTCTATTCGTAAATTCTATAGCTGTGTGTGTTAATAAAACTGGCGACATTAGGTTTCCATACAAAATGACATTCAGGGCACATCTCCTTTATTCAGATATCTGTGACGGAAACCAATCCCTAGAAAATACGCTTACTTACTATTAGCCCTAAAAAGACTCACTACTAGCCGCTAGAACTGCAATATTATGACTTCAGCAAACCAGTCAGCAACTGGTCATAAGGTTAATGTTAGCAGTCATCCCAGTTTCTTTTGTTAAACATATTCGATTAAAACGCCGTATCTGATTACTTACGGTCATTTCTTTATGACACTTACGAATTATTTTTAAATAAAAAAAATATTATAAAATCGCTCCTGTAATCTAAAATCTTTATACATTTCTTCTATATTTACTTACTAATAATGTTTTAGGTATTGGTTTTATTACCTAGAACATATTATTTTTATAGTTTGTAGTAGTTAAAAGTAAGAGTGTAATCGAAATAATATAAGTTTTTGTCGTTACGGATATAAATATATATTTTCAAAGTCATTTTAACATTTAAATGCTCGTTAAACTAAAAAATAATAATTTTAGAAATAGAATATAATTTTCTATGACTTTTAACAACTTTTGTCTAGGGTAGGTAAGGGCTTGCGATGTTACCACTAACTATCAGGTGTCATCTTTTTCGGCTGCTACCTTAATGCAATAACAAAACTCAAATCCATTGTGAAGGTATTTTATTTTTATTTTATTACTTTTAGGAAACCTTACGGACTAATTGGTACAATTACTGTACATTAACCCGGCGCCAATGACGCTGGGTCAATATGACCCGAGATGATTTCAAACAGCGATATTTCAAATTAGGCGTGCTTTGTGGTTTTGACTGTTCTAGTAGCTGGAGATACAGTATCTCCCCACGCACTCCGATCACGAACTCAGTGCCTCGTCGCGAAGGCAAACAGATACACGTGCATGAAGCAAAAACGGGTCAATATGACCCAGTGTCATCGACAGCGTTGTATTTTTGTGACATATTTTTCTTTGTATTTTTTATTTATAGTAATGATTTTCTTGGTTGTTTTTAAGAATTTATCAAAAAGGTTGTTGATATAAAGCCCGGAAAGAATATTACAGATCTTAGATAAATCCGACTCCAATAATGAATGACAAAAAAGTTCTTCATAAGACGAGGTTGATGATCACGTTTCATAATACAGCCAAAGTGGCAGTAGTACAAGATGCAACCTAGATTGTGATGAAAAGAGCCCATTTCTAAAGAAAAAAGGAGTTTGCATTATTCAGTATCACTGACAGGAACAAGAAACTTGAGTAAATTTGCTTCGTCAATTGCGCAAGAGAATTGCTGATTTCTCGACAGTGGCTCTTGAGAAACCTCTGCAAAGGTATCTAAAACTCATAGAAGATGTCAGGTGTGTCCTTCAAAAAAGGATAAAAATCTAGCTACACTTTATCATGCTTGCAATATATAAATAATTAAAAAAATCGCCCGAAATAATCACTCCTACTACGAAAGTTGCAGTAGCTCCAGGGAGGAAGCTGAAGACGGATTAGTGGAGTTTATAATGAAGTTTGATGTCTCTTTTAGTAAAATAGATTTGTTTTATTACGTTTTATAAAGTTTGTTATTACTTATTTTGAATAGTTATTGAAGTTATGTTTTCAAAGTTGATTTTCCATAGTTTCTGACAAAGGACTATAACGATGGATTTAAGAAATATCTTGCATTCTTTTGTTATTTTACCCTCAAAACAATGAGAGAAACTAACAGAAGATCAAACAAAATAAACTGTAAACATCACGTAACTTTAAAGAAATGCTAATAATCTTCGGGTCACCATGACCCAGCGTCATAGTTCTCGTAATTATTTTCACCTCATTGGCGCCGGGTTAACAAATAAAAAAAGTGGCTAAGTACAAGCTTTTGAATTGAATTATATTCAATAGGAGAAAAAAAAAGCATCTTCTAATCATACTTGAGGTACCTTGGACAGAGAAAGAAGTACTATCTAAAAACCTATCTAACAGTGCTTCTGTACATCGCTGTAGTAGACCGGTCTGTTTACTGACAAAAGTCAAAAACATTTTTGCAACTCTTCATAGAAAGTTTTCGTTGTAGAAACTGATAATATTAGTTCCCATCGGTAGAGAATCGTGATAATATTACAGGAACATCGTTTAGCTCAGCCCGGGTGTCCTAGATGTGTGGTCTAGTATTGCACGCGCCCCGTGGCGAGCCATTCATCGGCACTTACACTACATTTAATCTTAACTCTCCACCCCGCCGCTGAATCTACCAATTTAATTTAAGTGTTTTCGATGATAATATTTTGTATTGTTTACTTTTAAATGTAACTGTATTAAATGGCTATATTTTTTTCCTAAAATGTTCTAACTAGTCTAGTCTAGTTTCAGGCACAACAACCTGCATCTTTATAAATAATTAGCTGACCCGTGCCCACTTCGTTGGGCGGCGACAAAAACGCGCTCTTTTCTAAACATATTTCATTTCTGCTCCACTGCTGTTAGTCACAGCGTGATACTATATAGCCTATGACACTCCCCGATAAATGGACTATTCAACACAGAAAGTATTTTTAAAATCGGTTAAGTAGATCCAGGGATTACTCCCTACAACGTCACAAACCCACAAACTTTACCTCTTATTTTTCTTATTATTTATTTATTACTTTATAATATTAGTAGAGATTTTAAACATTGACACAATGCTATCTAGTTTCAACCCTAGCAAACTAACTGTCTATTTACTGTAGCTGCCGCGATATGAAGCTGAAGTATTCGTTACATACACTTCTGTAAAATCGCCGCGTCTCACGGCTTTATCCTAGCGATCATATACAGTATGTTTACTACAAACTAACGTACAATTCTTTGGTTACTACAGTAAATTCTGCTGCTGCAATACATTGTGTCACTGCTGCTAAAAGGTATCACGTGAGTAATTATATGCCCTGCGAACTATTAATTCGACAGTTTATTTTCGAAGGTATCAAGCTGATAGCCGATCGCGCCATCTTCTTCTGAGTCCTGAAATGATATATGTATTTTATTATTATAAAATATCTCTCTCTGTGTAACGACGGAGTAAGAATACAATATGTCACCACCCCATCTCATCCCATGGGTGTCGTAAAAACCGACTAAGGGACTATCCGTGAATATTATCTTTACGAAATAAAAAGAAGGAAAACTTGAAATTAAACCATATACCAATGCGGCTGGCCAGCGTGGTATTAGTAGGCCGAGTATCCCTCCGTCATGGGAGGAGGCTTATCCCTGCAGTGGGACATTAATGGGCTGTTATGATAAATAGGCTGGATAAGAGATAACGTGTCGCGGTCATCACAAAAGTCACCGTCATATTACAATTTCGTGTACATTCGCTGTTTTGTATAATTGACTGATAAATCATATCCGTCCTTATACAAGTAATTGCATATTTAAATTTCGTGAATATGCCTGCAGGCATCGGCTTTGTTTTTATTCTTATACAGTTGACTTTTTACTTGTGACATTTTTTTACTTGTAAAACTGTTTTCATCATCGGAATATGATTAATGTCCCACTCCAGGGATTTGCCTCTCCTAGTGATAGAGCGGAACTTAGCCTTTTTATTTATCATACAAACTAGTGTTAATCTTCCATGAAAGGGGTATAATCTTTGGCTTTCCATTGGTTATCAGTTATGTGCCTTGCCACTTATAATAATAATACATAAATAATAATTAAAGAAACAAGACAAAACAGAAAAGAAAACACAAAATAGCCTAAATGGTAAGTTGTAACCATCGCTCATGGATTCCAGCGAAGCCAGGCCACAGCCTAGCAATTCCTAACCAAAATCTGCATACTAATAATAAAGGGCAATGCTAAAAAAACCCAGGATTGGCGCAAACGAAAAGTATCTAATATTTCTTTTTTTAATGTGTAATGGCATACCTCGTAGGTAGACAAACATCAATTTCTTACATTTAGCCCATCTATTTCGATGATGCCACCTATGTGTCATTTTATTACAGAGTCATACTAAAAATCTGAGATACCTACGTTTCATTTGCGCCAAGGCTGGCTTTTTTTTTCATACTTCGTGAGCATTCTCCTTTGCTCTTATGTTTACCGATCTCATTTCAATAAAGTAACACGACCATTTCCCAAATAAGAAAATATGCTTTTTACCAAACACTCGCAGGTGTGCGGTACAAAGCGCCGCTTACACTGAAAGCGCAATTATATGACTAAGCGCATTGTGACACATGTTTGTTATGCGCGTGCGCGGTGTGACGTCATCAGCTAAACGATTCTGATTGCGCTCTAACCTGCAATTGTGCGCGTTTAGATATACGTTGATTTAATTAGAGTTAGGGTCATTTGAATTTTATTTGTTTTGAGTTGTGGTGTATTTATCAAAATGGCTTATGTAGGTTACACCTATAACACGACACTTTGTTATTTAAGGTGGAAATAGACATAACGATTTGCGTCAACTTTCTTTTTATTAATTTTTACACAACTCTCGGACTAGGAATCAAACTCTGTGTTGCGGGGACTAACATGAAATAATGGACACATCTAGGATCGACACCATAATTTGGGACGGGTCGACCAGGGACGAGCCTCCTCCCGTGAGGGAGTGATACTTAGCCTACTAATACCACGCTGGCCAGACCAGATTGGTACAGGGTTTAATTTCAAGTTTCCTTCTTTTTATTTCGTAACGACAATACTCATAAATAGTCCCTTAGTCGGTTTTTACGACACCCATGGGATGAGATGGAGTGGTGACATATTGTATTCTTACTCCGCCACCACACGGATAATTTGTGGATCACACAAAAGTTATTGTCTTGTGAGGGATTAGAAACCACGACCTCGCACATAGCAACCGCGTACAAGACCACTTTGCCACCAGTTAACAATAAGTACCTATTGACAATAACGGTACATATTTATATGTTAAAACGTTTATTGTAAAATAATTTGAAACAAACAGGTATCATTGATAAACTCAAAGATAAACAAATAACATTTCGTAAATCGTTTTGTTTCGACAACTTACGTACAGTAATTTTATTTATAATTCATGTCAATATGATAGTGATCTAGGTTTCGTGTGGGTGGATTTTTAGTCGAGATTTATCAATAATGGCCGATGTTGGGGACATTAGTGACGTATTAAGTTGTTTTGATGAATATATGGACTTAGAATATTCTGTGTAGTAAAAGTAGATATAGAGAAAATCAGCAAAAATTATGTCTATATCTCAACCATTAATAGGTCTCCAAGTGCGCGACTACTTCCGATCCACAGCCCGTTTCATCCGGCCGGTATAAAATGTCAAAGTCAAAGTTAAATGTATGTTTGTAAACGTCCCCAGCCAAAACATGTAAGCATCCAGGAGTTGCAGCATGCGGGAGTTGTCTGTTTAAAAAAGAAAGAAGGTACTCTCAAGTAGATTCTTATTTTTTTCTTACAAGTAACAAGGAGGCTTAAATAATATCCACAGCGTTTGCTGTAAATTTTCAGTCTCTGTGTATGCTAGTATGGTTTTCAATAATCCATTTGGCGTATTGGAACAACCACATAATGAATTTTATTATGAATACAAAATATCAACAGACCTTTTTCACCATTCTTGTCAGCATTTATTCTATAATAATTATTCTAATAACCCCAGGCGGTTATTACATACATACATACATAAAATCACGCCTTATCCCGGCCGGGGTAGGCAGAGACGACAGAACGCCACTTGTCACGATCCTGGCAAACAGATTCGGCCTCGTCCACATTCATTAAGCGATTATTACTTGTTCCTAATACTTAAAATTCCATTATTGAATGCATGTGAAAAATCCTGGTATAGGTATTGCATTAAGGAAGTCCTTCGGTGATGTAGCTCATGTTATTGGAATGGCACACGCCTGCAGAATTCTGTTCAGACCACCAGGAGAGAATGTCCTTATTCTGGTTCAAATGTGGCCGTTGGTTGTGGCTCTTGTTTATGCCTCTGTAAGCTTTTATTTAGGAAGGCTATGGGTTCAGCTATTAGGAATAAACTTTATTTTAACCATTCATATAACGTTCGGGACAACTTGAAATTAAACCCTATACCAATCCGTCTGGCCAGCGTGGTATTAGTAGGCCAAGTATCCCTCCGTCACGGAAGGAGGCCCGTCCCTGCAGTGGGACATTAATGGGCTGTTATGATGATATAACGTTCGTATGCGTAATAAGTATTGGCTTTGAAGATCGGCTTAATTTATGTTGGTTGTGGATATATCTGTCCGGATATATTTGAATACCTTGCTCTACCATGAAACGCCATGTTTCTAAAAGCAAAACGTAGACTATGTTTTGTTTCATTAGCTTCCTAGACAATACAGCGAAAGGCCGATCCATTTTTTTGAGGCAATGTATATAATGTGAATCTTTTAAATGATCCATCCATCCACCCAAGCAAAGGCTACATAATTGCTTGCGAATGAAAGCGGCGTGGAGGAGACCTTTATCTAGGAGTTGATGTCTTTTGATCTGATGATAATGGTTATGATGATGATTATCTGTGGTATTAACCTGATAAAGTACGGTGACGTATTTAAGTAACCAAAGCTAAGAACTCTTTCACATCTCGGTTGCTCTGCATGCTACTAGACTTACACAACGTTTCGTTCTCGTTACGATGCAGCATATACTGCACAGAATACATCAATAAACACAAGATCCCACAGCGGGGTGTCCAAGTCTCGCTATGCGTAATTCATCTGATATTTTTTTACTACAAAATATGTTATTATACATGAGACGGTAGTTCTTCTGTGTCTTTTCATTAGTACTTGACATAATGTTTGTATAATCGGAGAATTAAATTATTATAAAAGCGATGTTATCCTTGTTTTGAAGGAGAGTAAAAAGGAATTCTATTTAAAGTATGCGTAGAAAAACAATGATTTATTGTGAGGTTTGTAATAGTGTCATTGTCACGGTTTTGTTATTACAGCACTTATAACTTTTAAACTCTCGCGTTTCATTATATAAATATTAGCTTACTCAGTCAGCTTGCAACCACGGCCAGTGCAACCTGCGCCGAAACGTCAAGTTTAATAAAAGTAAATAAAATGCGCGTTAATATGCCTTTTATATAATACTAGCTGACCCGTGCCCACTTCGTTGAGCAGCAAAAAAAAACGCGTCCTTTTTTTAAACATATTTCATTACTGCTCCTCTCTTATTAGTCATAGCGTGATACTATATAGCCTATGGCACTCCCCGATAAATGGCCTATTTAACACAAAAAGAATTTTTAAAATTGGTTCTGTAGTTCCAGAGATTAACCCCTATAACGTCACAAACTTACATACACACAAACGTTACCTTTTTATAATATTAGTATAGAGTATTATCCATTCATTCTATCCGTGTGGTGACGGAGTAAGAATACAATATGTCACCACCCCATCTCATCCCATGGGTGTCGTAAAAACCGACTAAGGGAATAACCGTAACTACTATATTTACGAAATAAAAAGAAGGTAAACTTAAAATTAAACCCTAAACCAATCCGTCTGTATTAGTAGGCCAAGTTACCCTCCGTCACGGGAGGAGGCCCGTCCCTGCAGTGGGACATTAATGGGCTGTTATGATAATGATTATCCATGTAACTATGGATTAAGAATAGGTACATGGTATTAATCAATAAACCAATTAGCCTATCGCAGTCCACTGCTGGACAAAATGCCTCTTCCAACAAACGCTACAGAACAGGGTCCTCCGCCCTCCGAATTTTAGTCCGACCAAGCGATCTTTTTGAGGTAGAATTAATTTATAGTACAGGTATTTAAAATTAAAATAAAAATCTTACTCCAACCAAAAATTAAATGTTGATACTAAGAAAATTCATCTATACCTACTAACATCGCGTTAGACAGATATTTTACGTTATTCGCGCATTATTTTAAAACTGAGATATCTTTCAAACTAATAATCGGATCTCATCGCTGTAAAGGACAATATTGTTTAAAATTAAATAAGTATAATGATTAACGTATTTACTTTGATAAGGGTTAATACCATATACACAAAATACCTTTACAAACAATGCATTTCTTTAAATCAAATTTAAGTATTATAAAAAAGGTCGTATTGAGTCAACCTTAGAAGATAGATATATGCTATCGTTGACTTAATTGTAAAACTTTTTTAAAGGTACAATTCTCTAATACATCATTTCATTATATCTCCATACGTTTAAGCAGCAGACGCAAAATAAACGTTTTTAAGCGTCCCTTTTATAAACATATTTCATTACTGCTCCACTCCTATTAGTCATAGCGTGATGCTACATAGCCTATGACACTCCCCGATAAATGGACTATTCAACACAGAAAGAATTTTTGAAATCGGTTCAGTAGATCCAGAGATTACCCCCTACAACGTCACAAACACACAAACAAACAAACACACAAACTTTACCTCTTTATAATATTAGTATAGATTGCAGCACTTGTATTCAAGTTCTTTGCATCAATACCATCTGGAATGAATACCGCCCAGTAGAGTTAGTTTCCAGCGTTTTTTCACCAACATAGATATCTGTATCTCTCTGTTATGACATGTTCTTCTTAAATCAAAAACATAACTTTTAGTGTAGGCTATGGTCTGGTTTTCTGCAGCATTGCTGATGTCTCTGTGTCGCTTGCTTCTCTGCCATCTTAGGCAATAAAAAACAGAAGGGCCTTTTAAACTAACAACCTCGAACTAAAAGAGAGAAATAGGTTTTTGAGTAAGTAATAGTAATATTTATTTATTTTTTATCCACCTAATGTAAATACATGGTCCGTGGATTTGTTTTTTAAATATCTTTTTGACTTTTCTTATTTCATTGCGCTTGGGTTTACGCGGCCTGTACCAGGTCAACTGTCCACCTTATAACGGTCCCAATGAATAATAATCTTAAAAAAAAGACTTTGTGTCCGTTAATTGATGTTTGTAAAACGATCCCTAGTGCGGGAGTTGTCTTTTTTAAGAATAATAATCGATCTAAATATCCATCTTAACATAACTGACATTTTCTAATACATCATAAATGTTTAATTAAATTAAAACTATATTATACCACAAATTAACAATTTAACGTTAAAATAGCGTAACGCGGTAGCGTGAAATTGATAACACACGCATAATCGATTAATTTCAATCGATACAATCGAATCAAGTTCGCTCGATACTTGGATAATCTGATTCAATTAATCTGGACATAGCGTCGCTCTAGTCTGGGCTTAATCGTTGCAATTATTAACTGTTTTATAAGCTAGATAGGAAATTGGCTAGGAATTGTTATGTTGGGTTATGTTAACATAGGACTATGAATTATTTGTATCTTGATTAATAGGAAAATAGCTATTGGCATTTACCACAAAAACGCACATTGTTAATTAGCCTCCAAATTTGTATGGTATTTGCATGTATGACTCGCTTATTGAATGTGGACGAAGCCTAATCTGTTTGCCAGGATCGTGTTTTCCAAGTGGCGTTCTGTCAGTTTCAGTTTCATTCATTTATTCAAAGTAGTACAATAATATTGTATCTTTTTGACGTCATTTAACACTACTTAATCTAAATTTAAAACATTTCTAAGTTTAGAAATCTTTACCACCGCCTCCAAAGCGCTAGTAGAGAAGAAGCGGCGCAACAAACTCTACTGCTGCATTTTCTTGACGTCATAATTTTTACATAGGAGATAACTGTAATTAGGCGCTGCAACCATTGTATACCATACATAACCATAACCAAGGATTATTCAATGATAAAGGTAGCGTCGTGATGTAGGTAGTACATAAAAGTGGGAGCACCAAATCACATTCATAAATAACTATCCAGTAGTAAAGACGTCGCTCAGCCAAATGACCCCTTGAATAAAAACTCAGAAGTGTATTAAAATGTAAATTTATTAATGTCAGGGTCGACCAGTCACCCCAAGTAGCACCCGTTCACGAGTATAACGCAAAGGTCAGCCATCAACCCCCTCGCCATATTGTAGGGAAGGGATTGACCCGGCCTCCACGCCACCACAAGCAATGACATTATAGTGAGCATGACGAGTCCTGACAATAAGAGCAACAAAAAAAAACTACAATCAGGGGAGATACAAATGGCAGAGGGACGCGCTTACTTCACATCAACCAAAGTAAATTTTTCTGCGAGTCCTAATTCATAGACCTATTTTAAATCCAGGCATCCCGGTCACTAACATAATTCTCAAGAGTGTAATATCCTTTGGCTACTAAACAACTTTTAATTTTTTCTTTAAATGAAATAATCGGTAATTCTAATATCTCTTCAGGTACTTTGTTATAAAGGCGTATACTAAGTGCCATAAACGATTGATGTACTTTGTGTAAACGGTAATGAGGGACACACAGTTTATGTTTATTTCTAGTATTTACCGTATGAATATCGCTTCTTTTGGTATATAAATGTATATTCTGTCTTACATGCAATATACTGTTATAAATAAATTGGGAAGCGACGGTTAAGATACCTATTTCCTTAAATAATTCTCTAAGCGATTCTCGTGCTCCAAGCCGATAAATGGCACGGATAGCTCTTTTCTGTAAAATAAATACACTTTGTATATCGGCAGCTGTACCCCACAATAGTATACCATATGACATAACGCTGTGAAAATAGCTGAAGTAAACTAATCTAGCTGTATCTACGTCTGTCAAATATCTAACTTTTCTAACAGCGTAAGCAGCTGAGCTGAGCCTCGCTGATAAATAAGATATGTGCGCACCCCATTGTAACTTCTCATCTATTTTTATACCTAGAAACATTGTGGATTGAACAGCTTCCAGCAGTTCACCATTTAAAATTAAACTTGGGCCAAGGTTTTTAACATTTGGTAATGCAAACTTAATACATTTCGTTTTCTTTGGGTTAAGTACAAGGTTATTAGCAGTAAACCATTTAGTTACTTCTGTGAGTGCATTGTTTACTTCGTCAAAATGCGTCCTATTTCTATTAACTTTAAATATTAAAGATGTATCATCAGCGAACAGTACAACGTCACAAATATTTTTTAAATGGTAAGGTAAATCATTAATGTACACTAAAAACAGAAATGGACCCAAAATTGAACCTTGCGGCACACCCAACGTTACGGGCAAGCCTGAGGACCTCGAACCATTAACTTCAACATATTGAGTCCGACTACTCAAGTAGGATGAGAGAAGAGCTAAGGAAGAATCCTGCAAACCGTAATGCCTAAGTTTGTGTATAAGCGTTTCATGACATACGCAGTCAAATGCTTTTGAAAGGTCGCAGAATACACCTATAGCGTTGCAAGAATTCTCCCAAGCATTATAAATTTGTTTTAATAAAGCTACACCTGCATCAGTGGTGGAACAACAGTGGTGTCGTCTCTGCCTACCCCGGATGGGATAAAGCGTGAGTTTATTTATGTTTATATTTGTATGGTCAAAATATGTATGTTATTTCTGGATTATGGTCTTGTTTATTTGAAGATATGCATAACTTTCGAGTGTCTGTAGAGAGAGAATCGAGTTCAACATCAGATTTGAAAACACTTTTAACAAAAATAATATGACCAGAAGACGTGGAGATTTAAAGAATTATTAATAGTTCAATTGCTTGTTCTGTGCTTAAGACTTTAAGCTCAAGAAACAATTTACCGCCCTATACCTTTAGATGCGACTGTGTGGCTTCTAAATCTGCGGCTGGTATTATGGTTATTTATTTTTAGCGATCCCTGAACTGATTCTGGCGTGATAATAATCTCCAGTGTCTCCTGGAGATTAGAACTTTGTTGATTAAAAAAGTAAAAAATAAACAATACTAAAGTGAATTTCTAATATACCATCTGCCAGTACATACATCTTCAAATACATTGACAGTCAAGGTATTTAAAGAAGTAATGTTAAGGTTTTGATTGACATACCTTATCTACTTAATCCGGGTAGTGACGGAGTAAGAATACAATATGTCACCACCCCATTCTCATCCCATGGGTGTTGTAAAAACCGACTAAGGGACTATCCGTGAAAATTATCTTAACGAAATAAAAAAAAAGGAAAACTTGAAATTAAACCCTATACCAATCTGTCGTGCAATCGTGGTATTAGTATGCCAAGTATCTCTCCGTCATGGGAGAAGGCCCATCCCTGCAGTGGGACATTAATGGGCTGTTATGATGACATCTTCAAATACATTGTCTGTCAAGGTATTTTAAGAAGTAATGTTAAGGTTTCGATTGACATACCTTATCAACGTCTACAAATATCATGCTATCCTATAAGTTCACTCTGGAAACATTCTCAGTCTTCCGTAATCGATGGTTGCGTAGAAAAACAATGATTTATTGTGAGGTTTGTAATAGTGTCATTGTCACGGTTTTCTTATTGCAGCACTTGTGTTCAAGGTCTTTGGATCAACACCATCTGGAATAAATTCCACCCAGTAGAGTTTGTTCGTAATCACGTTCAAGCCATGATTTTCAGTAGATAGTATGATTTAGTTATTTGTTTACACGTGGCCAAAATAAGCAAAATAACTTTAAATTTATTTAAAGATTCTTTATTTTTCACTCTGCTGTTGTTATTTACAAGTATTAAGACATTTATCATAAGCTATTCTATGACCTAAATTCAACAACTGCTCCACTCTAAACATTTGTTTCCTAAAACCCGAAACGCCCATCCAAAAAGCGCCATATTTACTCACACTCAAATCTTTCTAAAGCATTAAATTTATTTGTTCTGCCAGTCTATAAATCACCGCAGTTCTCATGGCCGTACACGATGATATACACACTCATCATTACCTTGTCAAAACGCGTAGTGCGTGACGTGAAAATGACACGATTTACGAGCTTTAACGCGTTAACATCGGACAACGAAGAGTAAAAAATGTACTCATACTTGTGACAGCTTGCTAGCCAACATTATGTATTGATGGTGGAAGGTTGTTGCTTGTTATAGTGGTGGCAATACGGAATATATCATAACAGCCCACTTATGTCCCACTGCAGGGACGGGCCTCCTCCTGTGACGGAGGGATACTTGGCCTACTAATACTACGCTGGCCAAACGGATTGGTATAGGGTTTAATTTCAAGTTTTCCTTCTTTTTATTTCGTAAAGATAGTAGTTACGGTTATTCCCTTAGTCGGTTTTTACGACACCCATGGGATGAGATGGGGTGGTGACATATTGTATTCTTACACAGTCACCACACGGATAACGAAAATAAGGAAGATATAGGAAAGTGTATTTAATCAGATTTGCTTGTTCAGTGCTTGCTAGGAATACCTGATGATCTAGGCATGAAAACCCTCTTTACTTCATGCAGTAGAACCTGATAAAGTGGCTTATGTATAAAGGAGACTCAAAATTATAATAAGAGGAAGCGTCTGAAGAAGGCTTTGTGTGTGATATGGTCTAGATGTTGTACACAAGTTGCGACTATTCGGTCAAATTTGGTCTTGAGGTTATTTTGTCCTTTGGATCAGTTATACACGATTAAATAAATAATAGAAATAATCACAGGCCTTGTTATAAAATAGGGGTTTTAAAACTGTATTCCCATACATGTAATTATAATAAAAGATAAAAGCTGGGTTTAATATTTCTTCACACAAAGAATAAAAACGTACGCTTATATCGATAATAACCTAATAACGGTTATTTGAATAATAACAAAAAAGGAACAGTAATTCTTTTTCATTCATCTCATCACTCACCGAGTTGCCTTCCATTTTTAAATATCCATCGTATCAATTAATCGAACAAATAAAAATGAATCGATAATTGCGGTAGATATCGAGGAGCGTCACTAATAGTTCGGATCGATAGATAGTTCGAATCAATTACTCATTAATGATCGGATGATCGGGCTGGGTGTAATCATCGATTCTTATTTGTCATTCAACGAAATTGTTACCTTTGTGGTCTAAGTTAAAAGAGATATAATCTAATTTAATCAACATCTGACTTATGTAAAACAACTAGTCAAACCTTCATCAATGAAGAAGAAAAATAATGGCTGTGACATACAGACGGACAGACAGACATGACGAATCTATAAGGGTTCCGTTTTTTTGCGTATGGCTACGGAGGAACCCTAAAAAAAAGAAATAGACAACTTGTTATTTTATTTTATTTCTAGGTAATACATGGTTTTTTTGTTTCTCGGTAATACAGCATATTACTGTAGCTATGAATAGAGTGAATTTAAGCATACTAATACTATTCTGCTAAATATAATAAGTAGGTTTGCACAACACTTTAAATTTGATCTAAAGCACTTTGTTATAATGCCATGTATTTTATTGCACAGTTCCAATGGCTTTGTATTCTGCGCTGTATATTGCTATTTTAATGGCATTTCTGAGCAATAGTGCTTAGAATATATATCAACATGGTGATCACACAAAGAAATTACTAAAAGAGCGCTTTGCCCTATTTTTTCCATGTTTCGGCAACACTAGCAACTCATACTAATAAAAGGCCTTCATTAGAGTCTGTAATCAAAATAAGCATTTAATAACAATAACTGTACATTGACAGAAACTAAGAAAGTTCCCCCCAAATAGCTACCTTCAACAACTTGGACCACACACCCATTATTCTACTCGTAATAGATTTAAACAAACATTCGTATTATATTGAAGTGAGTGCGATCTAACAAAAAATATCATTACACACATACAGACAAAATGAGCAGGTGATAATTTTAGTAATAACTATGTTTAGTATTGATGCCGATGATAGTTTACTTATTGTGAGAATAATTACTACAATATACTTGATATTTAATAGAGATGTGAGATGTTTTAGGGGTCTCGTCTGTTAAAATACTTATTATATCTATTTTGAAAGTTTTGTTACTTTTTTTTTGTTTTTGAAGAGGTTTTGATCTGGCTTGGGTTTTAAATAGTAGCTTTAGACCTTTGGAATAATGATAATGAATATTTACTATTATCATAACAGCCCATGAATGCCCCACTGCAGGAACGGGCCTCCTCCCGTGGGGTAGGATACTTGGCCTTCTAATACCACGATGGCCAGACGGATTGGTATAGGGTTAAATTTCAAGTTTTCCTTCCTTTTATTTCGTAAAGATAATATTCACGGATAGTCCCTTAGTCGGTTTTTACGACACCCATGGGAAGAGATGGAGTGGTGACATATTGTATTCTTATTCCGTCACCACACCTTCGAAATAATGATAATGAATATTTACTATTATAATTATCGTCATCATATCCGCCAAAAAAAAGTTCATTGGCAGGACTTTTGTCTGTGTCTGACACATAACCTAGTAGATAAGCCTTATAAGGTCGTCAAGAGTAGGTAAGCAGTGGCTTAAAACTTGTCATGACACCTAACCTGGTTAGTGAGTAGGTACACAGTGCCGACCAGTATTAATAGGTCACGTTTTGCCTTCTTTACCCCGTCTTCAATGTCACATATTTTAATTACGACTTTCTTCAAGCAAATATTTTTAATTAATTTTTAATAAATAAAACCCAGACTATTGTACTTTAAGAATCTTAATACTTACAAGAAGACGTTCCTAAAAAGAAAGTAAACTCACATGAAAAAAAAGAGAGTTATGAGTTAAGCCCCAGGCAATGTGCGAGTCGGAAACAAAATGTTTCCATTCATAATTATCGACCGTCATATCTAGTGAAGTCATCGTATCGATAATTTAATTATTGAGGAGTGGAATAGTATTTTTTTTAAATAAGATTTTTAATTTTAAGAATACATTGATATAATCGGCATACATAGTAGCAGTTTGGAAATCATAAAAGTTTTTATTAAATGTTGTTTAAAATTATCTAAGCTTACAATAAATCTTGTTTTCACTCTTGTGGTTGGCTTTCTAGAGGTCTAATCTGGCAAACACGTGCTGTGTTTAGCGTATTTTTCTTGTTAATTAGCTATGAACTTTATTTTTGATTCATGCTATTAACATTTAAAAAAAAGTAGGAATCTTTATTTATTTTATACTTAACTGGGATTTATCCTCAATTCTGTCCTTGAGGATGTTGGTTATCACATCAATTTACGGTCTTTGTATAGAACAAAGGCTGTAAATTGGTGTGATAACCCGGAAGTAGAAGTAGATCTTGATTAGTTCTCTGAAATACAAATGCTAATATCTAATCCATCATATTATCTAAAAATTTTATTATCATAAAAAGCCTAAAGTTTCTTTTAAAGATTTCATGAAATCAAATCACACAATATCAAAATTGTATCGCCATATTCCCATCACTATTGGCAATTAAACTCGGCGGGCGTGACGTTTACTTTGCGCTTACATCAAACGTGCCGCGGCCGGTCGGGCCCTCCAACACCCGCCAAATTTACTTAATCGAACACAATTTTGGCGCACTTTGGACGCGAATCTCATAGTAGCGGTTTTTCGGAGAACTTTAGTTTACCCCGAGTGTAAAATGTAGTCTTTTGATTATATATTTTACGGTTATAATTTAATTATTTTTATAGTTATTAATAAAACATATTTTTATACAAAAGAAAAACTTCTTAACACCCAGACAATGTCAATAACCATAAAAAGCATAAATGGTCTACACAACTTTGAAAATTATTTGTGTTGTCCATAATTTTTGCACATGCATTAATTTATGTTTATATCGCTTATTTAGTAAGCTTTTATCCCCAATTGATTGTTTATTTGCCTATTTTAATGTTATATTGAACTTAGCATAAAATCACAGTTTTAACTTTAGTAAGCTTTTATCCCCAATTGACTATGTATTTTTATGCCTCTTTTAATTGTTATATTGAAGTAAGCAGAAAATAGAGTTTATCGTAATAAACATGTGACCTTTATCGTTGAAGATGAAGTTGATGGTTATTTACACGATTTGGTTCTGTTTTTGAAAACAAAGGTCTTTTTGAACCAATATCGTGACTTGTACCTATACTTGACTGCTTTAACGGCGTGATTCAATTTTAAGGCGACTCTTGTACAAAATTGTGCATTTAAATAAAGTAGCATGGATGTTTTTTTATTGAGTTAAAAGGGAAAATCACTTTACTGAATCGAGAATTGTGCACAATAATCACTAGACACGAATGTAACGATAATCATGATCACATCATGTAAGTTACTGTACAGTTACTTATTATGTAATGTAATCAATTTCTTACATATAACACATAAAGTTTCAGACCAAAACATTAGGTAACTATGTTGTGTTACCCGTAATTTCTGGTGTAAAAGGCAGATACCCATTACGTTATCTTGTCATTATAACTGTTCCACAAATACAACATAATAATCTTTCATTAATATTTTCAGGTAAGACGCAAGTCATCCCCACTAAGACAGGTAAGACAATATTTTTATTCATACAAACAATTATCGTAACTTGTACACAAAAGTCATTAATATCGCATACAAAGCGAAACGTAATCGAAACTGTATAATGAAAGAGTCGCGGTTCGTTAGTACGCATGCGCGGCGTCAACATTCAACAATTTATCGACGCGCCGTTCGCCGACACAACGTAATCGATATCGACATGCTAAATCATAATCGTGTAATGCGCATCACTAATATTTGAGAATCATACATTTATATTATTGTATTTTGTATAGTTTATTATATTAATAGTGTTGTAAAATGAATTAATGCCTTGTCAAAGGTTAATAAACTTGTTGTAAATTATATTCGCTTGCGGAAATGATTGGGGCGAATATTTCTAGTTTGTGTTTTGCGGTTTGTTTTTGTTAGATATACACTGGCGGACAAAAAAATCGACTCACTTCATATCTTCTCATTCAAAGTGCCCTAATTTTAAAATTAAGACCTAAATTCTAATTTAGGTCTTAAATTATTTAAGTTCTAGGTCTAAACTTAAAAAAAGAGCAATAATCGCAGTTTTAACTCTCAAATAACCTAACAGTAGTCTATGAACGTTAACTGTATAATTTTATGCTCGTATACTCAGTTGATTTTGCGCGACTTCAGGGGGTATAAAAAGCGACCCACCCCTATGAGCTTTATCAGTTGACCGTGAAACGTCAACAGGTACACATCTCCAGAATTTCCAAGCAAGAAGACTTCCCAGATATGGACACAAGACCAGAAGTAGCGGCTCAAACTGTTACCCTGTTGGAACAGGGCATGAGTCAACGTCAAGTGGCTCGTACTCTGAATATGAGCCAGTCAGCGGTGTCAAGAATATACCGAAGGTACCAGGAGACTGGTGGCTTTGAACGAAGAAGAGGTTCCGGTAGGAAACGATCCACTTCAGAGAGAGACGATCGCTTCATCGTCAGCACTTCACTGAGAAATCGTTCACTCGACGGGGTTCAAATCCAACGGGAGCTCCGAGAAACGCGTGGAGTAGCTGTCAGTTCCCGGACGGTGAGAAGAAGACTCAAGACAGCTACCCTTACTCCAAAAAGACCAGCAACAGGACCCAAATTGACTCCAGCGCACCGAGCAGCCCGTATTCGTTTTGCGAGAGAACACGTTGATTGGACGGAAGATCAGTGGCGCTCTGTTCGCTTCTCCGATGAAAGCAGAGTATGTCTACATGGAAGTGACAGAAGAAGAAGAGTGTACAGAAGGCCGGGGGAGCGATACGCACAATGCTGCATAGCAGAAACTGTTGCATATGGTGGTGATGGTTCCTGCATGGTGTGGGCTGGTATTTCATTGGAAGCAAAAACCGACTTGGTTTTCATTGAAACCGGCCGCCATGTAGGAGGATTGACTGCAGATCGGTACATCGGAGAAATCCTGGGGGACCACGTAGTTCCATATGCTGGTTTCGTTGGCGATAACTTCATCCTGATGCAGGATAATGCCCGTCCACACAGCTCAAATGCTGTACGGCAGTACCTACAAGACGTGGGTATAACTGTTATGGACTGGCCAGCGCGTAGTCCGGACTTGAATCCCATTGAGCATTTATGGGATGAGCTGAAGAGAAGAGTCCGGGCTAGAAATCCTGCACCAGGGTCAAGAGATGACCTTCAAGCAGCCTTAACAGAAGAATGGAATGGCATCCCGCAGGAAAGGGTGAAGCACCTTATTGGATCCATGAAGAACCGATTGGAAGCAGTTATAAGGGCTAGGGGGGGTAACACTAGGTATTAAAATGATTTTTATTCTGTTATAAAGATTTTATTAAATGTTATGTTGTTTTTTGTTAAAAATTTTCCCACTGAATTCTTCAAGTTTTAGGACTCATAAAGTTTATCCCCATTTTCTTTTAAGGAAAATGAGTGCAAGTTACCATTATTTGTACTCATTTTAAAGCTAACACCTAGAACTTAAAGAATTTAAGATCTAAATTAGAATTTAGGTCTTAATTTTGAAATTAGGGCACTTTAAATGAGAAAGTATGAAGTGAGTCGATTTTTTTGTCCGCCAGTGTAGTTTTATAGCTTTTTTATTGGATTCGTGTGGCAGACCAGGTCTTGATGGTAAGTGTTAACCATCGGTCATGAACGTTAGCAATGACAAGCAAGGCAACCGTAGGTCTTATAGTTTTTTGGTTTCACTAGCCACTTGTACCCTTCCACCTACCTACATACTTCAAAGTTTTAAGGGACCATAATTAATTATCAATTTTTATTTTAGTTAATGATAATTATAAAGAATAGCACCGAACTGAGACCCTGCTTGGAAATTGTGCATTGGAAATAGCTCTAATTTTATCCTATACGAGCTGTTCACAGACATTGTTATTCATACATGGCTAGGGTCAGATTAATCTAATCACGTACACCATCTAGTTTGACAAGTCTGTTAAGGGTCGGAGAAAATATCAATGATATTTTTTTATATCTTCAGAAGACAGCTGCCGCTCTAGGAATTAGGCCTGTGCCATAGCATACAATTAATTGACATAAAGAATCTATATGCTTAAGACAATAAATTGTGGATTACCCAAAAAAATTATGTACTTAATTCACTTATCGATTCGAACCCACCACCGCTTTGCGTGTTTCAGTTTATTATAGCCGGTAAACCGTTGTTGCTTTCGTATTTAGGACTCTAACCATTCGGTGAGTGGATGACTTAAGTAAAAAATGGTTTTAATCCGACACTGTGACGTGATAGTAGTTGTAAATTTGTGATAGTTTTTAAATTACATGGAGTTCTAGACTCTGCCTTCTATCAAAGGAACACGGTACCTATTATCCTCCTACTAATATTATAAATTAGAAAGTTTGTGAGAATGGATGGATGTTTGTTACTCTTTCACGCAAAAACTACTAAATGGATTTTGATAAAATTTGGAATATAGGTAGTTTAGGGTGTAGAATAACATTTAAACTACCTATACAACGCGAGTAAAGCCGCGGGCATCCACTAGCTTTGTATAAATCTCTAAACAATCCAAACAAAATCAACAAAACCAATATCTCATAAATACAACAAATCTCAGTACCTTACTGTGCGCACATTTCAACCACTTAACCACACAATTAAAACGCACTATATTATCACCCGCGCCACTAACAAAGATAATATGGCATAGAAAGGCAAATAGAAATATTGCATAGCTTTTAATCTAGCCGGGCGGCGGGCTTCTGCATCTTGTTTCGCAAAGGTGCCGCTAGATGCCGGCACTGGCGCTGATTAGATGCGCGGACGCAGGATTTACTGCCGGGGTGTGTACTATCGCGCACAATAAATTAGAAATTCGTTAGATAGAGACGTACTGTGTTGTGAATTCCAATTATTTTACGTGCGTTTTATATGTAACTCGGTGGTTGCTTTTTTTTGTTCGGATTGTATGGATTTTTACTTGTTTTTTTGTATAAGAAAGTATTCGAATTGATATAGTATGATAAGCTTTTGTAGTTATATTTTTAACCGACGCCAAATCAATAGGTTTCTCACTTCCGCTGTATTTTTTAAAATGTGATGTAGCTACTCAAGAACTACACAGTTATTAGTTGTCCAAATAAATAAATATATTTTGTGTTTTTTTGATAAATTTCAAGATGGAAATGAAAAAAAATATTTTCAACATTGCTTGAGTAATTAATTAGGTTTTAATCTCAGAATGTAACGAGCTTTTGTGAAACGCGCTTAATTATGTTAACCCGCTTTTTGTAAGAAAATTAGAAGTTTTTAATTTTCCTGTGTTCTCCGTGTGGTAACGGAGTAAGAATACATTATGTCACCACCCCATCTCATCCCATGGGTGTCGTAATAACCGTCTAAGGGACTGGACTGGATCCGTGAATATTATCTTTACAAAATAAAAAAAAGGAAAACTTGAAATTAAACCCTATACCAATCCGCCTGGCCAGCATAGTCTTAGTAGGCCAAGTATCCCTCCTTCATGGGAGGAGGCCCGTCCCTGTAGTGGGACATTAATAGGCTGTTGTGATAAAATTTTCCTGGGTAGTTTTAAAATGTATGTGTGTAAAAGCTACCCAGGAAAATTTAAAACTTCTACGACTTTTAACATGACAAGATTAAATAAACAACAATTACAATTTATTTTAATAATCAAAGACAACATTCAATCTACGTTCTACTTATTTATCTATTTCTTATCTGTTGGTAATTGACTACCAACATTACAAAACGAATTTATTAATTCTTAAATATCTCAAGTTGACAGTTACAAATGTAAAGTTGGTAATTGTTGTTGCCTTGACCAATTTTGTTGTTGTGATAAGAATATATTGAGTGCCTCGGTGGCACGGCAGCGGCTGTAGAGCACGGGGTCACAAGTTCGAATCCCACGAAAGACAATTCTTTTTCATAACAGCCCATTAAAGTCCCACTGCAGGGACGGGCCTCCTCCTATGACGGAGGGACACTTGGCCTACTAATACCACGCCAGACGGATTGGTATAGGGTTTAATTTCAAGTTTTCCTTTTTTTATATTAAAAAAGATAATAGAAGATAGATAGATAATAAAAGATATAGTCCCTTAGTCGGTTTTTACGATACCCATGGCATGAGATGGGGTGGTGACATGTTGTATTCTTACTCCGTCACCACTCCAAAATTCTTTTTGTGATCTAAAAAATATTAAACTTAGACTGTATGTTCTTTGTGTCCGTTGAATTTATGTTTGTAAAGACCTCATAACACAGGTGACCTCATGATCCCTATCGTGAGTGGTCTTTTTAAAGAAACAAAACAAAAATATATATCCTTTTTTAACATTGGTTATCTAAATATATGAACTGTTATCTGCTATCAGTATTGCGCTTGAAAGACGGGTTTCTTCTAGAGTTTTCTTTTCTCTAGTTTCTGCTCTATCAAATATTGCTAATTTATGAAAATAACAATAAACTGGCTTTTGCCCGCGGCTTCACTCGCGTTAAATTCGGGGTAGCACTGTCCTCAGTTTCCTGGACACAGAAGAAAAAACAAAAATAATATCCGTTCAAATATCTCCACTTAAAAAATCACGTCAATTCGTCGCTCCGTTTCGCCGTGAAAGAAAGACAGACACACTTTCCCATTTATAATAGGTATTAGGTAGTATGGATATTAGTGGGGTCGTTTTTAAGTATAAAGTCCAAATATTAAAAATACAACTTTTACACTAGAATTAGAGCTAACAAGTAGTACCTACAACGAGGGTAAAAATTTCAAGTATTTAACCAACTACCGAAGTCAGAATAAACAGCGTAACATATAACACGTAACACATAAATGCACTCTGAATAACGATCGGTAAATTCGGTGGCGACCCAAAACCTTTGGTATTAACCGTGTGAATTTATCGGATATTTATCGGGGAGCTTCGGTTATTTTAACTATTACCGAGTCATAACAACCGTGTAATGTAAGCCTAGAAGCTGCAAAATTCAGTCTAGATGACAATAACATAATAAATTATCATAATTACATAATATCAAAATCAAACATTACAAATTGATGTTTTAAGAGAAACTAAAAAAAAATTAGAAAGCCTATGGATTTTTGACAAGTTTGACATGTTTATATTATTTTTCATGCTATCTTGAATAGAGTATAGGTATCGAATTTAGTGTCGCGGGAACTTGTACGGTCAAGGAATTTAATTGTTTAGCAGGTACACAAACTACGTAATTTAGTCGTATTATATACCAAAATAATCCTAGCGAATTTGAAAGATATTACACCTCAAAATTGACATAATATAAAATATAACCAATAAGTATGAATCGCACTTCAAACTTCTTTGTTTACAAACTTCCACCATTCTGTCCAAAGAGTAAAAAATAAAATTTTGACAGTATTATCAATACAATGCATTGAACCAATCAGAACAGCGAATGCTACTCGATATACTTTATTGTTAATAGTGACACAAACTCGGACTAAGGATACTGTTTGATGGAGATGGTAGATAAGGTCTAGTTTAGTTTGACTTAACTTTGGTCTGTCAACAATATAAAATTGAAGAATTTTATTTTAACACAAAATACCTGTCTGTCATAGATAGACAAGGCTAGGTATATATACCTTGTCTAATTAATTTTTCGACTCCCAAGACGTCGGGGTTCGTCATCCGATGTCTGTAGTCGGTAAATAGTAACCTGACCGATTTCAAAATTAAGCAAATTGCTAAACAATTAAATTCATTGAGTGTACATAAATAAAACACTAGCTGACCCGGCCGTGCCCACTTCGTGCGTTGGGCGGAAAAAAATCGCGTCCCTTTTTTAAACATATTTCATTACTGCTCCACTCCTATCAGTCATAGCGTGATACTATATAGCCTATGACACTCCCCGATAAATGGACTATTCAACACAGTTTTTTTTAAATCGGCTCAGTAGATCCAGGAATTATTCAAACTCACAAATACACAAACACACGAAATTTACCTCTTTATAATATTAGTATAGATTAGAATGCTAGTAACATCCAGGCGAAACAATAATTTGTGAAGCAGACAAATAAAAATTATATTGCATGGGACACGATCCCGCGACCTCCTGCACGGCAGCCGGATACACTACCGCTTTTGCCAGCGAGGAATTAACTTGAGAAACACCTTGTAGATTTAGTCAGTTTAAGTCCAACTGGATTTTAAAAACAATGCCTGCTGTAGGAAGTTTGTAAACCGACATTGACAAGAATAATAGAAGACCCTATAATAGAAAACAAGATTATTTTCTAAAGTAAAAACTTGAGTATCATTTATCAAAGTGCATTGAATCTGAAACAATCGTTCACTGGAAGCTCAAAAACACAGTTCATCATTATCCCTAATTGACGTCCGCTCAAACAATGTCGCTTGGACTAGTGAGCTTACCGGCAAAAACCGTAATCTATCGATTCTTTCGTCGCACGTATCCGCTTTTTATTTCCGAACGCATGCCGATCCCTGTCGAGCTCAAATTGCCTTCCAATTATAATATCAACCTTATATACACAAGTAAAAAATAATAAAAAATATATTTTACTCCAGTCCCACGCAATACGACGCACTATTAAGTATTCTATTGCAAAAACCTATACAAGGAGGAATCATGAATTAATCATTTATTGTGACAAATAGTTCTGGCAAAGGTCACCAGCTGTATAGAAAGCCTAGAACTCCCTACTTTTGATATAGACAACCTATAAAAAAAATACTAGCTACGTCATTTTAATTTTGAAATTCGAAGTAATTGTTCTCTATTTGAATTTCGAACGTGTTATTATGGACAGTCGCATAGAACCTCGCCTTGTCGATAGCGCGCGGCTGAATGACAGTCATTGCGAGCTTGGCGCGCACCGAGCAACACCCCGCCCCGCCTCCGCCCCGCCCACTACTAGCTAACTTCATGTCGGTCAGGGAAAGTGGGAAATTGGAGGGTAGAGGGGCGAAGGTGATATGGTGGCCTACCATCGTGGTGGGGTGTAGACATCATGACGCTATTTGTCAATACTGTACATTTAACTCGATCACGTATCAACATCGTGCTTCGTACAAGATAATATGTAAATATAATTTTTCCGCGTCATCGGTAACTGTATAAATATAAGTCTTAGTCTTTTTTGATAAAGAAAATGTTAGAAATTGTTAAGTAAAAAGTTATTTTATCAAACGTAAATAAAATGTCCGTAGCAGACTCATTCGTAACTTAAGAAATATCAAAGTAAGAAACAAAGTTTGTTTTTGACATTTTCTTGGGACTCAATAGCGACTTTAAATCAGTTTACTGCTCATGAAAGTAAACTGTATTGCCAGTATAAAGTATACAGAGAAGTAAATTTAAATATTAAGGAGTTTCGTAACTGTATGATTACGATATAGGTACTCGTAGTAAAACTCGTATATTTTCTTTCTATTACAAAAAATATATAATTCACGCACTAGGAATCATAGTCTGTGCTGCTAAAAGATATACAAATAGTAATTTGACGGACTCAAAAATATTCAGCTTTAGAAAAATCACTTGTAGAGCACTTAGGTTAGTATGTAAATTAACAAAGTAACTACTATAGGCCTTAAAATTGGTTGTTTTAAGCGCCAGTGGGCATGGGCACTCTCCGTGTGGTGACGGAGTAAGAATACAGTGTGTCACCACCCCATCTCCTCCCATGGGTGTCGTAAAAACCTACTAAGCGACTATCCGTAAATATGATCTTTACGTAATAAAAAGAGAGATGAGGTAGTGACACACTGTAATCTTACTCCGTCACCACACGGAGAAGTAAAGTCAAATTGCTGTGTCTTTTATAAAAAAAATATAAAAACGATCTAAAAACATAACACACCTTTCTTCAGTCAAGAAAAAACTATTATTAGTACAAATAGTTCATTGACACATTACAAAAGTTTTATAACAATAAGTTGCAATTCATTCGCACCGGATTTCCTCGGCTAAGGATAAAGCCCACGCGTGGGTGGTCGATCTTATTACTATTGGTATGCAATTGACATCATAATGTAATAAATATTTTTCACACGATCATTTTAGCTAGCTTTTATTTTTTTTATAGGACACCTAAAAATAGGATAAATAAATTGTTTTTTTTTTCTTTTCCACCTCCTCTTGTTAAAAAATTATCTGTTTAAGATAGCTCATAAAATTGCCAAATATGTATTATGTGTCGGCAAGCAGGGCAAATCGCGCCAAACTGCTGCTATCTATTTGTAACATTTGATAATAAATAAGATTCTTACTCCGTCACCACACGGAGGAATTTCCATATTTTAAGACAATTCTAAGGGTAGCATTTTTACAAATTGGACACGAAAAGACCAAGGTAACTTACCATTAAAAAAAACAAATTAAAAACCTTCCTCTGTTTGGTTGGAGTCGGTAAATATATACAAAACACTACAACAAATCTCATATACAAAAACAAAGGCCTATCACAAGTAGTGATATTAAAAATTAAACTCGTTTACTCGCGTGGGTGGCTGACTAACCTCCCATACAAGGATATTTTGACTCCTATTCCATCCAAAAACAGTGGACACGAACAATTAAACAGACGTTTTGACTATAAACACACGATTGTTACCATTTAAGGGATGGCTACCGTGTTTTGTTGTACCACTTGCCAGTTACAATTGTCAAGATTAATTGTTAGCCACTTTTGGGTTACTTTCACCGCAACATCATGGGTGGACGTCGTGTTTAGCACCTACGTTTTACCTTTATTTATTTATCTGATAGCCTTAAATGATGAGGATGGATTTTAAAAAAGCATCTGTTGACATCAATGTTTACTATTTGTTTTTATCTCTGGTCTTCAATCTTTTATATTCGTTGTATTGTTTATGGACAAATCTCACTTTTGCTTGTGGTCGATCTCTTTAACAAAAGGACGTCTAGGTCGGTAATAGGGCTACTACAGTTTAATTACAAATAATGCTGGGTTCATCATAACAGCCCATTGGGCAATGTTCCACTGCAGGGACGGGCCTCCTCCCGTGACGGAGGGATACTTGGCCTACTAATACCACGCTGGCCAGACGGATTGGTATAGGGCTTAATTTTAAGTTTTCCTTCTTTTTATTCCGTAAAGATAATAATATTTACGGATAGTCCCTTAGTCGGTTTGTACAACACCCATGGGATGAGATGGGGTGGTGACATATTGTAATTCTTACTCCGTCACCACGCGGTGACCGTTTAATTACAAATAATGCTGGGTTTAGGTGGAAGTATCATTCCATTTAAAAACTGGCACAATTGAACGAATGTACATATTTTACAGTGTTTAGACAGAAAGGTTCAGTTATAGTTAGCGAAATTGTAGAGTTATGGTATAATAAACTTGAGTCTCAAGGTGACGATCTTAATGCTGATGTATAACAGAGTACTAGACGGCTGAAAAATGTTAAATGTAGTAAGTAAATCAGTCAACATTTCCTTTTAACGAAGATAATAAGTTCAAGTAAGTTGTCCTTTACATATGTAATATTAAATATTTACATATTCTATACACCTGTTACCTTACTATACCAGATCATAATCGCCACGTGTCAATCAAAACATGTTTCTAATAGCTCATTAATACCATATTTAGATATCGATACTAAATCCTTTTTAATTGACATGCGATTACCTATTCTAACAACAAAAAAATAGAGCTCTATTTTCTTTGTTTAAGTCTGTTTAGAATACTCGAAAAGGTAATTTGAAAATGGTATTTACTTATATGGTAATAAGGTTGGTATTGGTTGTTGTGTTGGTGACGTAAGCGGCGCCCGCGCATCCTACACAGAATCTCATTCAGTATTGAGCACAGATGATTTATTCATCACGACATATGATTACGGTCGTGATCCAGATATACTGAATGTGGTCTTTGATTTTACTTAGTGTTTCTATTTCAATTTTTCAATACTTATATACATTATACTTTACTATAATTTTTATTAAGAAGTTTATTTTTCAATAATATAATTCTTACAGTTATTTTTCCTATAAACAAGCGCTGACTTTTTCGTGTGGTGACGGCGTAAGAATACAATATGTTACCACCCCATCTCATCCCATGAGTGTCGTAAAAATCGACTAAGGGACTATCCGGGAATATTATCTTTACGAAATAAAAAGAAGGAAAACTTGAAATTAAACCCTATACCAACCAATCCGTCTGACCAGCGTAGTATTAGTAGGCCAAGTATCCCTGTGTCCCTGGAGGAAGCCCATTCCTGCAGTGGGACATTAATGGCCTGTTATGATAAAGCGCTGATTTGATTGTTTACTTGCAGCTTGGGTGTCGTTGCTGTGACCCATCTTTGATGCTAGCGCTTAAACTAAGATAGAACTTTAAATTACATCTCTGGGCAATGAATATACCTAATACTATTGATGTTTGTTTACAATACTTACTGTATTCCTTACCTTATTTACGAAACTTGACACAGTACAACGTTTAAGTGTACAAAAATAAATATGCAATTGTAAGTATACCTTTTCTCCATATAGGTATTTCATAATTTGACTTGCAAAGACATACATTTGGACTTTTCAATGGGATTTCTGTAAGGCTATTTGTCTATGGTATAACAAAATCACGTAGTACTGGTAGTAGAAAAACTCCCGGTGTCAATGCACTAACCGAAAAGCACGATATCCTGCGAATTGAAATAGCTATTTTAAAAAAAATGCACAATAAGTACCATCCCGTTTCCGCACAGACTTCACTTCCGCCTTTTAAAGGGCATTGACACTATAATAAAAAAAATTGAAATGCAAGAGTTACCTACGCCGAATTACGATTTACAAATCATAATAATTTGACAATTGTAATAGGGTGTACTTGGCTTATAAATTTGAGAGACATTCATATTCTTAAATTTAAAAAATAGTAATGTTTTCTTACACTAATATTCTATTTTATTTTAAAAAGCTACTGCCACCTCCCTGCAATCATAGCATCGCGCAAATCAGTTACTGTGTTTGTGTTAACGGATGCAAATTAATGTGCTATCATTAAATAATTTCCGTAAGGCTGCATGATTTGTTCATTCAATAATAACTGAAAGTGTAACTTTTACTTTAGGGTGCCAGTTTTTTTTGGAAATTAGTAAGTTATTAGATTTCTAGGGATTTAAATTATTCTATAGGCTCATAAAAATACCACTAACAATACCTAGCACACGAGACGAATTGGTATATATGTATTTTTATATAAATATATTATATCTTTGTTACAAACAAAGTCCCATAATCTATCGTAAGCTATGGACACTAAACTGTCACCGAAACAAAACGGAAACGTACGAACGTGCCCCGAACGCTTCCGAACATTATCACACGTGCTCGGGGACATTATTAACTATATTAAAAAAAAAAAAAATTAAAAATAATTATTACTTATTTTTATATATAAAAAAAAATTTGTATTGTGGTCACCGCTCTACGTGGTTTGCTTGTAATTGTTCATAACATTCAATAACTACTAATTGATGGGTTCGCTTACATTTAAAACTTTTATGGGTTGAAGAGTACTGTATCATCCCCTTTCTTCCCGAACCCTGAATCTGGGAGAAATCTGTAGCTTGATGATAATTCATTCTGCTTTCTAGTGCGAAAATTGTGTTTTTTTTCTGTCCCACTGCAGGGACGGGCCTCCTCCAGTGACGGAGGGATACTTGGCCTACTAATACCTCGCTGGCCAAGGGGATTGGTATAGGGTTTAATTTCAAGTTTTCCTTTTTATTTCGTAAAGATAATATTCACGGATAGTTCCTTAGTCGGTTTTTACGACACCCAAGGGATGAGATGGGGTGGTGACAACCTGCATTCTTACTCCGTCACCACACGGAGACGTGAATCTGCCCCCGTTATAATGAATGACTTCTATTCGTTGTTATCATATTGCCGGTCTATCCAAAAGAAATGATATTAAGCAGAGACCACAAGTGCATATCAACATTAAAGGACTTTTATAACATTTTAGGCGCCAGGAAATGTACCGTCATTATTTGGTAAAGGCATTACTATGGGCAGTGCAACGGAATAATTAAGAAAGTCCTCTTACGTGACTGAGCTTCAGACGTGATGTGAAAGAGCAATGCTTAGAATGTGGGGAGATAGCTCGGGTGCAGACAACATCGTGGTTAAGAAATAATTAAATAGTAGGTATTCTACTAGCTAGAGTTTGTGGCTTCGTTCGTATAACTAAGGGTTTTAATAATGCTGAAATACTTACATACATACATAAACTCACGCCATATCCCGGTCTAAAATACTTATTGCTGTTTAGCTATAAGATTGTACAGAATTTACGATTCCTACTTAAAAACAACGAAGATCCCGTGCTTTACAAAATACATGTACAAAGCCCGGAGTGTCTTTACAATGACGACCTATGTGGCGTAGTGGTCATATACCATGACTGCTACGCAGAGGTCTCGGGTTCGATTCCCGCTCAATGCAAATCTTTGTGTGCACGAACATGATTGTTTGCATTGGTCTGGGTGTTTTCTATGTATAATATTTTATACATAGAAAACACCCACGGTTTAGTAAATGCTTCTGGTCTTATGGCGGAACTGAGAATAGCTGTACCTCGTCAAAACGTTACTAGATCTAGTCGCAAAACTACAACTTTTGCCACATCTGCTAGTCGTACTAACCTTGGTGCCACAGCACCAATGAACCGTCTCATGAAGAATTATAATAAAATCGCAGCACGAACGGATAGCTTAGACATATCCTCTAACACCTTCCGTCAGTACCGTAGTAGACTTTTAACCACCTCGGAATCATAAGACAAGTTGCATCCACTTACAATTTTCTCTACGTTGTTTCTATTTTTAACTTTGTATTACTAATTGCTATTAATTATATTTTAATTCTTTAAACTTATTAATGCCGATGCCGATTTTTAACTCAAATTATAATACCTATTTTATATTATGTAATTTAATTTAACTTTTTATTTTGTTTTAATTTGTTAATATCTTTTTTTTGTTTTTCAATATCTATATTAATTAATTTTTTGATTGGTTAATTTAATTTTAATTAAAAAAATTAATTTTCTGATTAATATTTGAGTGTATTTGATATTATGTAATTCTTAACTTAATTTGTGTACCTAAGTCTAATTCATGAATGCTATCTTACTTGTCCCTTTATATTTCTGTGAGAGTTGTGTACTTCTATAAGTGACCAACTCACTATGCCTAAAACTATAAGTAATTCATTGTTTATGTATGTCCTAGTGAGTAAGTCGTTGAAGTACCATTAAATAAATAAATAAATAAATAATATGTATGTATTTACAAAAAAAAGTATTTAAGTATGTTTATCCGTTGTCTAGCACCCATAGTACAAGCTAAGCTTAGTTTGGGACTAGAGGGCGTTGTGTGAATGTGTGAGAATTATTTATTTATTGTGATGGTCACCCTGAGACACAAGCAGTTAAGTCCTGTAGCCTTGTAATATCACAAGCTATTGTATCCCTAACACCTAAACACAGTAACATTGGCTTTACTACTCCTGTCTAATACTTAGACATATTTGTGAATTCAGGATTACATCAGGTAGTTCTGTTTGAATATTTATGATAGAATAAGGTGTCCACTCCAAGTTTTGATAGCGAGTTTCAGCTCCCAACAGATATTATTCAAATTGGTCAAGGATTTACTTAGTTCCATACATACATAAACTCACGCCTTATCCCGGCCGGGGTAGGCAGAGACGACAGAACGCCACTTGTCACGATCCTGGCAAACAGATTCGGCCTCGTCCACATTCATTAAGCGAGTCATACATGCGCGTCGGTTACGAGTGCTCTTTATTTGGCCCTTCTCCAATATGCAACCTATCTGGTCACCATATGTTATCCGGGGCCTACCGGCACCGACTAGCCCTTTCACACTAGCCTTGTTTACTTGTTTCGTCAAACGCTCATCATTCATTCTCTCAATGTGACCAAACCAACGCAAACTTACTTAGTTCCTTACAACATTATATAAAATACCAGGAAATTTAGGAGCCGTCCTCATTTGAGAGTTTGTTAAAAAGACCCCAAGACATGGCATGATCTGTAGTGCGATAGTTGATTTATTAAAAAAACTAAGTCTTCGATTTCGTAGACAAAATGTCATGCCACAAACACTAATTTGTTAAATATTATTTTCTCATGCCTTGTTGTCTGTCCCTATTAGCCAAACCCAACATAGCCATTCGCCACCATTATTTCGCGCATCCATTGTTTTAACAGTTCCTATTAATATGCAATGCACGTTCAAATCTATTAGTAAGTAACAAAATACTAGTATTATGAATGATCTACACGTTCAGAAAACTATTAAGTCATCAATGTTTGAGTCAAATACCCTTTGCTTCCTTTACACCAAAATGTTACTAAATTTTAAAGCAATACCGACATAATAATTCTCGACTATATTTCGATGTTTATAAGGTTTGAAATAGTTGTTTATTAATGGTCAAAACATAATAAGTACTACAATAATGAATTCTAGACTTTATTTCTATATGTTTAAGGTTTGAAATTGTGGTTTATTAATAGTGTTGGTTTGAAAGTTCACACTGCGCGTCCGGTCTATTTCGTATGCTATAGACATTGGCGATCAGGAAATAAAGGTGTCTGCACTTTTGACAACTTGTGTTTGAATGTCCGTGTGCAGTTTGACTTTTGAATAGGTATAAGAGCTTTTTTATGGCTAAAGATAATGTTTTAGCGATACGCAAATTTGCATTTTTAAGCTGAAAAAGTAAGATATACCTACCTACATTGTTTCGGACTTTGCGCTTAACTATTTTAAAAATAGTTTTATAGTAAAGAGTTAGATGTTTAGCTTACCTTTTCGAGATACAAGCTAACTTTAGAAAGAATCCGTCTAGGTCGGTACCATCTCTGTGACCGATGAAGCAGCATCCACTTCCAAGCAGTGTGATCATGTTACTATATTTACATAAAAGAGTACCTACAGTAACTTTTGATAGTAGTTACAGGCTAAGAACTTCTGATTAGGTTAGGCAGTGGCTACACCTTGTACTGCTACTTTTGACGTCCATGAGTGGCAACCACTAGGTAGGTACTTAATAGCAGGTGTATCGTATGCTCGCCTGCCTCCATTAATTCGTTACGATAATTTATGAGAATTGGAAGAAGATGAATTGGGGTGGTCAATCACAATATAGATAGTATTGTAACATACTTACATAATTATTGTAAATACAATTTCTAACCCTCCAAATGCACATGAAAGTCAATATCCTAAATAATAATTAGTATAAATATTCAAACCATGGTTCGTCTATAAAACTTCCTGTGGTAAATCGGATGTCGCGTGTAGATTAACGCAAGTCAAATTTCGCGTTACAAAGTTCAATCACACCGATGATGTCGTTAAATTTTATATTGTATGGTCATTCAGGTCACATTGTATTTTGAATACTTATTTATTCTCGATTTTATTTATGTTTTGCTTTAATTTGATATGAAAAGATATCAAAAGATGTATTTTTCTTTCTGAAGTGTTTTTCTGTTTAGTGGCCCTGGTGTCGAGAGGTTTGTAAGACCCAATAGACCTCTGACTATGTAATTACGACGACAGCCCATGATAACATTTAGGTCCTCGATAGTCCTTTTTGCTGATGCCTATTATTTGGGACTATATGATAGCCTAGTGCTTGCTGTTTTTTTTGTCATTTAATTAAATTTGGTTGTTAAAGTCTACGTGACATAGGACTGAACTTACTAACTTTATAACAACAATGAATTTAATGCCGATTAGGCTTGTTTGGTGACGGAGTAAGAACACAATTAGTCACCACACCATCTCATCCCATGTGTGTCGTAAAAACCGACTAAGGGACTATCTGTCAATATTATATTTAAGAAATAAAAAGAAGGCAAACTTGAAATTAAACCCTATACCAATCCCTCTGGCCAGCGTGGTATTAGTAGGCCAAGTATCCCTTCGTCACGGGAGGAGGCCCGTCCCTGCAGTGGGACTTTAAAGGGCTGTTATGTTGATGATGATGAGACTTACGGTCTGTAGGCCAAGTTTCCTTTCTATACATAAAGAGCTCTGTTTCTCCTCTGGGACGTTCATGAAGTATTATGATTACGATGGCTCACCATCACCAGGTGTTACAGATATCCTTTATACCCTAACTACTTAAAAAAATACCTTAAATAAATGTAAGTTTATGTTCGTTGCTACATATTTATTTACAAACAATGTTTTTGTTTCACACTGTAAACTGTTTAATTTCCCATTTAGCTTTATAAATAAGGCTATGTTGGACATAATACACAGCTAATAATTAGACCAACAACTATATTAATAAGATCGTTTATTATTTTTTTATAAACTTTACCCATTTGTTACGTAAAAATGGACAAGCTAATTTGCTGACAGCTGCAAATGTCACGTTTAAAGCTTGCCGCAAAGGTCGCTAATCCATGAAGGGATCAATCTACCACCCATGGACATTGACGGGTTAAATGATAAAGTATATTATTTTGTTTTAATATAATTCAATTATCGCGAGAAATACTTTTTGTATTAATATTTATATCAAGTAGTTCAAAGGAATTGTTAATCGCCGATCTAAGTTGTGGCACTTTGTAATTATCTTTTTCTTTTTGATGACAACGTCCGCTAGGCATCATGTCGTATTTCGCGAGAACTTTTACAAACAGTAAGTTAACATACTGAGATGATAATTATTCAGACTATTATTGTCTTGTCAGAAATAAAGTGTCTCTTCTACAGCCATCGTAAGAGTTTTTTTACATAACTTAAAGACTGTTGTGACATGACACACACTATGACTGCATATTAACCTAATGGTAGACCACGGGGAAGCACCAATAATAAACGTGAATACAGAAAGAAGGTACCCAATGGCACGCTTACTCTGGATTAACATCGACTGATGCCTCTCGTTAAATTTTGCGCAGTTGAATCATAGATAAAAGGCACAAGATTGCGTGAAGTAAATATGCTTACGGAAGGCTCAAGTCCAGCTGTAGGCAACATTTGGCTGATCTACAACAAAAGAAACATAAAAAGTGACAACAGACACAGTACAAGAAATACTTTCAAACAATTAAACTGTCTGACCATTCCTTAACAAGTCCACATAGACATTAAAAATCTTACAACAAAAGAAATAAATTCACTTAGTTATTTTAATGAATAATTAAACGCATTTTCTTTAAAACAGAATGACAGGAAGAATTTCAAAGTATTTACCGAAATAAAAATAATTGACTTCAGCTTATGTCAATATGGGTCTTTTATAGTTAAAATGGCGAATTTAATTACTTAATCAAGGCAATAAATAAGGCTAAGGGAACAATTTAACTGTAAACTGTATGGAGTTAAAGCGTGATTTAATGAATTTTGATGTGTAATGTTTACGTTTGTCATTTTAACGCGAGTTTACTAAGAAATGGCGTTTATAATGTTAATTTTATGTGAGTTAATGAGAATAACGATTCAGTTAAATTGTTTGTTATTGTTGCACGACATTTGTATTGTCCTACTGCAGAGAAGGGGACCTCAGAGAGGTATAAATCGGGTTAAGTTAATAAATATTGTTAATAATATTTTTGTTCGTAGAATAATAATTATGTGCGAATTTTCCTTTCTTAGGCCTTTTAGATGTAAGTAATAATAGTAACTTAATGTATTAATTTATTATTGATTTGTTAATTATTTAAAATAGCTACATATTTATTTATGGTTTGATAATTATTTTAAGTAAAATTATAGCGCCCTTCCTCCTCTCTCCTACACTATGCTGTGCCCGACAGGGTCCACAATTTGAACCATTGTTAACTTTACCATCTTGTACCTATATAAATAATTGAGTATTGAGATATCCATAAGATAGGGTGATGACACAATCTATTTATATTCTTGCTCATCTTCCTTTATCAGTTAAACCAATGACTGATGATGAATAAGATAGAATAAGATAAGATAAACGTTTGTCCAGTGTAAAACCTCATTTAATTCACCACTGAAAACTACAATTACCTACTCTACTTTCGTATGTCCTAAAAGAGACATACTAAAATGTTTTTCAGCACTGCAACGGTTTACTGCGTTTTCCAAGATGGCGCCTAAGTGTTTTGACGTATGGGTACTTTCATAGATGTTTTCGTAGAAGAATTGGAACGTACTTTACGAGATAAAATAACTTTTAATGTCTCCTAGTTGACTCGAGTGCTTTTGTAACATATTTTTAACTTTAATATCTACCTTTACATTGTTGTTTGCGTGTTACGTGATTTCTTTGGCAATTGTGTACTTATTTGTGTACATAAATTGGAAAATAATCAAAATTTCTTGTTTAAAATTTTGTTATACCTATTATCATTTTGCGTTTCGCTAGTAGGTTAACATATTATTTTGCTCCGTGTGTTTAATGGACTACGCATAATTGGCGTGCTTAACCTGCCTGATTCTAAGGGGGTAAACATTTCCGACTAAGGAAAATGATCTAAAATTTTATTCATAGCTGACATTACCTATAAAAAAAGGAAAACTTTAAATGAAACCCTATACCAATCCGTCTGACCAGCGTGGTATTAGTAGGCCAGGTATCCCTACGTCATGGGAGGAGACCTGTCCCTGCAGTGGGACATTAATGGGCTGTTATGATGATTACCTGTGTCTAAAAACATTTTAGGTAGACAGAGTGCCAAACCGAATTGGCTAAACCGGCCAGTTCGTTACCAAACTATTCTGATTAGCCATTTTAATTACATTATAACTCATAAACTAGTATTCCACCTTCTAAAGTACCTAACCTTGATACAATGACTAATAAATATTTTTGCATGAACATTTTGCATGAGAATCACGAGCACATACAACAATGTGTTAGAACAATGACATTAATGTTGCATTATACGATAATCTAACTTGGACTCGTAATGACTTTAATGACGTATGCCGATAAAAAATGGCGCTTAAACAATTTCCGGTTGTATTGAATAGTGGCTAGATATTTTTTTTTGTATTTTGGTTTGTTAAAAAAAGAAAGGAATGAATTGTATGTTTAATTTTTATAAATAGAGGTGGTAAGGTTTAAAAACCTTTTATTTGAAGTATTTTACTTTATGGTAAGTGGAATACAATTGACGTCAATAAGTTTCATTACGTTAAAAGAGAAATGAAAAATAATACAATCAGGTTTTACAACCCACCCTATCCCATAAATGCCGTAAAAGTTGACTTAAGGGAAATTCACAAACGGAAGGGGACTGGACGCAAAGGCTCTGCCGGTTCCCCAGGCCCTATCCAAGTAGACGAAGAAGGAGTGCCGCTGGAGACTTTTAGTGGGTGCACTGGGGTTTTACCCCTGGGAGCCCACCATACCCCTCCCGTCCCCCGACGAGAGGGGATGCGTAGGCATTTTACCCCAGCGTAACAAAAAAACAAAAAAAGGGAAATTCACTAAAGACGAAACCTTTCAATAAACCTTCTGTCTTGCCAGCGGGGCATTCACAGTCCAAGCTTTCTTTTAAGGCAGCTTTATTAAGTCTCTTTTAGTCGATTTTTATGACACTCTTCTAGTATTCCGAGTTCATTCATTTAAGATACGACCATGGCATTAACTTTATATTTAATATGTGTAGGTGTGGCAGTGTGGTACTATTAAGTAGTCTACTAGTAAACAAAGTGATAATCAACCCACACACTAATTAATTATTGAAATTAAGTGGTACTCGACGTCATAAAGTACGTATCTTACTTAAACTTATTAATGTCCCACTGCAAGGACGGGCCTCCTCCCGATACTTGGCCTACTAATAGCACGCTGGCCAGACGGATGGGTATAGGATTTAATTTCAAGTTTTCCGTCTTTCTATGCAAAGATAATATTCACAGATAGTCCCTTAGTCGGTTTCTACGACACCCATGGGATGAGATGAGGTGGTGACGTATTGTATTCTTACTCCGTCACCACACGGATATCTATATTAAACTTATCTGTATTAAAGTATTAGGGCGCTTGTACACGCTAAGAAAATTTGCCGTGTTTGCGCCAGACAAGACAAATCTTTGTGTAGACGTCAAGAATTTTGTCTTTTTCGCACACGAAAACATTTCGTGTCTTCCGCAGACAAGACCAATCGAAACGTGTACACGATAGGATTTTTTTCGTACAGTCGTCAGACGGGCGTAGGGTGCTCAAGTAATAACAAGTGTGGTAATCAGTGTGAGTTTCCTTTAGTAAAAATGTTAACTAGAAAGCAAAAAAGTATGATACCCTACTACCGCTCCCCACCCCTCCGCAACAACGTTCGCCGTGTCTTGTCTTGCGCAGACAAGAATATTTTCTTATTCATCGCCGACGCTGTGTACACAGGTCGTGCTTAGAAACGACACGAATTCTTGCGTAGGCCCGGCGATTTTTCTTAGCGTGTACAAGCGCCGTTATTGTCCAAATGTTGGCAAACGTTGAAACTTCGAGCTGCTTGGGAATAGTAATACTGACGACCTCTGTGGCGCAGTCGGTATATTACATGGCTGCTACGCAGAAGTCTCGGGTTCGATTCCCGCTCAATGCAAATCTTTGTGTGCATGAACATGATTGTTTTCATTGGTCAGAGTGTTTTCTATGTATAATTTGTATGTATTTACAAAAAAAAGTATTTAAGTATGTTTATTCGTTGTCTAGTACCCATAGTACAAGCTTTGCTTAGGTTGGGACTAGTGGCGATGTTTGAATGTGTGAGGATTATTTATTGTACTCATGACAATAATTTAGGAGTTGGAAACTTTGAATTTCGAATCCCGTAAGGCAATTGTTTTTCAAGGTAAATGTCTGGAGCCTGTATATGTAACTATTTCCACAACCCTAGGCAATCCATCTAAAGTCAATTTTTCTGTGATCTTCAAAACATGGTCTGAACTTGGATGAACTCCGTTACATACATATCTGTAAACTTCTCCAAAAAAACAGGTCTCTGGGTGGGACTGGATGCTGCTCAGGACCGTGTTTTATGGCGCGTTTGGGGAGAGGCCTATGTCGAGCCGTGGACTGCGATAGGCTAAATTGATTGATTAAAACTTCTTCAAATGACAGAGCTGATCACTAGTGCACGATTTTATTATTTCGAATTAAATATATCAAAAATATTTTCCAACATCTGTATGAAACGAGTAAAAAGTTTAAAAAGATCGAATAAATACAATGATATATAATTTTCTGTTCATCGATAATGTCAACTACATGTATTAAAACATATAATATCTACATCTTGACAAAGTTTAAAAGCTTAAAAACACATTTTAACCATATCAAACGGCTTCATTACTATAATTTACTTGTCATAATCAGAATCACCAGTTGCACACGGTACTTTTGTCATAAAAACAATCAATTGTCAACCTTAGCTATAATAAAATAAATATCAAATTACAATAAACGTATTAAGAATAAAATCGTTTCTGACCAGTCCTTAAAAGGCTACAATAAAATTGAGGTTACATTTTATTTCTATTTTTTTTGTTTCGCTCTATCATTGATAAAGTAGTATTGTTTTCTTTTTCTCTCTTGGCTATTTGCTGACTATTTGCTTAGTAGGCTTGTTCATTGAGAAAAATATTACGTAGTTTCGATTGCAGACTACTGTACTGTGTGTATACAGTGGTATTATCCTCACATATTCACAACATCGTCATATAGTTCCAAACTAAGCAGAGCTTGTACTATGAGTACTCGTTAGTGTACGTACTACAACTGATAAACGTGCTATAATACTTTTTTGGAAATACCTACATAAATTGAAAACTCCCAGATCAAATCAAACAGACTTGATCACGCGTTCAATGTTTTGACTTACGTGGGAATCGAACCCGTGACTACGTAGCAATCATATAATCAATACACCAGAGGTCTCTTTTGTATAATGATAACAGCTCGTAGTGTGGTGGGGTGTCCTACAAGACAATATTCCTTAATCATCACACAACGCCATAGAGTTCCATTTCGAAAATTGAAAACCTTTCGACAATCATTTATTGGTGTGATTTATGGTACATATTACATTAGATCTTAAAAATAAATAATTGGTTCCTCACAAATCTACCTTAAAGGTGTACATACTTTTACATAATTAGTTTGTTATAAAAAACCAAACTTAGTAACAGTAGTATGTATGCAAACCTTCATGTTCATGCACAGAAAGATGATGCATTTTACGGATATCGAACCCGAAATCTCCGCCTAGCAACAAAAGGCAAACACTACGACAGAGAATTCTATAACCACTTAAACGCGCGTAACAGGTAAAACCTAAGTCCTATTATCAATCGACTTGTCATCATCTCATAAAAAAACTGTAGCTAACAAAAACTCTATAATACTTAGCACTACCGCAAACAAGAACAAATATTGTATTAACAGCAACTTTCATCATAATTGCTACAGAGATGAACAGGACGTGTGAAATTATTATAATGAGCCGACTAACTCGTTCAGTGTAGGGTTACCATTTACTTGGTCATATGAGTGGCTTGGAAATTTAATGTTATCAAAATAGGATTTAAGAAAGTTTCAATATGTTTAATTCAAAATCGTCTAAATCGATTAAGCTATTAGGTTGTATCTTAAAAAAATATTAATTTACATCAAGAAATATGAATACTCATCATCAAAAATTAAAATAAACGAAAATCATAATCAGTACCGATTAACACTCAGATAAAATGCAATTAATATTTAAAAGCATTTACTTTAAAAAAAAAAAAAGTTTAAATGCGTTTTGTCAAATTACAGACTTTATTATTTTTTTAATTTACACACTCGATTTCAAGATAAATGATTAATTTGTAAAGAATTAAATTATTTATTTCGCCAGGACATGTACATCAAACACCTTATTTATTGTCCCTATAACTTGATTCATTCACATATAAATTTAACCACTAATGAACGGTTTAGACGAAGTGATTCGTAATCATTGCTGCGTTTGTAACATGCCAGATTATATATATTATAATCTTTTGGTACCTCTTCTATTTAAATAAACTTAATATTTTGGGTTTTATAACAATACATAACTGTAGGATGAGTCTAATGGTTATCCATGCACTTTTATTATAATTGTACGACTTTTATTTCTAACTAGACACTAGTTTGAATTAAAAGTCGTACCACTCTTTTCTGAATGACTGATTAAGTAAATATCAACTAATCAAGTGTCAAAACTATCATTTTCAGGAACTAAAATGACAGTTTTGACACTTACTTGATTAGTTGATTTTGACATGATCAGTCATTCGAAAACCGAGGAGTGACCGTATCTGCGTTTATTTTAATTCTAACCTAAACTAGGTAAATTGTATCGAGTTAAAAAGTAGCTAATTTATCCAGTTTGTTAGCTATACACACAACATCAAATTTTATCTGATCTGAACTAACCGTTTGAGCGCGAATAAGTAACATACCGAATCACAAACTTACACCTGACTAAAATTTGTACGAGTAAACGGGATTATTTTTTACAAGACTGTTACCACCACGCCACGAAGTCAATACTGTAACGGTTGATCGTCGCGAACTTAGATTCTATCATCATTTACCAAAAAATAAACAAACAATTCTAATATTTCAAACTTCTTCCTAACTTCTAAAGCATCCATTTAACATAACACATCGTCTTTCCGCTCTCGTTTCAAGAATTCACTAAACATTACAGATTCGTGTATAAACAGACATGCCTTGCCCAGACTACAAAAACCTACGGCTATGCTCTGAGACCGTGTTAGAAACGTGTCCAAAACATTTGCTGTACGTTTTTGTGCATAATGTTAACCCGTGTTTCGCTTGTTATATTCTGCTGCGGCATTTTTGGGGTATTTTGGGGGCATCTTGAATTTAATTACTTACCCATTTTTACATGGATACCGAGGACTGAGATGCTTAGTAATGGTATCATTATCGCTTACAAAAGTATAATGAATTGTGTTGATGTAACAATGCGGGGTTGTTAGTTTTTGGTTGCTAACTGAAGTTAAGATTAATGTTTAAGAATGTTTGTATTGTAATTCCTTTTATGTTACTAATTTTGTGAAGGTTTGTTTTATGTTGCAATGATATTGCTTTTATTCATGTGATCTTTAATGAAGTACGTTGACATCTTGACAAAGATTATTTGCTGAGCCTCCTATTTTTAAACTAGCTTTTCAAGGCTACGCTCGCGTTAAATTCGGGGTAGCACTGTTCTCCTTTCCTGGACACAGAAGAAAAAAACAAAACAAAAAAGAGTAGCTTATGTTACTACCTATCCCTTCAACTATCTCCACTAAAATCACGTCAATTCGTCGCACCGTTTTGCCGTGAAAGAAAGACAAACAGACATACACCCTTTCCCATTCATAATTTTAGTATGGATAATAAGAGTATTGTTTTGTTACTAAAGACACCATGATATGTACAAAGATTGCTTCGAGCATCCCTTGTATCCATTAAAGTCATGACACTGAAAGTCCCTGCATCCTTTGAAGATGAATTCTTGAAGGAATTATTTTATGTGGGTATTTTATGTAGGCATTACATAGTAACATCCCATGTGCTGTAGGTTCCATTACCATGTCGAAAATACGTGTCTTTAAATCACAATACGAGTCTTTTGGATGACTTTGCTACTCTTGGTATCGCAGCAATATATAAGGAAACATAGTTAAGAAGGCTTTCATTCAGAAAGCCATATAAATACCATACGAAATAATACAAACGTCACTATTTGTGCTGTGTTATTAAGTAGGGTATAAGATTTTAATTATGGATAGTAAGTTAAATAGGTTATAAAAATTATAAATTTTAAGTAGCTACATTATTGTATTAGGGCGTACCCTGTAAGAATAATGTATGATGTTTAAATAAATTAATTAATAATGTCAATCGAACCCCTAATTTAGCACCATGGTTTTCTGTAAATCTGGGTTCATCAAGCATAGTCTAAAAGGGCACATAGAAACACTGGACTACCTTTAGGTTATTAACGTTGCTTCGCAGTTGTTAAAAAAATAATTAAAAAGAAGTGCTATTTGACCGAAATAAATGCGTAAGTAACTGCTAGAGTATACCACAAGAATGCAGTATATCTATTTACAGGAAGAAAATACAGTTATTATGTCCATTTATCACTTACAAACTATCGTCCTTAATAGGTATCTAATAGCTTTTAATAGGTACATCATTTCTCTACTATAAAAAGATTGTAGTAAGTAGTGTACACCTTTTACAGTTAGCATTATAGGGTTAACTCATTTTTAGAGTTCATTTAATATAAAAAATAATGCTTGGGCAAATATAGAAATGTCCGTGTGTGAAGTGTGTTTGAATTCCGTGTCATCGGAAGAAATTAAATAAAAAAATGTTTGCAAATAGGTGTAATTTAAAAAGAAAAAAAAAAACCTATTAGCAATGATTAAGTCTATACTAAACCGTCGGACCTGTGGTTTTAGTGTCTGCTGAGCCCTCTTAAGATGAGGAGAGCCGTCCAAGCAGTGAGCGTATATTAAATTCTTTATAGCAGGCTACTAAGGGGTCAATCATTAGCCATGCCATGGGTAACTTAAGCAGTAAAGGGGTTTTTCCTATTAAATCTGGCGATTTATAACCAGAGACTATGGCATCATTTTAGAACCGAATTTAATGAAGCCATATTAAGGAATTTAATCTTCTGCTTTTGTTTTGCCTCTTACAAAACAATCTTTTTACTTATTATGGTAAAAGAGGACCACCTCCAATTTTCCGTAAACTGCGTAAATCTCTCTCAACTTTCAAACAAAAACAATTTGAAAAACACTTAAACTTATATCGTTGGCATCGAAAATTGATTAAACAATACGAAATCTCGTCTCCATTTGCCGTCACCACGTCACCCCCACTGTGCTCGACGAGGGAGGTCGAATAAGAAAAAAAAACTAAATTTATTTGTCCAAAATCCTTTTATTTTCGACAATTAATTGGAGATATCAGTCGCGACGAAATCATTTCGCTTTGACAGGTCCTATGGCAATTATTTAGATGTTTTTTTCCCAAATATATTTAATGCAATGTAGGTAATTCTTATTTCATAGCCATTAAGGTTTATTTTCTTTTAATAAATAACGTAAAATCTGTTGTAATTTAGTTATGTAAAAAGCAAATCGGTAGGTTTTTGCGTTGAAATGAGTAGGACGGGACCACACAAGTTGAGTACAAAATGTTCGATGGTCTGTCATGAGTTTCAACTTTCGAACAAAAGTATGACATAATGTAAAAGTGTCTTTATTGACCTAAATGTCTTTTCAATTATCATAAAAGTATTGTTTCATTTTCTCATTATTATGTTTTTATTTAATTATTATAGAGTCAGCAGAAAGCGCGGACATGCCTTCGCAAATAAAGGGACTTTCGTTTTTCTTTATGATTTTCTTAAGACAAAGAAGAAGACAAAAAAGGTGCTATTGTCATAATACATTGTGACACAGTAGAGTAAAAAGTTTATAATTGTACAGTATGGATCATCACTATATTTGATTTGTTCCTTCAGTCCTAAATAATACAAACACAATTATCACAGCGCCAAAACTTACTTGGGAACAACATAGTCAGGTGGCCTAGTGGTTAAAGTGTCTAAAGCGAATACTAATATGAAAGTTTGAGTCCTGTCTTTAGCTTTCAAGTTGTTTTAATATCTTTTAGTTTTTTTTTTCAAATTTTCTAGTTAAGTAAGTATACTTACATAATATTAGCTATATAAGTTATTGTAACTTATATCAAAGTTATAGAAAGCTGTAGATGTAAAATATACAGAAATTTTATACAATCCGTAATGTCCATACACACTGTGGTTAATTTTGGCGATCCCTTCATTCATTTTGTAACATACAACTTTTGTCGATCTGCACAGATTTACGATATACGTATAATTAATATTTTTTTGTATAAAGTAGTCGGCGATCATGAAAGCTCGATGAAAATACAAGTTATCTTCGACTAAAGTAATACATCTAGCTTTTTATGTTGTTCATGTTGAAATTTTTTGACAAAAAGTGTATTTTTAAAACCAGAAAATGTGTTCAAGATAAAACTGTGCTTCTTTGATTTTTATTTACTACATGCAACAGCCTTTTAAAGCCCCAATTCAAAAATGAAAAGAAATGTAGGTAGGTTTTGTGAGTAGTTTCCCATTTTTTGACAGAAGTAATATGAGTAGGTATAGATTTTTTTTATATGTGAGTATTTCAAACATCCGTTGCCTAGTACCCATAGTGCATACTCTGTTTTTTTTTGTAGTTTGGGACTAGTCCCAACACAACGCTGTTTAGTAGTATTATATCTAGATATAATACTACTAAACACACCGTTAATACTTCTCACACATTCACACAACGCGCGTTGTGTGAATGTGTGAGAAGTATTAACGGGTAATACAGAGCCAGCAGTAGGAAATTAAAGAGCAATTTACATATTATAAACTATCTGATGCCCGCGGCTTCACCCACGTTGTATAGATAGCTTAAATGTTATTCTACACCCTAACCTACAATATTCTAAATTTCATCAAAGACATTTAGTAGTTTTTGCGTGTAAGAGTAACAAACATCCATCCATCTATATTTCCATCCTCACAAACTTTCGCATTTTGAATATTAGTAGAATTGAATAACTAATTTAATTCAATAACAGGCAGATTTGAACTAATAGTATTAAATAAGAATTTCAATTAATTCACACATAGTAGGTAGTACCTATAGTGACCTAAATAAATAAATAAGTTTAAAATTTTAATTGTTTCAACAAGAAAAAGTACATTTTATGTATTCAACATGGGCATTGTTAGAAAGCTTGTGAAATACAAATTGTCCATTAAATGTAATTTAAATTGTAAAATTTGCTAATAGGTTACAGATTGATTACATTGTTTTACTAATTAATATGTGTTAAGCTCTGTTTAGACTATTATAGACATTGCCATTTAAGAATGCACTTTTAATAAGTACCAACAAATGCGAAGCCTTTAATAAGGCCTGTAGGTATAGTTGTTTATTGCCCTTTCACGCGAAAATTACAATGCAGTAAAAGACTTTATGAATGCCTCTGAATGTCTTTGTAACAAATATTTACAGAATATTATTAGTTATTGTCCCTGTACATAGCATAAGCCTTGATCCCTAGTGCGGGATTTGTCCTTTAAAAGTAAAAAAAATGTTTAAAAATACGTTAATGCATCAAAAAACACATACCGAGTAGGATGTAAATAAAATCGCGTCAACCGGCAACTACGCGATTGGAACTGCGGTTAGTACTTAATTACAAATTTAGATAAAAATAAACTTTACTTAAAATCCGAAACCAAGTCATCTGGATAATAGTAGACCTAGGTGAAGAAGCCCGTCCTTGCAATGTTTAAATGTTCAAATATATACTGTAAACTATGACGACCTCTGTGGCGTAGTGGTTATATAACATGACTGCTACGCAGAGGTCTCGGGTTCGATTCCCGCTCAATGCAAATATTTGTGAGCATGAACATGATTGTTTGCATTGGTCTGGGTGTTTTCTATGTATAATATGTATGTATTTACAATATATGTATATGTACAATATGTATTTATAATATTTATTTATTTACAAAAAAAAGTTTTTAGGTATGTTTATCCGTTGTCTAGTACCCATAGTACAAGCTTTGCTTAGTTTGGGACTAGATGGCGTTGTGTGTTTGTGTGAGGAATATTTATTTATGATAATTCCTAAAAAAAATCGACAGCTGTGGTTTACTTATTGTTGTCTTGGGATTTCTATAAAAAAAAATACTTGTTATTTAAACCTATGTTTGGCCATATTATGTTTGTTAATTATGCAGTCTTAGTGTAAACGCAGCCTTAAACTGGCGCTAGTTGCAATAGAGCCAATCTAAATGCAATACGATTCGTTATTTATATGTCACCGACGAACACACGACTGCACTGATTTGTTAAATAATGTCGTATTGAACTGGTTGCGAAGTCACTTCGAATTAACTGAATGATTGCTTTGTTAGTTTCGTAGTCACTTTTGTTTGGGGGACAAAAATATGCTCTATTTTTGATGTGTTTATGTCGGAAGGAAGTTTTTATGGAGGTTTACTCGAATTGGATAATCTTTCGTCACTCTATAGCTAGTAGGTATATATTAAAAAGAGATTGTTATGGTCGAATCAACCTGTCTTTATAACAGCTCATTAAAGTGCCACTGCAGGGACGGGCCTCCCCCCATGACGAAGGGATAATTGGCCTACTAATACCACGCTGACCAGACGGATTGGTATAGGGTCTGACTTCAAGTTTTCCTTCTTTTTATTTCGTAAAGATAATATCCACGGATAGTCCCTTAGTCTTTACGACACCCATGGGATGAGATGGGGTGGCGACATATTGTATTCTTACTCCGTCATCACACGGAGAAACGTCATTCTATAGCTAGTATATATTAAAAAGAGGTTGTTATGGTCGAATCAACCTGTACCTTGGATTAATGGAAGCTGTATTATTATGCTGTAACCGCCTTCCTTTGTTCGTAAATTATAAAACGATGATTAGAAAAATGATAATATAATCCCTATTAGCTGGTGTAGGTAAATTTTACTCGTAAACTGTTTTAACTATTCACTTTACCAGCAAAGTTGACAAATAATCATAAATAACTATTTTTTAAATAAATCAGCCTTGGTGACAAACTGATTGTGTATGAGACTCTCCGTAAAGCCCGATTTACACATCGACAAGCACAGTAGCTAAGTAGTAAGTTGTTAATTAATATCATTTAAATAAATCTCCATCCTATTTTTTGGCGAGTTAAGTTGGCGAGACGCGAGAGAGGTACTTCGTACTTAACTCGCCAAAAAATAGGATGGAGATCTATTCATTGTTGATTCCGTATTGTAATTTTTGCGTAAAAGAAAAGAATTTCGTGTCAATCGGACTTAAGCGAGGTTAAAAATCCCGCGCAAGATAATTTATTTGTGCGATCCACAAATTATTGTTTTGTATCTAGAAGTTCCATAATTGTAAGTCCCTGTGACACAGCATTCACAATCTCTAATGCCTAAATTGTCTTTGTAAAGGAACACACAAAAAAATTAAGTTATGAAATCACCACAGCCTTTCATCATCGAAAACAATGTTATTCAATTAAAGCCATTTTTATCCGGCAGTTCTCCGTAACTCATACGTACCACTTAACACAATGTTCTGTGACGTATCATAAATTACAAGAAAAAATAAATATATATACGATATCAGACAGTACAATGCAGCTTTATAACATATTTTTAGGGTTCCGTACCTCGAAATGAAAAAAAAGGGATCTTTTTGCTGCAGATATGCGCCAGTTTACACTAAAAACTTATACTGTTACTAGTAAGTGTACTTTAAAATTTAATTTATTTGTAAGATTCCAAGTAACCAATTTGACATGTCATCTGTCACTGTCTATCTGTCTGTCAAGATTATTTTTTCTCTGAAACGCGTAGAGGTATTCACCAAAACTTTAGGTCTACTGCTTTTCGGTGCTGTAAAAAATACAAACTTCTAAGCCAACGCACGCAATGAAAAGAAACAGCCGTTGGATTGCAAATTTCACATTATTTTCAACAACGAAATGCAAGAAAATCAAACCTACCGGGTACTTTCAGACTTCCTAGAATCTTAAAATTAGGCAAAAAGCAATGTTTTATAGCATATAATAAAGGAAACCTTAAATTGTTAGTTATATCATATATTTTTATAAACGTACGGTTTGTACAGAACCCTCGGTGCGCGAGTCCGACTCGCACTTGGCAGGTTTTTATATACCAAATAATGTCTTAATGAGACAGTATGATGAGTAACTTTAGCTTGGCTTATTCGTTGTATAAGTGAGAAAAAATATTCGTAAAATATTCTCTTTCTCTTGTTATAAATCAATAATGTTTTGGTGACATCTGTTATGATGCGTTTTTGAATGGAAGGTTTTATGCGGTTTGGTAATGCAGCGAGTTGATGTGTTCCACTTTGAAGATGTTTTAATTTTTTAATTTTTTTTTTAAATTTCACTTTTTTGTTGATGAAAATCATGAAATAAAGACGGTTGCTGGAGGCAGTACTTTACTATATACTATAGAATTTTATTTTTATTTTTACTTATTTAGAATTTTAGATTTCTGCTACTAACTTTTTTTATAAACATATTTTTAACGTGCATATAAATATTTATGCATAGGAAAGTCATTGTAGATTGTTGCACGAACAATGTGTCTTTCGTGGGATTTAACTAAGAGATTTTACTCTTATTACAAGGACATAGCGATCTAATCCCCAATTTACCAGCCTTTGTACCAGTAAATAACGATATAAGTACTTCCTATCATTTTTTTTCTATACTTATATCTCTCTATATTACATTCTATACTTATGTCCTAATACAAAATTACAAACTATCTATTTATACCACAGCAAAAGCATTTCTTAACAGGAACAAGTGCACACAGCTTCCACTCATGACAGCACAAGAAAAAAATACAACCATACATTTAACCAAACAAATATCCCATCTTATATACCATCCATTGAAGATTTTAGTAGGCAATGTAAGTTAGGTGTCAGTATATAAACGATATTGTATTACTAACATCGCAAATGTTGTGGTTCAATGTTTGATCCTAAGTTTATGACTGCGACTTTGCTCTGCAGGACACAAAAGCTGGCGTACGAAAAACAAGAGCTACTTGTAGGTTCGCCATAGTTTTTGTGGGACTATTGGAATTGCATGGTGTTTTGTTGAATCGAAAATATTTTGTGATTTTATAAAATTAAGTTCTTTCGTCTGAAAATTTCTGTATCTGAGGAGATTTGATTAAATTACTGGAATACAGGCATATGTACACGAGTCCACATTAATGATTAAAATGGTTACTTATAACATGTAAGTAGAGTATTATTACACTATTCAGTACACCACACAACATAAAAATTATATTACACATTTTCCATCCAAAGGTTGTCTGGAAGAAATCACTTCGAGTGATAAGACCGCCATTTGTGTCACCTAGTTTTTAAGATAATTTATGTACTTACCCTGCTGTATTTTACTTTGGTGTACAATAAAGTGATTAAATTAAATAAATAGAGTATTATTAATCTCTTTCTAATAATTTAAATTTTTGAAAAACCATAATTTCTTAAAAATTATACAATTCATATTAAAATAACACCAACAGTAAAATTTGCGTTTTCTCTGAATAAAATAATTGCTCTGAAAATATTTTTGTTTTGTGTATATGCTTACGGTTAAGTTTAAGAAGTTTACAATTTACCCATGCAGAATTTATTTTTCTAGTAAGTATGTCATCACTAAAACTCCCTGAACAAAACATTACAGACTTATATCACAAAAAAAAAATAATACCCTGAGTAAAATCCCACAAAATCCACAAAAGATACTCAACTCCCAGGTCACAAGGTGAAGTCGGTAGCGGAGATGATACGATACGATATGTCGTGGTAAAGGTCACGGCTCCCGTATTGAAGCCCATTGTCTGATATGTGCTTCTACAGGGTGCTGTACAAGCTGTTCTATAGGTTGTTTCTAAAAAACTATGCCCGTTTATGTAATAGTAGTTTTTGATAGCGGCTATGCCCGCGCTGATGTTTTTTTCGGGATTGAAAGTAGCCTATATTTTAGTCCAGTACCTATAACCACCCCGTCCAAGAGATCGTCGTTTTAGTCTATTTTTGTACAATTTTTCTTATCTAAATCTGTCTATTGGGTATGAATGCTACGGAATTATTTTATTTCATAGGCATTTAACAGTGTAAGCTACCTCCACACCTAATTGCAATCAAGTGGTCTAGCCGTTTTATAATAAAAAAAGTAATCAATATACATACACACGACGTAAAAAATATTTTAAAGAGAAGGTATTTTAAGTTAAGGATATTTTTAAATTACATATTATAATGTTTTACCTATAAAGCTTAGGTATAACTAGAAAAATCCGAAAAGAAAAAGCGGGTTCGACTCCCGCCTCGAGTACCAATTTTTTCCATTGTCTTTCTTCTTTAAGGATATTTTTGTACTTTTCTTTTCTTTCATTAAAATTTTTTCGCTTTACAAGTTACAAAAGGGAGCAGTTTTGAGTGACTGTCGCATTTTAATATTAATATTAATAAAACAGGAGTTGAAATCGTAAAAACACATTCCCGCTCCTATTATAATTCAAAGCTTTAGTTATCTTAACAAAATCTCGAACAAAGATTTCTTTGGAAATCGAAAGATGAAATGTTATGACAGCATATATCATTTTTGCTGGCGCTCCGATTATCATTAATAAAAATGATTTGGAATCCGTCCGTTTGTTTATCATTGTGAAATGTTATTCAATATTTATTGTTAATACTCTCTAGTTAATACGAGTATGAACCAAATACAAATTTCATAGTGTAAAGAAAATTTGGGCAGACCGGTGATAATGACGCATGGAGTGAAGTTGTATTTTAGACTACTATTCATTGCCTTTCTCCGTGTGGTGACGGAGTAAGAATACGATATGTCACCACCCCATCTCATCCCATAGGTGTCGTAAATACCGACTAAGGGACTATTCGTGAATATTATCTTTACGAAATAAAAAGAAGGAAAACTTGAAATTAAACCCTGTACCAATCCGTCTGGCCAGCGTGGTATTAGTAGGCCAAGTATCCCTACGTCATTAATGAGCTGTTATGATGATGATCCATTGGCTTCATTTCTGGACTGTACGCGAATTGTCTAGAGTCAGGTAGGATGAATCAATGATAATATTAAGGGACCATGTGCTATGAAAAATCATTTGGCCAGCAATAGACAATAATTACAATTGATTGATTGGTTGATAGTCAAATTGCGAAAATAAAAGTAAAGTGGAGTTCTGTCGTCTCTGCCTACCCCGGACGGGATAAGGCGTGCGTATGTATGTAAAATATCGAAAAAATTGCAGGCCTCGGACAATTATTACTATTTGGTTGCATATTTATCATACTTAGCATGGGGTTTCAACTTATGAACTTGTGCACGGAATTTACTGAGGCTGCTTAGCAGATGCGGAATATTTTAAAGCGTACCAGCGACATTTGTATAGTCAATATTTTATCTATATCCTCGAAATTTGATAGCAAAAATCATATCAGACGAGATCAAAATATTATAGAAGGCATCCATTCATACAAAAATAAATAATTTATCGAATTGAATCGAATCGTATTTAATCGAATATATAATATCGATCATCAATCATAATCCTCGTGCCATGGAGACATTATCACAAAAGTGCATCTCCGAAGAATCGAACTACATAACTTTCTGTTTCTTGTGCACTTGGCACAATAATTAAATATAGTTTATTGTATTTTAATACAATTTGTATTTGTATTGTGTGGTACAAAAACTATTGTAGATTATTTAGTAGTAGTTACAAGTTTTATGTGTATGAAAGTTCATACATTCTTTGGTTGGAAAAGTGTCATCGTTAAATTGGTTTACTTATTGTATTAACCTAAATACACGATGTGTTAGATTAGGTAAGCGCTTTTATAGATGGGTAAGCGTTTGGTCTTATCCGTGTGGTGACGGAGTAAGAATACAATATGTCACCACCCCATCTCATCCCATGGGTGTCGTAGAAATCGACTAAGGGACTATCTGTGAATATTACCCTTACATAAAAAGAAGGAAAACTTGAAACCCTATACCAATTCGTCTGGCCAGCGTGGTGTTAGTAGGCCAAGCATCCCTCCGTCACGGGAGGAGGCCCGTCCCTGCAGTGGGACATTAATGGGCTGTTATGATGAAGCGTTTGGTATTTCTTCTGGATGACTCCGTGATTCAGTGGGTATACCTGGGATCTGGTTGTTTTGGTTTTGCTCCTTTATGTATTTTGTAAGTTAATATAACGATAGCATTCAGGGGAGAGAGAATTCCGACACTTTTTTTCATAAAGAGCCTCATCCCGAGTCTTAAAACTGAACAGTGTTACTAAGAAATTAAAAATGGCATGTCCTATTGTCTTTATAAAGATCTGGTAAGAACTTAACAGATTAATACTTACAGTGATCTATTTATTACATTGCAGAATAAATAGCTCAATTTTGATTTGTAGTTAGTAAGTAATTGTACTAACTAACTAATTCAAAATGTAGCTTAAGGCTAACTCAGACCCATTTCCACCACCTTTCACCAATTAGGTACAATGTAAACTTAAATCTTTTCCCTAAAATTCATTTAAAACGTATTCTTCCAAAATCCATTCAATTGTGATTAAAGCAAGAAAACAAACAAAAATCAGAACTAAACGCATTCACCCCTGTCACATTAAGATGAATAAACACAAAGACAAACAAACAAATGCCACCGGCGCAAAACCTTTACGAATAAATTCTCCTATAGCTCTGTATACATGTATAATATATACATATTGTATATTGTTATACAATAGCATATCAACTAAATTATATACAGTTTTTTGCATTGCCAAATTATATTTGTTATATCTTTTGGCGCTCTCCTTTTGGTTATAGTATAACTAAAGAGTTAAGACAATGTTGAGGGGTACTAATGGTCGTAATCATCATCATCAAAACAATGCGTGTACCACATATGGTACACTGCACTGGGAACGTGTTAAGTAGCAAAGTAATATGTTTAATAGATTAAGCTAAATCTCTAACAAAGTGGTAACTAGTATTTGTAGATGATTCCCATCATCACTGCAAGGGACCTGTCATTCCAGTGAGACTTTTAACTGAAGTTTTTGGTTTTCTATACTAATATTATAAAGAGGTAAAGCTTGTGTGTTTGTGTGATGTTGTAGGGGGTAATCGCTGAATCTACTAATAGTCCATTTATCGGAGAGTGTCATAGGCTAAGTATATAGTATCACGCTATGACTAATAGGAGTGGAGCAGTAATAAAATATGTTTAAAAAAGAGACGCGTTTTTTTCGCCGCTCAACGAAGTGGGCACGGGTCATCGAGTATAATATAAAAGTATAACACCGCTCATCTAATAGCTTCTGTATAATTGCATATACTATCCAAAATTCTCAAGCTCCGCCGCATCTAAGGTGCATTTATGATATAAGTTTTTGTCGTTACATGGACTCAGGCGCCGGCTGTTATGGACCGTGTTATGGACCCGCTAGTTCAATAACAATTTATTAATTTTGCCCTTTTTGTCCCCTTAACCTGGGACATAAATATGTCATTATTCGCACTGCTCAATTAGGGACCTTTAAATTTTTTTAAGGATTCATAAATATTGTATATGCTAGGGAGTTTGATTTTTGATATGATAGGTTGGTTTAAATTTGAGATGGAGCTGCCTTGTGGCTTTTGTGTGAAGTTTTTTTTTGTAACTTTGTAGAATTATTTGTGTATTTAATACAGGTACAAAATTTACTAATGAATGAAAGAATATGCTAAAAATAATGCATGTGTACTTGTTAATATTTGGTGATCTTTTGATGGACACTTATTTTCTAATAATGTTACAAATTACTTACTACTTTTAATCTTATTAAAACTATAAAATATTTACATAAAAAACTTATAAGAAGTTAATTACTACACTAAAATTAAAAGCTAAATAAACATAAGTGTCTTCCATAAAATCTTAGATTTGATGAAGATATTATTGTCTTGAAAAATAATGGCATTATGTCTGTTATTTAAATGATTGTAAAATAGCAGGACCAATTATTCCAAGTGTAGCAAACACCTTTGACAAAACATTTTTACCATAATACTGCTTCTAGACTACTTAGACAACACTTGCAAAACGAATTGACGTACGGTTTCAATTAAAATTTTCTTTCTTTTGTTTTTGTAGCTTTAAGATCTATAAGCTTTCCCTATGTTGGCTTTTATGATATCCCTAAAATGAGATTGATTGCTCTGGCTTTCTTTATTTTAGCCTGCTAATACTTATTAAACTTTAGTATTTTTAGCGACATAAAATTAACATCTAATGCATGCTCATAAAACTAGATACTTATCTCTACCTCAGGGACCTAGCCACATATAAATAAATACTCAGTGAATTATACAAGGTAAAACTAATTTTATTTTCATTTTGTTACAGGTAATAAACGCTTCAATAACAACAGTATTAAAGTAAGATATTCCATCACGGTCAAGATCAACCGATAAAAACATACAACCACAATCATCGACGCATAAAACTTAAATAAATGCAAAATTATTCAGAGTAACCCTAAAAATATGCCTTAATCTGTCGTCCAATATTTTAGTCTGGCAATCTACAGTCTGGCAACCGCATACGAGTGACAGACCAATGTACTTTACATAACACCGTGCCGATCATTCCAAATTTAAAATCTCGCAGAAACGCATTATCATTCATGATAACACGGGACATCCTTTCTTTAATAGCTACAAGAGTCTGAGTTAATTTTTAAAAGCCGTCGAGCGATATAACTCATTCTTAAGGCGTTATTTTTCGTTCGTTTATCGTTGAATCTCCACAACAAGTGTGATTAATTCCTCCTGTGATCTTTACCATGGAGCCATCTGCCTTAAGGCTGGCCATTTAAAATTTACCGTTTTTCCCTTTGCGAATGTTTATTTGCCGCGTTTTGGAGGCTTGAGATGTAACAGTTTCACTGTTAATGGTTTAAAATGGAGTTGCCTTTTTGTTTTGTGACAAATATATTGTGAGTGCTAATATTTTAATGGTAATCTTACATTAGCATATCTCAGTGACTTTACTGTAGCTAATACTAATCAATCTAGAGAGTCCATAAATTATGCCACTTGTTATAATTGCGAGCATTATGTAATATCATTGTAAATATTATACACCCTCCTTTTAAGACCCAGGATCGTAAGGAGAAGGAACTGATAGCGAGTTCTAAACCGTTTAGGTCTTATGTAACTATTTTCTCTATGTATGCAAATATAACTAATATCGCACTAGGTCTTGTTTAGTTGTTGGCAGTGTCACGATTAAATAAAACATACTTTCTTCGTAACATAGGTATAGGCTTCATTCCTACCGGAAAACAAAAAAAACCATACAATTTAGTTAAGTAATTTATTTTAGTTAAAAAAAGCAGGTGCCATCTTTCAATAGTGAATAATATTCATGACTGAAAAACATTAATACGCATACATGAAAGTTAGATTAACGAAACTTAACGTGGCAATCCCTTGGGATCGCATTACTAATTGTATAATTTAATTGTAAAAACTAAAACATTACTCGATCAGAATACATTGATTTTAATTGACTTAAGTAACACACTTGCTCGCTTAAAACATTGAATAAAAAGTGTTGAGTATATAAGATTGTAGTTATAGAGATGACAACAATCAACGAAAGAATATTTTAATAATTACACGACGTGACCTAGTCCCCTCCTAAGCAGAGCATGTCTTATGGGCACCAAACAACTACTAAAGATACTGAATATTAGTGTCAGAATTGAATTATCGAACTCCGACATTGCAAGCATATACACTAACTGCTATGCCAACTAGTTCACTGAATTAGAACAATTAATTTTAAAATGGACAATTTTAGGAACACAGAGATACGGATCTAAAGCATTTATTTATTAATTCAACGAAGATTTGCCCTGCATAGGTCTCGACCTACAACATCGTGCACGCCTCATACACGGCCCGCTTTGCCACAAGGCAGCATGTAAACCTAACATGGCGTATCTAAAAGATATACACTCATTAACAACATACGGTTGACTAAATACAATGCATTTTGTTAAACAATAATATAAATTTGACTTTTTGTTACAATTTCCATGTAATCTTTATATATTTATGTATACAATTATACTCTGTAGCTTGTTGATGGTAATTATGTATTAAAGTAATTAACTATGAGTATAACACGTGGTAACATTATAGGGAAGAATAATTTTTACACTTTTTTAAATGATGTATTGATAGGATGATTGATGGGAATAGTGTTGTGGGGAATATATAGTAATGATCATCCTATCTTACTTACCTACCCTATGAATATATTTAAGATAATTAATGGCAAACAAATATTTGTTTAAACATAGCTTCCAAACAAATATTTGCATTCTTCATTCTACCATGCAACCTGAATGTCTCTCTAAAGAGACAGGCCTGCTCCTGTGACGGGAGAGAAACTTGGCCTTCTAAAACCACGCTGGACAAACGGCTTAGTTTCGAATTTTGTATACAGTTTTTCTGTACCTTAATAAAGATATAAGATTCATTTGTAAAATATTTCTTATCTCGTCATCAAGGAACACAAATCTGCACAGTGTAACAACAATTTCTCAATCTCACTAACAAGTGGCTGGTATGCAAATCGCAAGATATCGCAACCGTCAACAATAATTAAGCCGGCAAACCGCCTCGATACATATAATCGATTAAACACACACGATTATAATCGACGAATCGATCATCTCTGTATCGATTTGAGGTCGGCGCGAGTGTCCTGTCATGGAATTGCACCTTCATTACTATACAGGAGCGGGTAGCAAATCAACGAGCGAGACAGACGGACAGACGAGCGCTCGATACAATAAGATATTTACAAGGCATGGAACGAGTATCGATATACGAGCTTGCATTGTTGTATGTTGATCGAAATGTGTGCTCGGATTGTAGGGTAATTTTTGTTTTGACAATACAAATGTGTATCTGTTTTACCCTTTGTTCATTTGTTATGGATCAAGTAATTTTTTGATTGGATGCACTTTGTTTGTGGCGATTTAGGAGTTTATTTAATTTTGTCTTTGTAATAATATTATTCTATTGTATTAACCGCTGGTTCTGCCAATGTTATGGTGGGAAGTAGGAGAGGAAAGCGAGTACCATATCTATTTAACATCTTCGTCTCGCTTTCGCTAGATTTGCGCTTTGATGAAGCAATTTTAGGAATCGAGGCAAACATTTTTGTAGGTGTTAATTATTTTTTCTAACGATCGATTAAGTCATTATCAATTATAATATTTGAACTGGTAGTTTAACCTCTTGATCTAGATTTATCAAGTTTACGCTAATAGATTGGAAATACGGTAGAGATAAATAAAATATGGTCTGAAATTGTTCTTCACATTTTAAATGCTAGGCTTATTTTTTAAACTATTAGAGTAACGAAAGCTCACACCAATTATTGGGATTCAAATATATCCGGTAGGTATATTTCCGAAATATATCCGGAAGAAAGCGATTCAGGGTGGTTTTGCTATGGCCGGCATCTAAGCGAGCCACTGATAATAACTAGTAATCTTTAAACTAGTCTGTAATAACCCAGCATCCTTAAACAATATTTATTTAAATAATAAACTACCGCCAATTATAAACATAAGAGTAAATATGAAAACATTAATTATCCTATCACTATTATTGCAGTCGCCGTTTAACTTATCGACTCTAAAGGCAAACAATATCGCCATTAAATTAACATCACTAACTAATTCTCTCACTTAAAAAATGAACTCTACTGCTTCAGAATTGAGTTTAAAATTGTTTGTTAATGTTGTTAGTTAGGTCTTTTTGGTATTGGTTTTATACCGTAGCATAGCACGGTGAAGTGCGTTGCCCATTTCGGGTAGTCGCGCGTTCGACGCGTGGCGTACGAACTTCTTCAAAAAGTTTTAATTGATTGTGAAAAACTTACTCCGCAACTGACGGAATCTCACTCCTTAAGGCCACCATCAAGGTTTACTTTACTGCATGAATATTGATGTAACCAAATAGTTTAAATGGTTCATGTTTTACTTAACAAATGTACTTAAAATGTGGGTGTTCGAATTTTTTCGGGTTATATGTGTTTATTGATATAAAAAGAGGTTGTAATTGTTCAGATTTTATCTCTGAATCTCTATTGTTCTGTGTTCTAATTGAATTATGTTGTTCCATGGAAAAGATTTTTAAACTTTTATTCGTATCTTTTTCTTGGTGATACTCCGGGTGGTATTACCAAAGCAAAATATTTTGGCGTACCGTTTTTTGGGTTTCAAATATTTTATACAATAGATGCTTTTAATTGAACTGCGTGATAACAAGAAGTAATGAAGCCGCTTTAATTTATACTAATATCTAAAAAAAGCCTGTATGCGTTTTAACCATAGCAAAAAAAGAAAAGGTAGAATTTCTCATACGATTTCTTTTAATGTTTGCTACCGCAGATCTTAATTCAAATAACTCTTAAACTATTCTGTTGCATGATTATAAATATTAAACATAGAGGGAAGATTTACGCGATTTACCTTTATTTTCCTTGACTTTTCGGTACAGGATACTCTGCCCGTGGTCTTAAGCTAACTCTATTGGCCTCATCCCTGACTGCTGTATGTTTTGGTTTGTTTTTCCCTGGCCAATTAAGGCTAATATTTCTGTGCCTCTGATGTGGGTGGTCGTCATTAAATAAACTATATTTTTATAACTCCATTATGATTATCATAATACTTAACAATTAAGAACTAAACTAACTATATGCTTCGACTAGTTTTTTTATAGTCGTTGACCATATTAGAACAGGAAGGCTTGTTTAACCACTAGTTAGTTTTAATATGTAGTGTTAATCGTGATCACGGAAAAAAAATATATACAGCTTATGGTACACTGATTGCTGACCCATGGTGTAGTGGGTGATTGCTTCGCAAAGGGTTTGATTAACGCTTAATGCAAACCATTGCAAGAAGATTTTTTTATTATTCCTAACACTTTCAAACAATGCCATCTAGTCCCAAACTAAGCAGAGCTTGTACTATGGGTACTAGAAAACGGGTAAACATACTGTTTTTTTTTTTTTTTTGTAAATACATACATATTATACATAGAAAACATCCAGACCAATGCAAACAATCATGTTTATGCACTCAAAGATTTGCATTGAGCGGGAATCGAACCCGAGACCTCTTCGTAGCAGTCATGTTGAATAACCACTACGCCACAGAGGTCGTCGAGTTGAATGTTTATATTGGTTAGGGTATTTTTGGATATAAAATATTTGTATTCACAGATATAAAAGTTCACCTGCCACAAACTAGTGAGGAATGCCTATACAAAAGTTCACTTTTTACATCATGCTTTGAATTTACCTATCATATACCTAACCATAAATGTCCCATTTCAGGGAAAGGGGTATTCTAAAATGTAGATAGACATTTGAGCAACAGATGCTATATTAACCATACCAAGTATTTTATCGAGTTTTCTTCCTTTTGTGGAGAGTCTACGAATTAAATAATTACTATATATCTATGAATTATATTATTATAATTAATCCATTTTCGTCGAACATTTTTTACGGTTAAAAACTGGAAAGTAATTTATTTTAAGAAATGGTTTCTTTATAAAGTTGTGTACATAAATAACTAAATTCTTAGTTATCCTATAAACGTAATAAATGTGAAAGTTGCTAGGTATGGGTGGATGTTTGTTACTCTTTATCGTAAAAACTGCTCAATGGAATTTAATGAAACTTTACAATAAGATAGCTCTCACATCAGAATAACACATAGGTAACAAATTATAAAATCATCAACTAGTACCCAAGCGGTCCCAAAAGTACCGGGCCTGACCTGGAAATTACTTAAAATTTTGACTTTATTAGAAAGTGATTCTTGTTATTCAAAGACTATGCACTTTCTAATAAAGTCTAAATTTTTAAGTAATTTCTAGGTCAGGCCGGGTTTGTCTGGAACCGCCCTCGTAGGCTCTCCCTTACGCGTCACAGAACACGGTCCTGCGCCTTTCGCATCCAGTCAGACCCAGAGACCTTTTTGAAGTCGTCAGTTTACCTAGGGCTTCCAACACTATGTTTGCCGAGTCGCAGTATCCACTTCAGGACACGTTTGCTTCAACGCGTATTCGGTTTTATTTATTACTAACGGCCCCGGCTTTGCACGGGTGATTATCCATACTTATACGTACACAATTTAAACGTTCCTCTGGAATCATTTTGTATGTTTGATTTTTCATACTAACGTTTTCTTAGTTTTTTCAATAATTATTGAACTTAATAGAATGAAATTTGGTATAAGTAATAGCGCACATCTTAGCTAACTTATAGCATTTTAATCATTAGAAAAAAAATATAAGGGAAGAAGTTACATTTATTTAAATGGTAAAATCCGCTGGTTTAAATTAGACCCATATTTACAGACTTATTACTAATACAAATAATAATTATTTTTCTTAATTATCTTTTGTTAATTGTTGGTAATGTCCTGGATTTTCCATATTACAAAAATAATACAAACAATCTATGTTTTAAATGAAACTAGAGGCTAAAATCTGCGGCGAAAAAAAATGGCAATTTCATTGGTAAAGACCTAAGCTCAAAAAACTAATTCTGCGCAAACAAAGCCGCGGGCACCAACTAGTAAATACATAAGCCAGTGTACACTACACTTATACACCAAGTAAGTAAGTATATAATTGACCCTGGCTGGCCCGTAGTTAGCGGTTAGATTAACCAATCATATCACAGCTATTATCTTTGCAATGACACTCTAGGCGCTAGATTGATTAAGGATGTTTGTTCTGAGGCATTATCTGTCAATATAAAGTTGTCTGTGCCTTATTTTGTTGTTAGGAAATGTTTCGTTGATGATTTATATTATTATGTTGTGTACTGTAATTGTATGTGACAGCTTATTTTGAAAGTTGATTTATTGTTTCCGCCATTTGTAGGGATTCTTGTAGGTTTTGTGTGAAATAATTTTAAGTTTAAAATTGATATTGTTGTAATGGTTGCTTATCATCAGGAAAAACTGATTTAATCTAAAAAGTAACCATGAAATAAATTCTAATAATTGTGATTTTTATTTGTAGGTAAGTAATTATTTGTGAGACTCGTCCACTGTCCAGCAAATTCAGTTGCTAGCAACTAAACATTTTTGTCACTACTTAAACAATAACCCCCTTACTCATAAAAGTCTCTAAAATTTAATCACTGTTTAGCGAAATTTTTATTAGCAAAACCAACCTTACGCCAAACAAAACCGTAAGAATTTAAGCTAATCAATTGACTAAAATATAAGTGGCGTTCATGAGTAAGGGGGTAATTGTTTTTAGTTCTGTCTAAAATTAATTATGACACAAGCTTACATCAATGTACATGCTGCTGGAAACTATATCTAATCATTCTATGTAATCATTTTATTCCAAAAGCCTTCCCTAAATGACTATTATTTTACAGCGCAAATTATTATAATGTTATATGTGCAAATAATTATTGTAATTTATCACCAATTTATTTAACAACCAATTGTATTCTACATATTATAATATCTCAACTACAACAGGGCTTTTGATGTAGTCTGAATTATTTTATTTAAAATATCATCATAATCATAACAGCCCGTTAATGTCCCACTGCAGGTACATGTCTAATATAATATTATAACTACAACTCAACTATATTTAACTAAGTAAAAAGCCGGAGCGTGCTCAAGTCTTCGCGTTTAACATACAGACAAATATAAGTGACAAGCGCATGTCAATTGCTTTAGTTGCGATGTCCGGCAGCTATTCTTACTTCAGAACGGGATTATACCGCATAATGCAGTTGTTAATGTATCTGCTTGCTACATGAAGGATCACGTGTTTGAAGCTTGTGTAAGTTAAAACATTTGTACGTTAGGGCTTTTTGATTTAGTCCGAATTATTTTATATAAAATATTACCATCATCATCATAACAGCACATTAATGTCCCACTGCATGTACAGGTCAATTATAATATCATAACTACAACTAAACTATGTTAAACTAAGTAAAATGCCAGCGGGTGCTCAAGTCTTCGCGTTTAACATACAGACAAATATAAGTTACAAGCGCATGTCAACTGCTTTAGCTGCGATGTCCGGCAGCTACCCTTACTTAAAAACGGGATTATACCCTATAGTGTAGTGGGTAAAGTATCTGCTTGGTATATTGAAGATCGCGGAAGATTCTTTGTGAAAATTATATTATTTAATTTTAACATTTGTGGACATAGACAAGGCTGTTTACTTCGTTCTGATTATTATAAATAATATATTTGTTTTTATAAAAAAACAGAAATGAAATCTTAGTTGTCTAGTTCCCATAGTACATATTGCTTGAGGTTAAGTAATTTTTCTTAACTTTTAATATCTATAGGTAACGTAGATATTTTATCTTCCTTTTTGATATGACGTATAGTTCTGTGCCGAGTCCAAACGGCAATCTATTGTGCCACATACCACTACCGCCCCTCTGTCTAGACATAATAATTAACATTATTCTTTGTATTATTTAATAATTGTATTATTCAATATAAACGAAACAATAACCCAAGCTTCAACAAAAAGCAACGTATTCTCTTCCCACTTGACTTAAGTGCTCCAAGTAAGGGATCTAATTACTTTCGAAAAATTTAAAAACAAAAGAATTCAAAAAACAGTATGGTGATAGCCCTGGCCGCACGCGACAGCCCTGCTTGGCATCCCCGTACGATCTTATACTCGTACGCAATCGTAACGTAAATTTTTTGTGCGCGTTCGCAACTCGAATCGAATACAAAATCGATACGAACTCCCCCGCCTTGTAAGGCCAGGCCCTTAGTCCGGATTCCTGGCCCGGACGTGTCCAAACAATAAAAAGATTTATATTTATTTATCGGATAAATAAGAGAGGACGGAGCGGCGTTCTGCGAAAGTGTTTTAAATTAGTATTTCTTCCGTGCTCGTGATAAGTATAGGAGTAAATTGGGGATTGTTTCGGATAGCACGCGTATAAAACGAATGGCATCAAATCTAAGTATGTACTACACATACATAATGTAGTTCCACGTTGAAGATGGGACTAGTCGAATTAAATACTGGACTTATAATTTCACAAAGCGAAGGACAAAGCGAAGGATAAATTTAAATACTGGAGCTATGGACCTGCTGGTTAAAGGCATTTGGGGCATTTACTTCGAAAACGCAGGTTCAGATACTGTTTTTGTCTAGCAGAGTTTTGTCTTTTTTATGTGAAAAATACAAATACTTTTTAAAATTTTATAAATTCAACAATGAGACATTTTTATTTTGAAATCCAAATTGCCTTTTCGACAACTCATAGGCTTCGTTTAGCTTGTCACGGACACATGTATCAAAATTTTTCTGGCACAAAGAATCCAATTTTCGAGGACATGAATCTTTGGAAGGCACAAACAATTATCCTATTCAGGATCCAAAACGGCAACCACTACACTTCTACCTAATTACTTAAATGTTAAACTATGTTCTCTATATTCTATTCAGGCTTTATTAATTTTTATATAAATAATAAAACTAGAGAGATACTAGAAACATTTTTCTTAGATATCATTACAAAGCATGCAAGAAATAATATAATAATTAACATTAAATAGCACCTTCTAAAGTCCAAGAATGCTAACAAGACCTATTCTCATGCAGTATTACATCCCTATTTGGCCACAAACACAAGCGTTAAGCCAATATTTAAAAAAAAAACTAATAACGTCAATTTAACGATCATACCGATAAAATATCATAATCGTGAAAAACGATTCCCGATTATGTATCGATTATTAACAGGGTGTTCATAATTTTATATCGATTATAGACGCATCCCAGTTCTATGTATAGAAGTGCACGTACCTTAGATGTTTGTAGTATCTTAGTAGTAATGTAGGGATGTGAAATTTAAGTATCGATAAAATTAATTGATTGTTTTTGTTACAAAAACAGTAGATGTTCTAGGGACAAGTCTTTTCCATAGTACTATTAGATCACCTGATAATAAACTATCAGGATCTCTCTTAAAACTAAAAAGAAAAGGTTTACATTAAAGAAAGATCCTTAAAGTAGTTTATATTGAAATTAATTATTTCCTAAAAATGTGTTTCTTTATTTTAGCTTCGTTTTGCTTAATAACCAACTCCAATCAAAAATAATCTAAATTTGATTATATTTTCAATTTTCTATTTAGTACGCAGTAATTTCTACTATTTCAATGATACTTGAACAATTTTTGCTTCATCGCCGGAGGCTGCACGTAGTATTGATTTCATTGTACCAGTATATACTGGTACAATGAAATCAATACTATCGATTAAAATAACGAATTTGGAACTGTAAACAAACACTATCGATAAACTATCCCATCACTACAAATCCAAGAAAAACTCCCAACAGTCCGTAGTGTATAGTTCCCACTGTCTGTTCCGGGTTTTATTCCTCGTAGCACGTGGGAAAATCGTGTCTATAAATCAACAACTACAATTTTTTACAAGAATCTCCTTTAAAATCCCTACAGTGGACACGCGGAGTTATTAGTTGACGTGTTTTTATCATTAAAGGTATAGTACGTTATAGTATTAATTACTATAAGTAATACTACGAATAGTGTATAGCTGTATATCTGGATTATGGTGTTATTTGTTATTGTTTATTAGGATGACGGTTCTTTGTGTATCGTCGGAGTAGGAATAGGTATAGCTAATTGATGTCATAATATCCTACTGTAGGAAATCTTGCTGATGGTGTGTTGCTCATCCCAGGAGGGTATTAAAAATTTACTAAAGTTAATTTTACCAAAAAACTGGACATTAAGCTATATACCAATAAATCTAGGCCTGTGTGATATATTTCGCTGGTGGTGGTTTTTTTTCGATATTCGAAGATATTTATATTCATAGATACATACATAAAATCTCGCCTCATCCCGTCCGGGGTAGGCAGAGACGACAGAATGCCACTATATACTCGTATTATAAGATATATTCATTAACCTCCTTTAGTATTTCGATTATATTTAGCCTGTTACAATGGTTATGAATTTGTCACTGTGAGTCCCCCTTTGTTTTGCGCCGGAATTGAGCTTAATACCTTGCCTATGCCTGCGACAGCTTACCTACTTAGTACCATAAACGATTAGCATAGTATTTATACTTTACAATGTTTTATCTTTACATTATATTACAATAAAAATGTAAATAAACTTACTTCTGACATACCTTACCTCTTTTGTAACTAACGTAAACAGAATAATGATGTCATTGACAGGCTGTGATGCCCAGACAGCATTGCATCTACACAAGTGACTACTACTCCTTACCTAACAAAGGTCATGACGACATTCTCTATACCGCTTTGACGTTCCCTATGACAGATGACACATCTGTCAAACTGATTTATTAAAGTTCGAAATTCTAATTTTGAAAAAATGTCATGTCCATTCTGCCTGTATTGTTGAAGTGATCTATTTTTAAAATTTGAATGCATCATTTGATTCTATTTTGGAATTGGTGCGTTTAAGAATGGGTCTATACATCTTTTGGCTGATGGGTTACATTTGTCCAGGAATGTAATCCATGGATGGTGTACATCAATGCAGTAGATTAAATGTCAACCGTTGAACTTAAACCTTTCTCATAAGTATGCAGTAATTACTGGCTTTACAAATCATTGTCATTTAGCAGCTTATTCAATATTCATGTCCCACTCTAGGGATGGTTCTCCTATGTATGTGCTGGGATAATGGGTTTACAAAACAGATAACTTGCTGGTCATACGGGATGGTTTCTAGTTTAATATGTAAAAAATTCTATTTAATGTAAATCTTTATGTATATAATTATGAGTGCTTGCTTATTGGTTTGAGAGTTTTTATGTAAGTAGGTAGGTATATATTAAAAAAAAAAGTATTTAAGTATGTTTTTCCGTTGTCTAGTACCCATAGTGCAAGCTCTGCTTAGTTTGAGGCTAGATGGCGTTGTGTGTATATGTAGCAGTAACTATTTATTGAACCTTACTTCCCCGTATTGCCAATCATCTGCATTCCAGAGCAACAATTCACTAATTCCTTTAGCTTCCTTCATAGGCTATCTTTAATGTTTGCATAGGGGCGTTGCAGGGCGTCCCTTTCATCTATATGCTAATGTGCAATAACCGTTGCAGCCGTGGTGACGCCTTAGTATATCTATGTTCTTGGTAAATTGATTTTGTTCTTTCTATACTAAGTTGTGGTTGTAACCTATTTTATACAGCCTTTGTGTGGTAGAAAGAATATATATTGTCACTACTCAATCTTATGTGTGACGTAAAGGTTGGTTAGGGAAAATTGCTAGCTCCTGAATCATCATTGTTTCCCGCAAACCCTGGCTGACGTGAGAAACGGAATAACGCAGGCCTTTACGCAGTAGGAGTCTAGACTCTAACAGAGTACTCGGCCGTCCCCGGAGCGGAGCAAGACCATAAGTATTTCCTTCTGTCAGAAAAAAAGGAAAATTGCTTAAATCTCGGGTTCGATTCGCTCAATTTTATACGCTAAATGCAAATCTTTGTGTGTATAATCATGAATGATGGCTTTGTATCTAGATGTGTTCTATGATAAGTCGGACTAATTTTATGTAGGTATTTAAATGTCCGACTAGTCTAAGGGGCTATCCGTAAATATTATCTTTTCGTAATAAAAAGAAGGAAAACTTGAAATTAAACCCTATAACAATCCGTTTGGTCAGCGTGGTATTAGTAGGCCAATTATCCCTCCGCCACTGGAGGAGGCCCGTCCGGAGTGGGACATTACTGGGCTGTTATGATGATGATGATTTAAAAGTCCCCACGAGAGCGCTTATTCTAAGTTGTCTTTTCTCAAATAAATATTAATAAGTATAAGACATAATAAACCACCAAAGTAACAGATATTTAGTGTAAAGTTATACGATATTTTATTTCTACTGAGAGCTTTCGTAGAGTTTGATCCCTTTTGTTGAAAAAGGTGGCAGAAGCCCTTTTGTGGTTGTACTACAATGGACCCTTGGTTGTACCTTTTAAAAGGTACTTTGCGAGAGTTTTCGGGTTGCTTATGGTATATTATATGGAGTAAAAGGTGTACGTGTTAGGAATAAAGTAAAAAAACTTAAATGTATTTAAACGTTAAGTCGCTACACTATAGCGTAGTGGTTATAGTGTACGGCTCCTACGCAGCGGTCTCGGGTTCGATTCCCGCTCGATACAATTTTTTGTGTACATGAACAATGAATGTTTTGCATTGGCCTTGGTATTTTTTATGTTTAATATGTAAGTATTTGCAGAAAACTAAGTATCTATGTCCGTCTAGTACCTACGGTACAATTTCTGTTAGTTAAACAAAAAAACCTTGTAAGTTTATGCCGCATCGTAGTCTCTGCTTATTTCCCTGGGAACTAGTCCGAATAGATGTACCTACTGCCTTATACAAATTTATAATTTCTAAGGAGAAAAACTATAAAACTATCATCTACTCCGATTTAAAAGGAGTTTTTCATTTAAAACAGTTAATATATATATCATTTGTACCAAAAAAGGTAATTGATGTATAAATTATTTAGCAATAAGGCCAAATATTAAAGCTAATTAGTGATATTTGCGTATCCATTAAATGTGTTGTAACTATGCCAATTTAATTTTTTTATTGATTGTTGTAGGCGGGAGTTTTACAACATATTATATCTATTTATAGCTTTACTTCAAGTTAGGATAGGTTTCAATGGTCAAGGAATACAAGATGTTATTACACTTTCTCGTTCAGCAAGAGTTGTGAAAATAAACTTCAGAACTAAGAGAGATTTTGACGACCTCGGTGGCGCGCCGGTAGAGCCAGCGGCTGCCGCGCATGAGGTTGTGGGTTCGATCCTCACGCAGGACAATAATTTGTGAGATCCACAAATTATTTACCTGAGTCTGGGTGTTCTATGTGTCCGTTAATTGATGTTTGTAAAAGTCCCCGCGACACAGGGCATGATCCCTAGTGCGGGAGTTGTCTTTTTTAAAAAAAGAAAAAAGAAAATTTGGCTTACGCATTGCACGTAAAAAATACCAGAAAGTGCTGGAGGCCCAACACCGGTTCACATTCTCTCTTCTTTTCTCTTGGGGAAGGTAAAGAGAATTCAAGGCATTCAAGGCGGCCGGCTTGCTCGTCTCCTGCCTTACAGCAATAAAATAATGCAGGTGTTAAGGTTCATAATACATATTATTATGTACTACACGGTATTTCCGTGTGGTGACGGAGTAAGAATACAATATGTCACCACCCCATCTCATCCCATGGGTGTCGTAAAAACCGACTAAGGGACTATCCTTCTATATTATCTTTACGAAATAAAAAGAAGGAAAACTAGAAATGAAACCCTATACCAATCCGTTTGGCCAGCGTGGTATTAAAAAGCCAAGTATCCCTCCGTCACGGGAGGAGGCCCGTCCCTGCAATGGGAAATTAATGGGCTGTTATGATGACACGGTACTCTATAATAATCTAAACAAAAGCGTATAAACCAATAAATTATCAACTATAATCCTACTGTATCAGTACGCTATCCCGCCGTACTCCGATTAAATAATATAATTTCCACAGGGGCGTGGCGCTAGTGTAGCATGTACCACAGATAAAATAGGCATTTTACGTCAGCTACTGTAATGTACACCGTGTAGGTTGCATAACCGTTGTCTATGATATATTATTATTACGTTTCTGTTTATTTAAAATGTAACGGTGTTTAATTTTGATTAGAAATTGAATTGGTATGATTGGATTATGTTGGGGTCTTGTAAACTTCGATACGGTAGATGTATTTTAGCACTTAGTGTATTTTAAATTGCAAATGATCCGCTGTTAAGTTCGTTAGAACATTTTCTTGATACCATTTACTTACCAGTTTTTTTTAAAGGCACCCGTCATCACAGCGTGTTTACGTGTGTTCCTCTGATATTCTTTTCAGAGACTTTGTTATTTCTTTTTTATTTTTCTTTCTTTGTATAATGTTCTTTTTCAATGGGTCTCATTAATACTTTTTTTTTAAATGTTTACCATTTACCAGTTAGACAGGCATACATAGCACAAAATGTATTATTAAACTGACTCTGTAGCAGGTGAATTCGTGAATACGTCCTTGTTCGACAAGTTCGAATTACACGCAAAATAATAATTTTTGGCAGTATCCAAACTAAAGATAAACAAATAATTATTGTCATATGCCCAGATGTACTTGCCACTAGCGCGAGAGCTATATTTTAAAGACAATACAAACCAACAATATTATTATTTATTTATTATCAGTTGTCTATTACTCTTTTTAGTTTAATGCTTTGTATTACTGCTATACATATCGGTAAAGATACATTTATATCTAAGCCTAGATAAATAAATATTACATACTTAAAAACATTTTTTTTTGTAAATACATACATATTTTACATAGAAAACACTCAGACCAATGCAAACAATCATTTTCATGCACACAAAGATTTGCATTGAGCGGTAATCGAACCCGAGACTTCTGCGTAGCAGCCATGTAATATACCTACCGACTGCGCCAAAAAGGTCGTCATCTTTTTTGATATGTATAGTCTTCATTGATTTCACTTTTTATTAAGTGAGCCAAACATTGCTCCCAGCTACTGTCTATCAATATATCAGTGTAATAATCAAAACTTGATACACTTAGGATAATGCGGTCCATTAACTCAACACGCGTTGACTGGTTCCCTCTGATTTACTTCAACACGTAGATAAGATATACTTTACGAGATGCTTATAATTATTGTTGCGCTGTTTGTTATTTCATAACGTTTTAATTTTATAGTACGAGTATTACCTATATCGATTGAAGATTATTCTCTTTATTTACATTTGCCACAATTAATTACATTTTTAAATATAAAAATAAAAACATTTAAAAATATAAAAAAAAGGTAGACCGACCAGCATCGGGTACGGGGACCAAGCTACTGGTGGTTAGGGCTCCAGAGATAGGAACCTCCTCACAATACGTGCCGTGTCAAGCAGTACTGCCTTCTGCATCAGACCTATGATCCAACTGCCAAGCTCGAGTCTTCTTAGATGTTGATAGAGACTCTTTGGAATAAGTCCTGAAGATTATTATTATTTCTACAGCGTTATTATTATATCTACAGCAGCTTAGTTCTAACTGCTTTGCAATACCAGTGAATACCAGAAAAAAAAGTCCTGTAGGACAATTTCCTACAGGATATTTTTTTCTGGTACATTACATTAGTTAATAACGTTGGACAAATATAATACGTGGGAATCGAATCGGCAACTTGAGTTGAAAAGTTTACAGGGTACCTATATATTGTACTACCAGATAACGGTCCAACTTATATAAGTTTCACCGTTATCTGGTAGTACAATAAATAAATAAATATTCACGGACATCTCTACAAAGTGTCATCTGTTCCCAAAGTAAGCTAAGCTTAACCTGCTTGTGTTATGGTAACAGAACAACGGATATTAATAATTATATACTTTTTTTGTAAATACATACATATTATACATAGAAACACTCAGACCAATGCAAATGATTATGTTCATGCACACAAATATTTGCATTGAGCGGGAATCGAACCCGAGACCTCTGCGTAATTTGAAACTAGATGGCATTGTGTAACAATGTGAAGTATATTATAATTTTTCTATCCACCACACAGACGAAACTTGTATCTAAGCTAGTCTTAAGGGTTACCTAGTGTTAAGTTACCCAATCATAAGGTTCGTCTTCAACGATTTATCATGGATACAGCCCCAGGCCCCAGGCCACCGGCCTATCACGACACAGAGCTTATCTGGCTGTATACACCACGCCACCACAGAGCTTCAACCATGCTGTATTTAAAAAGCTATTTATTAGCTATGATATTGTGAATTTGATTTATTGTAACTTTATCTGGTATAGATGATGTAGTGGTTAGTTTACTTGATGTAAGAAGGACAGGTTTTCGAGTTCCGCACAAGTCAAACATATTTGCATATGGGCATAGATCTTGGATTTAGTTTGGGTGTTTTATGTATCATAGACATATGAAATTATAAAAAAACAATACACATAAGTATCTTTCTTAGTTGTTTCTCGCAGTCTGGCCAGCGTGGTATTAGTAGGCCAAGTATCCCTCCGTCTCGGGAGGAGGCCCGACCCTGCACTGGGTCATTAATGGGCCGTTATGATGAATTTGTATCTCAGCAGTGAGTCATTTACTCCTTACACATCAAAATAAAACACAACACAATTCCGTAAAACTCTTCAACAAAACAAGCTTTTACATAAGATTAATTAATGCCCATTGGTACCGTTCTCTTTTGTATAGGCACCACGTGCCCGGGGTCTTAAGCCGTGACCTCACCGTGTGTGGTCCAATCTGTAATCATTGATCCTGATTGTGACGTTACTTACGTAATAAGGTTGTGTGTTCTGGCTTTAGTTGTGTTCTTTTGTAGTTTATTTTGGGTCTTGTGTGGTGACGGGTTTAAAATACAAAATGTCGTTTGTTCTGTTGCCAAATGTGTTAAGTTGACTCCAGGAATTTATCGATATACGTAATACCTTTGTTGTAGATTTGAACACTTGAAAACCGAAAGCCTTCTTATTCACATGGATAAAATAGGAATTAGTTAGTCAACTTTTACGACATCTACGGGATGAGATGTTGTTGTCATTACGGTTTTTTACTCTGTCATTGAAATTTACGTACTTTTTTACAATTTACGTATATACTTTTAACATACATCGTATAAATAAAAATATACGGTTAATTAAGGGCCTTTACAATGGCCCACTAGCGCCGCCAATTGAAAAAAAATCATAATTTGCAAATAGGATAAATAATGTTAAATGTTGATAACAAAGTCTTGAGAAAAGACAATAAAGTATTTGTACAACACACTCTCAACACTTTAAATGTATTTCAATTAGTTAAATTTCGCATTCGAAAAAAAAACGGCCGTTTTTGTTAATAATGCAATATTTATTTGATTGAAAAACATTTAAAGTGTTGAGAGTATGTTATTTAAATACTTTATTGCCTTTTCTCAAGACTTTGTTATCAATATTTAACATTATTTATCCTATTTGCGAATTATGATTTTTTTTCAATTGGCGGCGCTAGTGAGCCATGTAAACGCTCTTAAAGCTTAGGATTTTAAATGCTACAGACACCAATTGACTTTAAATTATAATATGCTCAGCGACGCCACCGTCGGCATGGTACGTCAAAAATACCATTTGTTTACATGCAAAAAGTATTGGTTACTGCGTTTTTTTTACTATTTGTCAAATAACCATATTTAACAAATTCGATGCTTGGCGTAGATAATGGCTAGTTCTACAAGTTTTCCTCTTTTACTGATAGGGGACATCCTTGCAATGGGGCATTAATTTATTTTAACTCCATGCTGTGGTCTCCTCTAACTTTACATAATATGTGTTTGTTGCAAATCCAAAAATCAACAAGATCTAAGAAAGCGTGATCAGGATCGTGACAAGTGGCGTTCTATCGTCTCTGCCTACCCTGGACGCGATAAGGCGTGAGTGTATGTATGTATCTAAGAAAGCTTATATACAACAAATCCTACCACACCAATTCATACCAAAAACAATAGTACAAAAACCAAATGGTGGTAATGCCCATGTAGTCCATTGAAACGGTATCGTTAGCCCGGGGCGCGCACGACAGCGGCAACAGATCGCGTCCGCCTATGATTTGCGTTAGTAAAACACTGCATCGATTTGAATTCGTCACGCTGCATTGATGCGGTGCAAATTTTCGAGGCGGAGTTATGAACGTTTCGGTGTGAAACCTGTGAACTGTGTTGCGGAGTTTGTATAGGGTGTTTGATATTTTTTTTGTATGATTGTAAATATAGTGGTGATTGTTATATGTAATATAATTAATATTAATATGTATTATATATAATAGTAACGTAATGTATATTATAAGGATGATTAATGTTGGAAATATTTTTATTGGGTTAAAACCAATTTTTAAGAAACTACTGTGGGACCAACCTAGTAGTATACCCTCTTTTTCTGAGGTTTAAACGTAGATTTAACAATAACTTTAAATAACTTTTGAACTGGTTTTAAATAGAGTCTAATTATGAAATTTGTGGCCAATCTTTTCTGATTGCTTATAAATTTTCGTCAACTTAAATCTTATACATAACTAGGGCCACTGTTTATACCAGTACAGGTCTGCTATAGTTTTAAATATAGTTTTTGTATAGATAACGTTAGTGAAAAAAAATTATAAGATCTTTAAGTGTTATAACAGCTTAATCAGAAACCTTTAGTGCTACGCAGTAATACAAAAACACCAGCATTTCTCAACACCATAAGCTCCCGGAAACAGCTAAGTGGTGGCAATTTATCGAAACAGTGAAATGTTTTCCACAATACACACAACGAAGGGCCTTAGACGATTAAGGGTCATAGCACATATAACGTAACGTAAACGGATCGGCATCGCCTCGCCTTTTTCCTCGGTGTCAAACGTCAAAAATCCGATTACGTTACGTATCCGATTAGTGTGCGGTGCAGTAAGGATTTTCATACAAAGAATAATGAAAGACTCGAGTTGATACGGTGACGTTCCGCTTACGTTACGTTATATGTGCTATGACCCTTAGAATACATTTAGTTGAGAAGGATTTATTTATTTACGGAGCAAATATTTACGTAGGGAATAATAGGTTTGTTTTATTTAAATTAAATATTTATTTGGTTGCTTTAATGGCTGTCTTTTAACGCTTTTATCTTGGCGAGTACTTAGAGAAAATTTTACAATGGAAAATTGTATATTAAGACCAATTTACATTACGGCATAGGATTCATTTGCTAAACAAAATAAAAACATTGGAATTCGAATACAAAGTATCATCTGACCATGAGCGTCTCGTAGGTACAAACCGAATAAAAAATAAGCTATCATCATAACAGGCCATTAATGTCCCACTGCAGGGATGGGCCTCCTCCCGTGACGAAAGGATACTTGACCTACTAGTACCACGCTGGCCAGACGGATTGGTATAGGGTTTAATTTCAAGTTTTCCTTCTTTTTATTTCGTAAGGAATTCACGGATAGTCCCTTAGTCGGTTTGTACGATACCCATGGGATGAGATGGGGTGGTGACATATTGTATTCTTACTCCGTCACCACACGGAGAAAAAATAGAAATAAAAAAGTAGCTATAGAGATGTTATTTTAGAAAACCCCTGTGTCGTAGGGGTTGTTGTCTTTGTTGTTACGCAAAGCTATAACATTCATTTCCCGCTATACAAATCAGTGTTTGCGATACCCCTGCAACAACGCTAATACTTCTGAACTAAGTAATCACCATACATACTTAAGAATATAATGTTTTAATTAAAAAAATGAATTGTACAGAGAAAAAATTTGTTACTTCTAGGGTAGCAAGCAACACCGACCATGTATACATCAGCAAATCACTTATCCATCTGGTTGTCAAAGTTATTGAAGCATCCTGTGTATAGAAGTGGTGGGCGTTAATAGCACTTACTTCTGAAAGAACCTCAAGATCTCAGTATATCGTATTGTCTCAATATACTGATTCTTACCGATTTGCCAATTCGATAGGCGACATTGTTTAGTTTAAGTTTCTATACATAATCAAAAGATGCCTGAACTTGCCGTAAGTAAATCCTAGAAGAATAATCAAAAGAAAAAGCACATCTACATTTTTATCTCAACCAAGTAAAAAAATCACGATAATATCAACATTAACAAAAAATATAAATCGGCAAATAACTGATCCTGATCAGACAACAATGGCTACCGGCGGCCATTAGCTTACGTAACGCATATTAAGTGGCTTTCATCTCACCGACCATTGTGCACTGTGACCGTCCTGGACTTCCGTATACCTTGTAAGATATTCACCTATAAGGGATATGATATAACTTAGGGAATTGCTATTTTTAAATTATTGTGATTGGATTAAAATTTTGTGATTTAAAAGTCGACTCTGTGACCAAAGCGTTGATACACAATTTTGTATATTAGTATAATTCACTAAAACTCCATAATAACTGAATAAGTTTTAAAAAATGGGTAGCCATTGATAAAATTTCTAGGGCACTAATTTGAAAGTCATACAAAAACATTTTTTAAATTGCATATAATCTGAAATTGACAGATTACTATGCTCTTTAAAGTAGGTAAAAAATATTTCAAGGGCTACTAAAAAGATGTTTTTACCCTACTTCCCAGAGTTTTAATCAAAAACAAATAAAACGATAATGTTTTCTTCATCCGTGGTGTACCCCTTAAATTTGCGTCCTTGTTGTGGGACATTCTGCTATAATTACTAAACGAATTCAAACTTACACGTAACTACAATAAAAAACCAAACGTTAAACGATACAGTCAGCGGTAAAAGTAACTTATGTTAGGTTAAGTAATAAGGGTAGGCACTAAGCAATAAAATTTACTAAGTGTTAACGCAATTTCGTAGATTACTCCTTGGAAATGGAAGCATAAATTGCTAAGGGAGGATTTTGTTGTCGTTTTATGATGTTAGATACTTCGTTTGATTGATCCTTATACAATTATGTTCGTAGTCAATTCTCGAGATATCTTTGGATAAAAGATATAGATATTTTGTAAACTAAAACAGCCATCTAGTTAAATGTACCTCATGGAAGCCCTATACGGATTGCGGCGCGTGCTACCCGCATTATTGACTACAGCCACGCGTAGTTGCTACAATTGCATTGCCTGGAATATCAAGTCCCATATACCAATGAGAGTGGTTTGAAGAGTTATTTATTTTCTTCTGCACTTCCTCTTTTCAACATATCATAAATTTTTTTGGTTCTATATGTCATAGTCAAACAGTAAGTATGATTAAGACATACATACATACACTCACACTATATTCCTAGGGGGACCTTCACAAAAAACGAATTGGTAACTCATTCCTTTGCCAAAACAAAACTGTGGAACAAACTTGAATCCCTTTGAAAAATATCTGCAGCCAAAACAAATACCACTGCATTTTACCCGCCATCAATTAAAAACTCGAATTTATTCGTGCCATCCAGTGCACCGAGGTGTTAACAGAGCTCAAATACAAAATGAACTACGTCCATTGCTTGCTTTGACTCTATAAAAGAGTGCCTAATGAACCGTTGGACCAAAGAGTACTTTATAAACGGGCGTAGTGATCGATGTAGGCTATCGAGGTGCCTGTGAGGATATATTTGAATACTTTTTCATCTAATGGAAATGCCGTAATTTTTCAGGATAACAAGATTTCCACACAAATTTTATTTTAATAAATACGAGTACAATGGTTTAAGCGTTAAAAAACCATCAATCCTTTCTATGTTGGTTGCATTTTTGTAATTAAAATTAATTTTGATGAATTTTTTAAACATAGGTATTTGTTTTGTCTATCTTTTGTTGTAACTTCTGTTCATAAAACATTTTTCTAACCGAATTAAAATACCTCTTTTAGTTGTTTAAAAGGTGTTGTATTTGAAAGCACCAATACAAAAAAACATAAATATAACAATTATTAAGTTACACACTTTTCCAACAAAGCGGCTGCTCCCGTTCTGTTACAAATTCAGTCCTAAATAGGTCCAGTCTTGTTATTATGTTATTAACATTAGAAATTACGACATCTCATTGTACTATAATCGGTACTGATACTGCCTTTGTGTGCTTACACAGCCTGTTACTTCATCTAAATAACTTATTGCTGCACTTAGTATACAATAATAATAAACTGTAAGGAAATATGTTTATAGGTTGACATTTTTCTAAGAAAAAAACACACCCTAATATCAATGCATTAGTACCAATTATGATGTATAATAATTTCTTCATACGGTAATAACTCCTCAATCAATCTATCATCTAGTCTATCGCCTATCGCAGTCCACTGATTGACATAGGCCTCTCCCAACACGCGCCACATAACTAGGTCCTCCGCCTTCCGTATCCAGTCCGACCCTGAGACCTTTTTGAGGTCGTCGGTCCACCTAGCTCGGGGCCGTCCTACACTACGTAGTTACTCCTATTTTTTGGATAAACCATTTTATTTTTGATGTAAAATCGAATTGATTCTCTTCTTTGTAGTCAATCAAAATAACCTGTTTTTATCCAACCATAAAAGGTTTAGTTGTTGCTGATGGTTTTGTGTGTTTACAAGAAATTTATTAACTATGTTTATTAGTCGAGATCTGTATGATATGGTATCTCTGCTTTAATACCGTTACTACTTTACCATACTTAATAACTATTATTATTTATTTTCACAAGAGTACTATTACCTATATTATTATAATTATTCCCGAAAAACATTTTCACAAATTATTTTTATTGAGTGACACTTCACAAAAAGGTCCTACTCTTAAGCCAGTTGTCATAAGTAGAAATACATTTCTTTATTTGATGTCCCAACTAAATAACTATGGCGGGCGTTATCTAAACGGGACACTGACGGCTTACGTGGGGACACCCTACGTCAAATAAACTTGCCAAAAATAGTTTGAGGAAAAATGGAATCGACTATTTACTTCTGATGTCGAATTTCATAACTGGCAGCCATTGTCGAATGATTTCAAAAAGGTTCTTATTTCAAAATGATCGGTAAAAACTGTGTTAGATTTAGAACAAGATAACAGTATTCTAAACTTAAAATCCAAAATCAGAACCGTTCTTAATTAAATATTATAATAATATGGTCTATTAACCTTTTTTGCTTTTTACTATTTACGAGATGGCGCTTTTTGTAAAAATTTAGTGAACAAAGCATTCGTTCCTTTGGCCATTGCGAAATTTCCCTTAGTTTGCTTTTACGAGAACATCGCAATGAGAAGGGATGCCACTGTGATCCTATTTTGATTACACCAATTAATTACACTTATTCAACACTACGAAGTAAAGGTGTATCAAAATCATCCTGCTTACAGCTCTGATATAACCAGTCTTGAGTCCACAATCTAAAAATAACACCAAAAAGACACCAAAGGTAATTGGCACCTCTCCTCGTATAAAATTCAGAGGACACGTCAGACGGTTATCTACGTCGCTTGGGATCGAACCCGCACCACAATGGACATGCGTCAACGCTAACACGATCGCCGACACTAGTCCTATTTGTCTTTTACTTTTATTGGATAGAGTTTATTTGTTGGCTATTAAATACGCAAGTGTTATTTCATAGTAGTTCGTGAATGTCCTACTGCAGGGACGCTCCTTCTCCTTGAATGAAGGATAACTTGGATGTCTCAATTCTTTTTAAAACTTCGTCTACTTTCGCTCTATGCGTCATGCTTTGTTTCTCGGGAACTATCACATACATTAATTTAACGGACACAAATCACATCCTCTCCAGGAAAAAATTGAATAGGATTTTTTCACGAATTGTTCGTCAACTTGCCACTTGAAAACTCTTCATTGGCGAGATGGTTCGAACTATTTTAATTTATGGTTGTTGTGAGAAGAGTCTTTTATTTTTCAGTGTCGATAATTTTTTTTTATTGAATAGATCTTTACAGTTTGTTTTTCTTCATAATCAATATTAGGGTTTTAAGAAAATATGATGCAGTTGTTAGTGGAGTATTATGCCATAATCTAAGATGCAACTTCTCCTTTTAAACTTAATAAACTTGTGACAAAGTCGTGACTTAGCTTAACTTAGCTAGTCTAATCATGTAGTCTCATCTCACAGCTGTGCAAGGGCTTCATTGAAGTCGCGTCCAACTGCCCACAACCCTAAATCATTTTCATCGAAACTCTATCCGTTCCCCACTCTAAGACTATCCTCCTACGCAACTATACCATGTAAGAACATGAACATTACACACACATAGGAGTTATACCAGAGCGCGGTAACATTAGCGCGATTGACATGAACATGGCCCTTGTTACTGCTATCCAGATGCGTATCAAACGCCTTTGGGCTACTGTTTTCGTATCTTCGATGAGGATGTAAAGTTTTACTGGAAGTGTGCTCATATGCAAATGTAGGCAAAATACTTTAAATTAATAGTAATATTTTTATAAAATTTAACAAAATATGTTTGGACCCTTGTAGTGGAATTTTCTGATTACACAAGTATCATAAGTCTAGGAAGATCACGTTGAGGTTTTTGTCGGTTAGATGATTTGATTCTTGGTCATGTCGCCCACATGGCAGTTAGCCCACAATGATGAAGTTTGGCCAGGTTAAAAGTGACGGAGTAAGAATACAATATGTCACTACCCCATCTCATCCCATGGGTGTCGTAGAAACCGACTAAGGGACTACCCGTGAATATTAACTAAGTATACGAAATACAAAGAAGGAAAACTTTAAAGTAAACCCTATACCAATCCGTCTGGCCAGCGTGGTATTAGTAGGCCAAGTATCCCTCCGTTACGTAACGAGGCCCGTTCCTGCAGTAAGACATTAATGGGCTGTTATGATAAGTTATAAGTATCGTTATGTACATTTTCTTTTTAACATCTAATCCTATTACTCTAGGAACAGTCTGTGTCTCTACTAAATATGTGATATTTCGCAATATTATGTATGACGAGTTTCCTTTTTTAAAGAATGATGTTCTATTTTAAACTGAGCAGGTTACAGATTAGGTTACATTTTAAAATAGGTATTTGTCTCGTCAGGCCTCAAATGAGTTTGAGTGATCTCCATGCAATAGAATAGAATAGAATAATATTTATTTCAGATAAATTACATCCATATTGTTAGTAAACTTACATCTATGTTAGTATTTAATTGAAATTAAATTTCCCTTAAATTGTAACTAATTTCATACTAATAAAACAAATTTTTAACTAGAATTACAACAAAAATAATCGGTTTTTGGACTTGGTGCTATCTAACATTCCTACTATAAGAGTTTATGGTGCGGAACCTCTGAGCCGCTTAGATGAACACCACCCTTCGATTGTTGTAGACTGTAACATCGACGTCAAACGGAAGATCCTAGGCTCATGTCGTAGAAAAAGGTTCAACTTTTTTAAATGTAATTATGATACATGTAGAAATCTGCTAAGTTTGGCCGACTGGTCTTCAGCCTTGGCGGATTTAGAAGTCGATAGTACTGTCGACAGACTTTATGAGATTCTTAATGACATTATTAAAAAAACAACACCTCTATCTAAAGATGACTCGCGAACATATCCTTTTTGGTTTTCTCCGGCCTTAAAAAGATCATTGAGGGAAAAACTGAAGTATCATAGACGTTATCGTAGGTATAATAATCCTCTTGATCACGACACTTTTGATTTGCTCCGCGCTAGGTGTAAAAAACTCATGCATGAGGATTATAAACAGTACGTTGCTTCTGTCGAGTCATCTTTACAAGACGATATTAAGGGTTTTTGGAGATATGTAAACAGCAAGAAGGGTACAAATGACATACCCTTGACTATGTCATATGGTACTAGCAGTTCCTCTACTCACACGGGGATTTGTGATCTGTTTTCAGATTACTTCAGCTCAGTTTTTGAACCTAATTTATTAAACTCTGCACCACCTTGTTCCGATAGCAAAGTTACCCGGCTACTATGCTCTATAGGGGTCACCAAAGAAGAAGTTATCAGCAAAATTCGCCAACTAGATGGCAATAAAGGTTCCGGGCCGGATGGCATTCCACCTTATTTTGTTAAAATGTGTGCGGAGGAGGTATGTGAGCCACTGTCTATTATATTTAACATTTCCCTCAGATCGGGTGTATTTCCCAGTAAATGGAAAACTGCATTTGTTGTTCCTATTTTTAAAGATGGTGACAAATCACGCTGTGACAACTATCGACCTATTAGTATTTTATCATGCATGGCTAAATTATTCGAATCTATTGTATACGATCACTTCTATTATCACGTTCGTCCTCTTATATCACCTAATCAGCATGGCTTCGTTCAGAATAGATCAACTTTATCAAATCTACTTCTTTACAAAAACTATTTGTGTTGTGCATTTGGGAAGAGACTGCAGGTTGATTCGGTATATACTGACATATCTAAGGCTTTTGACAGGGTCAATCATACTTTGTTGTGCGGTAAAATGTCAAACACTGGTATACATGGTAGTCTGCTTCGATGGGTGGAATCTTATTTAGACAGGAGAAGTCAGTTGGTGTCTGTTAAAGGTTGTATTTCATCATCAGTGATCATAACCTCTGGAGTACCTCAGGGATCTCATTTGGGTCCACTTTTCTTTATAGTATTCATTAACGATCTTATAGAGAGACTTAAGTGTCCAAACCTCCTTTATGCTGACGACCTGAAGATTTTCTCAGTCGTGAATAATATTAGCGACGCCAATGTTATTCAAGCTGATTTAGAGACTGTTGACAACTGGTGTCAGGAGAACCACATGAGTCTTAATGTCAAAAAATGCTGCGTCATATCGTTTACAGGCAAGAATCACAAATTTATTTTTGATTATAAATTAAAGGGACAGTCGCTTGATAGAAAAAATGTTGTGACAGACCTTGGTGTTATTTTTGACGAAAAACTGACTTTCCGTGCACATTATGATCACATACTCAATAAGAGCAATAGACTTCTTGGTTTTATACTTCGAACATCAAAGGAATTTAAGAATCCTCAAAGCACCCTTTATCTTTTTATCACCTTAATTCGGAGCATCTTAGAATACAATTCACCTGTCTGGTCGCCTTTTTATTCAGTGCATTTAGACAGAATTGAAAGGATTCAAAGGAAATGTCTGAGAATTGTTTGTCATAGATATGGACTTTCTCATGACTTGAACTCTTATACAGAAAGACTTAATAGGTTTAGGTTATTGTCTTTAGAATCACGCCGCAAATGTGCTGACCTCTTGTGCCTCCACAAAATTGTTCACGCTACAGTAGACTGCCCAGACTTGTTGTCCCTTGTTAACTTTAATACTAGGTTCAGATCGCGCCATCCCCACCTTAAAAGTTTTGTTTTGAATGTACATGTTAACAATACTTCCTATTACAACCCAATCGTAAGGATGTGTCGATTGTATAACGAAATTCTAGGGTCTCATAGTGACCTAGATGTATTTAATAGTGTTTTTATATCGTTTAAAAATAATGTCATCAAAATTATGTTAGAGTTACAGTGAGGCTGTGAGTTGGGTGGTCTCGTGGTTGTTACTTATTAGTAGTGGCCACGGGTGCTCTCACCATGTATTTTGCTTACGTCTGCTTGTTATATGTGTTATGTTTTCCTTCTTGTGTAAAAAATGTGTTATGTTTATAATACTTAGTGTAATAGATGTCCCTAATTTATTTTTATTTTTTTTTGAAACATGCTGTGGACACATAGTTTAGGAGCATAGTTTAAAACTAACCTATAACTTGTATTTATACTAACCCCTAGTGTACTGTGTTCTGTTTTGTGTTCCTAATAAAATAAATAAATAAATAAATACAATTCCATTCATAATAAATTAACTTGATAAATTAAATTGGTAAATTAAATTGATAGATTACATTGATAAGTAAATTAAATTAATAAATTAAATTGATAAATTAACTTGATAAATTAAATTGTAAAATTAAAGTGATAAATTAAAATTAAATTAATAAATTAAATTAACTAATAGAAAGCCTGCCTCTGAGTCATTTGTGTGTTTGTCATCACATTAACCATATAACAATGATTAATGTATTGACAATCAAACCTATTCGCAAATACGCTCAGAATGGTACCGGAGGTGCACCGGAGCCTGCTCCCCAGAGATGCACACCGCTTTCGCATTGTTGTGTAGAAACAGTCCACACTCGCGTCGGCGAACATCCCCGACGCGCTGCAGCCCCGAGGCAGCCCCAACATTACCCTGAACAGAACGACGTCTTAACCTAGACAATATTTTTTTGCCAGCAATATAATTGTTTACTTACCCGTTCCTCATCCAGGGTAACCGGTGTCTTTTTAAAAAAGTAACCTTCATCTTACAAGCTCTGCTTAGTCTGGGACTAGATGGCGTTGTGTGAAAGTGTGAGGAATATTTATTTATTATTATCTTAATCTTTATCTTTTGTACATACATAAACTCACGCCTTATCCCGTCCGGTGTAGGCAAAGACGACAGAACGCCACTTGTCACGATCCTGGCAAACAGATTCAGCCTCGTCCACATTCATTAAGCGAGTCATACATGCGCGTCGGTTACGAGTCCTCTTTGTTTATTTATTCTTTATTTTTATCTTTTCTAGTATCTCTATATCTTTGTAGCTGGTTCTCGGGTGTAAATGGGTGCATAATAAGCGGGCATTCAAAATCAGCAGACACATTCCGTGCGGTATAATAGGAATTCTTCAGGCATACACATGTATGTCTGTGCGTATGTTCAGACATTTGTATGGAACCCCTTGAATAATGATTTACAATGTATTCGGTAAAGGTTTTCGTTGTTACACTACTGATTTTTATCGGGAACCCTGTTTTTGTTGTTGCATGAAAAATTTTTAGTTGGATAAAATGTGGACTTTTAGTACAATGATGCCATCTCATTAGTTGGTTACTATGAAAATAAAATAGGCTTTTTTGTTATGCTACATTTTTTTTAGTGTGTGCCATTGTGGAATAATGTCTTACTAAAATGAACTATGGCTGTGAATTGATTGCTAGAGACCCTTCGTCATTTGATTATTGTATATCTACCGTTTAGCTTTAGTCGATTCAATGTCCTGAAATTCATTTATTCCTGTAATTTCATTAATACCCTTAGATAATATACATTAAATTCTGCAGAATATTTTCACAATAGTCAATTTTTGATCCACTGCAGTAACGGGCCTCGTCCAGTGAAAACTTGGCCTGATTAAGGTAAACTTGGCCTCCTCTTGTGACAGAGGGAACCTTAACCTCCTTGTACCACGCTGTACATGTATAGGCTTTTTCCCAAGTTTACCTTAATCCACTGAATGAGCTGGAGTGGTATTCCTACTCTATCACTAAGAGGAGAATATAACACCAATTAAATACCACTTAAACTTTAAATAAATAACTTTAAAATCATAGTGTTGTACAAATGTATGTTATTACGATATCGTATCGATCAACGATTTATATCGAGTAGAATCGATACAGATACGATCATTCGATGTTCGTGCAAGGTGTATACATTTCTTACGGGCCTATTTTTAACTGTACAATTTTTAAATGTACTTTTTCTTGGTTATTTATCTCGTTCGGAACACTTGTTTGTTTTGTTTATAAGACATGATAACGAGAAAATCCAGTCGATCGCCTAATGATAACGCGAGTCCATACCAGATGTTGAAAAACTGTTTGATTGTCTCTTTTAACAGTCCATTAATGTCCCACTGCAGGAAAGGGCCTCCTGACGTGACGGAAGGATACTAGGCCCACTAATACCACACTGGCCAGACGGATTGGTACAATTAATTAATTTGGTTTATTTACAAGTTTTCCTTCTTTTTTATTTCGTAAAGATTCGATATTAGATAGTCGACACCCATGGGATGAGATGGGGTGGTCACATATTGTATTCTTACTCCGTCACCACAGGGATGAATATGAAGTAATAACAAATATTAAATTATCTGAATTGGGAATATCCTCCTCTTATTAAAGCCTATTAATAAAGTCATTAATATTAATATGGGTTATTTTAATACAGAATTCTTCCTTAAAATATAGGCATAATAATAATTACATTATAATTAATGAATGAACGTAAAATTGTAACTGTCATCGTTGGCGTACGTGACATAATTGATGTACTATAATTATTTATAATTAATAATTTTATTAATCAATTACAAACTAGCGTAAATATAATGAGACATACTCTTTATCATAATTTTACAAATAATGTCAATAATATTTTTGTTTTGATTATGCTTGTGGTGAAGAGGTAAAAGTTCATGGCGTCACTGAGGTTGAAATACATGATTATGAATAAAAAAAAAATTTAAAAAAAACAATAAATTGCTCATGAAAAGAGGTAATTATATCTCTATAGTATATTACATACTAGCGACCCGCCCCGGCTTCGAACGGGCAGCTACTACAGAATGCCCTTAAACAACGTTTAAGTACAGCTTCATTAGACGATTACATTAGAAAACTCTAAATTTATATGGGTTTCTCTACTATATTATGCATGTGTTATACATGCTATAAATCTTCCTCTTGAATCATTTAAATATTAAAATCACTAAAAAATCCACTTCTGGACTCTACACGCGCTTTCCATCAGGTTCGATATGGTTATATTGCTCTGCTTTATACAAAAAAAACAATAATTAATTGCTTATAGCGTTACATAATAAGTATTTTTGGTTTTTTAGAGATAATTCCAGCAAAAATTGGTTTACTTAATTTTTATATCACGGGATGCGATAGGGTGGTCTTAAGCTACTTCAGTCTAAGACTATTGTTACAAACCTAATACCGATTGTTTGTAAACTAAACGTTAAGTACAGTTAGCACAATAATGAGGCAACTGTTGCATTGTGACGTCATGGCAGTACAAAATAAACTGTAACGACCAAAAATGGAGTAGCGACCGATTGTAGAGTTGCGGACACATAATGCCTTCACATTGTACCGTCTGCAAATTAAACTTACCTATGAACTTTTTTGATTTTAATGTTGACAAAATTATTCTACAATCTAGTACCTCCATAGTACAAAAGCTTATTTTGGATTAGATGTGAATGTGTGTACCTACACATTTCATCCAATGTATTGCGTATTAAAGAAGGGAGAGATTGACATATAACTATATAACAATCTGTATACACAGTATTGATAGATCAAGTTTCTCTGTATACTGAAAAATACCTTATCTGGCAGATACTTAACATAAAATTTTAGACAGCTTCGTTAGAGTGTTGTAGATTTGTCATAATTTTATTTTCTTTCCTTCTCCCTGTTCTTTCATGATGGAAATGCTAAAGTCATCATTATGGGTGAGTTATGTACCACTGACCATATTTGACTTATTATTTAATTTCTTATATAACTACTCATGGTCAATGAGCTGAAAACTTAGAACTTGAATAAAACAACCTATAAGATACATCTGAGGAATAGAAAAATAAGAATATACTTTGTTGTGAAAAAGAAAAGATTGCAGTAAACTTTTTTTAGCAACGAAGGTCCGCTTTGGAATTAAAAGCTACTGTATTTATGTGATAAACACGAAATTACTTAAAAATATAAAACCTAAACATTATTTTTTATGCTGACCATACAAGTACTTATCAGATGTACAGAAGAAAGCCGAATGCGTTAAACGGTAGTTAGTTAACCACAATTATTATTATTTAGTGCGTCGGCGAATAAAGGCGACGCCCACGCAAACTAACCACGTTGAGATTAATGAGGATATACTCTTGTTCTAATAATATTAATTAATTAGGAATATACATTATATAAGTATTATATTTTAGGAATTTCTTAACTTGTACTATAATGTATAACGTTAAACGTAGCGTTGGATTAGATTGAAAAATTATTATATCCGACTAAATTGAGCGAGAGTCGCTCATGGAACTTTTGACACAATTTTGGGTGAGATGTTGTGTCCATAGAATGCTGAACAGTTTCAGTGGTTCGACAGACAGATACAATGTACCTAATAATCCTCACACAACGTCCAAAACAGTCCCCAATTAGACAAAGCTTGTACAATGAATTAACATACTTATTTGTATTTTTGTAAATACGTATATATTATAGATAGAAAACATCTACACCTTCGCAAACACTTCTCTCGAATTCGAGCATTTGTTTGTGCACAATTTACTGTACTGAGCCTAGGCATTTTTTTTTATCTATAACTTTATAATCGTCCCCACGACCTAGAGTGTGATACTTGCTGCAGAAATTGTCTTTTGTAACGGAAATGAATAAAGTTACATAACTTTTTTAAACTATTAAGTTTTGTACAAAGTTTAAGGTGGCTTGTAGAAATCGTTTACGTAACCTCTTATTACAGGTCCTTACTAATATATTATCTGGTTATACTAACAATACAAACATTCTCTAGTGATGATTTTTCTTTAAGATTTAGTTCAATAAGTATTAGTTATAAAATCCAATGGGACTGTATAAAAGTCGAAATTAAATAAAGAGATAATAAACCGTATCCACATTAAGCTAGCGGTAACAGTACACGATAGTATCATGTAGCGCGCTGCCTCGCGTCCTGGAAATCATCCTTTGTAGGTATTTATTAACAATTGTACTGCTCTGATACTACTGATATCTACTAATTATACGAGTATGATATATTCATGTTACCTAACAATAGTTTGTTTGTTAGTTCTAAGAATTGTAACAAAATGTTACAATTATTATTAATGGATTTATTTGAAATGTCTTGCCTTCTTCTGAGTATCCTTGTAGAGATTGTTTGTGATTTGGTGGATAACTGCTGGACCAATTTTATAGGTTTTTTAATTGTAATAAAATTTAAAATTTCAAACATGGGTGAGGCACAAGACATTTTCATAAAAAAAGTCAACAAATTTGGAAGCTGTGTTATGTATTTATGTTCTAAGAACAATATGGTATGAAAAGGATTAAACCACAAAATTGAAATAATATTAATCATACTATAAAAGGCGCCCTGAATTTTATGACTGAAAAATGTTCTGAAGTATCAAGAACAAACTTTTAAAATTCCCAAGGTAAAAGCAAGGAGATAAAACCATTAAAGGTACGCCTATCTACATTTAATAGTATAACATTAAACTTGAACTTATTTCTAACTTCGTTACATTTTCTAACTTATCTTACTTGGGTTACGATCTTAAGAATTCGTCCTATCTAAGTAAAAGTTTGAATGGACATTGATTTTACGACAGGCGTAGGCCATAGAAAAAGAAAATTATTAAACGGCTCATTAAAATCGCACTGCTAGGCCGGATTATCTTTTGACAAAAGGATCTATAGAACAACTTGTACAAAGTAGAAATTAGATGGAAATTTTGGGAAACTGTTCTTTTTAAATATGTTTCAAAGCTTCGTTCAATATTACATTCGCAAAACATTACATTCGCAAAATACACACATCAAAAAAGTCTAAGCAACATGCATGATATTACAAATTTACCATTTATATTAATTAATTTCTAAGTATTTACTCACTCAAAGTGTATAGGTAAGTAAACTTTTTTGTTATTGATGACATACTGGCTGGTTGTAAAAAAAAAATTTCGATTATGTTTTGTTTTTTTTCATAAAATTCAAATGACTGCGAATTTGTTTGAATTTGAGTGCATGTTAATTGCTACGTTTTAGTCTTGATTTTATAATTTTACCAACCATTTAAATACAGTTGGCGACAAAATTGAATTGTTAGATATTCTTTACGTCATGGAGCGACGTCATTTGACGGCAGATGAAATGCAAAGAGCTGTAGGGATGTTGCAAGCGGGAAGTAATCAATCTCAGGTATCTCGACATTTTGGTATTCATAGAAGTGTTATTTGTCGTCTTTGGCAGCGCTACAATAATACAGGGGAACCCGCTGAACAGCATCCAGGCCGTAAAAGGAGTACAACCACTCGGCAAGACCGGTACATACAACTGACTGCAAGACGCCAGCCGATGTTAACCGCTCGAGAGATAAGTTTGAGGCTACAAAATTCAAGTGGTGTTGATGTAAGTCCCCAAACTGTGCGAAATCGACTGCATGAGTACGGCCTACGAGCTTGACGCCCTATCAGGTGCCCACCGATACGTCACGGGAATCGCGCTCGTCGAAATGAATGGTGTAGAGAACGCATAACATGGACCCAGGAACAATGGGATAAAATTATGTTTTCCGATGAGTCGCGATTGGGGTTTAGGCCTGATACAAGAAGGGTGCGAGTGTACCGTCGACCCGGAAATACTGAAAGACTCAGGTGCGTTCAGGAAGTTCATCCATACAGCGGCTCAACAGTTATGGTATGGGCGGGTATTATGAAGAACAGGCGAACTGAGCTCGTTTTTGTAAATGGAAACATGAACGCTGAAAATTACGTTGAGGATATTCTCAGACCTTATGTCCATCCATTTGCACAAACCTTTGGCTCCGATTTTACGTTAATGCATGACAATGCGCGTTCACATACAGCTCGGCGAACCAGTGAATACTTGGCAACGGAGAACATCCAGGTATTGCCCTGGCCTGCACAATCGCCAGACCTCAACCCCATCGAGCACGCATGGGACATGCTCCAGAGACGTGTTTTGAAGGACTTGGACGGAGTGACAACAACCCAACAGCTGAAGGATTTGCTACAATTCCATTGGGAGCGAATACCGCAAGATGACATAAACAGTCTCATTAATTCAATGAATAATCGTTGCCGACAAGTTCTGAATAGCAGAGGAGGCCATACTTTGTTTTAAATTGTCCTATTCTTTCACAATAAATTCATTTTCTTAAGAAATTTCAATTTGTAAAAAAAAAGTTTAGTTTCTTATGTACCTGTATATTCTAATATTGTTAATTTCTGTTATTAAAAGAACTTATAAAGAAAACAGCTGTTATTTTTACATCATAGAACCCTAAAAATATTATTTTAAAAATAAAATACAACGTTATAATTAAAATAAATGGTAAAATAAATTAATATAAATGGTAAATTTGTAATATCATGCATGTTGCTTAGACTTTTTTGATGTGTGTATTATGTTTTAAGGGGAAACAATTCAATCGCAATTCCATACAAACAAAGAAAGTTAATTGCTCCTTCATTAGATAATAAATACTCAAAACTATAGATGATATCGTTTTGTCTCGTTATTATCTAGTCTTATTGGTTAATAAAACAGTAAAAAAAATATTCATTTACAAGTTATGAGGCTTCAAAGTTCATAATTCTATGCACATTTTATGACAACTTTCAGCGTAATAAAATAGGATTAAACGTTTATAAAGGTAAATATATTTTGGCATTAGGAATAGATTATTTATTCGAAAATTCAAATAATTTTATATTGACTAGATACATTCTAAAGTTTGTACGCAATTACCTTTTTCCCAAAACCATTTTAGGAAATTTTACCGTGCTCGTTTCCGCCATCGACATCTTGCATCTCGCCTCCACTTTCTGCACCCCTTAGGTCGGCGGAGGGGAGGTACGACAGCGAGCCGACCGTCGTCGAATGTTACCGAATATTTTTTTTTAAACTTCAATAAACTTTAATTCATGTCATTTATGACAATTACGTATCGCTTGCCAGTAAGAAGTTTCGTAATTTCTTTCATCAAAGAGATCCAATTATTATCAGATGCATAACCAGTTAGATAAAATACCTACATCAGTGACATTCTTGACTAAAATCAACTGTCAAAATTCACCTATTATTACAATAGTCAATAGAGCATAGCTAAGGCTGTCACATTGCACAAACTGTATTTTTTTTGTAATTCATTTTGTATTTTTTTTTTAATATTTACGTGAATCACCCCCGCCCCCGTATCTGAATGACTGATCAAGTATCATTTCTTGTCAACTATCATTTCCAGATTTTATGTTTATTACTTATTTTATGATTTTTCTTCTTTTTTTTAAATACAGCTAAAATTAACTTCATGTACTGCATTGTGTACTGTATGGAACTCCTATTAACGATGCACGGTCTAAAAAACTGCCTCAAGAATAAACAGCTTAACTTAAAAAAAAAAAAATTATAATGTTTTACGGTGTCATACCTACACCACTTACAAGATAAATTGATGTCTCGCTTGGTGTGTCTTCCGCAACAAAACTTACAATAATATATTTTTTAAAAACCCATTTTAGTTACCTTTATTTACTCCTGATTTATTACTTTTTAGGTCCCTACCTACAGCTAGTATTAGTGTCAACCCTAACAATCAAGAAGAACAATATTTATATTTTGAACGACATTTTGATTTGTAATAAATACAATCGAGCGCGTGTGCGTGTGCATGTTTCTGACTGCTTTTCTATGAGTTTTTCTCTTTCTCACGCAACGTTTGGTGAAACACCAATCTTTTAGGCTCCGGTGACAGATGAGTTGGTCTTGACGTCTTGAGTCCTCTTAAATATCGAAATTAGTAGGTGCTCAATCTATCTATGAAAATTCAGTTAGAACATAACAGAAAAATTCAAAACCATTCCGAATTTAAATATTCGAATTCTCTGCAAACGCCATTTAGAAAAAATATTATCAATTTAAATCCATTCGTTTCATAAAAATGTTCTACAAATTCCTTTTTTGAAAAGTTTCACTTGATCCCAAGCACTTAGTGCTCGTCAGCCGAGTGCTGTATTACGGCTAACACCTACAGAGTGTTGTTTTACACGCTACAACGTTATAAGTGGTGTTTCATAAACACCTGCTGCCCGACTGAAACTGGGAAACTCTGATAGATTAAATATTCAAGTTTTTGTTTAGAATACTTTGGACGAAATATTTTTTAGTGTTTTAAAAGGCTAGAACTTTTGGTATAAACTTTTTAGTTAATATTTTTTCGGTACTAAGAATGTAGCAAAAAGTATGGTTTCCTATGAAATTGAGTCTTTCAAGTATAACGTAAGAATATGTGCGAAGCGTAAGTCGTATTTGTTATGATTTTGTAGTTATTTATAAAAAATGTAAATGAACAAAAGATTTTTCATGATTTTCGGGACCACTATATTTATATGGAAGAAATTATTATTAAAATTAATTCCTTCGTTCATGTAAAACAGCAGCTCCTGCATTAGGGATCATACCTGGAATCATACGGGGACAGGATCAGGAAAATAGTTTGTAGATCATGAAAATAATTAACCAGCGTGGAATTCAAACCCGCAACCTCTAAACGTCAACTGCTGCCTCACCGAGGCAGTTAATTGTCTTAATGGAGATTAGCAGTATTTTTTTCAGATTTAGTTCAAAGTTTTGTATTGTTATCCCATTTTTAATTTTATTTATTTTTAATTAATTATTTATAATATCTTCCATTTCCTTGTCACCAGGATGAACCAGCATCATCAGGGGACAGTGGTGACGAAAGCGGTAGTGAACCTGAGTCTCCTAGCGAGAAGCTTCTGCATGTACACAAGCAGGATTGGATGCAGAACGATAATAATGACAGGGATAACATTAAAAGGTTAGTGTTTTGTGTTTTATTTTAGGGTCCTTAGTATGGTTCGTGTGGTGACGGAGCAAGAATACAATATGTCACCACCCCATCTCATCCAATGGATGTCGTAAAAACCGACTAAGGGACTATCCGTGAATATTATCTTTACGAAGTAAAAGGAAGAAAACTTGAAATTAAACCTTATACCAATCCGTCTGGCCAGCGTGGTATTAGTAGGCCAAGGAGACCAGTCCCTGCAGTGGGACATTAATGGGCTGTTATGATGAGTATGGTCTTCTTTAAAATTTTGTAAAGGCCTTCTGGAGAGTAAGTTGGTATTCTTGTAAGCACTATGTTAGGCTGGGGTTTAGGTTAGTAAAACAGATTGGTTGATTTCAAATATCCAGTCATTTCGAATGATATTGTTTTTTTATATTGTGTCCAACAGTGGGCAATCTTAAAAGGTGGTGATTTGTAGACCCGAACGTAACCAAGTGTGACTGTGGCGCGTCTCTTCAGACGATGAACCATCTACTAACGTGTCCTGCGCGCCCAGGCGTCGCTGAATACTGGGCTGAGAGCGTTTAATCTGTTGCCATCGACACGATAAACAAAAGTGGGCATCTGTTGACCGACAGAGTGAGAAATGAAGATGAACTCATAGTTTAAATAACGTGTTTTAATAATACATTCCATATTTACAGAGAATCACACAACGAGGCCTTAGCATCTACGTCATCTACCACACAAGAAGCTGACAGTAGTAAATCCAGCCAATCTCTGCAGAAGATCTTGCCGAAACCACTGGACCTCCCCGGAGGAGCCATGTTGTACCACTCGAGCGTTTTAGCAGGAGTCGGACTGGATGGTATTGGAAGCAATATTGGACTTGGAAACTTGGCTATGGGATATCCTCACAGTTTTATTCTTGGATTGGCTAATCAGGGACAGGATGGAGGTGAGATTACGCCTTTTAATTTTTTACCTTTACGCAATATTATTATGTTAACTGTTGCTACTTCCCAGGGCTAGAACGAACTACTAGACCTAGGCCTAGCTTTCCAAAAACGATGGTACCTGCTTTTATTTTGTTTTAAAAGATAATATTAAGAGACAAAACTTATGTCATAGGGATTTTTTCAGACATGAAATTAAAGGACACAGAGACCATTATATTAGTAGTAGTAGTGTTAGGCTATTCGTGATATCGTCCACTGTAGACGCATATACGACGGCCTTGCCACCGAGCCTGTCAAAGTATATAGCAATTAGTATTAACTGTCTCCATAACCCATTACCCAAAAAATATGTTATTGTTGTTAGTGTTTTATTATGTGTGTTGCCTTTTTTACTACTACACACTACACTTTACTACTACATAGTATAAGCTATTTGTACTACTAACACACTATGGGCCTTTAATGCTTGAAAATAAAAGGTTTTTATTTTTATATTATTTTTCATAACATCAATATTATTGTACAGCATCATCATCAACGCAGCCACAGTTCATAACGATCCCGCTGTCAATGGCGATGGCAGCCGCGGCGGGTGCTCCGTCAGTGCCCACTAATGGCTGCCCGAGTGCCAGCAGTGATGACAGCAGCGAACTACAAGACTTGAGCACGGGCAGGAAGTGATGGGGGATGTGGTAAGCTATGTGTGCTTTTTTAGCCTTAAATGATACAGGAAGAATTGGGAAATTTGAATGATTTTGAGAACTGGGTCTTCTAATTCTAGGCTAGCCAGTAGGATAGATAGCCATATTGCCGTGTTTTGTATTAAAAAAAAAAAGAATTATATAGGTAAAGGGGTTGTTTGATGTTAAAAAAAGGGGTCATCTATAAAAGGCTTGAACTTGATTTGTACGGGTGAATTACTGATTTCCGAATTACTGAACCTAGAATAACTTTACCACGAAAACAAGCAATCACGAATTTCATTCTGGCACTCGCCGGCTGCTGCCGCAGCTCGCTCGCTTAGCTCGCTCGGCTCGTGCATCGCATTGGGGTTTAATAATTCGGAAATCAGTAATTCACCTGGTGGGATGGAATGGTAAAAGTTGTTTGTCTCGTATTAAGAATCAGAACTCTTAAGTTTTACAAAATATAAAGACAAGAGAAGTGCCAACGATAACCATTCTCACACAATCCGTTAAGTCCCATAGCTTATGATCAATAAATTCTAATATCCATAGTAAGTAATATTATAAATGGGAAATTGTGTCTGTTTGTCTTTCTTTCACGGGAAAACGGAGCGACTAATTGACGTGATTTTTTAAGTGGAGATAGTTGAAGGGATGGAGAGTAACATAATAGGCTACTTTTTCTTTTCTTCTGTGTCCAGGAAAGGGAAACAGTGCTACCCCGAATTTAACGCGAGCGAAGCCGCGGGCTAAAGCTAGTTCTATATATAGCTCAATCTGTAGCCCTCTATTTGATTGAACTAGCTGATCACGTTAACACTTTATTGTTTGTAGAAACGGGCACAGCATTGGTACTTACCAAGACAGCCTCTTACTGAAAACATACCAGTTACCAGTGTTTGCCACATCATTGTACATTTTTAATATTTACTTTTATTTTGTTCCAGAATCCCCGCAGTCCCACATTTGGACTAACAACATATTATAATCTTATGAATAAAATGTTTAATGTTATTGTACCAAAGTTTATATTTGGACTAGTAGCAATATCAAAATATCTAGCTTTGTTGGTAGGTAGGCAAACATAATCAAGGAAATTCTTGTAAAAATTAATTTTACAAAAAAAAAATCGTTTTTTTTTTGTAAAATTAAATTAATATCTTAATATTAGAGACCTTGTTAATACTGTGAGCGGGTAGCGGACCGTATAGCGGGTAAAAAACCGAGGTTATTTATAGATTTTGTAATCGACCTTTGTGTGAGATTGTTGTGTTTGTACTGGTTGCACATTAACATAAATCTCATACATTTTTAGAAGCCCGTTTTAAAATAAAACAATTTCTGCTATTGTATATCACTTTTTATTTCAAACTTGTCACATACAAGAAGGCCTTATCGTTTTTCATACATGATGCGCCGGTCTATTTTCTATTTGATCGCAAATCACATACCACACACCACCAGTATGTCCAATCCTTTTGTAGACAAATTATCAAAAAGTTAAGTTGTGGAACAAACTTCCGGCTCATGTATTTAGGTACTACATCGTTATGATATTGGATCTTTCATACGTAGTGTGAAGAAGCATTTCGCCCAGACCGGTCATCCATAATATCTGGACTGTATTTGTGCTTTCATCAGGTTCGTTAAGGTCAATTTCTGTGTCTTTATAAAAAAAGGATATTTTACAACAATCTATCCAAGAACACTTTAAAAAATGATACTACGCTAACCAATTTAAAGAAGTGCACCCATAATACAAACTTGTTCTAAATATTTATTGTCCGTGAACTGAACAAAATGAAACAATATTCTGAGTGCTCCTTACTCGCTCCTTCGTTCCTCGTATATTTTGCGGTCACGAGTTTTCAAAAACATTTTAGTTTTGTTTATTTTACAATGTTTTGCAATACGTATTTTACAAAATATTGAAATGTCAATAGGATGGGATTTTATTTCAGTTGCAATAAAATATTTGTATTTGTATTGTACAGTGGTAGGCAGGTCCTAACTATTAAATAATGAATGTACCAATTAAAAGTATGGCATCACATTTTTATTTGAAATTCAACAATTGTCCTGGAAATAATTGATAAAAAAACAATAGTTGCATCTTTTGGTGTGTATTCAGTACTTTATGTCATTACAAAATATTTGTATATTTTATTTAGAGATACTCGTACTTCGCAGAGCCTATACAATCATGCCAATAAAGTACACAAAGTACACCCAAATTATCATGTATGGCCTTCAAAAAACAATTCTCGGTTTTATAAGAACAGAATAAGACTAATATTTGTTTCAAAAGTATACCATATACCGCTCACTGTATTTTTATAGGCCTTGTTGAAATTCACGTCTTTTACTTTAATTTTTTCATTGATTTGGGGTTTAAGACTTTTAAGTATTTAACGCAATCATACCTTGCCTTGTACTGTACAGTGTTCATGACAAAGTACGTTATCCTACAAATAGTAAAACATTTTAAAATTAAACTAAAAGTATTAAACCATCAAATTAAAAAACTCACACATTAAAATTGTATTATTCTTGTGTATTAAAAAATCGAATCTTAATTTATTGTATTTAAGTAAATAGATAATTAATATTGTTTGTATGAAAAAATAACAAAATAATGTGTATTTTTGTACCAAACATTAATATGTTTTGAATTATTAAAGTGAGGTTAAAAGTTTTGTTTACATCGCATTTTGTATGTGTTGTCAGTTAAAAAAATATGATTATGTTTTATTGTCTTTTTCCTTGAGCACATTTTTATAACTGTGCTTTTAGTTTAATTAATATGGGAGCGGTCTTTACACAAATTTGCTTTGAATTGCAAACACCCGTTAATATTCTATTATACCTAGGTATACCTACTCGCTTGAAAGTTTTATACTGAAGTGTAATTTATTTTATTATGAACATCCACTTCTTATAATGTTCAGAAATATAAGTAATTTCAAATAAGTATTTTGTGTGTTGGTTGTCTGTATAATGACATTATTATGTAAGTATACTGAAACACATGTGTAGGCAGAACGGTGGCATTAAAACGTTTTCTAATAATTCTACTGCCTGAAGCTAAAATCAATACGTCATTGATGTGTTTTTTAGAAACAGAAATAGGCTAGGCACACAAAACTCTGCCAGCAAGAACAATAAAGACACAAAAATGTAACAGCATGTCAATTCTCGTACCAATCGGTTAAGTTAACTTTTAGTTGTCAAATTGTCACATTCTAAATAAAACTTTACCACGACCACAAAAGATTACAATTGAAAGAAAGAAAGAAAGAAAAAAAAAATATTTATTTTGCACCTCACTGCACAATACAAGAATTAATATTAAAGTTACAATTAAACATAATAAAAAGTCACATGTTTCAATTGCAATAGCAAAAACAAGACAATTTGACAACTAAAAGTTAACTTAACCCAATTTTTAACGATTATAAGGAACGAGAATTGACATGCTGATTAAAAAAAATTAAAGGACTCGCTCCCGCTACTATTTAAAACCCCGCGGTTAGTTAGACCGCGGCCTTATATTGTATAATTTGTCGTCATTATAATCATTGAAAAGCATTTACTACAATTTTGTTTTTAGTCGATTATTATAGTTTTTCTTGTTATAATAATAAGACCACAGGAATTAACCTCGTTACTATTAGACTGAGGACGAGTTTATAATACTACCTACATTTTTACAGTGGTATTATACTATAAGTACTTTTACCTGGTAGTTTTTTTCATCCTAAAGAAACATAATACTAGGATTTGTGTTTATTCAGATCGATTCAAAGTGAACGGACTAGGCATTAAGAAGATTAAAAATAAATGACCTGTAAAGCTAAAGTTTTCCTCAAATTATTTAAAGAAATAGAAAAAAAATCGACAAAGTTTTTTCAGCTAGAGTTAGATCTGGTAGCAATAAATAGATTCGACTCAACATCTAGTGTCGATATCTAATTTTGTCTTTTACCTGTGTAGAATCTAAGAGCAGATAACTTTTGAATTGAAGCTGGTGAAATTAAGGGAAATAGGACATAAGACTTATCAGCCATTGCTGACTATGAGCGGATGTTACCGCTTACCTTCAGGATCTCATCTTCATCAGGATCATCAGGATCTCGCTTGCTCATCTGCCACTTATGAAAATAAAAAATAAAAAAACAAAAAATAAAATTACTTACAAGAAGTTTAAGTACCTATTTAGTTTATTATCTGTATAGGTATTTGATTTTTATTTTTTCTTTTTTTCTAATGTCAAATACGTTTGAATTTCGAATGTTTTTTTTTGTAAGACAATTTATTTTTGTTCCTATTTCGAAAGTTCCTGTGGTCTATTGTATATCGATCAAAATGTGTAACATTTGCTGTAACGATTTTTTCTTACTCTCATAAATGTTCCTTTGTTTCATTTTTGTAATAAAATTATTAAAAATAATTTGGTGTGGTTTATTTTTATGCAAAATTTTTCAAGACATGGTGCCTTTATCCTTTACCTATCTGTGTATACAAAGTTCATAAGAGGCGAGGTCGCATTACTTGCCACTTCAACAAACTTGATCTAGCGAACTTGTAAAGGACAAACACACACTGTGAAGGACTTGGTTCTTGCGCAACAAAGAGGCGTGCCCTAAAGTCTCGATCATGCTGTTCTGTATCATACCATTCTCCATGGCCCTCCGGATTTGCGGATTGATTGAGAGTATGTATCTCTTCCACCATACGTATCTTTAGTAAAGATCAAAATCAGCGCCAAAGTACAGGTAGAATGATGAACGAAGTGAGTGTGGTGACGAAGTAAGAATACAATATGTCACCACTCCATCCCATCCCATGGGAGTCGTAGAAACCGACTAAGGGACTATCTGCGAATATTACCTTTATATAGAAAGAAGGAAAACTTGAAATTAAAACCTATACCAATCCGTCTGGCCGGCGTGGTATTAGTAGGTCAAGTATCTGCCCGTCCCTGCAGTGGGACATTAATGGGCTGTTATGATGATGATACGTTTAATGACAATATTTTCTATGTATCACAGTAAAGGTTGTCTTTTCAATGAATCGGGGAGGTGATATTTATTTTTAATTTGTTACGATAAGAATTGTACTAAACACCATAGGTAGGTATATTCGGGCAAGATACAGTAAAGTGAGGGGAAATGAAAGCCAAGTTTGTTTGGAACTAATACCAACCACTTTTCTGTTACTGTAAATCCTGTAACCTAGAGTCGTTGTTGCTTACGCTACGTAAACGAAGTATCTACGAAAAGGCTGAGATGAGATGATACCCCATCTATAGAATAACCTTGCTTACCTACGTAATTTAACCTGCATGTCAATTCTCGTACCTAAAATTCGGTTAAGTTAAATTTTAGCTGTCAAATTGTCACACTCTAAATAAAACTTTAACACGACCACAAAAGATTACAATTGCAATAGCAAAAACATGACAACTAAAAGTTAACTTAACCGAATTTTAGGTACGAGAATTGACATGCTGTTTTATTGTATATCAGTCAATCAATCAACTAACCTATTGCAGTCTACTGCTGAACATAGGCCTCTCCCAATACACGCCACAGAACTCGGTCCTGCGCCTTCCGCATCCAGTCCGACCCAGAGACCTTTATGAGGTCGTCGGTCCACCTAGCTGGGGGCGTCCTACACTACGTTTGCCGAGTCGCGGTCTCCACTCTAGGACACGTTTGCTCCAACGGTATATCAATAAACTGCAGCAATTGGCTATTATCAAGTCCTACATTTATATATCTTACTAATGTAATAAAAACTACTTTCTTAATATTCCTGACGTCAAACATTTAATATCTCATTACATTATAATATAAACTGCAAAAAACTATTAAAAGCTTAACCTATTAAAAAATTACAACCAGTTTACTAAGGCCTTCGCGGCACTTGCATTCCAACGAATACCACACCAATTACAAAATTGCATACATTGCTATAGGTCTTGCTTAACTGGTATCGATATTTGGAATAGCTATTTACCATCGACATTATTATTCGGTATTTAATAACTTATTGAACGAATTGTGATTGGTTGAGGAGTAACCAATCAACGTGGCGTATGAAAACAGAACAAAAAAACTGTAGAGAGGCAAAAACTCAAGCTATTAAGCTTGTCTTATTGTTACTAACTCGTTTTCAGATGAATAGTCTCATAGCAAAAAGTATTTTATAAATATAGCTAGAGTCTATTAATATAGTGAATAAATTAAAATGGAGTCCGACATTATCATTTAATAGAAGTAGCTTATCCGGATAAATTTATCCATAGAGAAAACAGGAGCTGATCCTTGCGAGGGATACGTTTAAAAAAATAGTTTGTAAGGGTATAGGTGCTAAAATGTTGGTTAAATAGATCTATATTTAATCCAAATTGTTTATGAAATGTAGTATTTTTCTAAAAAATGTATGTTTTGTAATTTACATTACCGAATGATTTTATTAGAGCTGTGGTACCAATGTAAAATCTTGGTTTGACGACCTCTGTTGTCAAATTGCCACACAATAGGTAAGACAATTTTACAACTTAAGTTAACTTAACCGAATTTTTAACGATTTTAAGGAACGGAACCGACACATAGAGTATTTTTACCCAGATATTCTATTTGATTAAAAAACATTGTTTTTTTTTTCTGCTGTCCGTATTTAGCAGTTCCCGCTGATATGATGATGTGATTTTGTTTGTAAAATATACAAGTTAGCGTGACAATATTATTGTTATTTTGTATCTAATAATATTACAAAATTAAACACGAAAGTTATGTAGTTAATTATTGCGATTCTGTTATTAAAACTTATACATATAAATATTTATATACAGTCACAAACTTCTTTACAACATTTATATAATACACACACTCCACATCACTTCTGTCCACATTTGACAAGTGTCCCAATATGGCGTACATTAGGTATTCGAACGTCCACCATGATAGGCAGGCTAGCAATCTTGTGCACTTGTTAATAAGGCTTCAACTCCTCTTATGAACAGTAAAAAAATATGTTATTTATTAAGTATTGTTAGAAATATACTTGAGATTAGAGGTATGTTATGAATACCTCTTATTCTAAAGTATACTAATAACAATACGTATTTCTAGTAACAAATATAATACTTTGAGCTAGTGTACACTAGTGATTTGAGATTTGTGGTAATTTATGATTTGTGATTTTCGATGAAATGGCCTATCGGCTAAATGGCTTTTCGATGAAATAGCCCATCGGTATAATGGCTTTTTGATGAAATGGCTCTTCGATGATTTGGCGTAGTAGATGAGTACGAAACCTATTTAAAAACGTATGCTATTGATAGTAATGTATTTAGTGTATTCACGCAACGCAATCCAGACGTAAACTAACCTTAATCTAAGTTTAAGACCTCATACTTGTTAAGTGTTACGACATAACGAATATACGATATTTTCAGACCTTTACGACTTGGCGAGCTTCAAGAAACGACGTACCCACTCCCTTTTTAAAGGTCGGCAACGCATCTGTGATTCCTCTGGTGTTGCGGGTGTCCATGGGCGGCGGTGATCACTTACAATCAGGTTACCTGCTGGATCGCTTGCCTCTCATCACATAAGACAAAAAAAAAAAACATAATCTAAATAAATAAATATAATTCATGTTATCTTTTAAAATCAATCAATAAAGAAAAGGTTACCATTACAGTTGTTTCTTAATGAATTTATTTAAACTATGCTGCTAGAATAGTTTGTTTAACTCTTTACCTTGCCTTTCCTTCTAGTTAATACTAAATTAACATAAAAGAAAGATCTATCAATTCCCGTAGTAATAAGTGAGACAATTTATCACCGTCGTCGTCGTCGCGTCGACAGAAACGTCGAAGGTATTGATCGCTGAAGGAAAACAAAGAAAACTAATGAACATTGCCTTTTTATTAAACTTTACTTATTGAAAAATTATTATGCATGCCATGAATGTCCTAATGCAGGGATGGGCCTGTGAAGAGGAAATATGGCCTGAAAATACTATTTCAATCGATATTGGGTTTAATTACGACTTTGAACCGAAAAAATGAAATTTAGCAGAGTTTGAAATAATTTTCAACTTTTGAGATGGTTTAGTAAAAAAATACTTATGTCACATAATTATTTCTTTTTAACATAAATCTATCGCATTAGGGATGGGGTCCTGTATTACAGAGGATTTTACAGGTCAGACAAAATTATCTTAAGTAGGTTCAAAATCACACGTACCGTGTGATTTTGAACCCTACTTAAGATAATTTCATTGTCTTCGTAGCAGTTGGATCACAATAGAGCAAGAAGTAATTAAGTCTCATCATAACAGCCCACTAATGTTCCACTGCAGGGAAGGGCCTCCTCCCGTGACGGAGATCTCTCCGGCCAAGTATCTACTTGGCCTACTAATACCACGCTGGCCAGACGGATTGGTATAGGGTTTAATTTCAAGTTTTCCTTCTTTTTATTACGTAAAGATAATATTCAAGGATAGTCCTTCGTCGGTTTTTACGACACCAATGGGACGAGATGGGGTGGTGACACACTGTATTCTAATCTATTGCAATAAGCGATATTTAATTATTTTCTTCATCTTTCTCATTCTATACTTAATCCTTCTAAACAAAGAGAAATAATCTAACAAATCTACACATACTCTAACATACGAGTTTGAACCTTGTAAAAGTTTAGCATTACTAATGCATTAGTGACAAGTGAGCCGCCTGACCGCTGCGCCAACATGGCTATCTTATATCAACACACAACTAGTTTGCAAATCTAATTTCTGTATGTAATACATACTAAGTTTTAACATTTCTATTATATATTATCTTGTGCTATAGCAGATACACTGTATCCATAAGGATTGCCTATATTTTACAATATATTATTTTGTTTCATCATTCCCCTGCCCTTATCCCAATTTTATTTGGGGTCGGCGAAGCATGTCTTCTTCTTCCATACTTTCCTATCGGACGTCTTCGTCCATACTTTCGTACCGGATTTACCTAATTATTTAGTTACTACACGTTCCGGTGAAAAAGGGCCTTATACATTGATCACAACCTTGCTTAACCTGACTTTTTGTTTCTGACGACCTCTGTGGCGTAGTGGTTGTATAACATGACTGTTACGCAGAGGTCTCGGGTTCGATTCCCGCTCAATGCAAATATTTGTGTGCATGAATATTATTGTTTGCATTGGTCTGAGTGTTTCTATGTATAATATGTATTTACAAAAAAAAAGTATTTAAGTATGTGTATCATAATATAGTAGGTACAAGCTCTGCTTAGTTTGGGACTAGACGGCGTTGTGTGAGGAAACATTTTTATTATAATAATTATAAAAAAAATGTTTATCAAATAGTGTTTGTAACAAGCTACAGAGAGCTCAATATTTCTACGAAATAAATGAGAAGTAAAAACAATTTTCACGGTACATTGATTGTAGAAACACTCTCACGGATATAAAAATGATTCGTATAATAGGCTGATGCTAATTAAGCTTTTATGTGGAGACTTGCTGTCTGAAGTAAGCTTAGAAAAAATACAGGAAAAGATTTATTGAGGATTCCTTAGTGTAGTGATGAATATTATTCTACTGTTCTGTAGGTCTCGGGTTCGATTCCTGTTAAAAGCAAATCTTTTTACTACTTTATGAACCAAATGCTGTAGGTGTTTTATACTAACTAATGTGTTTATAAAAGACATTGCGTATTTTTAATCAGTTATCTAGTACGTATAGTACAATCTCCACTTAGTTAGGACCTTGATAATGTAGGGTCACTGTGTATGTTTACGACGAAGTTCTTCACGATAAAAAGAGAGCCTATTTAGTAATTTTAAAGTTATTTTTTCCCTATATCGGTATTTTTCTATGTTTACGGAACAGTATTGTAATTTATCACTATTGAATAACTTAATAAACTAAATTGTCCATATTTGTTTTTCCGGGTTCCGTTTTATTGATTAAAAAACGCTATTCAAGATTGCATTTTTAATTTTTATAATTTGATATTTATGAGAAATGAGTTGATCACTATGCAGAACAAATATCGTATATTTAAATAAAAGAGAAATAACGTGATTTAAATTGTACTATTAAAATAAATTTTAGAACAGCCACAGATTGACCTGCGCATTATCAGCAAAGAGAGATAATATTATGCTATACCTATCAATCCCTTAATCCGTGTGGTGACGGAGTAAAATTACATTAAGTCACCACCCCATCACATCCCATGGGTGTCGTAAAAACCGACTAAGGGGAAAATATTATCATTACGAAATAAAAAAGAAGGAAAACTTGAAATTAAACCCTATACCTATCCGTCTGGTCAGCGTGGTATTAGTAGGCCAAGTATCCCTCCGTCCCTGCAGTGGGACATTAATGGGCTGTTAGGATAGGATAGGAGGAATCTCTTAGGTTCTCTTGCTGATCTCGTAGAAATGAGAAATTACAATAAACTACTAAAAAAAACAACATGCAACAATAAAAAAAAGGAATAAATCACCTTGTTGTTTGTTTCACTTAGAATAACTCTTTATTTATTTATTTTAATGACTACGGAATCCACAACACACGAATGCATGTATCGCTTTGTAATATTTTTTTTACTTTACCTTACCTTCCTTATATTTATTTAATTATTTATGGTATTGTATGTTAGTATTGAAATGTATTATATTTACGAGGCCCATCCTTAATACCATTTACATATTAGGTTAATTGTTTATTGCTTAGACATTCCTTTTTCTCGGTATTTGAATGATTGTAAAGTCCCGTGATACAGGAATTATTACTCGTACCACTGCAGATACGGAGGATTCAATTCCTGGACTCTATACCTATTTTTACGACAAAACTACCTAAGCGGTATAAATGATAAAAGAAAATTTATATAGTTTGAAAATTAGTGTGACGGATCAAAATAGAGATGTAAGATAATGTCCGTTCCCAAGTCCTAGGTCTAGAATAATTTATACAAGTAATATAAAATTATTTCTAGAATTTATATTGAAATTTAAAATACTCGGTGACAACACTCGAACTCATATCGTGGATGTCGATGAAACCAACGTTATTTCTAATAAATCATATAAAACACGGCCAGTGCAACCTGTGCCGAAACGTCAAGTAAAATAAAGGTAAATAAATGAATATCCCGTTAATATAATATTTATAATAATAAAACGCGATATGTAGTTTAAAAGTTATAAAAACAAGACTTGACATCAAAACAAACCAACTAGCTTCGCTAACATGGTATAAGTATACTAGAGTATAAGTAAAGAAGAGAGAGTATTTTACTTCTGTCACTAGAAGAGACCAAAGGAAATTTAACACAACAAAAAAATTTCCATTCCTAACAAAACACCTCAAGCGGAATCTTCATGACTTTCCCGTATTTTATCAATCGTCAAAAACATTTGATTAGTCTTAACCAAAGTAATGAACAACATGATTTACTGCCGACCAAGATTACTCGCGGCGGTACCTCAACCGAATATGTTTACGACTATGTTTGTCGGTAAAGGCAATTTCAAGTTACTTACTTAACTGTTGATAATACAAGTAATTGAGTAAATATAACATGGGATTGTTGTGTATATAATATACTTAACACAATAATTAAATAATAAAATATACATCGTAAATATTTATGCCTTACCTACGAGTGGTGACGGAGTAAGTATACAATATGTCACAACCCCATCTCATCCCATGGGTGACGTAAAAACCGACTAAGGGACTATCCGTGAATATTATCTTTACGAAATAAAAAGAAAAAAAAACTTGAAATTAAACCCTATACCAATCCGTCTGGCCAGCTTGGTATTAGTAGGCCAAGTATCCTTCCGTCATGGCCTATATATCAGCCAATTGTCGTCCTCTGCTGGACTTCTAAATTTTTCCACTATACGCAATGCTGTTTTTCATTCTTCCTAGACTCTGTTATATTAATCTACCATGCTGGACCAAGCTTAGACTGACCCCCTGCCAGGATACAAATAGAAAAATACCTAACAGTCATTGTATGAAAATCGCCTGCTGTTAACATAAAAAAAAACGATTGTTAAAATTCAATGTTAGCCGGGCACATGAAGATTTTGCTAATGAACATTATTTTAATAATGGACTCCATAATTAATTTCGCGCGTCAGTTTTTGCTATGGTAACCATGATTTTGGGTGGATTAGGAACATATATTTAAATAGTTTAAACATTGTTTTCTTTCACGGTTAGCTACAAGAACGCCACAAAAGTTAGAATTGGTGAACTATAACGTGATATTAATAATCATTATCATAATAATAAGGATATTTAGATAGTAGAGTATTTTAGTAATTAGGCATAAAAACATTTAATAAGTTTATTATTTATTATTGTTATATTCCGCTAGTTATTTAGTTGTTAGTTTAGTAATTTAATTAGTTTTAAAAGACAACTTTTTATTAGTTTTAAAAGACAAACTCCCGCACTAGGGATCATGCCCTGTGTCGCGGGGACTTTTACAAACATCAATTAACGGACACATAGAACACCCAGACTCAAGACAATAATTTGTGGATCTCACAAATTATTGTCCTGCGTGGGGAACGAACCCACAACCTCATGCTCGGCAGCCTCTGGCTCTACCGGCGCGCCACCGAGGTCGTCAATTGTTTTCTACTTTATATTTAATTTAAATTTTAACTTTATATTTAGGTAATTTTGGTCATTTAAGATGGTGTAAAAAATTTTTGCAACGCCTGAAAAAGGCGCTAAATCTTGTACCTTGTTAATTTCCAAGAAAATATTGCATACACTTAGCAGCAAAATAAACGTTTAAAATTGAGTTTATTGCATCTTTACCAGTCCTCGAATATACATTCGTAGAATCAATGACCATTGATTAGAATAGCAGAGTTTCGAGTCAATTATTTCAAAGCCGATCGCTGCGACAGCAATAACCAAACCACTATTATATTCCTGCCAATAGGTAGATTATATAGGCAATAATCACAATATAATATCAACAACAATGTCTCACTGCAGTTATAGGCCTTCTGCAGTAACGAAAAGAAACATCTCTACTAATACTACGCTAACCAAATGGTTTGGCATAGGGATTGTGTAAAACAAATTTTCTGTTGTTTTCGTAAAGCTTTTACGACATTCAAAGAATGAGACAGAGTGATAATGCCATGTATTTTCACTCTGCAAGAAATTGATAGTCAGTTTCCTCAATATTAACTTTAAAACTTTCGTGTTTTATTTTATATAATTATTATTAACACGTGTATTAACACGATATTATTATTATTTGGTAAATATTAAGTAATAATTTACCTTTGAGGCTCTCGACGTTTCGGCCAGGTTACACCAGCCATGGTCACGAGTAGACTGATGCAGCGATGTCACAACGTCGAAACGTCGAGAGCCTCAAAGGTAAATTATTACTTAATATTTACCAAATAATAATAATATCGTGTTAATACCCGTGTTAATAATAATTATATAGTTTCCTCACCATTAAAAAAAATCTTCTTTTTTTAATAAAAGCTGGTCACTTAGCTAATGGATCGTTATGACCGCGCACGTGCTGCCCTAAATCGTCCGTCCGGTCTGTATATGGACCTGCCATCAGGGTGCGACGCACGCGCCACTGAAGGACAATTTTCACGAGGAAATATTATCTACAGAACACAAAGGACCATTTAAACTATGTGTATTGTTTAAATATTGTTTAGGGTTTAAATTTGTGTAACAAGCAATAAATATTTGGGGTTTCAATTTGAAGCTTGATACACAGGATTCGAATCACTGTTCTCTGATGCTACTGAATTTATTATAAACCTTAGCTACATATATCAGTGCCAAAGATACCAAACCACGCAAAATTCAATTTTGTGCGATCCATTAGTGATTGTCTTGTAAAGTTATGGATAATGGCACACCTACTGAACTGTCCAAGGTGCCCAGATAGCTGCACAGAAAAAGACCTCATAGACGCCACTGACAATGCAATCACCGTGGCCAAGTTCTGGGCTGATTGCATTTGACCACCGATGGTACTGCATTGTGTGCCTTACGACTCGAAAGAAGAAGAAAGTTATGGATAACATGATGATTTTAAGTCTTAGTTTATTATTTAAATATACTCCATATTGAATCCAAATTGGTTGAAAAATCAACCTAGTAAATAAAGTTAGGTATCAGAATTAACACCAACGATTTTTAATTATAAAATTATTAATTCATCCATATACAAGTATCCTCACATTTTCCAAAAGGAAAATAATCAAAATATTCCTCGCCATATCGTCGTATAAAGAACTTAATTACAAGAACGTTGTATTTTTATTTCAGCGAGTGAAAATGAGTGCCTTTACCAGCCGCCGGCTTTCCGTGCAAACTTTACTGTGTTTAATTAATCCATACAGATTCTGGATTTTTTTTTAAAAAACTTTTACATTTTTATGCTTTCTAGTTTCATCTGTCGTGTCCCCGTTTGTAAATTAAAAATGTACATTTATATCTCAATAAATGTTTGTAAGAAGTAACTCTTCAAAATTAAGAAATGGTGTTAAAATCAAGTTTAGTTTAGCTTTAATAATTACAGGACTGTAATGATTACAGACTTATCAGAATCATTATATCTACGGTAAGCAGCGGCTATGGCTATGCTCTGGTATTATTGAAAGCGGTACCACTTACTATTAAGTTTGCCACTTGCTCGATAATAAGTAGGCTGTTAAAAATAATTGCAACTATATAGTTCCTCCAGCGTATATCGGGTCAATTAAACGTAGTAGAAGCATTTGGTTAGACCAACAAAATCATCAAATACAAATACAAATAAACTTTATTGTACACCAAAGAATACAACACATATTTTACAAATTACAATTTGTTGGTAGGTACAGTCACGTGTATTAATTTAGGACCCACCTAAGGTTGAATATCGTGTAGCAAACTTACGTTACTTAGGAGTTGATATTTTATTCTCATAATGTTTACCTACCATCGACAACTAGTTTCTAGGGCTAACCTAGGGTAACCGGGCAACGACGTCAACTAGAGCAAGGGCTGACGATCATTTCCGATGTTTTCCGAGTAATAATTATTACTAAGGTTTAGTGGGTTTAGGTTACCTACTTCTTGTAACATATTATATCGTAAAATAACTAGCAGTCGCCCGCGACTTCGTCCGCGTGGAAATTTGGATTATACCGACTGAAATCTACAGCTATCCTATCTCTCAAGTTAGACCAGACTGCTCACGGTGTGCCAATTTTATTTAAAATCGGTTAAGTGGTTTAGGGAGTCCGACGCGGACAAAGATCGTGACAGGGGATTTATATATATAATTTTTATATGATATTATTATAAATAAAAAATAACAATATTAGATTGTCAATAATATATTTAATTAATGTAGAAATATTTAATAAAATACAACTTTTTACTCTTCATACTTAGGACAAAAAAAAAATCTTGACAATTATATAAACTACATGGTTAGCGGTGCAGCAAACAAACACTATCACTGAAAGCTATATCGAAAGTGATGTAGTCCCATATTGTGCAGATGCCTTCTAACTGTTGAAGGGTGAACTTCAAATGTTTCCGCAAAATGTCTCACTGGCGTAAAGGCATCCATTATATATTCCTTTGCATCAGGAGGCTCTCGTCTTGCGTTATAACTTGCGGACGATGGTTGTTTCGCCGTAAATCTATAAGATTTTCTTCGTCCCCGTAACGTCGAATCCAACGGCGAACTGTGTTTCGTGTCACATTTAATTGTCGAGATATCTCGTGAATGCCTATTCCTTGTTCATGTAAATCAATAATTCTAAGTCTTATTTGCTCACGATTAGCTGCAAGCATTTTTAATAATTACAAAATTATAATTATTATGTATTAGCAAAGAAAAGTAATAAATTTTCTTGACTGACACTGACATAATCAAATTAGAAGAAGAAGACATTATGTTCATAATTAGAAAACCGTAGTGATAGTCTATTACAAAGAGGTTTTCATTTCAAGGGTCGATTCGATAAGATATTATACCTAACTTAATACCTACTCAAAGGTGTCATCTTGACATTTCATTCAACATTATCGATCTCAAATTTCGACCTTATTGCAATATGAATGTGCAAACAACATTTGATGGAAATGGGTCCTAAATTAATACACGTGACTGTACATGGGCGGTCTTATCGCTAAAAGCGATTTCTTCCAGACAACCCTTATATATGGACATGATGAAGAGAGTGTAGGTGAATGGCAGTAGTTGGCATACATTAAAATAAATATTACTTACATACATTTTAACACAAACAAATAAACACACAATTATTCATAGATACGTAAACCAATAGACATATATATATTACATCATAAATATATAAATGTTACTATATTAAATTCAAATACATACTTATCTAAATAAATGTATATAACACGATACACTGTTATTGCTGGTTTAAATAGTATTTATAAATGTTGTTTTTAAAAATAGAAATACTTTCAGACTGCCTTATCTCATTCGGCAAAGAATTCCACAGTCTAATTGCCAAAATTGTAAAGGACTTGTCTTAAAAACTAGTAGAGTGCAATGGCATTCTCAATTTCAAGTTTTCCGATGATCTCAGGCACTTCACGTGCGAATCATGAAGATACTCAAAACGTTCTTTGAGATATGAAGGAGCAAAAGGGTTAAACAAAATATTGTAAAGTAATGAAAGAATATGAGTATTCCGGCGAAGTCGAATTGGTAACCACTTGAGCTTTTTACGAAAATCGGAAATGTGATCATACTTGCGCAATCCAAATATGAATCTTATGCAGACATTTTGAAGTCGCTCAAGTTTATCTAATTGGTTTTCGGTGAGGTCTGGATAGCTGGCATCGGCATAATCTAAAATGGGAAGTAAAAGGGACTTTGCAAGAGCAATCTTAGTAGCAGTCGGAAGAAAATTACGTAGCCTGCGCAAAGAACCAATCGAAGCAAACAATTTCCTGCTAACTTCCTTTAATTGGTCATTCCAGGACAGTTCAGAGTCCACGAAAATGCCCAAATCCCTTACCTTCGTACTGTAAGGAATAACAGTGCCGTCAAAAGTAACCTTTGGAAGATTAGACCAGTCAATCCCACAAACCTTCCTGGAACTGCCAATAATTATAATTTGTGTTTTAGAAGGATTTATTTTTAGTCCATACGAGCAGCTCCAATCACTAATTCGTGATAGGTCAGTATTAACTGCATCAATTGCCATTGATAAGTTGTCCGACGTTGCCTAAGTATATATTTGTAGGTCGTCAGCATATAAGTGATAAGAAGAGAGAAGATTATTTGTAATCGAGTTAATAAAAATAGAGAAAAGAAGTGGAGAGAGAACGCCGCCCTGAGCCACACCGGCATGAGTAAGATTCCATGAGGAGTAAGTATCGTTTACACGAATACGCTGTCTGCGACCGTGCAGATAACTGTGGAACCAGTCAATCACTGACGGAGACAGGTTAAGAGAGGACAATATTCCTATTAAAATGTCAAAATCAACAGTGTTAAAAGCGTTGGAGAAATCCAACAAAGCGAGGGCCGTAAGATGTCCGTTCTCCATACCATATCTGATGTCATCCGTAATATTCACCAGGGCTGTAGCTGTACTATGGCCGGGACGGAAGCCTGACTGGAGAGGGTTTAAAAGCTTATTGTTAGTTAAAAACGTACTAAGTTGGTTGTGGACCATCCGTTCTAGAGCTTTAGAGAGGAAAGGTAGTATAGAAATTGGGCGATAGTCTGAGCAAGAAACAGGTTTAGATTTTTTAGGTAGAGGAATAATTTGAGCGTCTTTCCACATAGATGGATAGACACTACTTGACAAGGAGAAGTTAAAGATATAGGTAATGATAGGCAGGATTTGGTCAAGGATAGGAAGGATCATATTACGGCTGACACAGTCGCATCCCACGGCATTTGAAGAAATAGCTAGAATGGTTTTCTTAACACTAGAAGCAGAAAATTGAGAAAAAGCAAAAGGAGAATAGGCAGGAGGTAGAGTAGATGAAAGAAGACTGATAGTATTTAATTTAGTGGCCTGATTGATAGAAGAAGATCCAGAGAAGTGCATGTTTAGTGAGTCAATGTTAACTGTTTGGGGATCCAAGGCATCACGAGATTTTCCAACTCCCAGAGTCCGCAAAAACTTCCATACTTTAGTTGGGTCACCATTTTGTACGGAGTTGTGAATGTGATGGCGTTGTGCATCTCTACACATTCTATTGCAGCGATTACGCACTGAGATATATCGTTCATAATTACTTGCATTTGGTCTCATTTTATATTTATATTTAGCCGAGGCTTTCTTGGCTATAAGCACACGGATCTCGTTGGTCATCCATGGTGATGGCGAATGTTTTATTTTTACCAGACGCCTGTGCGTTGTCGTAGAGATTTATGAGAATCGTTGTAAGTATTTCCACCTGTACATCGACACTATCACAAGCGAAAAGCGATGACCAGTCAATCCTACTTGCGTCTTCACGCAGACTATCATTGTTCATGCTGGCAAAATTACGTTGCATTATAGTCTTCGGTTTAGCTTTGGGAGGACGTATTTTATAGGAAAGGAATAGACAGTCATGGTAGGAAAAGGCGTCGGCAGAACATTGCCCATGCTTGTCCACATGCTCTGTAGAAGAAACCAAGATAAGATCTAAGAGAGAAGGAGTAGAGTTCGGAAAGTAGTGAGTAGCATTGAGGGGAAGAATATGTAAGTTACAGGACTCTGCCAAAGCAGAAAGAGAAGAAGACCTCGTATCATTCTTAAGGAGGCACGTGTTGAAGTCTCCCATGATGATTGTGTGACTATACGATGGAATAAGGCTTTCCAAGAGATTTTCTAAAGTGGAACAGTAGTTAACATCATAATCATAACATCCCATTAATGTCCCTCTGCAGGGACGGGCCTCCTCCCGTGACGGAGAGATACTTGGCCTATTAATACCACGCTGGCCAGACGGATTGGTATAGGGTTTAATTTCAAGTTTTCCTTCTTTTCATTTCGTAAAGATAATATTTTTACGACACCCGTGGGATGACATATTGTATTCTTTCCCTGTCACCACACGGAGGAGAGCAACAAGATAATGACGACGAAGTCAAGTTGTTTTTGAACTACCATCTGTTGCCTTAATTTCTGCGATGTATTCGCGCTTTCCATAAAGTTCGATGTGGTCATATTGTCATGTCTTTATTAAATAATAGTAATGTTTTGTAAACTTAGTTAAGAAGTCTTTTTTAAGAGCCTCACAGTTGTCTCTAGCGCAGACTAATTAACATCAGCTATAATTAAACATTTTTTTAAAAACAAATCCAATAATTAAATATGGCAACATAGTTAGTTAACTACTAATTATATTACAATGTGAATAGTTTAGCGATACAAAGTCATATAGTAAAGATATTTCTAGTATCTAATAGTCAGGCTCTGACTATGCGTAGTATGTTGATAGTCGCCTGAGACTGTTATGACGCGAGGAGTACCGCTAACTAATGCGCTTAGATGTCTATCTAACTATGTACTTATTAAGTATTACTATTTGTTACAAACTTCATAAAAGACTTTCTTTTGTTAATTTTAATACGATATAGATAATACGATAAGATAATAAGAATACAATAATAGGCCAAGTATCCCTCCGTCACGGGAGGAGGCCCTGCAGTGAGACTTTAATGAACTGTTATGATGAGGTCCTTAATACCTACAGTTGAGATTTTAAGGTTTGTTACTTTAAACATTTATTAGCCAATTTTATAGATCTGTTGTTGGTTTGATATGGTTATACTGCTAACTTGTTAATGTAACGTTATTCTGATGGAGTTAGGCAGTCTGCTTTGCTTCGTCTACATTCAATGAAACATAGCAAAACTTCTATTTACTTAAGTAGTAAGATTCAAAAAAGGTTTATCACAATTTAAAAAAAACCGTGGTTGCATCGAAACAATTGAAGAAACTTTTCACCTGTTTTTTCTACAAAAACAACTCACGTATTTAAGTACCTACTTAAGTTTAACAAATGATATAAAATCCAATCAGTTTCTATGATAGCAATAGCAACTGTCAATCACGAACAACTATTGAACATAATCGGGTAGACGCTTAATAAGGGCTGCGCAGGAGTCGATATAAAAAGGTCTAAAATTATGAGATGGGACGATCGTGTTACGAGACGAAGCAAAAACTAAACGCGGCACACACGCAACGTAACGTAAGGATCGAGTTGTAAAGAATACTATATTTTATACTATACGATTAAGAGTTTGAGTTTACAAAGTCGGATCGAAGTCGTGACACTTACCTATAAAGCAGTAATAGGTTTAAAGAAATTGCTCTTTTTACCAACAAAATTTACTTTGCCATAGCAATAGGTACTCCATTGTGTCGCGAGGCCTTTTACAGTCACAGAATTAAAGAATATTTTTCAGATAAATGGATCACCATTATTACGAAAAATCAAGAGCTATTTGGGGCCAAAAATAACTCTCTGACGTATCCCCAATTTTTTTTCTGAAACTAAGTAAAAATGCTACATCTTACATCTTATAAAACTTGTACCGTAAATATCGTATGTAGTAAGTAAGTTTATCAATTGTCGATAAGTATCCAGTCCTTAGTATAGAGGGCGTAGCACTGTCTCCCGTTGACATGACATTGTATACACGGGGGGATTCCTCCTTAGGGATATTTTAGATAAATAGGAGATGCTTTATTTTGTAGGGATTATGTCTATGTGTTGTTTTGTATGAACAATTTACAAATTGTTTCTAAGTATTCTATTTGTGTGACAAAAAAATATTATTTAGCGAAGGAAAATCTTACAGCAAACTATTTTAAAACATTTCTAAGTGACTTTGAAGTGACGGTTTGAAATTATAAAGTGTAATCCTGTGTAGAGTCCAATTTTATTTAAGGCGTTTTTGAATCTTCTTTCACTGGTGAGCACAGACGAAATGTATTTTCGATGGAGACCAAACCAGTTGCAATTTTACCTCTTGCCATTTTTTCAAAATAGAGATGTAAAGAGTTATAAAAAACAAAATTCTGAAACCGAAGAATATTAGAACTACTCACGATTTTGGACAACGTTTTTCGGTACACAATCCCTTTAGCACTGAGGACACAAAAATAATTTCCATTGCTGTCAATAGTGATACAAACAGAGCTCAAAATATGTGCAGAAAAATGCCCCCGTACTCCAAGTTCCACGCACGTAGCTTATGATATTCAACGTACGCTCGAGTACAAAAAGCTGCTGCGGCCATTTGAGTCTCGCGCGAGCACAACGCGGTTATTACGGGAAATCTTATGTTAATTACAATTATGTACTCGCCTGGGCACCCTCACATGCGATAGATAGCAAAAACTAAGATCCTATACAATTTTAATGCGCTCTCAGGAATTTACGGGAGATTCCACGTGGTGGGGAGAAAAACCATGTGTTGATGCGTGTGCTTCGAATTTTGATTGTATTTTCTTACTAGTGGAATACGTCTGGGCATTTTGTTGTGCTTTAGTACTTACTTTGGTCGGCGCTTTGGTTGTATGCAAAGTTTTATGAGTTGGCTTTTTGGTTATCTGTTGGGAATTTGTTCTAGGTTGAAGAGATTAACTTTTATGGTGAATCACTTTTTTGTGTTTATAATAAATCGATTTTGATATACCTACACTGATCTTTAGTGCCAGTTACATTTGGAAGTTTATGCTCAGAGGTGGTAATTAGGTCAATAAGCGGAAATGATAGCCCAGCTAAGCTATCTCATAAATCCCTATTATATTACTACCCAGTACCTTTTCAAAACACGGTAGCATTTTCAAACTGTTGTTTGGGGGTGGATTGGAGGTTATCTGGCTGCAGATATTTTTTAAGATTAACACTTACCTTTCACAAGAGAGTCAGTGAGGATTTACGTAAAATATTACTTTCAGGAAATGTTGTGAGGCTCTGTTCGTTCATACATTACAATGAAGGAACACCAAGGCAGATAAATATAACTATTAAAAATAAGTAAATAATTGCATTCAGTGCAACATTATAACTTACGGAGACATTTTTTTTATAAATACGATCAATAAGCAAGTTTATCTTACTTACTATTTAATATGAACATAACTGTACCTACGACTACTTATATAAAAAACTTAATTATTCCAAATGGGTGGCGACTTATTTTCACCTGCCTGCTGTCCCCACCTACAATTATTTACATAATATATTGTATATAATATGCTATAAAATGAGTTTATATTTCAAGTTTTTGTTTGTGTAAGTTTACATTGTTGCTAATATGTTTTATAATTGTTTTACAAAACAAAAGTTGTAAGTAATGATATTATTAAGCGAAAAAATAGTAACCTGCTACAAAAATATATATTTTTTTCTATTTTATGTTTTGTGTTTTTTTATCTTTTTTACTGAAAAACAAGGTAATTTTATGGCTGATTTAAAAAAAATTAAAGGCTGTATAGTGTATGTGATATTTTCAAGTTACTCCCAAAGAATATCGTCAAAATTTGTTAAGTAATCAAGTAAATGGTTAAAAAAAAAAAAGGTTAAAGGTTAAGGTTTTTATCTAAAAAAAGGAAATGTCTGTAAATTATCCAAGAAAACCTATCCATGCTATGGCTGAAGTTGGTTCTGTACAGCCTATTTTTACATACGAAAAATGCTCTTTTTTATACTTTTTTCCTTTTTTTTCGTAATTTTAACATTTTCGTTTGTTTTAGTCTTACCGAAATATAGTTAAAATAGGGTTTTATTTTGTAGTAAGTAAGTACTATGTACGGGTATAAATCATTGAAGCAAACAAAATAGCATTGACTAGGGTCAACGCACAAGAGTCTTATTTTTAGTATTTTTTGATAAAATGGTCTACTGCAAAGCTGTTGCCAATTTATTAAGTTGTTATAATATCGATGCCAAATCATCTATCACGAACTTCCTACAATATAATTAAAGTGCAGAGAATGACGCGACCTGTATGAGGTGGCCCCTACCATATGAGGTACATCGATCAGCTTAGTTTACTTTCGTCGTCAACGACCACCGGATATCGAGGTACCGTTTGTCAGCTCGTGCCATACCATACTGTTTAGTTATTTAGTTTATATAGGAAATGGAGGAATCAATATTATTTACTTTATACTATTTTCATTGCAACCTGCGTTCTATGACGTAGGGATACTTGGCCTACTAATACCACGCTGGCCAGACGGATTGGTATAGGGTTTAATTTCAAGTTTTACTTCTTTTTATTACGTAAAGATAATAGTCACTTAGTCAATTTTTACGACACCCATAGGCTGAGATGGGGTGGTGACTTATTGTATCTCCTCCGTCACCACACGAAAACGGTTTTCATAAAGTTTTAGTTGTATTCCCGAGACTTTAAAAAAGGATCTAATAAAAGATTTGTCAAATTTGGTTTAATGATTTGACTATTATTGCGAAAGAAAAAGAAATTTCTGTGAATTATTCAGGTAAACTGGTCTGGCTAGGTGGTGGGGAAGATGATGGATGTATGCAGCACAGATCCGCGTAAAGTGAAAATATTTCGAGGAGGTAAGCCTCCTCGAAATATTTTCACTTTATGCTGTTTATAAGTATATAGCAGTGGACTGATTAAATGATGATATTTTCTCTATGGTTTTAGTCTTACTTTACTTACGGTATTCCTGAGAGATCCTTTTAGGTATCATGTCCCTGTTCCGCGAAAACTTTTACTTATTATATAAATGTAACTTATGCAGTATCAAAAAAATAGGTACCAAAAGTATAGACAATGGCTATAAAGGAAATACTATGGCAGAACCGTGCTTCAAGCGCGTGCTCAAATCAAGATGGCGGAATTGTTTTTTTTTTTTTTTTTTTAATGGCGATTCTAAGATTACGCCAATGACCAGTTAAAATAGTACTTTTAGTAGATGAGCAAGGTAATCAAAATTTGTTGTTATACATAAATACGTGTTATTCTGTGCTGTACTTAAAAGGCAGATATTAATTTAAGAATATAAACAAGAACAAAGAATTAAAATGACAAAACCATTACAGTTTTATGTTGTTTATCTCTATATAGTTACATAAAACATATATAAACGGTGAATTAGAATACGTAAGAATATTATTAAAATTAACAGGACGAGGTATACGAGAGGGAATGTAATCATAGAATGAAGAGCGCATTAACGGACATTGGAAAAAAATATGATCAGGGGAACCTTCATCCAAACCACACTCACACATCGAGCTGTCTTTGATCCGTAATTTAGCAAGATGAACGTTGGTACAAGCATGACCTAACCTCAATCTACACACAACTGATGTAGATGTGGCGGAATTGTTATGCAATTGGCGCGAAAGTAACTGTCAACTACCTTCCTGTGTCACCGGATATTAATATAAATAAATGTTAGTAATATTACATTGCCAAACACGTACGTACGTATGTGGCTTTATGAATTTATTATTGACATTGAAAATTATTTGGTATGAAAGTATAATTTAATATTTGATGGATGTTTATGCAGTGCATTGTAAGCGTTTTGTATTAGTAGGTAGTAGCGACAGACAAATTATAACTAGACCTAATAAGCGTTGTAGAACAGTACTCCCATCAATTCGGAAATTCTGAGATCTATATAATAAATAAATAATCCTTACACATTCAGACATCGCCACCTAGTCCCAAACTAAGCAAAGCTTGTACTATGGGTACTAGAGAACGGATAAACATACTTAAAAACTTTTTTTTTGTAAATATATACATAGAAAACAATAATGGAAGCGTTTCTTCATTGATTTGGACATTCTGTACCAATCTGATCTGATTATTAGCAACTTTGAATATTAGTATCATTTAAAGTATATTTCTGTGAATTAATGCTTGTATATCTTACTATACATTTCAGAATTACTAGAGTTATGAACAGTGGGAAGCTATCCATTTACTGCGACCTACAAACCAGGATCATTTAACAGGGGCGTGATAAAGCAGCTCCTATGGGCAACCACGTTTACTATTGCTTACTGCATAGCTGCAACGACTTTGAAGTATGCTTACACATAAACAAAATATTAGCAGCCTGGAAATCATGCGGTGTTCGCCTTTAAGTAGTTATTACACTTGCAATGTTAAACGTAGCTAATTAAGGAAGAAATGTTTTAGTGTAAATAGCTGTTGGTGAACCTAATAATAAATAAAAAAAAACTATATTCAAAAATAAAACGATAAACATAAAGCTCTCATTTTGTTTCACTCTCTGTTTTGTATAAGAAAACATAAAAAGTTAACGTGTTACATAACTTTGTATTTTTCTAGAGGGGACTTTACACGGTCCCACACTAAGCCAAAGAGGTAAGAGTAAGAAATCAGCTTATTCAAAATATTGTCAATAAATATTTCTCAATCTTCTTTATTTTATACTACTATACTACCATAATTCCCAACTTATCATTGGGTCACCCAGCTCGCTCCCCATTCTTTAAACATAAAAAACCGAAATAGTCCCATAATATAGATGTTATGTATCCACAAAGTAATTGGTTGTCAAGATAACTACACTAGTTTAAACATGCCAAACACCTTATTAGTACATTTGACAACAATTGACGTCACTGAACATTGACAGCTGACATTTAGTTTTTTTTTAAATAGCATAGACGCAGTTTTATTATGTCGTTCAGCCATTATTGTGTTGTTTAGTTATGTAAACTTTTTTGTTTAAACTATTTTCAATATGAAAGTTCAAATGTTCAGTGCAACGGTAGTTTGGTATAACAATGTGTGAATAGTAATAAAACAGTAATTAATTTTATCGATGATATTTTTTTTTAAATAACAGTATTTATAAGATGAAGGGGTAATTAGCCGGCGGAGTAATCATCTACCTCGTGATCTGGACAAAATTGCTTGGCATATTGCCGTTGCTTTTGCAGACAAAATTCTGGATTCTGTTCGTTAAAGAAGCAGGAAAAATAGAAAGCACGATGATAAGATTCTTCCCCTTAGACCACAGATTTGGGCGACAGCGGAGCTCTTCGCTAAATTAAAAAAATTTATAACCGTACTGCAATTCGCCAATCCGGGTCCTGGCCATTTAGCCAATCTTTAAGTTTGTGCAGGCCAGAGAGGACAGCGTTAGTGTTCCGGGCACGCAACACAACAGACGAGGGCAAGTGTGCAGGCCAACTTTTGCTGAAGAACAGAAAAACTAAGTTTTATTCGGTAAGGCGATTCTATCTAATTCACTGCTTATTTCGGCAAAATGCTTATAGTCGACCTCTAAAAGTTTATTCTTCAATTAAATATTAATCAAAAATTAAGAATAAGAAACACGTGAAAGAGGAAAGAGCCCTTCCTCATCCTTTCAACTATCTCCACTTAAAAAATCACGTCAATTAGTCGCTCCGTTTTGCCGTGAAAGAAAGACAAACAGACACACTTTCCCATTTATAATATTACTTAGTATGGATAGAGTAACAGGACAGACACACTTTCCCATTTATAATATTAGTATGGATGCTTTAAATAAGCGAGGCGACTTTTTTGTCCATGTAGCACACAGATATACATAATTAGTCGCCGTCGGCGTTTATCATCTATAGGCCTAAAAGTGAGACATTTTTTCATAGTTCCCAATAGACGATATTACGACAGTTGCTCTCATGTACTATGGGCATTATATTTTTGTAAAGGGCAGAACTGTTTTGTAAAAATATAAAGATAAAAGGATATATAAAATAAATAAATATTCCTCTTACTTCCACACAACGCCATCTAGTCCCAAACTAAGCAGAGCTACTACTAGCTTTTGACCGCGGCTTCGCTCACGTTAAAGTAGGGGGTTATAAAGGGGCAAAAAGTAGCCTATGTTACTCTCCATCCTTTCAACTATCTCCACTTTAAAAATCACGCCAATTCGTCGCTCCGTTTTACCGTAAATGAAAGACAAACAGACAGACACACTTTCCTATTTATAATATTAGTATGGATGTTTTACGACCTAGTAAGGGTAGTGGGATGCCAGTGGATGCGGGAGTAACAGGGTAATGGAAATATTTGGAGGAGCTACCTCCAGCAGTGGACGTCCATATGCTAATATGAGGTATATTGTAATGAGGAAAACCTGAGATACAAGACTTTGATCATCTTTGTGAAGTAAGTTGTTACACTACCTGTCTGTTCTGCAGAAGTCTCGGCTAGTAAGTTGTATTCTTACTCCGTCACCACACGGATCTATGCAATATGTCCTGTGAAAGATCAAATGCGACCATGTCGTAATGGTTTTAGTACATGGATGCTAAGCAGAGGTCTCCGGTTGTTGACCAATACCAATTATTGTGTGCTTGAACGTGAATGCTAGCATCGGTCTGGGTATTTTCTATTTATATTATGTACCTCCGTATTTACTAATAATAAATAAATATTCCTCACACATTCACACAACGCCATCTACTCCCAAACTAAGCAAAGCGTGTACTATAGGTACTAGACAACGAATAAAGAAACTTAAATACTTTTTTTTTGTAAATACATACATATTATACATAGAAAACACCCAGACCAATGCAAACAATCATGTTCATGCACACAAAGATTTTCATTGAGCGGGAATCGAACCCGAGACCTCTGCGTAGCAGTCATGTTATATAACTACTACGCCACAGAGGTTGTCATCACTAATAAAAAGTTTGTAGGATAGTTTAACCATCTGCATCGTCTAGGGGCCAGATTCAGAGACCGCACTTTGACTTTACTTTAGCAAAGTCTAGTTATTTTCTCTGAATTTGAACAACATTAAAGTAAAAAGTTTACTTTGTAGTAATAAATAATGAAAGTAAACTTTTTCATGCGAAAAATTACTTTAATGTTGTTCAAATTCAGAGATAATAACTAGACTTTGCTAAAGTAAAGACAAAGTGCGGTCTCTGAATCTGGCCCTAAGACTACACAGTACAAGCTGTGCTTACTTTTGGTAGCCCTAGCGTTGTCAGTTGTATTATTCTACACGTTTAAAAGACATTGAAAGTCACAGCCATCACAACAGAATCACTTTCACACTCCAACCATAATATATTTAAGAACCGTATTCACAATTCACACTAACCATAAATAAGTTAAAACAAGACTAAGAGTTCATTCACACCATTACATAAGTATTAACATTGAAACTTCCTGTTTCAGTATCAAACCAAAAAGAAATGGCTGTTGTGCTAAAAAGAGATACGTATCACCTCTTTAGGTACCTGCCTTATGAGATGGACGAGGCTAAATATGTGAGTGTGATAGTGTTGTGACGGGGTGGTCGATGTCGATATATTACACGTTTTATTTATTATTTATTATAAATGTTTTATATTTCGTGGTATTTTGCTAATAAGCAAATTGAATCTTTGAAATAAATTTCTTAATTTAAAACATTATCCTTATAAATAATTATCTTATTAATCTCTTATTAAAATATAATTAAGTATTTCATCATCGAAGCAGTAAACTCTCAAAAGTAATATCAATTATTATTAAGTATTTTAAAGTTGTAATATAGTTTAGTATAAAATATACGTTATTTTTTTTCCATAATTAAATGGTTTAATTTTAATTATAGAAAATCTTTAGTTTTAATTATGGAAAAAGTTTTTTACGTATATTTTATTTTACCATGATATAGAATAATGTGTAATACTAACCTAACCTAACTACCGCGCCATTGCATTTGTTAAAGTTTGTAATGCTAGTGTAGAAAAGAAAAAAGAAATTTTTGAACACATTTTAAAGATTAACATTAAACGGGAACTGTTTCGATTTCTGTGCAACAATCAGAAGTGTAAATGTAAACTATGACTCTACTGATATCGTAATAAAACATACAAAAATCTTTAAGTTTAAGCCCATTATAATCGATAAAGTAATCGATTACCTACCACCCCATCACTAGCAGTTAGTATAGTAACCGCAGCGTCCCTTCGTTATGGATTGGAACCAAAATTATGGTAGGTTACCACTATGGTAATGCACGTGGTGTCTCACAGACTTGTCTGGGTTTCCTTCATTGTTCATATATAAGGCACTCTACGCACTATACTCATACGAGGATAGAAAGAAAATAAAAGTGCCTCACTACAAGACTTCCAGATACGATGTTTCCATAAACGATTGTGGATCGAATAAGTGTTTGTTTACAAACAAAATAAGAACTAGTTCTTTATGAATTTCAATAATAGTGGGTATAGTCACACACACTCTCCGTGTGGTGACGGAGTTAGAATACAATATGTCAACACCCCATCTCATCCCATGGGTGTCGTTAAAACCGACTAAGGGACTACATCTTTATGAAATAAAAAGAAAGGAAACTTGAAATTAAATCCTATACCAATCCGTTTGGCCAGCATGGTATTAGTAGGCCAAGTACCACTCCGTCACGGGAGGAGGCTCGTCGTCCTTGCAGTGGGACATTAGTGGGATGTTATGATTAGATATAGACTGGCTTTACATACTTGCAAAGTTTTTACTCTTTTATAAGACAACTGTGTTATGAATGACTCAACAACCGATATTGACTTTAACTCCAAAAAGTGTAGAGGCTCAGATGAAATACCACTGTCAACCATTTATACAATATCCTGACCCTTGATTTGACTAATCAATACTTCTATACTAATATTATAAAGAGGTAAAGTTTGTGTGTTTGTGAGTTTGTGACGTTGTAAGTAGGGGGTAATCTCTGGATCTAATAAACCGATTTTAAAAATACTTTCTGTGTTGAATAGTTCATTTATCGGGGAGTGTCATAGGCAACATAGTATCACGCTTTGACTAATAGGAGTGGAGCAGTAAAGAAATATGTTTAAAAAAGGGACGCGTTTGTTTCGCCGCCCAAAGAAGAGGGCACGGGTCAGCTAGTCATTAATATAACATTGATTGCAACGATCTACGAATGACTTACAAAATACCTGCAAAATAATAAAGCCTTATTTTTCAAGAACACGTACGTATATTCACGTCATAATTCTAAGCATCATATACAAATAAATGACATAATAAAATATATTTTTCGTCATATTTCTCACATGTGTGTCAATTTGGAACACCATATAGGTAATCAATATTTGTGTCCACCATTTGTAACACCCCATATATATACAGCACCTTTTCGAGTTGTCTCACTAATTTCACTTACTCTAATTATATACAGATATGGTGTCTGTTTGTTTGTGTGTATGAAACGTCATGTTTGAGAAGGTTTTATTTATGCTATTGTGACCTACATGTGATTTTAAAATGCGTGGTATTTGGATTGGGCTAAACCGAAATTCTATTGAGGAACAGGTGGTTTCTCTACCCAGAACTTTCTACTTTGAACCTTCTCATCATCATAACAGCCCATTAATGTACCTCTGCAGGGACGGGCCTCGTGGACGGGAGGGATACTTGGCCTACTAATACCACGCTGGCCAGACGGATTGTTATAGGGTTTAATTTCAAGTTTTCCTTCTTGCCATCAAGGCCTAATAATGGTCAAATATAAATTATGTGCTTAGTTAAGTAGAAAGGTGCCGAACAGAACACTGCTAATGAAGTGGTTTTCCACTTTTTAGAAACAAAGGTTTTATTTACATATTAGGTATGTGTCTATCATCATCATAACAGCCCATTACTGTCCCACTGCAGGTACGGCGATGGTATATATAAATATTGTCTATAAAGATGAAGATGAAAAAGATTTCTAGTTAACTTTTGTAATTACTATCAGGAGATAAACACTAGGGTTTAGTTTGTGAGTATATCGAATCCGCAAGCACCAATGTCATGCAGATACATACTAACCATTTCAAACCTAGCAACTAATGAATAATTATTTTTTAAGTATTTCATTGAATGTTATTTTATTTACTATCGAAATCTAAAAATAAATATTACCTTCATTAAAGAGTCATTCATGAAAAGAAACACTATATTTTTTTCAAAACACATTTATTTACTTACACAATAGGAAAAATTACCGTTTCATATGATCTCATCTTATTCGCAACACTTATATAGCATACAAAACCGTTACTTATCGATCTAATTTCCCTAAAAAACGGTTTTCTCTTGCCACGCTCTTTAGAAAACAATCGTAAATTACCGAAAAAGGGTATAGCAGACCATTGTTGGCGTCCCAATCAGAAAATGACTGCATAGTAATACTGTTTTGGTTATTTTAACGGTGTCTATAAGATAGGGTGAAACGTATATTTAGCTGACTTCATTAAATAAATAATTAAAATTAAATTAACATGATGGTTAATTATAGATTAACTTTATTTCATTACATAGTGGTCGTGAAAGCTTAAGTTTCGCAATTAACAGACAATAAAATAACTTGATAAAACTATACAAATTCTGAATTGTAATTTAGTTGGCAATTCTACTCTTAATCTTTATAGTGGGAGTTTAATGCTATGAATACCAAATAGGTTGTAGCATTATGTTCCTCTAAATATATTAAAATAAACTTGAAAATAAGTACGTTTTGTTGAAATATTCTTAATTACTTGTTTATAAATACTTACATAAAGACACCCAGACCAATGCAAATAACCGCGTTTTTGCAGAGCGTGAATCGAACCCAAAACGTCTGCATAGCAGCCATGAACCGTAACTACTAAACCATAGATGTCGTCAAAAAGTAAAGTAAAGATTATGTGTATTCAAATGATAAATATTGAGGAAGAAAATTGAATTTTTACTGTTCATAATTTAAATGCAAAAGTAATTTTTAGAGATACCATTTTTATGAAATACACATGTGGAATATATAAGCGCCCTAATGTTATTTCCGTTCAAAGAAAAAATACTGATATGGACGCCGAGTATTTTTTTAACAGTTTTCGCAACATTTTGAATGTCGTCCCTTGCTGTACGTAGTATGGGGGATAGTGTTTAGCTTACTACGCGTATATCTAAGTATTTTATAACCATTAATGCTCACTGCTTAACCTTTTCAGGACTAGGATCAACCAGTCATGAAGAAAATCTCCAGCATTTTTCTTGAACAGGGTTTTCTGTCAAGAAATAGCGGATATATGATTTTTAAGTTATGTAGTACTCCCTTAGTTGGCTTTACTTTACCTTGACAGATCATGACTGCTGGCCTGATGCACGGTTTCAATACTTGTTCGATACAAATCTTCCTGCAGAACATAAATGTTTATATTAACAAAAAAAATATTTAAGAAGTTTTATACCCAAAGTACTAGCTCTACTTAGTTTAGAAGTAGCGTTACTGTTGTGTGAATTTTATTGTTATTATCATAGTAAAATAGCAGTTATGCCCAAAAATATTAAACAGCCATGTATTGTTAATTTCACCCTATTCTTGTCGCCGATTCACTGTTTTACATAAGTATTAATAGTACATTGACCTAACGTTTAAGCCCACAATCGGGTGCTTTACCCCAATCTCTTCCTTTTTTGAATTCGCGTGGTACGCTGTTTGCCAATCCGATTTAGCTAAACGTATAACGAGTATGGTTTTGAATCGATTAGATTGAATCGAGTACTCTATCGGCTATTAGCCGATTGTAAAAAGGAGAAATCGTAAGCAAAAAGGAGTATTTGCTTGTACTATGAGAAGACATTTTGATGTTCTGCTATGTTTATACACAGAAATGTATGACCCGTGCGGGATTTAAACAACTTCCCTCTTCTTTTGTTTTCATATTTTATAGCAGTAAGTATGTAATTTATGTAATAACTTTTATTTTCAAAATTATTCTTAACCAGCTTAACATTGGCTCTTGTTAATTTGTAGATAGAAGATTAGGTATCTCTCTATTATCATTTATCAGGAATGGGTGTCCGGATTAGATTCCTGATTAGTTTGGTAAAGGCAGCAGGACCTTGTGATTATGTGCTGACAGTAATGGCATAAAAACTTACTACTTATTTTACGTGATTAGTTTTTTTTTATAAAGAGGAACAGTACTTTCATAGATATTAAATTACCGAGCACAAAGGCATTAGTGCGGTTTTTAATAAAATATTGTTGTTATCATTATGGTTCATTGGTAGCCTACGCTTATAGATGGCAGCCATGACATAGCATAGTCATGCGGCTGCCTACCCTAGATACTGGTAATGGACGTGAAAAATGAGAGAATACAGTTATGTCGCTACGTTCAGATACTGTTAAGCTAAATATTAATTATTCCTCACACATTCATACAACGCCATCTAGTCCCAAACTAAGCAAAGCTTGTACTATTGGTACTATACAACGGATAAACATACTTAAATACATTTTTTTTGTAAATACATACCTAATTATTATACATAGAAAACACCCAGACCAATGCAAACAATCATGTTCATGCACACAAAGATTTGCATTGAGCGTGAATCGAACCCGAGACCTCTGCGTAGCAGTCATGTTATATAACCACTACGCCACAGAGGTTGTTAAAAAGCTTTGTAGCCCTGTAAATTTCACTAGTTTACTGTACTAATTAAACACAGTAATATTTTCAGGTACTTGGTGGTGAATTAAGCGGGCACAGGGATAGTACTTGCTGATTATAATGACTTCTTAGACGTCTCTACCACCCAGCTAACCACCTGGTTGTTTCTCTACCATCTAAGCCACAAAATGGCGGCAGTTAACTAAATAATTACTAATACATGTAATAAACATTCGTCGCGTGTCATAGGACGTTGACCTAAAATCTATTGTCGCCTAGCTTTCTGTTGTTAGTCTACTTTAATTACTAGATTGATATTTTAGTTATGTAGGACTCGATAGACAATAAAGATAATAGTACTAAGTGTAGTTATTTGATGAGGTAGGCACAAGACCACGCAGGGTGGAAACGTTTGAAAGAGGCCTATGTTTAGCAGTGGACGTCCACAGGCTGATATGGGAGGGCATTATTTTAACACAAGTAAGTTAAGACATAACTTTACTTAGTAGCAACAAAAACAATATCAAAAAAAAAAAAAAACATTTGTTTAAGAGATACGATATTTTCACTTGTTTTAACCTCTTCTTGATATGTTTTGCATCGTTCGTTTTGTTTTTGTGCTTGCTGTAATGTTAACAACATTTCCCTTAGTCGAGTCTTACGACACCTACAAGATGAGTTGGCATCGTGTGTTCTTACTTCGTCACCACACGGAGAAGCTAAGTACTACTTTTGCGCTGTTGGTTCATTAACTACAATGATGCCCTACCAAATAAATTCAAAATGATCAACTTATGGATGTAATCAGCTCTGTAATACCTAATACTACTACTACTATTTTTCGACTCATCCGTAGAACAAAGTTCGATCTGCAGATAGCTAGTTTTCATTAAAAGCTAGAGAAGTTGTTGACTTTTGTTATTGACTTATGTGTATAACAATGAGACCTAACATTTTGATTTTTTAGTATGTTGTTATGACATACCACGTAAAAAAATGAAAATGTTAGGTCTCATAGTTCTAGAATCTAGCTTCTAATGAAAACTAGCTATCTGCAGATCGAACTTTGTTCTACGGATGAGTCGTTTTATACCTACTTGTTTCATATATTTTGTAAACGTCATTTGAATACAGAAAGAACCTACATGGAAGCTCTATAAATATTGATGACAAGAATAACGTAGTTAGTGGTAAATACTCTACATTACGAACGGTTCCACGGGTTAGTGGTAAATACGAACGGGTTTCATCACACCACAAGTAAATAATTTGTCAACATACACAAATAAGTCTGTTTTGTTCAAGTTTATGGTACAAAAGAATATTTATCCTGTACTTATTTAAAATATTTAAGATTTTTTTTATTGTCCTATATTGGTCAAGATAAAATACAATGGCAAACGATGTAAGTAGCGACATCTATTGGCGGTTATTGGAAACTCGTTACTTTGATCAATATGACCGATCTTGTTGAACGAAAATTGCGCTCACAGTTGAGTTACCTTGTCTGTAGTTCATTGGTGATGAGATAGAGGGCGCTGTTATTAAAGGTTGCACAGCGGCCGTCGGTTGCCGTGCACAAAGTTGGTTTCGAATCCCACATTGATCCATAAATTATTATTTAATATCTGTAAAATACCCTGAGATACAGGAATTAATCTATATATTGTCTTTTTAAAATTAAAATAATTATTATCTTTACCTCTCTGTATGGTGACGGAGTAAGAATACAGTGTGTCACCACTCCATCTAATCCCATGGGTGTCCCATGTAGAAACCGACTAAGGGACTATCCGTAAATATTATCTTTACGTAATAAAAAGAAGGAAAACTTGAAATTAAACCCTATACCAATCCGTTTGGCCAGCGTGGTATTAGTAGGACAAGTATCCCTCTGTCACTGGAGGAGGCCCGTCCCTGCAGTGGGACAATAATAGGCCTTTAACATAACACAATAAAAGAGTTTATAAAGTGCTATTTATTTGAACAATAAAACGTCTAAATAGTCTGTTCCATATTTACAAATATGTATTGGAAACTGTCATTTAGTTGTTCCGGTTAAATCCAGATTTAGTTAGGCTGACCCAGTTTCAAACAATATGGAAGTAACTAGCCAGCGTGAATATCAATTTTAGATGAAAATTCAGTGGCTTTTTTTCGTTAGTTATAAATACACAATCATATTAAGCCATTTCAGAATATTGGAGTCATAATAGTCGTATAGAGTTTGTTACTACGCGAACAAGTGCAAAAATATTTGAAAAGTAACCAATTAATTTAGCTACCTTTTTTCTTTTTCTTTTTAAAAAGACAACTCCCGCACTAGGGATCATGCCCTGTCTCGCGGGGACTTTTTACACATTAATTAACGGACACAAAGAACACAACACACCCACAACCTCGTGTACGGCAGCCGCTTTCCCTACTGTCGCGCCACCAAGGTCGTCAAAACCTTGGTATGTATGGAGGCATATACAATGCAAAAAGGCTATATCAGTAGAATTAGAGACACCACATCCTCAAACAATGGACGAACGACCAGATAATTAACGAGGATTGGATGAGCTTCTATTCAATTTTATAGTTTTTGTTGTTTTCGCTTTATTTTATAAAATTTATTACAAATTGTTTGAAATCGTCGTTTACTTAAAATTGAAGCTATAATTAAAATTATAGATCGACACAGACAAACGCTACAGCACAAAAAAAACCGACTTGTCTGTCTGTGTTGATCCATAAATTACAGTTTCCAAATGCATAGAGCCAATGAGAAGAAACCTGGCAAAGAAACTCAAAACTCAAAAGTAGGTATGAAAAGAAACTCAAAAGTAGGTATGATTCATTTATTTTCCATGCAATTATTCATGTAACTATGATTCATATAAGTATCCTTGAACTATAAACGTATTTATGTTTTTTCTATACGACTTTTACAAAATCTGCGGGACAAGAAGGGTTGTGATTGTGAGGGACATTTTATGTCCATTTCCTCCCAAAAGACATGGATCGTTTGTTAGAAAACGTTCAGGACGACTTTGTAGAGAGGCCTGGAAAATCAAACAGTAACAAGCTTGTAGAACACGACTACGATTCGTCTGCAGCAACTTTCGTCATCATCTTATAACAAAAAATCTTAAACAGCCCATTAATGTCCCACTGCAGGGACGGGCCTCCTCCCGTGACGGAGGTATACTTGGCCTACTGTTACCTGATTAATACATGGTTTAATTTCAAGTTTTCCTTCTTTTCATTTCGTAAAGATAGTGTTTACGGATAGTCCCTTAGTCGGTTTTTACAACACCCATGGTATGAGATGGGGTGGTGACATATTGTATTCTTACTCCGTCACCACACGGAAAGCTACTTTCATCGAATCATAAAAACATCCTATGAAACTATTCGAAAAAACGTGCTGTCTGCGAATAGTGATTTCTTTAAACTGTACTTTCTTTCTATATGTAGACGTATCGTACACGCGTGTTTTTGTGTTCCAGGGCCTTTGTGGACAGTCCAAAATGATGAAGATGTAACTACATTCCTGACCATTCCCCCACAGCGCCCTTACCCCGCCATTAATAATAATACTTGTGTAAACAAAGCATGAAGTCTAATTAACTTTAAGTATAGCTGCTGTAGCCAGTGTAAGTATTGTAAGCGCGGCTTTTTTTAATTATCTGTATTCTACAATAGATAAGAAAAGAAAAATGAAGAAATAAAGAAAAATAAAAATACTTTTCTTTTAAAAAACGGGTGTACTCGAGTCCCAAGGGTTGATAGAGTATTATTTTGCGTATATTTTTTTCATAATTATATTTTAGTTCATTAATGTTTCACTTGGCTGGTCATATCTGTCGAAAGACCGATGGCCGTTGAAGAAAACGTGTCCTATAGTGAAGACCGCGACTCGGCAAACGTATTGTAAATAGGACGCCTCCCAGCTACGACCTCATAAAGGTCTCCGAGTCGAACTGGATGCGGAACGCGCTGTGTTTTGTAGCACGTGGTGGGATATGCCTATGTCCAGCAGTGGATTACGATAGGCCAGGTAATTGATTGGTTAATTGAATGTCCCACTGCAGAGACGGAGGGGAACTAGGCCTATTTATACCATGCAGAGATTTGTACGGCTGTAATACCGAATTTCAACCGCGATACACACTAAGTCAAAGTATTTCACATCGATTTACAGTTAAGTATACCTTATTTTTATAAATAAAAAAACCAAAGCGGTTAAGTTTAGGAATAGGTATACCAACACTTTCAGACAAAAAAGTTTTGTTTAAGGGTCAATCTCCAAATCGGGCGTATTCGTGTGATCGCTCTGGTGCTTTTCAGATCTTAATATATTTTGGTAATTATGTATCTCATTGAAAATAATGATATTAAAATACTACATTTTTACTATTGGCCTTCATTTTCGACAAACAGTTAAGGAAATATTTAAGTTCAAACATTTTCGCGTCCAGAGCAATCATGATAGGCGCTAGAGCGATCATAAATGGTATAACAAAAAATAATAAAATTGGTAATATATTATTTATTTAGTCATTTTTAGTCTTGTATGTTACAAGATTTTATGATTTTATGTTTAGGGGATATATCTTGAGCTTTTTGAGAGCTCATCACTTGGAAACTTGTTCATCAATACCATTTATCTCAGGAACGCGTGGAGGTATCAAGCTAAAATTTTCAACAAATCTTATTAGTGATGAAACATTTTATGACGTCGCATAGAATTTTTGACAGATAAGTCGTGACGTCACATAATTTTGGCAGTAAAATATTTTTTGACAGTTCGTCGCACGAATACTTAAGTGTCCAACCTCCATTTGCAACATTTTACACCAGAGACGTTTTATTGATTAGTTTAAGCAAATAATATGATTTTATAAAAGTTTTATATTAAAAAAATAGTTAACGTGTTTATGAAATGATATATTACAAATAATCATTAAAAAGTCAAAGAGTTATGTTTATTTTCACAATTTTTTATGGAGGTTGAGCAAATAAACACAAAACAAATTATGCAATTGGAGATAGACCACTACTGGAGTGGAGGTTGAGCATTTTGCATTCGAATATATTTAGTACTTAAGTGCCCTATAACCAAATACAGTGTGTTTGGGTATCGTGGTAAAAAAAAGTAACTAGTTAACTGGCTATTTATTATTAAAAAAAACACAGAATTAAAAAAAAAACACTGATATATATGTTACGGTAAATGTGATTAATTGAAAATTATTAATAATTACCTGTTATTATTAATAATAATTACATGTTTTGGTAAACGTGATTAATCGATCGAAATTTATTACTTTTAGTAGTAATTATTAATAATTCCCAACACATAATTACATAATACAATACGAGTATAAATAAAAAATACAATATTTTTTGTTTTTGTACCGATACAAGATCGTTTACTTCGCCTGGTATTGTTTATGTTGTCTGATCCTGTCAAAACCTTAGAGATTCCATAAAGGCTTTGTCGTCAGCTTTCATATATTTGTAGGTACTTCTAATATATTTTATTTTCTTTTCGGTTAGTGTCTGATTTGAATTAGTCCTTATTCGTCGTATTCTTCTTTCGTCGGATTCTTGATTCATCGTACGTAATGTCAACATAAAATGGAACTATGGTATTACCGTGACTCTACTTCTTCATTTCAATATGTACAATTAAAACGACATATATTGAAAATAAGAAGGTGATAAGATCATACCTATACGTATAAAAAATAATTAATATACTGACACTATTTAAACAATTTAGATTGGATTTTTTTTAAGAAAATTAACCCTTTTTTGACGATTCTTTATGTTTTCATAAGGAATTCTTTAGTTTATGGGCTATTCATTCCTCAACGGCGTAATTAGTTCTGAATTTCTCATCCAAAATAGGGAAGAAAATGCAAAGCAACGGACATAATAAAAATAGATTTACAATGTGAGCATGGATCTGTGGCGAGTAAAAAATAGTATTAATCTTCTTATCTAGCATCTAACATCATTGCGAACACAAAGCGTAGGTATACGTAAACACAAAACTACCCATTTAATGCTAAGAAATTTACCCATTTAACAATTAGCAAACATGCAAGTAGCAGGTATATTTTGACAGTCACCGCACAAAAGCAATATATTTTTTTATTATATTAGTTATATTTTACAACCTTACGAAATGTTCGAAACAATCTGTTCATTTATAGATACGTCACAATTTGATTTAAAGATTTAATTAAATCTGAAATTATAAAAATTAAATTTAAACATCCTGTACTATAAGTTAACGATACGCAGTGATAATCTGCAAAGAAATGTTAACAAAAATACAAGTTACCGATTCTTTTCTATAGTTGTGACTATATTTTCCGATTTATATTTCGTCACGGACATTTCAGGTACTGTTTTCTATTAAAATTAATACGTTTTTTCTATATTTCGCGTTAGTTTTAACTCAAATGCGTGCGAGCACCAGCTTCGTCACAAAATAAATTAATAATGGCGGCGTATTGCGTCATCAAAATGCGATGTCGTGATTGGTTACCTGTAAGGAGATTGAATACTTAAGCACTTAATCGATGTTCGGATGCACGTTTGGTGTTTCTCTACGGACTTTGAGCAATTAAGCATTGAGCTTAAATTCTCTTGTGTTAGTTTTCAAAAACTTAAATTCCTTATAAATAATGTATTTTAAGTCCAAACAGCAAGTATTATATACCAATCGAACCGCAATTTGATCCTTAATAAAATTGCATTAAAAAGTGAAATTCGTCAAAATGGTCCGTTGAGCAAATAAGCATTCAGGCGACGAGTTGAGTCGTGACGTCATTGATTTTTTGACAGATGTGTCGTGACATTATAAAATATTTGACATATGAGTCGTGACGTCATTGAATTTTTGAAAGAATCTGTCAAAAATTCTCATATTCACATCTGATTTGTTGTGAAATCACAGAATTTTTGACAGATGAGTCGTGACGTCATAGAATTTTGGCGGGAAAAGACAGCTGAGTCCTGACGTCATCACAATTTGGCGAGAAAGTAAATAGGTTTGTACGGTACCCTCGGTGCGCGAGTGAGACTCGCACTTAACCGGTTTTATAAGGGTTCCGTACCGATTTTGGAAAAACGGAACCCTTTGTTGTCCGTCTCTCTATCAAGACCATTTATCTCAGGAACGCGTAGAGGTATCAAGCTGAAATTTTTACTAAATACTAAGGTCTGTTGCCTTTTAATGCTGTAAAAAAATCAAACTTCTAATTTAACGAAATCAAGACATATAGCCGTTTTTGTCGCAAATTTTCGATGAGCAATTGGCAAAAAGCTACAGGGTACTTCCAGTCTACATACAAACTTGAAATTCGGCATGAAGCAAGGTCTTATAGTGCATGTAAAGGAAAACTTCCGAAAACTTGAAATTTTGACTTACGTCATATTATATTTTGATAATTTCGTCATACTCATAAACATTTTGACAGCTGAGTCACGTGACTAGTGACGCCATAGAAATTTGGTCACGTGACACGTGACGTCATAGAATTTTGACAGATGAGTCGTGATGTCATAGAATATTGGCGGGAAAATATTTTGCAGGGGAGTCGTGACGTTATAGAATTTTTGACAGATGAGTCGTGACGTCACAGAATTTTTGACAGCTGAGTCGTGACATTTGTCGTTGTAGCAATCTGGTATTATTACCTAAAGTAGTTTTATAACGTACAATTATTGCAAAATATCATCGCTCTGGTCTTTTGGACAGAGCAATCATAGCCATAGCGATCAAAAAAAGTCATAAAAGCATTAATATAGCCCAAAATAAAAACAGTAGAAAGTTGTGTTTACGTCTCATAAAGAACATCATTACTATCACTTAATTTACTTAATAAGCACATTTACAACCTTACTACTTAATTTATAAAACATGCCATATCAATCATTAAATTCGAGAACCAAACCCAGATAAATCATAAACTTACCCTCGTAATGTTGGAGTGGGGGACCGTGGCACAAATGTATCTTCCTCGGCGGTTAGACCACTACAGCCACTACACCGGGGGAGGGGAATAGAGTTTCTATTTCGTAAAACGAGGGATGAGCGCGATGTTTTACTCCAGGGCAGAGCGATGAGATAAAATGCCAGGTCATGACGATAAATTTAAATTGTGCCAAAAATATTGTTGATATAATTAAAAAAAAAATATTACAATGAAGATTAACTATTTGTTATGTAATATAAAATAACATCGGACATATGAACCTTCTCAATAAAAAGTTACACAATGTTTTCTCATTCAATCGGGAGTTAGGTCAACCCAGAGCAATCAGGATTTTAGGGTTTATGATTTTTTTTTAAATATTTCTAATATACTTATTCATAATTTCAGCCCTGCACCACATAGATTAGACACCAAAGTGTACATAAAAAAATTTAATGAAAACGTTTATCGATTTCAAAATGGGTTTCTCCAGTCCGACACGATAAAAAATGCCTCTGGAGATCTACCCTTAAATTAGTCTAGAAATTACTAAGATTAAAAACAGAGATGAACATTAAATAAAATATAACTGACTTCCTTACATCCTCCCCTGTTTAAGGTTGCTTGGGTGGTAACATTGAAAACGTAACGAATATCAATTATATTCCTATTTTCTTTAAAAAAACGTTTTTTTTTACTCAAATATGTACAAAATTAGGGGTCAAAATAATCGTAAGCAACATGAATCGCGACACAGTCCAGACACGACGACCATATAGTTATTAAAATCGATCCGAAAATTATCGACATGCACAACCCAACCAGTTTACTTAGACCTCTCATCGTATCACTAAATGTTCTGAATTGGAAATAATTGGAAGGTCCTAGATAATTGGCTGGTAGAATAATTTGAGGCTTGGGGGGGTGTTCGTAAGGGTAGAATGGGGTGTCTATGCATTATGTAGCGGCAATCAATGGTAGGTGTTAGTGATTGTTCCAGTGACGAGCCCTCTGTGAATCTATGGAGCCGCTGTACCGCCTACAAATTTTGGAACTGTTAAGTAAATTGTTGTTTGAATGTCAAACTTTTGATTACCCATATCATAGGATCAAGGAGAGAGCGTTTCTTCGTAATGACTTTTTCGGTTATGAAAGTTGTCAAACATTAGTATTATAAATACTAGTAAATTAAAAAAAGATAATTTCTTTTATTTGGCATAGGAGGGATGTATTTAATATACAGTAGGTACATAAATAGTATACTCGTATAACCATCGCGTTACATGCCAATAAATATTACAACTCAACGGGAATTTTGTCAGGTACATTTCCATAGATTCATTATAACAGCTCATTAATGTCCCACTGCAGGGACGGGCCTCTTCCCGTGACGGAGGGATACTTGGCCTACTAATACCACGCTGGCCAGACGGATTGGTATAGGGTTTAATTCAAGTTTTCCTTTGATAATATTTACGGTTAGTTCCTTAGTCGGTTTTTACGACACCCATGGGATGAGATGGGGAGGTGACATATTGTATTCTTACTCCGTCACCACAAGGACAGAATAAATTTCCAAAGATTAACTTCCAAAAACCAAGGTAACTTGTGCTGAAACTTAAAGCCAAGCAATGACGTGTTAATTTCCCTTTGACATTTAATAATTAAACTACCCTCCGCTATAAAATTAAATTAAATGTAAATACTTTAATATCCTATGATTATCTGTTTAACAAAAACCCCAATGAATATTTTATGACTAATTTCGACTCCGTGTGGTGACGGAAGAAGAATACAATGTGTCACCACCCCATCTCATCCCATGGGTGTCGTAAAAATCGACTAAGGGAATAACCGTAACTACTATCTTTACGAAATAAAAAGAAGGAAAACTTTAAATTAAACCCTATACCAATCCGTCTGGCCATCGTGGTATTACTAGGCCACGTATCCCTCCGTCAGGGGAGGAGGCCCGTCCCTGCAGTGGGGCATTAATGTGCTGTTATGATGATGATGATCCTATGATTATCTGTTTTACAAAAACCCCAATGAATATTTTATGACTAATTTCTGCTCTATAGTTTTCTCTAGTGTGTATACGTTGGGAGTTTAGTAGGCAATGGTAATTTCTATGTAAGCATTGTTAAAGTCCTGTATGTGTGTCACGACACATTATATTTGATACTTGACATTATCGAGAAGTAAATTATGCGTAGAATTTGATACTTGAGGAAGCACTCGAAAGACGTACATTTTAGCTATTTTAGTTTATTGAATATATAAACGTAAGTGGCGGATTAGGAGGGAAGGGTATCTGTTTCCCTGTATCTTACAGAGAGAGTCGTACATTGTGACTTCTCCTACTACGTACTTAAGTATTTAAAACATCTTCACACTTTTTGTCAGATCAAAAACACAAAAGAAACGTTGATAAGCATAAAGATTTCACTGATTTAAGGTGAAGGACTTCCAGAGGCCCATCTGATGGAAGGAAAATGATTAATGCTGTTCATGGATAAGCGCAATACCTGAACACAGCTAGTTATACATAGCGTTATGTAGCCTCTGCTTACCCTCTTGGGAAAAGAAAGCAAATATATTATATTAGATAAGCAATAAATTGCTTGATTACCAGTAAATAAAAACTATACCTTCTTTAAGAAAAAAACGATCGAACTTTATGAAAAAGTTTAGCTAGATTAGTCAACCTCCTTGATAAAATTATTATTGTTAAAGTATCAAGTTTCCTATATCACAGTATATTTCTACATACCGATGTATTGGAAAAAATGGTAGTGGAAATAAATTTGTATTAATCGAAGCAGATAGTTGTGACTACGATGTGGCCGCGGCCGCACGGGTCGCCCGTTCGATATCCAGTTGATGACGCAAAAGTGCTGTGACATAGTTTTTAGTGAAATTGTAATATGAAGTTTATTATTGTTGATTTTTATTAATTTTGCCAGGAAGATAATTAATATTGTAAGTTGTTTTAATGATAATAATATTTAAGGGATATCTAGGCCATCTTTAGTGACAATGGAAGGGGGTTTATGATACCATAGGTGAGGCTTACCTTTTGGATAGACAAGGTTAAATAAGTACTATCCTTTGTTTACCGGGTTTATTCCAACCTCAGGACGACTTACTTATCTTGCAGTCATAAAAAACTGATGTTATTCCCATTTTCTCTCGATCGGGGAAAACACGAATCACAATTGTAGTATAAGAACAAAGAGGACAAAGAATGAACGAAGTTCTGTGCAATATACAGCATCACAGCGATCACATCATATTTTTTACACACTACGCGTGAAAAACTAAATGTTGTAAGTAGGAGGAAACCCATTCCAACCCGAATCTTCCGTTCCCCATTTTCATTGCTTCTCTAAAAATCCAGTTGCCAAACTTTTTGGTTCGTGTTAGGTGTCAAGCGTGTAAATGTGACACATAAACCTACACACTTAAGGAAGAGAGAGATCTCTCTCAATACATGAAACTACTATAGGCCGACCGTTTAACTCAGACCCCGCCTGCGGTAATAGGGGTGCGCGGGGGGCGAGGACAAAGTAGAGAGCTATCTCTTGATTTTTGGGCCAAACGGTGCCATCTAGATACTGTGACCCGAACTACATCACATCACAACACAGCTCTAATTTTTAGCTAACTTATTTTTATGAAATAAAAAGAAGGAAAAATTGAAATTATACCATAAACCAATCAAAATACCTGGAGAGGATTTTTTGTTTTTCTGGTCAGGCTTTAAATTATGTAATAATTTAGATTGCATATTTTCTCTAAGAAAGTACGAGTTTTAGTGGCAAGATGACGCCGCCATCTTTGACATTTGTAAATTGTATAGAAGACGGAATATGATACCGCACTAGTGTCATACTGACATACTGACTAGATGTCCGTTAAGGTAGCGTAAATAGTGTAAAAATTAAAAAACTCTTAGTACATATTGTTCTTATTATTTTCTAAGACTGATTATTACAAATTAATATGTTTAAATCATACCTGTTTTAATGTAAATTATTGTAATTACACCAAATGTGATTATACTGTGATTTTAATATATAATTAATGATTGTACGAGTAGATTGTTATTATTTGTAAATATTTTCTAAGACTTTAGTTATAATTATATACTTTAAATCAGGCATTCTTATAATCTAAAGAATAGGTTCTTTTAATTATTCTACAAAGGATTGTTAAGGATATTTCTTAAATAACAAATATATTTACTTATTTGTAGATTCTTTAAAAAAAAATTCAAATTATTACAAATTATGTAATATTATTGTTATTTTTGGAGTCGGTGTCAGCCAACGAAATAAGATAATACCAAAGCAAATGGAATGGCGCCCATGAATTACAGATTATATTATTATATGACTTCGACATTATGACATAAAGTTGTTGATTGTTTATGGATTAGTTTATAAATTAAAAAAAAAAAAAAAACTTTTTTATTTTATTTAAATAAATATATTTTAAAACTAGCTGTGCCCGCGACTTTGTCGTCCGCGTGAAAAAGTAACTTTACTCAGTAATTTTAAATACATATTAGTATGTTTAGTCTTAAAACAATGTAGGTATGTATACCTATATATTATTTGTTTATTATGGCATCATGAACATAGTTACATATTTTGCCAGTGTCAAGTGAAATACCAATAGAAATATAATAGCACTTTGACTTTGTCGCTATTGCGTGACACACCACACACGGGAGTTAGAGAGCAATTTAAATCCAAGAAAAATTGCCACCAGGAAGTAAAGTTGCTGCAATACCTGAAGATGCCACCGCTAAGGCAATTTTTCCCAAACATTTCTTACCCGAGTGATTTTAGCGGAAATGATAAGCATTTCCGCTAAAATCACTCGGGTAAGAAATGTTTTACCTGTTCCACCAGGAGCATCGAGAAAATATACTATGCCCTCTTGGTTTATTACTGCTGTTGTTACGGTATCATAAAAACATTTTTGTTCTGTAGTTAGCCTAGTAATATTATTATTAAGAATTGAGGATAGTTCGGCTGCATGCACTATATCCTGTTTCTTCAATATATTCCCGGTTAAGTCTAGGCTGAATTGGAATGACTACTGGCTCAAGTAATCCATATTGTACAATATTGTTACCACCCATTGTGCTAACAACTTCTTTATGTTACGATTTTGGAACTATCAGATAGACGCACTTTGCAGAGAATCCTTGACATAATAATAATAAATATACATTGATAATAATTTCGAAAAGAAATCCGTCAAGTCATGTAGAATACAATATTAACTATATATTCGGTAGACAAGCACCATCCAAGGTTGCGTAATGTGCGCATGTAAATTGTAAATAAAAAAATTGTGTAAATAAAAAATTGCCTCACCACCCAGCCACCTCATTACCCAGCTCCTACTTTAACCATTTGTCTATGAACAACTTTCAAATACTTAGTTAGGGAACGAAATTTAAATTCATTCAACATTGAACCAAAACCATTTTTCATGACCCCTGATTTGTATTGGACTGTTCTAATAAAGAGATCAAGCGATATCTTAAATAATACTTATCCCATCTAAAGACATAATGTGACATCATTCACATTTTTATTTTATAAATATATTATGATAGGTTTATTTTACTACTGAATAATAAATTGTTAAGTATAATGGCTAAATAACACTTAACTACAACCTCTAAAAATTGTAATGTAATTATTATTGTCTTTGAAGTCAGTTTTTTTTTTGTAAAAATTTATTTAATTTGACTTAGAACCAACTAGATATAGCTCTTGTGTACGCTACCATAACGGACACCGCTACCCCGCCCCCTCGTCCCTTTCATACCGCAGGCGGGGACTGAGATAAACGGTCGGCCTATAGTAGTAAAGCCTAAGTTTCCCTGCCATGACAAAATACTCTTAACTAAAAAGGTCAAAACGAAAACATACTCTTTTTAAGAACTAATAAAAAAAGTTGCCAACATCTTCTCAACATAAAATAAAAAATAAAACCACTTCAAATCAACGGATATCCGTTATAGATTTTTTTAATGCAAAGGTAACTGGGTCATACAGCCAGTTTACCGCTTAGGGTGAGGGATAATCAGGAAATATTGCTTGCAATTCATCCTGTTTTCCCCTTTAGGCGTGTTTACGAGATCGGGGTCAGAGCATTGCTGACAAAGATTGAAAAATGGTTAACCATCTGTCGAATGTCTAGGTTGTTGATTTTTTCTACTAACAAGTATTACGTCGTGTATTTGCGGATAGCTACACTTTAGCTATTTGTTTTTATATGACGTGGCGCGACGAATAGATCGCTCGCTTAATGGTAAGCTCCACGCTTGCTCATTCAGATGCAGAAGTGCTTTATAAAATGCAAAGCTGACCGAAGATGTTAAGTCCTATAATCTTATAATTTAATTAGCTACTGTATCATCATCATCATCACAACAGCTCATTAATGTCCCACTGCAGGGACGGGCCTCCTCCCGTGACGAAGGAATACTTGGCCTTGTTAAGCTACTGTATAAAACCTTTCAACTAAACACAACAACATTTTCGCCTAACTGATTAGAGGTAGATTAAGGGCCTCTTGCTGAAATTTAACGACCAGTGGTACAAGATATTATAACGTTCAATAATGTTAGTTAGGATTTACTCTATGGAGGAATGTTTGGCTTACCGACACCATGGTGGTAAGGGTAGCTAACGGGTTTCGGATTTTTTAAAACACATTCAGCGTCTATTAAGACGAAGGATTCACAACCCCATGCTATCCTATTATAGAGCGATTTATTCCGTTATCATGTTAGGTCGTAAAACTTGACTAAGACAGATTCGACAAATTTTGTATAGCGAAAAACCGCCGAGATTTACAGAATAAATGGTCTAAAAATCTAACTTTACAAATAGGAATTAAAATCCTTCCTACTAATATTATAAATGCGAAAGTTTGTGAGGATATAGAGATGTATGGATGAATGTTTTTCGTTTCTCGTTAAAAAAAAGACAACTCCCGCACTGGGGATCATGCCCTGTGTCGCGGGGACTTTTTACAAACATCAATTAACGGACACAAAGAACACCCAGACCAGGACAATAATTTTATGGATCTCACAAATTATTGTCCTGCGTGGGGATCGAACCCACAACCTCTTGCACGGCAGCCGCTTGCACTACCGTCGCGCCACCGAGGTCGTCAAATTTTGTTACTCTTTCACGCATATCAGCTAATTGACGTCCACTGCTAGACATAGGCCTTCTACAAATTTTGCCACATAGTGCGGTCCAGTGTTAAACTACTGAATGGATTTTGATAAAATTTGAAATATAGGTAGTTTAGGGTGTAGAATAACATTTAAGCTACCTGTACAGCGCGGTTGAAGCCGCGGGCACTAGTACATACTAAAATATATTTCCATTCCAACATGGTTTCCTTGAAAAAGACAGGTGTTAGGAATCGTTCAGTTATTATTAAGTAAAGGTAAAGGTTACTTCAATCACATTCAATGCTAAATGCAATCAATATTTTATTTCTGTGGGAATACTACACCTACACACTGCACAGTATATATTTAGGTACTAATAATATTATTTTATTAACTGTATTCATTTTTAATTACATGCAAGTGGGAAATAATAAATAAATATTCCTCACACATTCACACAACGCCATCTAGTCCCAAACTAAGCAGAGCTTGTACTATGGATACTAACGACAACGGATAAACATACATATATACTTTTTTTTTGTAAATACGTACATATTATACTTGAAAACACCCAGACCAATGCAAACAATCATGTTCATGCACTAAGATTTGCATTGAGCGGGAATCGAACCCGTGACCTCTGCTTAGCAGCCATGTTATGTAACCACTACGCCATAGAGGTCGCCAAACACGCCAAATACATAGCTACTTAATAAGGATACCTATAACATTTAGTGGTACAAAGAGGATCATGGTTTTCAAACCGTTTATAAGTAGATTCATCATCATCATATATAGAGCCCATTAATGTCCCACTGCAGTCGGGCCTCCTTCCATGACGGAGGGATACTTGGCCTACTAATACCACGCTGGCCAGACGGATTGGTAAAGTGTTTAATTGCAAGTTTTTCTTCTTTTTATTTCGTAAAGATAATATTCACGAATAGTCAGTTTTTACACTGCGTTTGACGCTTGGTTTACATATTAATTGAAGCTTGAGAAATGACCAGGTCTATTTGTTTGTAATTACAGTCAACCAGACAGGCGCACCGTGGGCTTTAGCTAGTTATAGTGTCTATACAACTTTTGTATTATTCATACTTTAATAACTTAAAGTCTGTAAAACGAATTTCTTTAATCGATAGTACTAAGTAATGGTAGGCGACCTAAAACGTATAAACTAATTATTCTAACTTTTAGTTTTGTAGTTCGTCTTGTCGCCATGACGATTAATATTACCTAAATATTCCTCACACATTTACACAATGCCATCTAGTCCCAAACTAAGCAGAGTGTACTATGGATACTAGACAACGGATAAACATACTTAAAAACTTTTTTTTTGTAAATACATACATATTATACATAGAAACACTCAGACCAATGCAAATAATCATGTCACACACAAATGTTTGCATTGAGCGGGAGTCAAACCCGAGACCTCTGCGTAGCAGTCTTGTTGTATAACCACTACGCCACAGAGGCCGTCAAAAAAACTTAACTTATGATACTAGTATGAGTGCAATGGACTTCTCTCATCACCCATGGGACTCATAATTTTATTGATCAAAATGTTAGTTTACTCTATAACTTGTTTCAAGGTTTTACGACTTTGTCTTGTTCAGGTTATCATTTATTCATAATTTTTGCCAGACGTATTTTACATACGTTTTTAGCGGTCATTGACTTCTCCTTGATGGTATATTTTAAACAGTCTTGTTACCTTTTTTTATTCATTTGATTGGGGATGGTAATACATTACATATTTTTAGTACGATATGAGGGCAAGATAAAGAATCGTTTGCCAGTTATTAGCGTAGGAATCACGTTGGTCCATACCTACTCAATGTAGAAGAATAGGATGTTTTACGATTATCCAGTTCTATTTCCTAATCAGAGAAATTCAGTTATCTACAATGTTAAAAAATATGACGTCAAGAAAATGCAGCAGTAGAGTTTGTTGCGCCGCTTCTTCTCTACTAGCGCTTTGGAGGCGGTGGTAAAGTTTTCTTAACTTTGAAATGTATTTAAACTTAGATTAAGTAGTTTAAAGAACGTCAAAAAATATACATATAATGAAATTGTATTTATTTTGATTAAAGCGTTTTTGACTTTGATTTTGAATACTCTTCCTGCATTTTGCTGCTACTTAAAGTTTTCCTTCTATCCTACGTTAGTAAAAACCAGTGCCTTATACATCCAGAAATAAAAATCAAACGTAACCCTGTCATGTGCCTGCCTCATCCTATCATCGTCATCATCTAGATAGGAAAATAAAATGTAATTAAATTAGATTTAATTAGGGGCGACATGTTCACAAAGTGATCAAGCCCTTTTCTGGCTAATAAAGATTTAAAAATTAAATTATAATCATATTTGTATTTTTTATTTAGATTATAGACTTTTATCTACAATCTAAATAGAAAATATGTTTTAAAATCTAAGCTTATCAACGAAAACATAGCTCTAACATTATTTAAAGTACCCCGTATTTATCCTTATCGAGGGGTATAATCATAGTTTGTTAAATTATAGGTTTTGTGATAGATTACAAATAATACATGTTGTGTAGGTGTAAACTTTAAAGTCAATAAGTGGTATTGCCCATGTCTGTTTGTACTACTTAGTCTTACCATTGTAGGTAAACTGATATTTTACCATACTAAACTTGACCCTATACCAAGTGTGACCCGTGTGTGAAAATAAAAAAAACCGTTAAAATTACCTATCACCATTCATTCATTCATAATAGCCCATTAATATCCCACTGCAAGGACGGATCTTCTCCCGTGACGTAGAGGGATACTTGGCCTAATACTCCGTCACCACACGGAGAAAACAAAAATTAAAAAAAAACCCGTAAAAATTACCTATTCATAATTTACTAACCAAATGTTGAGTTTAAAGTTTTGTGTAAAGTTTTCTTACTAATTTAGTCACCTTTTATGACATTAAGAATAAGGTCGTGACATTTTGTGTCACGGACACTGTAATGACTAATTCAGTCTAATCTAATATTAATTAAGTTTTCTTCATACGTTTACATACTTATACATTTACCTACGCGTTTACGTCAATATCAGTTACGAACTTTATAAATTCGATTACAGGTTATTTAGAAAACAGATATTTGAATGTCTTTATTTTTTGTGACGTAGGAAACCTTTTGAGGTTAGTTACCCCATCTTTGACCCAGGCCTGTCAAAGCCCTAAAAGAAGTAAGGTTTACAGATTAGATAAGTTTCTAGGTGCTTTTCATTGACTGATAAAGGCCTGGACGCTGATATTTCTTTAACTCAACTTTTACGTCAACCACGGAGCAAGAAAGGTCACTAAAAACAATATAATATGTGCATGAATATAATGTTTGCATTGGCCTGGGGGTTTTCTATATGTAATATGACAACCTCCGTGGCGTAGTGACTGCTACGCAGAGTGCTCGGGTTCAATTACCGCTCAATGCAAATATTTGTGTGCATGAACATGTATGTTGACATTGGTCTGGGTGTTTTCAATATATAATATGTATGTATTTACAAAAAAAAAGTATTAAGTATTTAAGTATATTTATCCGTTGTCTAGATGGTACTAGATGGCGTTGTGTGAATATGTAAGAACTATTTATTTGTTTATACCTAGTTAGAGAAGTGGAAAGAAACCTAATGCCAAAAAAACATAATTTTAGGTTCAAAATGGGTTGCGGTTCATCAGGAAATGCTGTCGCAGTACAAGATGAAGGCTCGAATGGTGCTACGAAGACAAGTAATGGTGTTGGCTTAAATGGTAATCACCATGACGACCCTGATCTACCCACCATGGTGCTGCCTGATACTCCTGTTAAGCCTAAGCCACGTAAGTTAATAGCAAAGTATAATACACTGACCCGTGCCCACTTTGTTGGTCGGCGAAAAAGACAGTATTAAGCGTCCCTTATTTGAACATATTTCATTACTGCTCCTCTCCTATTAGTCACAGCGTGATATTAAATGAGGCCACCAGAACCAGAGTGGCCAGGACCCAAAATACAATTATGTGGATATCTGCCAAAAGAGTTTATGCGAAATTTTAAGTTAATGTAACTTAAAAAAAATATATGGACAGTATGTTTAATATTTGTAAAAATATGATGTAGTTATTGATAAAATTTAGATAAACTATTAAAACAATCGGTATTTTACTTATTTACCATTTTATTTGGACATGGGCCACTATGGCATTTGGCATTGACAATAAATTTAAAAATAGTGTAGTGGGCTGGGCCACTAGGTATGAAACGTATAACCTTTTCTTTTGATTTAAATGCAAGTTGGCCTTTTTAAACTTAAATAGGATAAATTAAAATTAAAACTAACTTATTTACTGTGTAATTTTGATTAAATTTATGTTTTATCTTAATTTTTTTTCTTAGTTTAATTTTGACTTTAGACTATATTAATTTTAGCTTATTTATAAACACTTAGCGCTTCTTAGGACAATCTGGTATGGTTATTTATTTAATAAATAGGTTTAGTTTAGCCTTTTAAAATAAAAAATAACATTTCATTTACGTGGGCTAATCCATACATTGAATAACACGTAAACAATGCACTTAGATAACTAATTTCGAATCGTTTCCAATCCTATTAATAAATATACTAGACTATTTTTGAATGTCAAAACATTGTAATAAACTAAATAAATAAGGCTTCTAATGATAACATCGCACTTTTGGTGATTTTTAGGTTTACATACAAAATAATGGATAAAAAGTGCCAATAATCGAATACAAATATTAAAGATTTTATTAGCCAAACTATTGGAGTAAGTTATATAAGTTTTTCTTTTCTATGACTTAAACGCTTGATTTTTTTGAAAAATTGGCACAATATCGTATAATTAGACTGACGTAGTTAATGTTCTGAAGGATACCTAACATAATATAAGACTAGCGTGTCAAGATCATAAACCAACACAGATTAAAAGATAAATAAACGATTTCTGTGACGAGGTATAGTTCATGGCTGCTAAGCAGACGTCTCAACTTTATTCATTTCATTAACTTATTGATTTAAATTTTATTCTACTTAGACTAAGTTTACACAGTTAAAAATTAATAAACTTTGCCAACGCTGTCTAGGTAGTAAAGAAGAAGGGATACTTACTACAAACTCTATTACTGCATTTTTCAGACGTCAGTTTCCATTTTATATTTCAATTTACAAATGTTTACATTTGTCTCGTATTAAATAAAGCAATTGTGAATAATAACAAAACATTTAAAACTCTGGTTTGATTCCCTCTTAAACTAAGTTTGCAAGCTGCTGGCGCTGGCCAGACGGAATGGTATAGGGTTTAATTTCAAGTTTTCATTCTTTTTATTTCGTAAAGACAATATTCACGGAAAGTCTCTTAGTCGCTTTTTACGACACCCATGGGATGAGATGGGGTGGTAACATATTGTATTCTTAATCTGTCACCACTCGAATTTTTTTTTATCATACATTTCCAATTAAAAAACTTACTTAAGCTAGAGACTAATTATAATGGTATGGTGTTCTTGGTATTACATAGTAATAAATTACTAAACCTATTCTGATAAAATTGCCATGAGACTAATCAGAATGAAAACTCTTTCTCTTTCTTTCTCTCTTATCGGTTTATAATTGACTGAGTTATGAAGTTCCAAACATGGAAAAAATATTTTGGAGTCAGATAAAAAGAAAAGTTTAGTTACATGAATTTGATGAGGGAAAACTAAGTCTGTAACGCCCCTACATTTAAAAACGATTTTTTAAATTAACTATCCAAGACCCGCGAAAAACTTCATACTTAGGGACATTGTTTTACTACGGAACTCTAGAAAGATAAACTTGCCATTTAAGTCAACTTCAATGTAGTCAGTGAATTAATTCTTAATAACACTCATTGTAACTCCAGCTAGATCTATCCTAAACAAAAATACTTTACTTAAATTATTAAAAAACAAAAAAATATTGACTAATAAATTGATATTCTTCCCTTTAAACTTATTGCAGTACTGCAAACTTCTTGCACGCTTACGTAAAATAATAAAAAATTTATACACACTTATTTCTAAATAAAAATAGGTAAAAAAACTTTTTAAGTTAAACGGTTTTATGTTAAACATACATTGCAATGTTTAAGATAAATAAATGTACTAAAAACCAAAAAATAATAAAAGAGATACAGTCGTGGGATTTATAAACATATGCATAGACTAGACTAACATAAAACCGTGGGGCACGTCAGTTGTCTACAATCATTGATTAAAATGTTTCTAATCTAATCCATTTCTAATCTAAATCCAAGATTAGTATTTCAATAAATAACTATTGGAATTTCCATGAGCAAGAAAATAGTAAGTAATTTCCTCACCATCTGCGGGCCAACTGCCTTAAGACGAATTAAACGATTCTTCTATCGCACATTAAGTCGATAATTTGTATTTAATTAATAATTTGACAATTGACGTGCCCCACGGTTTTATGTTAGTCTAGTCTATGCATATGTTTATAAATCCCACGACTGTATCTCTTTTATTATTTTTTGGTTTTTAGTACATTTATTTATCTTAAACATTGCAATGTATGTTTAACATAAAACCGTTTAACTTAAAAAGTTTTTTTACCTATTTTTATTTTCTAGTTTTTAGTTTTTATTTCGCATTCTGTTTAATTCATTTAGTGCTTAATTATTGCAAGGTTTCCTGCCCGTTAATTTATTGCAGTCCAACTCCTCTATACGTAGTCCCTGCAAAGATCTTACTATACTAAGAGCCCCGTAGGCTTGACCTTCTTCAAACAGTTTCGCACCTAAGTATACGACTGCGTGATCCACAGTGCTGCCCTGCATTTTATGTATTGTAGAAGCCCATGATAGTATTAAAGGTTACATTCTTCGGTTTGCTTCGATGTAAAACGGCGGAACCCACGATTACGTAGGCCCGACAACTACAACAACGACTGGCGGCGCGAAGTCAAGTATCTTGGAGTCACACTGGACGAAAACCTCTCGTTAAGGCCGCACATACGGCGAGTGACCAGGAACGCACGCTTCTATCTTGGCCGGCTACACCACATGGTTGGCAGGCACAGTAGAATGTCACTACGAAACAAGCGAACTATCTTCAAGGTTTGCACACGCCCAGTACTCACATACGCATCACCAGTGTTCGCACACGCGAGTCCAACCCTTATGAAGAAGCTCCAGACAGTACAAAACATATTCATACGCCGGGCGGCCGATGCACCGTGGTATGTTTGCAACGCGGACCTGCACCGGGACATCGGAATACCCACTATACAGACATTCATAAAACAGGCCTGTGATAGATTCTTCAAATCTGCAGAGGAACACACAAATCACCTCATAAGGGAGGCGGTGGCCTACACCCCCGTTTTCCCTAACCCCACTACTCCACATGTCATACGAAGGCTTCGTAAAGTCCTACCGGATACCCTGACCTCCGATCTTAGGGAAAATCAAGTGGGCGTTCCTTCAATGGGGCGACGCTTATGTAAGAAACGCTTCCCCAAACCCCAGTCTGGGGAGGGCGTTCCGATTCGCTTAGTAGCCCTTATGGCAACCGAGTAGTAGGTCTGGTGGTTTTTAGCCGGTAAAAGTCCTGGCATAACCCGCTAGGGACATACGGCCTCCATCGGGTACTAAAAAAAAATTCAGCCGTCCCCTATTAAATTCTTCCTAAAATATTCACATATCATTTTTATCCACCCTAATGCCATACAGTTCTCGGCGCGTTTTAACCTTTTACCTAACTTTAACTTGGGTGGTGTATCGCTAACGACGTATCATTTTTAGCCACCCTAACGCCACACAGTCCTCAACACTATACAAAATCTTGACTTGGGTGGTGGTTTCAGGTTGTATTATTCAGATACCTAAATTACAGATTCACTTCTAAATTTAAATCTTATTATTTTACGCCATTTAGTGGCTGCGCCCATCTTAAATATTAAAATAAAATCTCATAAAATCACATCATCATCGCATTATAATCACACTCTTATACTTACTCATACACTCTAACATTCACTATCTTTCACTCCTATACATTTATGCACAGTAAACTTACATATAACTCTTTCAATAATTCTGTATTACGAATTTACCAATTAAGCCCATTTTTTTTTTTTTTTTATTTGTTTGTATTACTTATATATTTATTTATTTGTATATTTTACAGATTTATTAGATTAGATTGTAATTTTCTTTTCTCTCCTTTATAAATCTCTGGTTTGTTAAATTTCTACTTTAAATTGTAACCGAGGGTGGGTCACTGGTGACCTGTAACACAGGTTTTTTTTACTTAACCTACATCAGGCACCAGTCTCTCACATAGGTACTATTTTTAAAAGAATGTCTCAGCTACTTAATATATAAGACCTATTGTGATGAGAAAATAAACGAATTTATTATTATTATTAAATATTGAGGTTGTATAGTGCACTGTATTCTTCTTGTCAAGCCCTTTCATTTGATACCCATTTTGATGGGATTGATAAAACCTAAGTTATCCGCCGTTTTGTAGAGGCTGCCATCTTGGTTTTAAATTTTATATAATACATTGTATTCTACTGGTTGAGCACTTTCATTTGATACCCATATTGGTGGGATTGATAAAACCTAAGTTATCCGCCATTTTGTAGAGGCCGCCATCTTGGTTTTAAATTTTATATAATACATTGTATTCTACTGGTTGAGCACTTTCATTTGATACCCATATTGGTGGGATTGATAAAACCTACGTTATTAACCATTTGGTAGCGGCGGCCATCTTAGATTTCAATTTTGCATAGTATATTCTATTCTTCTGATTGAGACCTTTCATTTGATACCCATGTTGATGGGATTGATAAAACCTAAGTTATCCGCCATTTTGTAGATGCCGCCATCTTGGATTTTAATTTTATATAGTACATTGTATTTTACTGGTTAAGCACTTTCATTTGATACCCATATTGATGGGATAGGATTAATAAAACCTACGTTATCCCCCTGTATGTAGCGGCCGCCATCATGGATTTTACTTTTATATAGTACATTGTATTTTGCTGGTTGAGCCCTTTCATTTGATATCCATATTGATGTGATGGGATTGATAAAACCTACGTTATCCCCCTGTTTGTAGCGGCCGCCATCTTGGACGTAATTTTTTATAATATATTGTATTTTGCTTGTTGAGCCCTTTCATTTGATACCCATATTGATGGGATTGATAAAACCTACGTTATCCGCTATTTTGTAGCGGCCGCCATCTTGGATTTATAATGAAAATGAATAAACATAATTGTATTGTCACCAAAACCCAAAGTGTATACAAAATTTCAGATTAATCGGTTGACAGGAAGAGGGTGAAATTTGAATTACTAAATTTGACCCAAGAAAACAAACGGGGTGAGCTAAATAAAACCGTTTAAAAACACTATTCAGTTAATAAAAAGTACAAAAATAATAATCTCTACTCGTAAAAACATAAGTTTCAAAACCAGAGTAACTCATGTCACATGAGCCAAAATGGCGCCGAAAACCATAGTGATCTGGGTCACTGTGCTCTATCGCTATTACTTTAAAATTCGAAATGGCAAAACTCTTTTTTATAACGCCATCTATGATTTTATTTTAAAATTAACTTAAAATCATTTTGATTATAAACTTAGGGGTTTTAAGGGGACATTGCCGTGCCTAACTAAAAAAATCACAAATTGTGGTCTGGGCCGCTCTGGTTCTGGCCTGATATAACCTATGACACTCCGATAAATGGACTATTCAGCATAGAAAGAATTTTAAAAATCGGCTTAGTAGATCCAGTGATTACCCCCTACAAAGGGGGTAATCACTGATCTACTGATACGTCTCACAAACACACAAACTTTACTATTAGGGTATTGATATTTTATTTGTTTAACTCCACAGCTGTAGCATTCGAGATTCCTCTAGAAGAGTTTGATGCAACTAAACGCCCGAGTACCCCACCGGTACATCTACAAAGACTGCTTCAGGCCCCACAAGTGGACATCAGTTTACCTGATATTAAAGGGAAACTGGCTGAAGCTGAACAGAGAAGGCAATCTGTAAGTTTTGTTGATAGTAGACCAAAATATAACATTAAAAAAGTAATTATTTCAAAATAAAGAAACTGCTATTTAGTAGCTAAGATACTATAGAGAGGACACGTCAAATTTAATGCACCTGTTTTTTTGCGTCGCGGGTTTTTAAGTCTTAGAAATAATAAACACTACAATATTCTCAAAACAGTTCATTATCGTTGCTTAATGTCCCAACTGTAGGGATCGGTTTCTTCCAAAGACAGAACAAAACTTAGCCTACGTACTAACAGATGGGCTTAGGTTTTAACCAAGTTTTCCTTTACTTTATTTATTTATTTCAATTTATAAATTTCATCATAACACCCTATTAATGTCTCACTCCAGGATCGTGCACCCTCCCGTGACGGAGGTATACTTGGCCTACTAATACCACGCGGGCCAGACGATTGGTATAGGGTTTAATTTCAAGTTTTCCTTCTTTTTACTTCGTAAAAATAATATTCATGGATAGTCCTTTAATCGGTTTTTACGACACCCATGGGATGAGATGGGGTGGTGGCATATTATATTATTACTTTGTAAGATTTTTATTCACTTTCTATTTATGCTGACATTAACATTTTTATGCGACCCATACTTACAGTAAATTTTTATGTAATTTCTTGTAATACTTTCAGATATTACAAGCAAGAGCGGCATCAGCTCAGAAGAGAGCTCAGAAAATGATCAGAGCTGTGCAGGAGATGGATAGACTGGAGTCTGATATGGTGCGTATCACGTAATATTGATTAGTATGAAGTTAATTTTACTGTCGACCAGCGTTCTCTCGTGTCGGAGGCGAAGACACAGATAAGTAAGTAAGATAGCACTTGCTTAGTTGGTTAAAGTTAGTTGCAAAGATATTTAGTTCCGATTATGGATCGATTTGTAAAAAAAAAAAAATCGCTTTAGCCGTTGTTGAGAAATCAGGTAACAAACACAAAAAAAATATACAAACGAATTGAGAACCTACTTCTTTTTTTGAAGTCGGTTAATGATAGACGTAAGTTAGACATACGTAAGTTAAGGTTTAAATGAAGCAGTGACTTTGTAACATCTTTCTAACGGACAAAAAGAAGGTCACGGATCGGGAACAGTAACTGCATAAATAATTCTCCTGAAGTGACTTCCAAGCCGTGACACTACCAAATCTGTTAATCTCTAGCGTTAATCCCAAACTGCCAGCGTTTATTCCACAACCATCACAAAGCACTCAATATATAAAAATCTTCACCATGCTATCAGTATATCATCATAACAGCCAATTAATGACGTACCTACTCCCGTGACGGAAGGATACTTGGCGTACTACTACCACGCTGTGGCCAGACGGATTGGTATAGGGTTTAATTTCAAGTTTTCCTTTTTTTTATTTCGTTAAGATAATATTCACGCATAGTTAAGTTTATTGTCACTAACAAAACTTTTTTTTATTATAAGTCCCTTAATCGGTTTTACGACACCATCGAGATGGGGTGGTGACATTGTATTCTTACTCCGTCACCACACGGAGATATCACGAAGAGTATATCTATGTATATAACTCAGTAAGTAGATATTTACTGAGCTTTGAAATCATATCCGAGTATACTAATTGCCGTGAAGTCGCCTTAGGCAAGAATAATTAATTTAATTATACTCTCGGGGTAGGTAAAGCTGTAACCTAATATTGCAGCCTCACTGTTCTCAAATTGTTGCTTGTTTTGTTAAGGCCACGCGAACACAATTATATACGTAGGTTTACGTTTTGTGAGTAATTTATTGTGGTTGAAAAATTGTAGGTGTGATTAAGAATGTTTTGAAATAAAAATTACGATAAAGATATAAGAAAATACAAAATATTTACGTTATCTAAATAATTAGGAAAGAATATGACTTTGACTTTGGATTTCTGCTTCGAGCTTCAAATTATGACTATACCTACTTGTTCGATAGGGTCGAAGTAGGCTCTCTGTAACTTTTTTTAAGTTCTTAAACCTAGCGCCTTTTACTTCATATAATTTATCCTGCATGTCAATTCTCGTTCTTTTAAATCGTTAAAAATTCGGTTATGTTAACTTTAAGTTGTCAAATTGTCTTACCTATTGTGTGATAATTTGACAACTAAAAGTTAACTTAACCGAATTTTTAACGATTTTACATTACAGCTTTCGAAACCCTGTTTCTCTCACGAGTATCAAATTGTATAAATTCAGTTGAAAACCCTTGCCTTACGAGATTAATAGTAATTCATATTAGAACGTTTGTTTTTGCGGTAATGAAAATGTCTTAACCCTATATCATCTCTAGGATAAATAAGGGGAAAAGTATAACCTAAAATATAAGGATATTATTTCAGGAACTGCCAGAAACGAAGCACGTAATGAATTCTCTACCGATCCCACCAGAGCCTGGAGTATGCGAAGATAAAAATATTTGATGAACTTAATCAACATCGTTTTAAAAAGAAAAACATTTTTTATAAAAATCATAATTTTCATTAATGTATAAACGAAAAGGAATAGCACCTCGCCTTTTTCACTATTTAAGTTTCATTTATTAGTCATGAAATAAGGGAAAATCAAAATACTTTGAGGCTAACTTGCTTTCAAAGATATCTATGAGATATTACACGGTCACATTATCTAGAGACCTCGCTGGAATGCGAACCTCGCGTCCCGTTCTCCTTTCAACTCCCGCGCTCGCCACGGGCGCATCAGTCATTCGTCCGACGCGACGTGACGTCATCGACGCCAGGTCTTGAGATAATGTGACCAGGTAGTAAGTTCCCGACTATTTGTATTTGCTTACCTTTAAGGGTAAAACAAATTGTATAATAAATTCACTTACAATATGTAACATAGAATAATAATCATGCTAATTCCTATCTCAGCTACTTAAGAACTGTTCCTATAAAATGAAAAAAGATTTTCTTAACCGTGTATAACTTCATGCCTATAATTGCCAATGCAAATTATCTTTAACAAAAAACTGGGCTTACTAATGAAAGTGCAAATTTAAAAGTTTTTTTTTCAACCGACTTCAAAAAAGAGGAGGTTCTCAATTCGGTTGTATTTTTTTTTTTTTTTTTATTTTTTTTTTTTTTTTTTGTGTTTGTTACCTGATTTCTCGAAAACGGCTAGACCGATTTGAAAAATTTTTTTTTTGTTCGTATGGGTATGCTTCCCATTTGGTCCCATTGTCACCAGATCTGGATCAGGATGACGGGATCCCAGAGAAATCGAGGGCATCTCTTGAAAATTGTAGGGACGCATTGTGTAAAATCTTGTCATACATGTGCATCTCTGACGTCACTACCAAATAGTCAAGAGTAAGAACTGGTCAGATCCTGGAGACCAGAGTGAGTCGAGGGAACACCTCAACGGCATATTGCAGCTACCTTGTGTTTGGGCTTATTTTAATTGTATTGATGAAGACTTTACAAAACTTTACACAAACATGATCTGATGATGAAGAAGATTGAGGGTCGAGGCAACTCCTCAACGGTATATAGCAGTTACCGAGTGTTTGGGCTTATTTTATTCGTATTGATGAAAACTTTACACAACTTTACACAAACATGATCTCATGATAAAGACGACTGAGGGTCGAAGAAACTCCTCAACGGCATACAGCAGCTACCTTGTGTTTGGGCTTATTTTAATTGTATTGATGAAAACTTAACATTATGAATGTAATCGCAGGTGTGGTTTAAGACTTGAATGAAATTCTTATTTTAAATTAAAATAGGAATTAATAACGGATTATAAATAGACAAAATTGTTGAATTGCATTTAATTTATTTTAAACTTATTCTTTAGATATAACAAATTGATAATAATAATTATTATATTTATTTGATTTATTTTAATTTTAATTAACTTAATTATTATTACCAATTAACCATGCCGAGACGGTGGCTACGCTTTTCGATGTTCTCCCTATTTAAAACTTTTTGCATGTAGGTCCTCCGTTGTTCACTAGTCTCTTTTGAAATGACATTGGAGGTAGATTTCCTACATTAAAAGGCGTTTATCCCTTTCTTCGTTTGTTTCATTCAATCGGCGCTGTCTCATATAAGCAGCGCGTTTCGTAGGTCTACCCATATTCCGACAAAGTAATGTCCCACTGCAGGGACGGGCCTCCTTCTGTGACGGAGAAATACTTGGCCTACTAATACCACGCTGGCCAGGCGGATTGGTATAGGGTTTAATTTTAAGTTTTCCTTCTTTTTATATCTCAAAGTTAATATTCACGGATAGTCCCTTAGTCGGTTTTTACGACACCCATGGGATGAAATGAGGTGGTGACATATTGTGTTTTCACTCCGTCACCACACGGATTTATAGAATTGGAATTCACTAAAAATTTAGAAATAAAATTAATTTTCACAAAAAAAAAGAACCGACTTCAAAGACAAAAATTGCACTAAAAAGTAATAAATAATTACTTGTATTTTGATTTTACAACAATAAATCAGCCATTATTTCTATTTAATTTTAATTTATAGAATAGGTTCTTTTCATTAAGTATTGTAAAAGTATTGTTAAGGATATTTCTTGAAGAGTCTGTAAATATATTTATTTGTAGATTGTTTAAAAGATAATCAAATTATTACAAATAATGTAATATTATTGTTATTTTTGGAGGCGGTGTCAGCCAACGGAATAAGTACGATAATACCTAAGCAAACGGAATGACGGCCATGAATTACAGATTATAAATGACTTCGACATTATATTTGTTGATTGTGTATGGATTAGTTTAAAAATTAAACAAATATTAAACAACTATTCTTATCATATTTAAATAAATATATTTTAAAATACCAGTATCATCACATTTAAACGTTTTAATATTATATTTAATAACTGATTAAAGCTTTCCAGAACTTAAAATAGATTAGATTTAAAGAAATAATTCGCGAATAGGATCAATAATGCAAAATTTTGTCTACAAGTTCGTTAGAATAGGCAATAAAGTTTTGTATAACACACTCTCATCACTTTAAATGGTTTCTAATTAGATAAATATTGCATTTAAAACGAAAACGGCCGTTTCATTTTCGAATGTGAATTTTATGTAATAATTATTAGTCTGTGTATAACACGGCGCCATAATATTTGTTTAAGTTTTCAGTCAGAAATAAAAAATGGTATACTTAATAATAACGATCGTGGCTGACACCGACTCCAAAAATAACAATAATATTACATTATTTGTAATAATTTGATTATCTTTTAAACAATCTACAAATAAATATATTTACAGACTCTTCAAGAAATATCCTTAACAATACTTTTACAATACTTAATGAAAAGAACCTATTCTATAAATTAAAATTAAATAGAAATAATGGCTGATTTATTGTTGTAAAATCAAAATACAAGTAATTATTTATTACTTTTTAGTGCAATTTTTGTCTTTGAAGTCGGTTCTTTTTTTTTGTGAAAATTAATTTTATGTAGGTTTTTATTTCCAAAATACAAAATAATACAAATAATAAACAATTAGCCGCACTACACAGACTTCACAGGGTCTATCTAGGTAACAGCGAGCCGCTTAAAAACATTTTTTATTTATTTATTTATTAAACTATCTAACTTTCTAAAAGTACAAAGTGTATTTTTAGCGTGACTTTAAAGCTGTCAATATTTAACCTGTAAAGCGTACCTGTAAATTATCCGTAAGTTTGTTTAAGATCACAGGGACCAGATATTCATCAGTTCTTTCACCATATAAGTTGTTACATTTTGGTAATATATATTTATTTTCCGTAGTTTTATGTCCCGTAGTTAGTAACCCGATAGTTATAGCATAATTTTTGTAAAACTTAAATTAAATATTTCAATAGTTTAATAATAAATATTCTATGCAGTGTGTGTTATGGCAATGAAATTAATATGCCACGTTTTAATTTTATTTTACATATTACAGTAAATTTCAAAATAACTTACATAAATAGGTAACTAAATAATTAAGTAAAAACAGTTAACTAATAAATAAATAAATAAATGATCCTCACACATTCACACAACGTCATCAAGTCCCAAACTAAGCAGAGCATGTACTATATGGGTACTAGACAACGGATAAACATACTTAAATACTTTTTGTTTTTTGTAAATTAATTCATACAAATTATACATAGACACACTCAGACTAATGCAAACAAACATGTTCATGCACACAAAGATTTGCATTGAGCGGAAATCGAACCCGAGACCTCTGCGTAGCAGTCACGTTATATAACCACTACGCCATGCCACAGAGGTCGTCGTTTAACTATTTCCATCTTGTCCCTTTCTTCCCTTTTCATAACAGGACCACTCTATTGGTCTACAATGTCATACTCGGACAGTCTGTCACATATCATCTCACACTAAAAGGTTTGGGAATTCTTTCCTATGCCGAACCATTAAAGTGTGGAACTTCCGACACATGTATTGTGTTTCCTCCATCCTATGATATCAAGACCTTTAAAATGTAGTATGAATAAGGAGCCACTTTTAAAAATATTAGTAATATTTTAAAACATTTTTCTTATTAATTATTAATTACTAGCTGACCCGTGCCCACTTCGATTGCCAGTGAAAAAACGCGTCCGTTTTTTAAACATATTTCATTACTACTCCACTCCTATTAGTCATAGCGTGATTCTATATAGCCTATGACACTCCCCGATAAATGGACTATTCAACACAGAAAGAATTTTTAAAATCGGTTCCGAAGATCTAGACATTACCCCCTACAACGTCACAAACACACAAACATACAAACACACAAACGTTACCTCTTTGAAATATTAAGATGTATTTTAAAATTATGTTTTGTTACATATCTGTAATTTCTGCCTCACAGGGATTAATCAAAACATAAAATCATATTTATTAAGTGTTAACAATGTCATGACATAATCCTGTATATAATTTTCACTCGATACTCTTGTGATTTTCAATAAATAAACAATTTTGCATTAAAATGTGTTTCATTTGATCTGTTTAATCTATAAGCTTTCGGTATTTGTATATTATATTATACAATTTATAAATGAAATCTAACTCACGGTACAAGTTGAATATTTATGTAAGGAATACAAAAGTATACATACATTGATCACAACGGCCCACTGCAGGGACGGGCCTCCTCCAGTGACGGAAGGATACTTGGCCTACTAATACCACGCTACAGTACAAGTACGATTGATATTTCAAGAAAAATTGGTTACGTAATTTTCATCTGAGAAAATACGAAATTTCTGTGCGTCATTTAATCTACGGAAACGATATAGCATCAATATTATAGTTGCCTTCGTCGAAAAATTTACACTTAAAGAGTCTGCCCACTACACCATACCATACCATGACCGTGCTAGGACCGTGTTATGAACGTGTCAGAAAAAAAAAAGGATTCTTTGTATTATAAAACGTATGAGACTATGCTCACCAGACCGTACGTACATACGTACTTTACGTGCCTGATACGGTGCTACCTAGCACGGTCATGGTATGGTACGGTGTAGTGGGCAGACTCCATTAAACAAGTGTTCAGTACAAAAAGTAATTAGAACTGTAATGTCGTCTACGTAGATTGTAGAAATAATGAAGTGTACATAATAGCCTATCAATGTCCCACTGCAGGGACAGGCCTTCCTCGTGACGAAGGAATATTTGGCGTACTAATACCACGCTGGCCAGACGGATTGGTATAGGTTTTAATTGCAAGTTTTCCTTCTTTTTATTTCGTTAAGATAATATTTACGGATAGTCCCTTAGTTGGTTTTTACTACACCCATGGGATGAGATGGTGTGGTGACATATTGTATTCTTACTCCGCCCCATTTATTATTTATATCTCTGTCTAGCGCGTGCTCCGGTTTACATGTCGGTTGAAAGGGAAATAGGTCACGTTTGTATCATTTTTTAAGCGCACGTGGTAATTTTTTTTCTTTAACTGCCAGTTGCAAGATTTGAAAGTTTAACATACCTATGGCAGGTTAAACGAGTTGAAAATTGGATTTCCGTAGATTAAACCAGGCACTGCTGGCACTGAGCTCTGGCTCGAGTAATGCATGTCTTTTAGAAGAACATAAGGGGATATCTTGTTACAAAAAACTCTTTTTCAAAAAGAAAATAATTGGGTCCTATAATTAGGTCTGCACTTAGCACTATCCAGATAAGATGTACTATAAACCATGTATTAGTGTAAGACTGTTGGTTGTCCAATAAAAAAATAAAAAAAAATAAAAGAAAAACATTTTCTATGAGACATGATACTGACAAAAAGATCGAATAGAGTCTAAAAATAAAGGCAACTGGTAGTAAGCTTGAAATGACTTCACCCCATTATGCCAATCTGTCGAAATGCTCTATCGCACTACGTTTCAAGAACCTAATATAGGAAAAAAAAACTTCTTGTGCAGGAATTAGCTCCAGGGGTTATCGATCGTATGGCAATAGTCAATAATTATTCGAAAAGATTAACATTGCAGCTGGTCTTGGACTCTATAAGGACCTTGGTAGAGGGGTCCGAAAGGTGTTTACTATTTCATGCTCATCCATGCCAGCTCTTTTAAAAACAGGCAGGATTGTCCCCATTAATTTATTGTTGACACACATCTACATAAATAAAATATCGGTGCGTTAAATGTGAACCAACAGATGTACTCGTAAGTATTCCTAAACTTAACAATCTCCAGGTAAAACTTTTAGAATTTCATTAAGTGGGAGAATATGATTGGTGAATAACTCGCGGATAGTTACCGATGTCTGTGGAGGGGAGAAGTGCGAGGGAATGGGGGTGTTTAATTGCTTTTTCAATTAACGCGCGGAGAGGGCCTCTTGGGAACCTATTCGTGAAGGCGTAATGGACTGTTCAAAGATTATTTTTTTACAGAGTTCACGAATTTAACAGAATTTCACAGAACTTGTTTTACCAACTATTTATTTTACACTATTACACTGATACTTCCTATGACGTTTACAATAGAGAATTAAACTCGGTACAAGATGGCAGTCAAAGGTAATTAATTGCTGGAGAATCTTAACACCGTAATGCAAAAGATGACGTCACGAGTGCAACGCCATCTAGTACACCAAAATGAACTAACATTAACAAAATTAACTAACAACAGACAATAGTTTGTATTATTTTTCTGACTAGTGTTTTAGGTGATCACTCTGTTCTGTATGAGAGGTCAACTTACGCTGGACGGATGACCAATACAGAAGATCTTAGGCGATAGAAACAGTTGGAGGAGACCTATGCCCAGCAGTGGACGTATTTTGGCTGAAATGACGAAGATCTTGTAAAGTTTAAAAGATGTTATCACCTTGACTTGATAGTACTTAAAAAAACATTACCTTTTTAAATAATGTCACGAATTTGGATCATAGATTAGTAGATCTCTCTTCATCCTTCTACGGCATCCCCAAACGATGAGAGGTAAGTAGTACTTTCGCATTATCGCAAAAAAAAAGAATCTCGATTGTTGTTTGTATTAAAGAATATAGTACTGGAGTATTAATAAAAATCTCAGAAATAGGCATTAAACTCTTCATAACTATATCACGTCTGTAAAATAATGTAATCATTGTCACGTCTACCAGCGACACTCAGACGGCCATAATTCCATTTGCAAGTGAGTCGCAAGTATATTTGAAACTGTTCGACTGCTACTCAGATCTATTCTTATATTATTATTACTTGGTCCTATCACTCAGTAAAATGGTCCACTAAGGAAGCAGGATTCTCTATGTGACGTAGGGTAGACCAGTCTATACTAACTAGTAGTCGCAAGTTGAATGTTCAGATTGATACACAATTTGAGTTTAGTTTTAGCCGTTTAACTTTTGTAGATATAATGTTTTATATAATTTCCGGTTATTTTATGTCCAAGTAAAAACTGTGTTTATGTCTGTTCTTAAAAAACGTCACCCATAGTGCAGTGAGTGATACTCTGAATTTTATATCAAGCACCGAGTATATCTGAATCTGGTATGCATATAGCATACATTACAGTGTCATAATCAAAAAACAAAGTTAGATAATAAGGAACTAGTCATATAATTTTAATAATAACCAAGCATTTAAGTAGTTATAAATAAAGACCGCGAAGTGTCGAGGAAAGAACTGTAGGTAATGTTTTAAATCCTTGTTTAAATAAGACATCTTAAATATCACTGGAAATTGGAACACAGACAAACTGCTTGTTTTTAATCGCCACCTTAATTTCTTAGCCATTTTATTTATCTCAGCAGAATTTTTAATTTGCAAAGTAATGACAGTTGTGCATTTTCGATGTTAATTTTTTCATTTTCCTTTGTTTGATATTTTAATGTAGGTACAGTCCTAATTTATAAAGCTACTTTTAATAATGAAAAAGGTGACTAAGGGCTCTCTCAAGTACGGCGTTTCATCGCAAGTTCGCAGTGCGTTTGTCGAACGGCAAACGTATAGTCGAAAACTAAATGGCCTTATCACCTCTAGAGTTAATGTTAGTTGCATGTCATAAAACTATTAGGTTCAATATCGCACAACAAAACATCAGCTAAATCATGACGCTACTTTGACATATCAGTTCTCTTGTATTAGCAAATAGTCGTTAGGAATTAATAAAAACAAATAGTAAAGTCAACGTTATTGACTGTTACTAGAGCATATTTTCGGTAAAACGTTTTATTCTAATGAATTTCTCTCTTTTTTACTTCTATGTCCATCCCTATCATTTCTTGCATGACGTCATTGGAGCATATTTCAATTTAAAGTTTTCGTAATTTTATAATATAAAACAAATTAGGGTAAACCACCTAATCGTTAGAATTCTTACAATTATTGGCACTTAAGAGTTAAAAGTGAGTAAAAAGAAAGAAAACACTATAGATTATTCAAGTTCAGTATGATTATTCAAGTTCAAATATTATTTATTTAATATTTTTATTATATTTTATTTATTTCATGTGTCAACATAGCAACAATAAATTTATCAGAATCTTTTTATTGGCATTAGTGCCAATAATATTTATTTAATACTATTCAATAACATAATAATGATTAAGTATAAGCAAAGATTAAAGTATTTTATCATTTTATGATATTTTATATTTTAGTCTGACACGAAGTCCACTCTTAAGGTGCCAACAATTGGGTGGCTTACCAGCCAATATTTAAATTCTACATTTTCAGTTTTTCTGAAATATGACAAGCTTGTTATGTCACAAGTAACAAGTGACTTTAGTTTTAAATTATTTAATGGTATTTCATAGTTTTTCACATACAAACTCTACGGTTTAATATAGTGACATTTGTATTGTGTTAGTAGATATTATTATTTATTGCGTTGAAGTGAAAGTTTAAAATAGATTGCACTTTTAATCTAAGCATAGTTTTGATTACGGTCAACCAATGACGTCAAGCTCACGCATAAATATTAAATAACGATCTTAATGAATTTGAATTATGATAGAATTTTTTGTCAAAACTGATAAAGCCATTTTGTTTTCCGGTATACATTCGTTTGTTTTCAAATCATAGGGTACGGCAGGCGTGCGGCGAACTACGGCCGAGAAATTCAGTAAGCTCTCTTCTATCACGAATGTCCAAAACGGTATTGTTAGGTTCGTACCAAATTTTAATAGGTAGAGGTTGGAGCATAGCAGACAGTGAAGGTGACCACTAACGCGTTGTAAGGGGGCCTCCTTAAACCTACATCTAGGTCGTAAGTCCTAGACGCTGTTATGCAAGTGTTCCGTCCTCTATCACGCGATGATACCCGGCACCCCCACGGATAATCCATGGAATGCTAAAATTAGGTCTTATCTCTTCTATCTCTTTTTGGAGAACTAAGGTAATAACGTGATTACTACCTTACCTATGTACATGTATGAAAAAACATATAAGTAGAGTCTGGTATCATCATAACAGCCCATCAATGTCCCACTGCAGGGACGGGCCTCCTCCCGTGACGGAGGGATACTTGGCCTACTAATACCACGCTGGCCAGACGGATTGGTATAGGGTTTAATTTCAAGTTTTCCTTCTTTTAATTTCGTAAAGATAATATTCACGGATATTCCCTTAGTCGGTTTCTACGACACCCATGGGATGAGATGGGGTGGTGACATATTGTATTCTTACTCCGTCACCTCACGGAGAAGTACATGTACGAAAAAACATATAAGTACAGTCTGCTATAACAAAACATATAAAGATTTCCCTCCTGTAGATTAAAGCACAAGTTTATTTTATAAGTTTGTCGTGAGGCACCGGTGAGTTACCGACAAATTTACTTCGACGGAGTTTAATAGCTCTACCGAATTTCACATTAGCCTCGCGTTACAAAGTTGAATTAGTCTTTACACTCGCGTCTTGCTTGGTATGGTAGAGTTACATTTTGTTAATATCCTTATTTATCTAGCTAGAAGACCTCTAGCAAACTCGATTCTCGCTCAAAGCAAATCATTGTATGTATAAAAAAACATTGATCTTTAAAAAAAAATGTTTTTGGTTTCTTTATATTATTATCTTTTATTGTATTGTATTGTTACATGGATTGTGTATAAAAAACTAATAAATATTCCTCACACATTCACACAACGTCAGCTATTAGCAAACTAAGCTGAGCTTGTATGTATAGTCGAAAACTAAATGGCCTTATCACCTCTAGAGTTAATGTTAGTTGCATGTCATAAAACTATTAGGTTCAATATCGCACAACAAAACATCAGCTAAATCATGACGCTACTTTGACATATCAGTTTTTTTGTATTAGCAAATAGTCGTTAGATATTTATAAAAACAAATAATAAAGTCAACGTTATTGACTGTTACTAGAGTATATTTTCGGTAAAATGTTTTATTCTAATGAATTTCTCTCTTTTTTCCTTCTATGTCCATCCCTGTCATTTCTTGCATGACGTCATTGGTGCATATTTCAATTTAAAGTTTTCGTAATTTTATAATATAAAACAAATTAGGGTAAATCACCTGATCGTTAGAAGTCCTACAATTATTGGCACTTAAGAGTTAAAAGTGAGTAAAAAGAAAGAAAACACTATAGATTATCCTAGTTTAGTATGATGATTCAAGTTCAAATATTATTTATTTAATATTTTTATCATATTTTATTTATTTCATGTGACAACATAGCAACAATAAATTTATCAGAATCCTTTTATTGGCATTAGTGCCAATAATAATTATTTAATACTATTCAATCACTTAATAATGAGTAAATATAAGCAAAGATTAAAGTATTTTATAATTTTATGATATTTTATATTTTAGTCTGACACGAAGTCCACTCTTAAGGTGCCAACAATTGGGTGGCTTACCAGCCAATATTTAAATTCTACATTTTCAGTTTTTCTGAAATGACAAGCTTGTAATGTCACAAGTAACAAGTTGACTTTAGTTTTAAGTTATTTAATGGTTTTTCATGGTTTTTCACATACAAACTCTACAGTTTAATATAGTGACATTTGTATTGTTTTAGTAGATATTATTATTTATTGCGTTGAAGTGAAAGTTTAAAATAGATTGCACTTTTAATTTAAGCATAGTTTTGATTACGGTCAACCAATGGCGTCAAGCTCACGCATAAACATTAAATAACGATCTTAATGAATTTGAATTATGATAGAATTTTTTGTCGAAACTGATAAAGCCATTTCGTTTTCGGGTATACTTTGGATACTAGACAACGGATAAACATACTTACTTAAATACTATTATTTTTTTGTAAATACATACATATTATATAATATAAAGGCACTCAGACCAATGCAAACAATCATGTTCATGCACACAAAGATTTGCATTCAGCGGGAATCGAACCCGAGACCTCTGCGTAGCAGTCATGTTAAATAACCACTACGCCACAGAGGTCGTCAAATATTGTATTGAATTGTTACATGGATTGTGTATAAAAAACAATCCGTTATTTATTATGTATAGTACACACACTGCTTATTTTGGTACTAGGTGGCGTTGTCTGTATATTAAAAAAGTGTTTAATACAGTTCGCGTATCCGCGATAGTAATCGCGATGTAACTTAACACGTTCCCAGTGCAATGTACCATATATAGTACACGTGCATTGTTTTACTATTGTGTCTGCTGGCGGCACTGTGAAAGGGTTAAGTATACAAAATATTTGCCTTTTTTGTAACTCCAGGTTACATACCGTTATATTGCCGTCAAATTACAAAAGACAAAAAAACATAACAAATAAAAGTTTGTTGTAATAATAATGTTAATGTAATCAACATATCAATTAACGTTTAATTATATCTTGATTAACATACAATTTTACAAAACATACCTCATAAATTATTTGGTCAGTGAACATGATAATTGACTGAATATTTATTCATGAATAACAGTTTGGAAACTCTTTGGAATTACGTTGATCAATTATAGTAGTTTGTTTATGTCCGAGTGCAGGGCCTCTTGCAGTTGCAGGGTGATACCTGGCCCACTGACTGGACGCCCAGACTGATGGGTACGAATCAATCTTATAGGTCAAAGTTTTCTGCTTTTGTTTTTGTTGTATTACATGTGTGAGTTTTACTTTAGTCGGGTTTTTCGTCATAGGAAGGAGACAAGGAGGCTCCTAGTCAATGTTCCTTTAGTGAAAACAATAAAAATGTTTTTTTAAATCAAGTAGGTGTAACAGTATTGATGAAAACTCCATTGACAATAGTAGGAGCCTCTGCTTCTAATATACATTGGTCTCGGAGACTTCGCTCTTTATGATTATGTTTATTTTTTACCAAAAACTTAGTACTTACTTATTTATTATTAATCTTATTTTGAGAATGTTAAACACATAACACGGTTTTTTTTTCAGTATTACTTTATTTTATATCTATCACTGCCTTTGTTTTGTCAATGTAGCTTCGCCAAGTTTTTTTGTACTTGTCTATGACTGTTCTACAGTACAGCATGATTAGACTATTGATATATCGACCAACGACTATTTAGAAATGATCGTCTTCTTGTCTTCTTCTTCTTTTTGTCAGCCCATTAATGTCCCACTGCAGGGACGGGCCTCCTCCCATGACGGAGGGATACATGATACTTGGCCTACTAATACCATGCTGGCCAGATAGATTGGTATAGGGTTTAATTTCAAGTTTTCGTTCTTCTTATTTCGTAAAGATAATATTCACGGATATAGTCCGTTAGTCGGTTTTTACGACACCCATGGGATGAGATGGGGTGGTGACATATTGTATTCTTACTCCGTCACCACACGGAGAATGTACGTAATTCTAAGTAAATAAAAATACAAAAATTTAAAGGTGAATGCTTTATTTATAGTGCTGAGGCCAAATTTAGGAAGAGTATTTTTGAAAAACAGATGTTAGTACTTCGTCTCGTATTATCACATCATTTGGCTCAACTTAATGTTTGCCCCAGCCGCCCCAACCGCCCCAGTTGCCCCAACCGCCGACTCCACCCCATCCGAGACCGTTCCAGCCATTGCCATTCCATCCATGGCCGTTCCATCCGAGGCCGTTCCATCCGAGTCCGTTCCAACCGCCCCAGCCGACTGGTACGGTGCGGAGTACGGGAGCTGTTACTACGGGAGCGACGTGGGTGCGGATGACTGGGATGGGAGCTGCCTTCACGAGGTTAGCGGTGGAGATTGCTGGACCAAGATGACCGACCCATGGTACTCCAATACCTAGAAAGCACAATTTAATTAAATTTTAAGTATTATAGCTGGACCGATAGATGAGCAAGGCACAAGACCATGCAAGGAGGCAACGTTTGGAGCGGGCCTATGTTCAATTATGGACTTCATTGACATTGACTAGTATGTTGATGATGATGATTTAATTTAACTTCGCTCACTGTACTTTAAGCTATCAAAAGTAATTTTATGTTAGAGTATTTTTTTTAATTCAGTTATTTTTTTGACTAATAAAACATTTAATGAAAATAAAAACACCAAACAGCATGTCAATTTTAACCATATTAATTGATAAACTGAAGATTTAAACTAATTGATATATTATAAACAATGCTTACCATAGCCGCTAATCGCGCCAATAGCGCTTCCTTGGCTAAGGCCAAAGATTGCCAACAGGCAAGCCAACTGAAAATAAAAATAAACACAATATAAATTCGAGTTTCTTTTGTTATTTAATATTTTGACAAAATGTTTACTGGTAGTTTTTTTTTTTAATCGTATTCAAACTTAATACTAGAACTATAAAACAGCAAATATTGTGGTTAAGGACATAAATTCCTTAAACATTCCCAAACGTTAGCAATATTTCCCAATCAAATTTTATCAAAGAAGTTTATAATGTAAAAAAATTCAATTTTTTCACCTACAGTTTTATCTCTCCGCATATATTCAGATAGCTTGATAAAGAAGATATTGATACGCGTATTTTTAATATTAGTTAGCCACGCATCAAACTAAAAGAACTGTTAAAATACAGATGGTACAGGCATCCTTCATTGATCAAAAGACAACTACCAGTTAAACCTGGATATTCTTTGTAGCCGTTAAATTAATATTTGTAAAAGTCGCAGGGCACATGCCCTAGCAAAAGTTGCATTTTCTTCTTGCCAGCTATTCTCAGTGCCAAAAAAATACTTAAGTATTTCTATTGAATCATCTAGGGTACACTCTGCTGTAATTTTACAATGCTAACTGCATTGTAAAAATCTAAATCCTAATTCTACATAGCCCTGTCTGCATCTCAACATTATTGAAATAAATATTTTAATTGATGATAAATTGAAGGTTTTTCTTTTTTTCGGCAGCGATAAACTTTTTAACTTCCAAACGATTCTCCTACTATTGAAAATCTCAACAGCAGAATCGAGATCAAACCCCGAATAGAAACGTAAATAAAAAAACAAATATATATCTGATACTTACAGTGATGTAGGTGTTCATCGTAGTTGGTAACCAGACGAAGTGTACAGCCTACTGAACTTGCCACCATTTTATACTGAAAACCCGAATCCTAGCCGACAACCGAAACAATACCGGATGCACGCACGTTGAAACAGAGTTGCGATACACAGAAATTAGCATTTAACATCCTTGCGGCATTGGGAACGTTGAATGTATTAACTTTATCCTTTAGAGCTGAAAGTAGGTTTTCATTGTCTGATTGAAAACTAATTATGTTAGGACACAGTGATTTTTGTTTGTTTTGCTTGTTGCATGCGATTTGGTAACTTAATACTGTGTTGATAAGTTGCAGTTTTCTGTGCGTTGTTGTGTCTGATCTAACCCTTATAAATAGAGTTCAAAATTTACGAGATAATTTACTTTTTCCATTTTCAATTTATTTAATTCCATCTCTTAATTTTATATTTATTAACTATGTTTAAACCCCTCGTTTAACATTTTTTTGTGTATTCTAGACATAACTGTCTTGTCAGGATGTTGTTGCTAATGTAATTTTTAAACATCAAAGAATCGAACCCACAACCTCGCTGCTGCAGCTGTGGCATAAAACACATTATACCATAGAGGGCGTCCCATTTTTTTAGTATGTCTTGTAATGATATACGCAGCTGTTCACAGCAAGGATGTGTAAGTCTGCGTTAAAATAGTCGTAAAATAATTAATTGATTCGCTTGATTCCCGTTATGACGCCGAGTTATTTACTCATATTTTCTTTATTGTATTAAGTAAGGTGGCTAATTAGCAAGCGTTACACCTGATGGCTAGTTAACAATGCCAGAGCACAGTCAAGCCATTAAAAAATGTTGAGTCACAGGACGCGCAGGATGGAAATGTTTGCAGGAAGCCTATGTCTAGCAAAGGACGTCCATAAATAAATAAATATTCCTCACACTTTCACACAACGCCATCTAGTCCCAAACTAAGTAGCGCTTGTACCATGGATACTAGACAACGGATAAACATAATTAAATACATCTTTTTTGTAAATACATACATAATACACATAGAAAATACATAGACTGATATGACGAAGTTTCGCTTAGACATTTGATTCCAATGCGTCACTTTACTTATGTTGTCGTAACTCTTAGCTCTCAAAAGCCAAGAACAAAGATGCCTAAACTATTATTATGCAATTTAACAAATATTCACCACGAGTGTGGTACAGGATTACAACTCACATTTTAACCGAATCTTATAAAAGGATGAGGCGTCATATTCGGTGGTATTTTATTAAATGTTTCCTAATTTAGAACTCAGTAATTTCTTGATTAATTTGAGACAATAATGTTTAAGTTTAAGACATACATTCCCAAGTTCATCTTAATTAGTTCAGTAATTTACTTTTATCTAAAAAAAATAGTCATCATAAGAGCCCATTAATGTCCCACTGCAGGAACGGGCCTCCTTCCATGACGGGGGGATGCTTGGCCTACTAATACCACGCTGGCCAAACGGATTGGTATAGGGTTTAATTTCAAGCTTTCCTTCTTTTTATTTCGTAAAGATAATATTCACGGATAGTCCCTTAGTCGGTTTTTACGACACCTATGGGATGAGATCGGGTGGTGACATATCGTATTCTTAGTCCGTCACCACACGGAGACGTAAAAAAATAGTCTTTTCTTATAATAATTCATGTAAACTAAATGGCGTAAGTATTGTAATTGGTACCCACGCTCTGGTTAGAGTTGTTTTTTTAGTTAGAAAATTATGTAAAGATAATTGCTGCTAAGGACTTCCCTTGTGACATTCTGTTTTTTTTTTGTGTATAAAAGATCGCTCTTATACTAGGGATTAAGCTCTGTATCGCGAGGACGAAATAAGCTATGCTTAAAATGTAAACATACTAATTACATGGAAAATTTTAGCTCAGAAGAATTAATTATTTACTTGTGCTACACACAAGCTAAATACAAAACTCTACATGGGAATTTTGGGCTAGTATTAGGACGCTTGACAAACAGATTGGCATAAGACATATATCTAAAGTTTTCTTTGATTTTTCTAGACATAATATAAACACACTTTCCCTTAGATGGCTTTAACAACACATTTAGGATGAGATGGGGTAGTAACTAAAATAAAAGCCTTGTTACTAGAAATTGCATTAGTTAATCCGCTTCAGTTTAAACCTACCTATTTTTAATTCGTAAATTATATAGCTATTAATCAAATAATTATGCATTTGCATACATTTACACTTAAGTTACATGCGTAAACAACATGCGGATACAACATTTTGCATGTTAAACATTTGATATTGTAATTACAATTAAGTATGTTCTAAAAATTAAGAACAATACTTTGTTTACACGATTCTGCTTTAATTGGTACACTTATTTAATTAGCGTGTTATGTATGAAGGTTTAGGTTTAATAACCTCTTTGGTTTTTTGTCAGTTCTTTGAGGTGCAGTGCATGTTACTCGAAAAAAGGATATAAGTATGTTTATGTGCTGTTAGAACGCATAGTACAAGTTCTGCTTAGTTTCGGACTAGACGATGTGTGAATCTATCAGAAATATTATTACAATAAAGCGGCTTTGTTAAGACGAACAACGTATTCATTTTAAAACTTTGATTCGTACTTAATTTAAATGTTTGGATTTGTAACAAAAATTCTGGTAATTAATTTCTTAATTTATAAACTAATTCTTAGCATATTTTTCAAATATTTTCACCCTGCGTGGTCCTGTGCCTCCCTCATCCATCTGTTTTCCGCCATTGTTTCAGTGAAACTAATTCCACTTTGGTCAGGTAGATTGCCAAAGGGTTTTGTCAAGGAGTTTTGTGTATGATTTAAATAAAACTCTTTTTTTAAAGCCCTAAAAATATTGGACACAGTCTTAAAGCATTTTCAACTTTTCCTAAATGGTTTTCGTGAAAATACATTTAATGTAGAGACATTTTAAGTACAGAGTAAAAAGTTTTTCTTAAAAGCATGTAGTGCCTACATTTATCCGAATTTCTAGTGCAAGCTCTGCTTAGTTTGGGACTGGATGTCGTATTGTGAATGTATGAAGAAAAATATATTATTATAGGTACCTACTATGCGTTAGGATACTCTACTCATGACATTCCCTTGAAACATAGCACATACACTGGGAAGAAAGGAACGCGCCGGGTGGGAAGACCCCTTACATGGTGGACCGACGACCTGGTAGGACGGCGAGAAGCCAATGGATAAGGAAAGCACAGGACCGCACAGGGTGGAAATGTTTGAAGGAGCTCTATAACCTCCACTAATGGCCATAGGCTGATGTAGGTAACCTCAGCAAATAAAAAGTATTTTAACTGACCCCTTGAAAACGACCTCGGTGGCGTGGCGGTAGCGCAAGCGGCTGCTGTGCACGAGGCTGTGGGTTCGATCCCCACGCAGGGCAATTATTTGTGAGATCCACAAATTATAGTCCTATGGTCTATTGAGTGGGTGTTCTATTCGTCCGTTCAATTGAAGTTTGTATAAGTCCCGGCGACACAGTGGGGATATGTCTTAAAAAAAAAAGAAAAACGAAAAGAAAAGGAGGAGATTCTCAAATTCCATGTTATTTTTTAATTTTTGTTATTCAGAAGTCATGGTAACGAATTCTTTTAAGTAGGTTCCGTACAATTTTATTACTCTTTAGAACCCAAGGACCTGGTTAAAGTAAATGAAATTACTGTTTTTCTTTATAAGAAAATCTTAATTAATACTCCCTCATCCACCGGTAAAAATAATTATGAATTAAAATAATTTATTTCTTAACTTAACGTGTAGTGACGGTGTAAGAATACAGTGTGTCATCACCCCATCTCATCCCATGGGTGTCGTAAAAACCGACTAAGGGACTATTCGTGCATATTATCTTTACGTAATAAAAAGAAGGAAAACTTGAAATCAAACCCTATACCAATCCGTCTGACCAGCGTGTATTAGTGGCCTACTAATACCACTAACTAAATTCATTTACTTTAAGGGCCAAGTATCCCTCCGACACGGGAGGAGGCCCGTCCCTGCAGTGGGACATTAAAGGGCTGTTATGATGATGATGATTTTATTATAACTTATTGTAAAAAAAAACTTAATTACAGGTTTAATTTTATTCTACTTAACACATTGATAGATAAAAATCAGTAGTAATTATTCACTATCAACGGTACTAATAATTAAACTATCAAATACCATTCTAGATAGGACCAGTAATTACTACAAATATCCGGTACTACATATTTGTACTATACTTTATCTATTATATGTGAATCTTAAAAAAAAAAAGGGAAAAGGGATTCAGGGACACAAGGCTTTATCCCTAGTGCGGAAGTTGTATATTAAAAAAAAACTAGAAACGTAAGGTCGAGATTAACGCGATACGCTAATTTATATTTATTTCGCTTGAAGTTTTGGCATAGGTTACACTGGCCGAAGTTAATATAGCTGTCAGTCTCAATTAGCTTGACCCGCAACGCAATGATAACAATTACTTTTAGTATTTTGTTTTTTTTTATTTTTGTTTTAAAAATAGCATATTAATATTTAAGCGATAACTACATTGAACTTTATTTTAATTTTGAATTGATAACAGGTATTGAATACGAAAACAATAAACAATTGATAATTGTGCTTAGCAACACTTTATACTATTGTATTATCTCATCTCAGTGTGTTTATTCGAAAATGTGTCTTAAATCAAATGATTAAGATACAGCGTATATAGGTCAAAAATTTCGCAGTATGTAATGTACAACGCAAAAAACTGCTCTAAATACATGGCTAATACTAAATTTAGAGTAAAAAAAAAATTTGGCCATTTTGCTTTATCAATAAAATGGTGAAAAAGGAAAGAAGAAGGAAATTTAATTTAATTCGCGTGAAAAATAAGGGTCACTCGGGTTGAAATTTGCTTGAAAAACTTACAAATAAATAGGAAAAGGCTTAAATATAAATAAAATCGTGATATATATTTTTTGTCAATTAAGTATGGAAGTTCTTCATCATAAGGCTTGTAAGGCTTTTAACTTTCTAACAAGATAATAAGAAATTTTATTTAAAAACATATTTTAGTTATTCGGTTCATAAAACTTTTGTACAGTCGTTCCAGTTTATTGCCCTTTCATATCTGGTATAGAATTATTGAGTTTACCTAAAAAGATTGAAGACTCAAAGGCTATCAAACGGTGGCCCTGATTACGTCTTAATAAATAAATATTAAGAATAGTCAAAACAGAAAAATAGTAAGTATAATCTATAATTATTTATTGCACAATGATTTGCAATTAACAGAAGATAAGGAAAAAACACTTTAACAACAACAACTTTACTGATTACAGATTAGTCTCAAAAACTTAAGGCAAAAAATATTGAGTTACTAACCAGAGAGATCTCCGTGTGGTGACGGAGTAAGAATACAATATGTCACCACCCCATCTCATCCCATGGGTGTCGTAAAAACCGACTAAGGGACTATCCGTCAATATTAAACCACTCAATTTCTTAACATATTTAAAAGTTATAATCTTAAGAATATATTTTGTGAACCAACTATAACTACTGCTACGGCTGCTAATTGCCTGGATAATGTTTTTACTGATAGTGGATACTTAAGCAAGTCCTTAATTAGTTGCTTGCCTTCAGATCACTGTGGACAAATAGTGTCTTTTTCAAATGTTAATAAATATAAACCTGAGGAGAAAATAATGTGTAGACCCATAACCTCTAATAAGATAAAAAAATTCAAATACCAATTAGAGGATAAACTTAAAGCTATAGATTATACAGGTAATGATCCTGAAGTCCACTATAATTGTTTGTTTAGTACAATATCAAATGCTTTTTCAAATACATTCAAACAACAATATCAAAAGCATAACACTAAATCTAGATTCAGTGAATGGGCTACTGTAGGTATTTATAAAAGTAGGCGAAAGCTGTTTGACTTATATGCACAGAAACAGTACAGATTAGATAGTGGTTTTAGTGAATACGTTAGGAATTACTCTAGGATATTCAGGAAAGTATGTGAGCAGGCAAAGGCCATTCACATCAAAAGGAAAATAATTAGAGCCCCTAATAAAATGAAGGAGACTTGGAAAGTTATTAATAAAGAGTCTGGTAAATGTAAAATGAGGGATAGTGTTACTCGAATTAAATTAGAAAATAAGAATATTACCTCTCCTAAAGATATTGTAAATGCTTTTGAAGATTATTTTGCCAATATTCCTTTTAAATTGACTTCTTCAATCAATTCTTGCGCTCACAGTGCTGTAGCCCTTCTCGAGAATAATATTAGTTCTGCTTCTAAATTTAATTTTAAACATATAGATTTTGGTGACATCCTAGGAGCATATAAACATCTTAAAATGAAGAAGTCTGAGGATTACTGGGGCATGTCAGTTAGCTTACTTAGTCATGTTATTGATATCATTGCACCTGATTTGGCACTCATATTTAACGAATGTATAGACAATGGTACTTTTCCTGATTTAATGAAACATAGTAGACTTATACCATTATTTAAGAAGGGATCTAAGGCAGAACTTGGAAATTATCGCCCCATCTCTATTTTGCCAGCTTTGAGTAAGGTGTTTGAAAGAGTGATGCTCAATCAAATGCTACTGCACTTTAAGATCAATAATCTTTTCCATAGCCAACAATATGGCTTTACTGGCGGGAAATCTACCACCGATGCGGGAGTGGCTCTAGTTAGCCTGGTTTACGACGCTTGGGAGGGTTCGCAGGATGCTATTGGAGTATTCTGTGATCTTTCTAAGGCATTTGATTGTGTTGACCATCAAACACTTTTGCTCAAGCTACATCGTTATGGGTTTGACCAAAAATCAATAGAATAGTTAAAATCATACTTAACAGATAGGCTTCAAACGGTAGATGTAAAAGGCATTAAATCAAATGGGTCAAACGTAAAAATAGGCGTACCGCAAGGATCAATTCTAGGGCCTTTTCCCTTCTTAGTTTATGTCAATGACTTACCTTATATGATAGAAGCACAAGCTGGCATCGTTTTGTTTGCCGATGATACATCGATAATTTTCAAAGTGGCTAGGCGTACTGCAAATGCAGATAAAGTTAACAATATTCTGAATGCCATTTCAAACAATCAATTGTTGAATGCTGGAAAGACCAAATGTATAAGGTTTACACTGCCTAATGTAAGGCAAGCACATGTTGATGTCATGCTGGAGGGGCATAGGTTGGAATTTGTACAAAGTACTAAATTTCTAGGAATTACAATAGATTGTAAATTGCAATGGGGTGATCATATCACTGGTTTAGCCAATAAGCTTAGCTCTGCTGCTTTTGCTGTTAGACGGATTAGGCAGTTGACAGATGTAGGAACAGCAAGGTTGGTATACTTTAGTTACTTCCATAGTTTGATGTCCTATGGTATACTACTTTGGGGTAATGCAGCAGATTTAGAAACAATTTTTATATTACAGAAAAGGGCAATACGTGCTATTTATTGTTTAGGCAGGAAAGACTCTCTCAGGGAACGTTTTAAAGACATAAATATTTTAACCGTAGCGTCTCAATATATATTAGAAAACATACTGTATGTCAGGAAGAATATAAATAAATTCACAAAAGTAAGTGATATCACAGACAGAAATTTGCGTAATAAAAATAAACTGCTCCTTCCGAGCTATCGACTTAGTAAGGTTAGTGATTGTTTTAAAGGCGACTGTATACGCTTTTATAATAAGCTGCCTGAGTCGGTCCTTGGTATGCCTGACAATAAATTTAAAACCTATGTTAAGACCACTTTATGTAAAAAAGCATACTACAGGACAGACGATTACCTTAAAGATAAGAGTGTTTGGCTTGGTGCAGGTCTCCCATAATGTGCCATTAATAATAATGGCATAAGTTGTATTAGGTACATTACAATACGTTTTTTTTTCGTATGATATTTTAACTTAATGTTTTGTTTATATACTTATTTTAATTTTACACAAATAAATGTACACTCGTCCACATTTGATTTAAGAGTTAGGACTCGCAGAAATTTACTTTAGTCGATGTTAGGTAAGGGCGTCCCTCTGCTATTTGTGTTTCCCCAAATTGTATTTATTTTCATCTATTACTATTGTCAGGACTTGTCATGCTCACTATAATGTCATTGTTTGTGGTGGCGTGGAGGCCGGGTCAATCCCTTCCCTACGATATGGCGAGGGGGTTGATATGGCTGGCCTTTGCGTTATACTCGTGAACGGGTGCTACTTGGGGTGACTGGTCGACCCTGACATTAAGTAATTTTCATTTTTGGTACACCACTTATTTATCTAGGGGATAATTTAGCTGAGCGACGTTTTTATTACTAGAAAACTTTGTAAATGTGATTTGGTGCTCCCACTTTTGTGTACTACCTACAGGACGAATCTTCTAGTTTAAGATATTTAAAAATGTATATTGATCCTTTAGTGCAATCCTTAGTTTTTATGGTATACAATGGTTGCAGCACTTTGTTACAGTTACAAAATTGTTGTAAAATTATAGAGACGTCTAAAAAATGCTGCTTTAGAGTTTGTTACGCCGCTTCTTCTCTACTAGCGCCTTGGAAGCGCTGGTAAAGTTTGGAAAACTTTTAATATGTAAACGTAGACTAAGTAGTTTTAAACTGACGTCAATAAGCTGTTATTTTGTACCATTATGTTGAAAAATAAAGAAACTGAAATAAACTGATTAATTATCTTTACAAAATAAAAAGAAGGAAAACTTGAAATTAAAGCCTATACCAATTCGTCTGGCCAGCGTGGTATTAGTAGGTCAAGAATCCTTCCGATATGGGAGGAGGCCCGTCTCTTTAGTGGGGCATTAATGGGCTGTTATGATGACTAAGCAGACGTGAAAATAAATACCTAAGTAAATAGAGAAAACCGTATTCCTTATTCGTACCGACGACGTTACCTAATTTATTTCCATCTATATCAGCCTATGGACGTCCACTGCTGGACATGGGCCTCCTCCAAATGTTTCCATCCTGCCCTTCCTCATACATCGGCTTCCCGCCGTCCTAACCAGGTTGTTTATCCACCGTGTCAGGGGTCTCACCTAATTTATTTGTTTCTTTGTTAATCTCCTATCACACATTCTCTCAATATGACCAAACCAACTTAGCATATTTGAAACTTAAGTAAAAATAAAATGCACTGAAATAAAAAGAAATACCTATAATTAGTGACATACAGTATCATCATCAGACGTTATCTTTACAAATATACACCTTATCCCTTACACATAAGTTCCAAAATTATATTTCACCATATTCACGAAACAGTTTAGCCCAAAATTGATATTCTTTCTCATCAGGTGAAACACCAGGCAGTAAAACATTACCAATGTCCAAATAATCTTGAGCATCGTTCGTATACGGAAGCCATTTTGCACCTAGAGAGTTATCTGGTGTTGGGTTCCTGCAAAAGTTAAACGTACATTAACATTTCCGATACATGATTATTCAAACAGGCCTGACTTTTAGTTTTGGAAGATTGGGTGAGGGATTCACCCAGGTTACTGCTAGGTTAAGCTGGCTATTGTCAGCCTTTTTTGGACCAGCCTCTGAAGTTGTAGCACCAGCTGTTTTTCAGATAAGAAAGAAATTTAAAGATAAATCATTGTAACCTTACCATCATAAAATCTATCGGATGTTTAAAGAATAACAGGTATTGTCGGTGATCATGATGATAAAGAAACACTCATGAATCGTGAACCAATTAACATCGATAACCATTTGTCGAGTTAAGTTATTGAAAATGCAAATATGGTAAAATATAATGGTATTTCAAGAGGTTTTCATTCAAAATCGGTTAAAAGTAATAATCGCTGTTTCACTCACCCAAATTTAGCAAAATTTGTCCATATTTTTGTTACTTTGTCCACTAGACGAAACTCTTCAGAGTCAACAGGTGTTTTACTCTTAAAAGCTTTGTTATCAAAGAGATAAAATATATCATCCATGTGATTAGTAACTGCTTTATTACCTACAAGGTCTGTTAAACCAAAAATTTTACATGCAACATTACGTTTAGATTTGCATGAAAATCTATAAAGGTATACATTATTCTTAACAGAAGTTATTTTGGCCAAATGAAGTATACGGATCAAAAGCATATCTGCAGTATAATATCTAACTAGTTTTTCCCAATCGTCGGGAATTTTGATTTGGTCGTTGAAATAAAAGCGTCTAATTTTCTCTCCAAATTCCATCTGTTGATTCAGTGTTAAGTTTAAAGCTAAAGGCTTAGATACGAAGTATTCTGGATAGTTTTTAGCTAGCTCTAAATGATTTTTCAAATAATCGCCAGGTTTAATCATTACTAAGCCATCATCTGATGTATATCCTACCATGATCTCTATTTTTGGGTCTATATTATTTGCAAGGGCATCTGTAACTTTCCCATAGAAAAATCTTTCATTATCTCCGAATTGTTTTTCATCAACAATACTAAAATATACGCCTGCTTTATCAGTTAATACTTTTTCAGAAAATGTTACTGGTATAATTGCTTCTACCAGACTTCTTACAGGCTGATCTTTAAAAAACTTATACAATTCTTTGTCATTTTCGGAATCACATCCTAACTTTCTTGCTAACCCGAGAGCTCTTTCGCGCGTTTTATAGCTAACGGCCCAATGGTTGGCACAAACTCCACTCTGAGCTATGATCCTTTTGAATAAGCCTTTTGACATTGGTGATATCAAATGATATGAAGAACTGGCACCGCCAGCACTCTCACCAAATAGCGTTACATTATTGGGATCTCCACCAAATTTGCTAATATTTTTATTGACCCATCTAAGTGCCTGTACTTGATCCTTCATTCCAGCATTACCTGGTATATCTTCTGTATCTAAACATAAGAACCCGAGTACTTCTAGTCTATAGTTGATAATGACAACAATTACTCCTTGTCTCACTAAGAACTCTGGTCCGTAGAAATCGTCTTCTCCACTGCCACTAACGAATGCACCTCCATGTATCCAGAACATAACCGGTAAGGGTTTATCAGGCTTGATGTTTGGTGTATAAACGTTTAAATATAAACAGTCTTCGCTACCATTGAATTCTTTTCCGGTGAACCAATCATACTGGTAACATTTTGGACCAAACTCTTTGGCTTTCCGTACACCATCCCATGGTTTTGGCGGTTGTGGGGCCTGAATATAAAATTATATTGAAGTTAAAGAATTATTTACTTTTTTTACAACTAATGAAAAATAAAAATAAATTATAATAAAAACCTTGATTAATTAAGTATTTTGCAAGATATAAATGTGGATTTCATGTAGATGTTAATTTATTAAAATAGAAATAGTTAAATATTAATTTGATGAACGATATTGACAGACCCTTCACATTGTGGTACAATGATCTGCTGAGGGTTGACCGATAGATAAAGTAGGAACAGGACAGAGGAAGGTGCAGACGTTTGAAGGAGCCCTATGTCCAACAATAGACGTCTTTTGCATCAGGTGATAATGAAATAATATAATTATACATTTTTGTTATCAATAAAATATGTTAATTAGTTAGTCTCCGTGTGGTGACGGAGTAAAAATGTCACCACCCCATCTCATCCCATGGGTGTCGTAAAAACCGACTAAGGGACTATCCGTGAATATTATCTTAACGAAATAAAAAGAAGGAAAACTTGAACTTAAGCCCTATACCAATCCGTCTGGCCAGCGTGGTATTAGTAGTCCAAGTATCCCTTGGTCTCGGGAGGAGGCCCTTCCCTGGACATAATTGATGGGCTGTTATGATGAGTAACTAAAAAGTTTTACCTTAAATCTTAGATCTCCAAGAGGTGGCTGAGCGTAAGGTATCCCTTTAAAGCTGCAGTACGTTCCTCCATACTCATTTTCAATCACTTCTCCTTCCAGTACACCTTCGTTTACTCTAACTTGAACCATTATTTATAAATATATTATTACTAGATAGACTAATAGACACTGTCTCGTTTGTATTCCTATTACTACTGAGTTTATTTTGTTGATAACATCCAGTTATCGCAGTCTCGATAAGTGTTATTATAATAATATTAGCACGGTGAGATCACCGGACATTTACTTATATATATGTTAAATGTCGTGACCTCTGTCTGTTTTTACGTCTTTTTATATTAAATAATTAATATTTTGGCTGATACCTAGTCTTGATAATAAAATATTTTTAAATTGAGTTACGTTATTTTTAGACGGTTTCTACCTACCTAGGAAACTAAGATAATTGCATTTTTTATTATACCTACATAAAAACTTTTTATAATATGTACAGTTTTAAAAGTTATAAAATTTAAAAAAATTATTTAAAAAAATAACCTTGTAAATTTTATTTTATTATTGATAATTTAAATATAATACAAGTCAGTAAAATTGGGGTATTTAGTCTGAACGGCCCAAAGAGAATGGCCCGCGGGCCATTCGACCGTAAACAAAAATTGCCTACGTTTCAATGGACCGGTGATAAAATTTTGTAAATAAATTTACGCCCGAATACTCAAACGTCACTTAAATCGTCTAACAATAAACGGCATCCTAAACGTTTGGATCCTTAAATTTTTTTCGGTATACACAAACGCCACTTAAGTCATTCATATCTTTGATTAGCTAAACAGCCGATAAATGTTTGCGTACTGGTAACATTCACCTCATAAAGTATGTTTTCAATTACAAATTTAATTACCCTATGCTGTGTTTTCGTTTTACGCAGAAAATGGAAAAGAATAATCAGTTGTGTGCTGCATACTACGATTGTAATTGAATATTCACTTGGAAATTTTCAGACATAAGTATTACAATTTCAATAAACAAACTGAATTACACCATTCTTTATTTTTAAATATCCCTATAATTGGTTATTATCTTTATCTATGAATGACACGATCATTGCACAAAGAACGAAACGTTTACTCAGTGACACTGACACAACACGACAAAGCGTGAGTTTTCATCAGCTTGAAAATTTTTAAGAAGAATCTTTTACTTTCGAAAAGAGATGAAATCATTTAGAAATAATTAAAAAGTGAGTGAAATGTGAACGTAATACGAAAATGAGACAATTTAATGTGAACACATTTCAACATACTTCTTTTTAAATTGCAAGTTTGTGATTTAATTCCATCAACAATGACTTTCCAGATATCAAAATATTGTAGAAAATAAGGAAATAAACGGCTACATGATAAGAAGCGAGACCTGGGAATTTGTGTGTCAGCACTGTAATGCCGTTGCTGTGAGTGGCTTCAGATCATGGCAACAACTGCGACACTTTTACGAGAAACACAAACAGAAGTCAAAAAATTATAAAAACAGAATGGAAATCAATAAGTACAGAATAGAAATGGAAATGGAAAAATTGAAAATAATAATCTTGTATAAGTAATTATGTTGTATATAAATAAAACTACTTATAATTAAAAAAGTGTGTATTTATTAATGTAGTCCTTGTTATAAAATGTTGATTAGTATAAAGGCTTCTAGGCTGTGGTACCTACAGGTTTTTCTTCTACGGTAGAAAGTGAATCCTCTTCTAAGATCCCATTTCGCCTACGCAGCGCTATGTTGTGTAACAAAGCGCATCCCACAATAACTAGTGGAATAATATTAATTTTTAAACCCATTCTATGTTGAAGACAGGGAAATCTCCTTTTTAGTACACCAAAAAGCCTCTATAGGATTTCTGGTGCTTATTTGGGCTCTATTTATTGTAAGCTTATTCTGTTGGTGTCCGTGGATTTTATAATGGGGTTAGCAGGTACGGTCGACACAGATAACCGCTACTTATAACCAAGTAAAGTCTTATGGCTTGAAAATTTTCACGCTCTAACTGTGCACATAGAGGAAAGTCATTTAATATTGTGCTATCATGTTCGGAACCTAGCCATCTTGCAATAACATTTGTAATGCAAAGTTTTGGCTGTCATTTAATGTACAATTCGGTGAATGAATACACTTCTTTGATTATTAAAGCGATAATCGTCAGCTGTAGGGACGAGAGGGGTTGTTAAGTCCATTAAATTAGAGTGAAAATATTTATATAACGCCTGATGATTTTTTTATAGCAATATTAGATTGTAAACATCATGACCTATTTTTAGGCGTAAGCAAAATATTTTTCTCAATCGAATCCGATTGACGTTGAAGCCGCTATAACTGCATATTGCTGACGATTATTTGATTTATAAATGTGTTTAAAACTGAGGTTTTCCTGAGATTTTTTAATGACTTTAACAGCCTGTATACTTTTACTCTACCGCTAGTGCGGCAACTGACGCTTACTTTACTGATTTCCAGACATTGAACCACTGTTTGAATCATCATAATCACTTGTTTATTAACTTTTTGGAGATTTAAGAGACCTTGCGACCACTCTCAAGTTTTTAAGTTACTTTAATCAATTTGGCAGGTCATTTGACAGCTAAATAAGTTAAGTAACGTTTGAGTATACGAATTTATTACTAAGTCGGCGTTTAAGTACAAATAAATTTAAGATAAATCGTTGCTTAAAATTGTGGTTTGTGTATAGGATAAGAGCTACTTTGTAGCTAAGAAACCGATAAATATTTAACTAGCGTTTGAGTATTCGGGCATTAGTGTCATAAAATATGTCATGTACACTCAAGGAATTTAATTGTTTAGCAATTTGCTTAATTTTGAAATCGGTCAGGTTACTATTTACCGACTACAGACGACGGATGACGAACCCCGACGTCTTGGGAGTCGTAAAATTAATTAGACAAGGTATATATACCTAGCCTTGTCTATCTATGACAGACAGGTATTTTGTGTTAAAATAAAATTCTTCAATTTTATATTGTTGACAGACCAAAGTTAAGTCAAACTAAACTAGACCTTATCTACCATCTCCATCAAACAGTATCCTTAGTCCGAGTTTGTGTCACTATTAACAATAAAGTATATCGAATAGCATTCGCTGTTCTGATTGGTTCAATGCATTGTATTGATAATACTGTCAAAATTTTATTTTTTACTCTTTGGACAGAATGGTGGAAGTTTGTAAACAAAGAAGTTTGAAGTGCAATTCATACTTATTGGTTATATTTTATATTATGTCAATTTTGAGGTGTAATATCTTTCAAATTCGCTAGTATTATTTTGGTATATAATACGACTAAATTACGTAGGTTGTGTACCTGCTAAACAATTAAATTCCTTGACCGTACATTCGGGTTCAAAAGTTAAAATAAAAGATTTTAAATTTGTTATACACACATCAAAAAAGTCTAAGCAACATGCATGATATTACAAATTTACCATTTATATTAATTTATTTTACCATTTATTTTAATTATAACGTTGTATTTTATTTTTAAAATAATATTTTTAGGGTTCTATGATGTAAAAATAACAGCTGTTTTCTTTATAAGTTCTTTTAATAACAGAAATTAACAATATTAGAATATACAGGTACATAAGAAACTAAACTTTTTTTTTACAAATTGAAATTTCTTAAGAAAATGAATTTATTGTGAAAGAATAGGACAATTTAATACAAAGTATGGCCTCCTCCGCTATTCAGAACTTGTCGGCAACGATTATTCATTGAATTAATGAGACTGTTTATGTCATCTTGCGGTATACGCTCCCAATGGAATTGTAGCAAATCCTTCAGCTGTTGGGTTGTTGTCACTCCGTCCAAGTCCTTCAAAACACGTCTCTGGAGCATGTCCCATGCGTGCTCGATGGGGTTGAGGTCTGGCGATTGTGCAGGCCAGGGCAATACCTGGATGTTCTCCGTTGCCAAGTATTCACTGGTTCGCCGAGCTGTATGTGAACGCGCATTGTCATGCATTAACGTAAAATCGGAGCCAAAGGTTTGTGCAAATGGATGGACATAAGGTCTGAGAATATCCTCAACGTAATTTTCAGCGTTCATGTTTCCATTTACAAAAACGAGCTCAGTTCGCCTGTTCTTCATAATACCCGCCCATACCATAACTGTTGAGCCGCTGTATGGATGAACTTCCTGAACGCACCTGAGTCTTTCAGTATTTCCGGGTCGACGGTACACTCGCACCCTTCTTGTATCAGGCCTAAACCCGAATCGCGACTCATCGGAAAACATAATTTTATCCCATTGTTCCTGGGTCCATGTTATGCGTTCTCTACACCATTCATTTCGACGAGCGCGATTCCCGTGACGTATCGGTGGGCACCTGATAGGGCGTCGAGCTCGTAGGCCGTACTCATGCAGTCGATTTCGCACAGTTTGGGGACTTACATCAACACCACTTGAATTTTGTAGCCTCAAACTTATCTCTCGAGCGGTTAACATCGGCTGGCGTCTTGCAGTCAGTTGTATGTACCGGTCTTGCCGAGTGGTTGTACTCCTTTTACGGCCTGGATGCTGTTCAGCGGGTTCCCCTGTATTATTGTAGCGCTGCCAAAGACGACAAATAACACTTCTATGAATACCAAAATGTCGAGATACCTGAGATTGATTACTTCCCGCTTGCAACATCCCTACAGCTCTTTGCATTTCATCTGCCGTCAAATGACGTCGCTCCATGACGTAAAGAATATCTAACAATTCAATTTTGTCGCCAACTGTATTTAAATGGTTGGTAAAATTATAAAATCAAGACTAAAACGTAGCAATTAACATGCACTCAAATTCAAACAAATTCGCAGTCATTGGAATTTTATGAAAAAAAACAAAACAGCCAGTATGTCATCAATAACAAAAAAGTTTACTTACCTATACACTTTGAGTGAGTAAATACTTAGAAATTAATTAATATAAATGGTAAATTTGTAATATCATGCATGTTGCTTAGACTTTTTTGATGTGTGTAGATTTATATTAACTTCTTTAAAAAAGCAATCAACAACAGGTACTATAGATTGTAAACAAAAGATTAATTTAGTTCTTAAATAATTTTTAATAAAAAACAGTCTAATTTTGAATAAAAAAGTATGTAATATAATGATCAAACAATAACAAAATTTGAAAAAATGAGCCTTATTTTAAATAAAAAGTAAAAATATAAGTTATTAACTTTTTGAACTATAAAAAACTTACATCACTTACAAATCAGTCATATTTTAATTAAATAAATCCACATACCTAGCCCTGTGTTCAATGGCTAGCGAAATTGTACATGGAATATAATTATTTATAAAATGTTTACAGAAGATTGTTTAGTTATTTATTAATTTTAAAATCAGTCTTATTTTAAAAACAAATCAACAATCTTCAATCTTTTTCTTCTGAAGCCATATAAACCGGTTCACATGATGTATCCTACATAATTAGTAATCATTTCAAATAAGTGAATATTTAATAATTGAATTTGATATATTATAATGTTATTATCTTTTATTTCCATGATGTTAATGAACGCTGTATGTGACTGTCCCATTGGATAAATTTTAAGCATTTTTTAAGTTTTTTCATTACCGGTCCATTGGAACGTAGATGATTTTTGTTTACGGTCGAATGGCCCGCGGGCCGTTCTCTTTGGGCCGTTCAGACTAAATACCCAAAAATTGATGGGAGAACATACCTATATTAACTAGGTTTCTTTATTACTTTTTAATTGTTTTTTTTTCCTCATTTGATAAGGACAATTAGTTTTTTTTTTAAATGATTTATTGTGAGAACTATATTCTTACTTTGTAATTCTATAATATTATTTAGTTTATCTTAGTTTCTTGTTTTAACTACCTATAAGATTTTTAAGTTATAACTTACGTAACTAGTCATTTCCATCAATTATTTATTTGACTTTTCGTGACAACAAGTTATTTGTTGGTACAAAAAGTAGGCTGGTGGCCTTACTAACAACATATTTCTTTACATTATTATCTTTTTCATAGGAAACACCAATCCAAACAAAACTTATTATTATCATATATCAGCCAATCGACGACGTACACTGCTGGGCCTGCTCCAAGTATTGTCACCTTGTGCCTCATCATCAAATACCTGTCCTCATTTAGGGAACAAACCCGAGACCATCGCATATCTATACTAAGTATAACTATGCCACAGAGATCTCATGAATATGCTTTGTTTACTGTTGAGTAAACACAAAAGAATATATCGACGGGTGCAAAGTAAAAAGAGGCATCTGCATTTTAGCAACTTTTCAGGAGAGCGAAAAGATCGAAAAAGTGTGTTATTTTCTTAATGAGTGGGCCAATATTTCTGAAAATTTTATCATAATTTATTTAAACTCTTACTTATTTTTACATAAAGTTAATTAATCTAATTTATTAATAATTTGCGAGATTTTGCAGATAGTCGTTTCTACATCGAATTTTATAAAACGTTAACTGAACCAACTACCGGTTGGTCGTTTATGCTGGGCACTTTAAATACTCTGTATAAATAGATTATTCTTTGCTTTACTGATCTTACTTGCATTCAGGCCACTTATAAATAAAATTTTATGAGTACCAAGCTCATAAATATTAATAAAATATCTACTACAGAACGTAATTTTGCAGATAACGTTTTATGCTTCGTCTTTTCATAACAATTGTTTTTGGTTAATGAGGTCAAATCAAATATTTTAAAATTAAGTATTTTTTTTATTAATAACAAACAATCAAAATATTACGTTAACATAAACTACAATCCTTAACATTAACAAAAACGTAAAAAAATATCTTCTTCTATTTCAATTGCACATTTGGCTTACTTAATCAGGCTTATTTTAATCACGTAATCAAAGTATTTTACCCTCTTCTCAATTTAATTATTATTTGGTTCACATTCAAATTTAACATTTTAAACCTAAAATATAATAGTAATATTTACTGACAATTAAATACTCTTGTAAAATCGAAAATATCTTAATCTAGTTGCTTAAGATATTATCGATTTTATACGTGACACAATGATTTCCCTATTGTTTAGCACGATCTAATAGTAATTACAAAAACTAAATATAGAACTCCTTTAATAATCAAAGATGATTTACCAAAAATTTTAACAGCATAAACTTATTTACTAGTAAATAGTAAAATCTACACAACAATCAATCAGTCTCATTCTCTTAAGTAGGTATTAGCAGTATGTTTTATTTTTTTATAAAAATTCTGATACCTAGGCGGTATTAAATATTGCTGACATAAATGTAATAAGTCATTGTATTTAGATTGTGTTATTATTAATAAATAAAATATGTTGTTTCTCTCTGAAAGAGATATCTTTAAACTACGAGGGGCGTTCAATGTATTCTCGGTATGGGGTTGATCTACTAACTATATCGTTAACTAAGTAGTGTCATCAGTTTAAAACACTCTTTAAGGGTATAAATTTAAAATTTCATTGAATTATCATCGGTTAGTATTCAAGATATCGTGACGCAAACGCAAGTCAGATGACTGATACGACAATGTTAATAAAAATCTAACATCGCGTTATCATTAAATCCTTACAAAACAAGGAAAGCCACAAAAAGTTATCCACAAAGAAATAGTGGCTGTTTAACAAGATTCTACTCCTTAATTTTTTACTATTTAGAAGTAGTTTAGTGAATTTAATCGGGGTAGAGAGAGCATTGAAGACGACCTCCATGCCGGTGGGCCGATTAGTGCCTCTTCTGAAGAAAATGTCAAAAATGTTGAGAAACTTGTATTGAAAGATACAGCCCGTGTAAGAGTGAAAACATTAGCAGAAAGAACTAAGCTATCCGTGGATACATTCATGCTATTCTTCATGAGCATCTGGATTCGTCAAAGGTCAGTCCACGATGGAAGTCGCGAATGCTTACAGCGCTTCAAAAACAAGTGCGAGTCTTAACTCGCACTTGACACACAAACACACACAGCTCCAAAAACTCCTTACAACACTTATGTTGTAAGGAGTTTTTGGAGCTGTGTGGTGAAAATCCGGATAGCATTATCAACCATATGGTTACGGTTAATGAAACTAGGGTTCATCATTATGATTCTGAGAGCAAGCAAGAGTCTATACAGTGGCACAAAAAAACAACAGACCCCTCCAAAAAGTTTAAAGTCACTCCTTTTTCCGGAAAACTCATGCCCACAGTATTTTCGGATTCCAAGGGAATTTTGTTATTTAAGTAAACAAAAAAAGTCAGAACATTACTACCACATCCTACGCAAACACTTAACATAATTTAAAGATGACAATAAAATAAAAAGACGGGGAAAATTGACCGCGGGTGTCTGGCTTCTTCACGACTATGCGCCAGTTCACAAAGGGGGCGTTGCCAAGGCTGTTGTACGTGATTGTGGACTTCAGAAATTCGGAGCTTTTAGATCCTCATGGTCGCGGGCAAGACTAAGGTGTCAAACGACTTGATGTCAGTACAATAGTTATCATGACGTACTTATGAGGGTAGGTATAAATAAACTTCGCGATAAAACCGTTAAAGTTAGTTTCAAAAAGTACTTAACAATCGCGTAAATATAGGAAAACATTAATACAAAAAAAGCTTTTCCGTGTGGTGACGGAGTGAGAATACAATATGTCACCACCCCATCTCATTCCATGGGTGTCGTAAAAACTGACTAAGGGACCATCCGTGAATATGATCTTTACGAAATAAAAAGAAGGAAAACTTGAAATTAAACCCTATCGGTCTGGCTGGTATTAGTAGGCCAAGTATCCCTCCGTCCCGGAATATACAAAAAAAGGATATGAATACAAAAAAAGCACAAATCAAAAATAAAACTAATTAATAGAATATGAATAAAACATTATCAGAATATGCTTTTAATTACTAAGAATAAACATCGCATACCGAAAAAAAATTATAAATTGGCTTAGAAGCCCAAAATCATCATGCAAATATAATTGCAGTTATAAGCATGTTTTTTATAAAGTAGTTTATTAAACAGAAAATCCTACTAATTGATATTTTGTATAGAGTTAACCGACGTAAATCATAACATCTACAGTGACTGCGATGTAGAAAGAGTTAACTGGCAGATGGTCGTTAATGCGTCGGTATTTTACGAAAATAACCTGTAACACTTTACAAACAGTAATGTAACTAAAATATATAGATAAATAACTTTAAAATTTAAAATTATAGTAATACATATAGTAGCGGTGACATATAAGTCAAATGCCTAATGACATTTTTTGTATGCTCGAAGTCCGCCGGGCGCCCCGCGCAATAACGACCAACATTTCTTGGTCGCATTACCTTTGTGCTATTTGCAAAAAAGGTGTAGATGGCTTTTTATACTTTTAAAAAGTTATTGAAATATAATGAAATCTTCAAAACCAAATATGCCAGGTTGTGGAGTCTTATTTGATAAGTACGAAAATGCAATAAAAAGAAAATCGTGAATTTGTAGTTGTTTTTATTCACTTTGCACCCGTCGATATATTGCTTTACTTGAAAGTTGCTGATGCAATGATCAGCATTATTTCGTTATATTAAAGATTACATTGTTTTTAGAAATCATCATAGGATCTTTAAATGCAACTACTATGCATGAGGTCGCGGGATCGATTTCCAAGCAGGACCCTATCAGTCTGGGCAGCGAGGTACAGACCAAGTTAGGGACACTCTGGCCAGTTCCTACAGATATTTTTCAGATTTTCACCTTTTGCTATCCGTAGCCGGATGTCTATTTTTTACACCATCATCAGCTATTTTCAAACTAGTACTTAGTTAATCATATTTTTTATTGTTCGAAAATCAAAACAAAAAGCAGTAACTTACTGACCTCCACTTACATTTATATAAATATATAAATTATATGTGAAATGTAAATTCTAATGTAAATTATATTATGCTAATATGTCATAGTAATATTTTATTAAAATTATGTATTGTATATAATTTTTATATTATTATATAATTTCTCAATTTTATTATAATAACTTTGGTTTGGTTAACTTGGCAACACTCCGACAGGAAGAGTAATTATAAGGCTCATTGAATATTCTTGAATGTTTTGAATTTCAAATGTTCAAAGCGAGTTCATTAAATCGATTTCAATGAACAATATTCGTATTAAATCATAAAAATCGTATGCAATACCAATTATTAAGTTCTAGTTCTTTCAAACAACAAATAATTACGTAAAAACTAATTAAAATTATCCTTTGTTAAGCAGCCACGTGGGGCCTTGACTATCAAGGCTAACAAAAAACCAACAAACTTATCAGAAGACTCATAGTTAGTAGGGATGTCTCCCAGAAGGGAATGGAGACAGCCATGTTGGAAGTTTCTTTCTACTAACTCCTGGAATCAAAAATTAGGAGCATCGCAGAAGAAGCAATGTGGCCGATATAGCACTTAACATTGCCCGTTTAAAGACCTGTCTCATATAGCACGTGAAACTGATACCCGATGGGGCAGAACGGAAAATGTACAGTCATCACGCGATGGAAAAACGACCAAATTAAGATGGTAGAATGATAATGATTTAAGAAGATACCTTCTAGAAGAGAGGGTACAATATTCGCGCGCTGGTTGTTACATTTGGAAGAGGTCAATGTTCAGTAGTGACCGTCTTTTGACCCAATTGTTTTTTTTATCAGAATTATGACGTCTCGGAGTGTTATTAATAACAGTAGGTTATGACTTGATAATTATTTACGTACTAGTGATACCGCTTAAGAGATTTTGTACTGTTGTTAACAACTATCTCCCTACGATAATGGACTAAAAATACCACCCAGTTACCACCCAGAATCATCCAATAAGTATTGTAATAGACGACTAAGCAAAAGTTCGCAATTATTAGTTCTACTAAAACAGATAGAGAGAGATGGGTTTATATCAAAAACCCATCTGTCTGGCGAGCGAGGTACAGGCCAAGCTAACCTATTAACACTCTGGACGAAGCCTGTCCTTGCATAATAACATGAGAGGACTGTTAAGTATGTTAATCATCGTCATATAAGCCAATGCACGTCCACTGACAGAACATAGGCCTCTTCCAAATAAATCGATTTTATGCGGTCCTGTGCCATGCCACGATAATGAGACAGATGATATAATATTTTCTTCTTTTCTTACGAAAGAATTTGACGAACGCAAAGATAAAACGATACATCCTATGTTGCTCTTTCGTTTCATAAATTAATTTATTTAGGTGAGTTCCGGAATTTTTCTATTATGTTAGGCGTTGAGAAAATGCTTTCCATTTTCCTGTATTCGGAGTACTTTGCGAAAATTTGTTGAAAATTCCTTTCAATTTAGTTTACTGGTGTTATTTGTGAATGTTTGACGATCGTACTGCAATGTTTGTAGGAATGGTAATGGAGTTGATTTTGCTTTGCGTATGTGATCGTTACATTACATTTTATAAAATTTTGCATGCAAAACATAGGCCACTCCAAAAAAAAAATTATTTTTTATTTTTGTGTCTTAAAATATCGTTCTCAAAATGTCAATGGTGGATTGGTTTTAGATTTTTTCTAGTTTATCTATACTTGAATACTTGCCATTCAAGTATAGATAAACTAGAAAAAAAATCAAAGATTTTTTCTAGTTTATCTATAACTAGAAAAAATCTAAAACCAATCCACCATTGACATTTTGAGAACGATATTTTTAAAAACTTATGAATTCTTTTTTATTTGAGGATAATAGAGGGATAGAGTTGAAGAAACTTTCATCCATATAAAAGAAGGAAAACTTGAAATTGAACCCAATACCAATCCGTCTGGCCTGCGTGGTATTGGTAGGCCAAGTATCCCTCCGTCATGGGAGGAGGCTCGTCCCTGCAGTGGGACATTATTGGGCTGTTATGATGATGACATATTTTAATCTTAAATTCTGGGTGTTTTTTGTCACAAAGCCCCACGATACTTATGAAACTAATCGAACTCAACACCTTTACACCCATGAACTAACACCTACACCACAGAGTAGAACAATGAATGTTAGGTACATAATATCTCTGAGAGTAAATGTACTTAATGATACACAGTGGTTTTACCTAACATAACATGTGGGTGATAATGATAATGTTTTCTTAAGCTTAGCGACCGTTGATGATGTACCTTTATTACTGCTGTTTATTAACGCTATTATATAAAGGTTATTATGAGATTGATATAAGAGACTATATAAAAAAATATATATAAAATATTCCTCACACTTTCACACAACGCCATCTAGTTCCAAACTAAGCAGAGCTTGTACTATGGGTACTAGACAACGGATAAATATACTTAAATACTTTTTTTTTTGTAAGTACATACATACTATACATAGAAAACACTCAGACTAATGCAAACAATCATGTTCATGCACACAAAGATTTGCATTGAGCGGGAATCGAACCCGAGACCTCTGCGTAGCAGTCATGTTATATAACCACTACGCCACAGTCAGATGGAGCTTACAGGGAACCAAAGGGAGGAATTTCTTGACAACACGTCCCGTTTTAAACCCTTCAATTAAATCGTCAAGATTTGGTAGAGATTCTTACTCGTAGCTATCAGACTGATACGATTTATCAGAACAATTAGTTTATGTAACTTATTTAGTCCCAATGCTGGGCAAAGCTTTTAAACGTATTTGTTTTTCGTTATCTATAACATAAATGGATATGGAGTTTTTATACATTTCTTTTTAAATTATTATAAAATAATATTCAATCATAAAATTATATTTTAATTTGTCTTGTTAAAAAAGTATTATCGTAAAGAATATTACATTATTTTCACTCAGCAAGTTTCCGTTGACTAACACGTCCATTAAATAGCAAATTCCTTACGTGAATGCATACAGTATCAGAAGTTAGATCGTAAATATCCTCGCTCCGCAGATTTATGAGCCGTATACCCCTGGAGACCTATTTCGGGATACGGAGGAAATTTGAATTTTAAAATGAAGCCTCTTTTTTATGGGACTTTTGAAGGTTTTTTTGAGAAATAAGACACACAAATATGCAAAAAAGCTAATAGTACTTAACTATTAAGTTTTTAAGTTACTTCCATTAGTTTAAATAAGCTATTATATAACAAATTGTATTTAACAGAATTGTATTTATCAAATCAGCAATAATTGAATTGTTAAATAAAGAAAATATAATCGCTATAAAATTGAGTTATTTTTCTTCTAACAACGCCCTCTGTAAAATTGTCAACTTCAATTTTTTTCTTTCGGACCTGTTTATTTATTTTTGGTGATTTAAAATTTACATCATTTTGTTCATCTTTTAGTTCATTTCCTTCTTTTATTATTTTACATATGGTAGTCACCGAGAGTCTTGTAGCTTTAGCAACAAGTTTGTTTAGGTTTACGTCTTCAAGATACTCTGTAGAATTATGATCTTGTTTTCTGGCTTTAAAAAAGGAATATACATTGTAAGCTATTTGTTTAGCTTGCTTGTTAATTTTGTTTGCAAAACTGCTAGAGCGATTCATCTTGGCAAGTCGTATACCTTGTGCGTTTAAGTCCAAGCGTCCGTAACAAAAATACCAACCGCGCGCTGCGAGCTCAGCCAGCGCACTGTCTCACCTGACGTAAGCTCTCTGCTCCGCGCACCCCTTTCACCCACCCGCTAACATCTTCCCCCGCTCCCTTCTTACCGCGCAAAAAAAAAGTAAACGGTCGGCCTATAGGCATCTTAGCCTGAAACACAGGATTCAGGCATTAAATTATATTTGATTTGTTTATTATTATTATGTCAAAATTGTATAGTTAAGGTTTATTATGACAAATAAATAATAATTTTTTATTATATTATTATTTTTTATTATTATGTCTTTGTTAGTCAAGTTTGACTCACGGTCAGCATTTTTGAGTTTACTTAAACAAGGAAAGCACTTTCTTGGGATTTCTATTTCGTATTAATGAATAATAAAATGACCTTGTGCTCGCCCAGCTTCCAAGGCAGTGTTAGTGGTCCAAACCCAAAAGATTTTTATGGAATTTAGGGACAGGACGTCCTCCTACACGGATGGGTGTAAGGTTTATTAGTCTTAACACGTTCCCAGTGCAGTGTACCATATGTGGTACACGTGCATTGTTTTACTATTGTGTCTGCTGGCGGCACTGTGAAAGGTTTAAGATTTCCTAATGTTCAGTTCAATAAACTAACTTTGATTTTTTTTAATTTTCTATTTTTTTTACTGTCAACAGAACTAGAGGTGATTGCGATATTTTGCTAACTTAGCCGTTCCTGGACTACCACTCACGTTTAAATAATTTTCCTTAACTGCCAAAATGTCAAATAAAACAAAGATAAGTTAACATGTGCTTTAATTTCCTTTTATACACCTAATATTTACAATAATTAAACGCGATAGTTTAAAAGTTGTCACATTCAAATATTGTGGAATGTCGTGTGAAGACGATATTATATGTATTCTTACATCATAATAACAGCCCAATAATGTCCCACTGCAGGGACGGGCCTCCTCCCGAGACGGAGGGATATTTGGCCTACTAATACCACGCTGGCCAAACGGATTGATATAGGGTTTAATTTCAAGTTTTCCTTAGATAGTCCCTTAATCGGTTTTTACGACACCCATGTGATGAGATGGGGTGTTGTCACACTGTATTCTTACTCCGTCATCACACGTCAATTCTTACATATACCCATTAAATTTAAAAATATCTGTAGAAATGCTTGTACGCCTTGTAATGTAAAGCACCCCACGCAAATGCTTAGCAATCTTGATAATACACCCCCGCGGTCACGTTCCCAAACCGAACCGATCCAATATCGTGAAGATTAAATTTTCATATTAAATGTTATTTAGAACGTAAGAGATATCTAACTATCTTGGATGTTTACTTACGTTAAAGGTTTCTACGTTTGGTGGTGTTGAAAATATATTTACTGTATTCAAATTACATAGAAAGAGGGAAAACTTTAAATTAAACCCAATACCAATCCGTCTGGCCAGCGTGGTATTAGTAGGCCAAGTATCCCTCCGTCAAGAAGGAGGCCCGTCCCTGCAGTAGGACATTAATGGGCTGTTATGATGATGATGATTAAAATTACAGGTTGAAGAAAGTTTAAAGTTACTGCTTTTCTCATAAAAATCTATTTATAATCACTTTTTAAGTAAAGACTGCCAATGTTATAATTACTTACCTAATCATTTCCCGGTATATTTAAAGAAGAATTTAAAAAAAGAAATTCATTTTCACAGGCAAGATACTCATTTAAACAATGTGTGCTGCATTATCTCCAGAAATTGGTTTACCTACCTAATTTATCAAATATTACGTTAAAAAAATCATTTACTTTTGCGTTTTCATAAGTCGCAGGACAGCAATGGCAATGTTTAAAATATGGTCTTACCAGTTACCTCGTTCTTAAGTCTGAGCTCCGTATTCTCGCACTTATGATTTTGATGGTGTCTGCAAATTCATATTTTTGCCAACAAGCTTTAAGCCTGATTTACACATCGACAAGTACAGTAGCGAGTTAAGAAGTAAGTTGTTGAATAAGTTGATTTAAATAGATCTCCATCCTATTTTTTTGCGAGTTAAGTTGGCGAGACGCGAGAGAGGGGGCTACTTCGTACTTAATCGTCATAAAATAGGATGGAGATCTATTTAAATCAACTTAACCAACAACTTACTACTTAACTCGCTACTGTACTTGTCGATGTGTAAATCGGGCTTTAGAGTGGCCAGTAAACATCTGATTTTTGTAAATCTAAAAGTTTATAATAATAAAAACAAAAAAAGGTTTTATGTATACAGAAACAAAAAACTATTATATTCTTTATTTTATTTTAAAATAAAATTGGAACAAGAACAAAAATAAATGAACACAACATTTTAGTTAAATTTTTATTGTCTTTGGTTATACAAAAACATTGATTAATTTTTAAAATAACTTACAAAAAACCACATTTATTTATTTTCTTTATTAATAAATACATCGTGAATGACTAAAGTTGTACATTGATAATAATAAATCCTAATATTTTTTTTTATTAAATTGCAAGATTTGACACATTTTTTCCTGTCTCACACACTTTTTGCCACATTGTCACCTCATACCCAAAAGGAAGTAAGTACTTTGGTCGGGTTTTTAAAAACAATACGTCTTAAAGACAAAATAACACCTAAATTACTAAAATTATAATAATAATATTGCACTTCTGTTACTTAAAATTTATTTAGAACGAACGAACATACAACTAGGAAATATTTTGTAAGCTTATCATATCTCCGTGTGGTGACGGAGTAAGAATACAATATGTCACTACCCCATCTCATCCCATGGGTGTCGTAAAAACCGACTAAGGGACTATCCGTGAATATTTTCTTCACGAAATAAAAAGAAGGAAAACTTGAAATTAAACCCTATACCAATCCGTCTGGCCAGCGTGGTATTAGTAGGCCAAGTATCCCTCCGTCACGGGAGGAGGCCCGTCCCTGCAGTGGGACATTAAATGGGCTGTTATGATGATGATGATGATATGATGATCATATCTATTAAACTGCTCTATATCGTACTTGGAGTAATGACATAAGAAAGACATGACGTTTATTGTATGTGAACAAAATAGTAAGTAGCTAATGATTTTTAGCATATTGCACGGTGTTACTCCAAAAGTGAATTGCAATCAGTGTTAGATACTTCTCTTTTTTTTGTGCAAAAAAAAATTGACTAGGGCACATATAACGTAACGTAAACGGATCGGCAACGGCCTCGCTCTTTTCCCCGGTGTCAAACAACAAAAATCCGATTACGTTACGTATCCGATTAGTGTGTGTTACATACCAGTAAGGGGTTTCATACAAAGAATACTGAACGGCTCTAGTTGATACGGTGCCGATTCGTTTACGTTACGTTACATGTGCTACGACGCTTAAGCAGCTCATAGAGTTAATGTCCTTATATAATGTTTTAAGCCGCCGTTAATGGTTTGCATTCAAACTTATTTCAAAGTTGTACTTCGTTCATTAATAACATTGAAATTATTATTAATTAATTAATGGTAAATATTAAGTTCCAATAATAAAATTGTTCAGCTTTAAGTAAATCAAAAAACTCCAATTTTCTGTGTTTCTTCATTTTTTTTATTACCGGGCTAAGACTCTTACTTCATGCAAAATTCCATCGATTATCATACTTATTTGCTGAATTTTATTTTCCATTATTTTTTTATTTTTTTTACAACACTACAAATACACGTCAATACTTTTTTTAATTAAATAGTTCAGTTCGTTTTACTCCCTTGTCATTAGTTTAATGATTTTAAAAAATCGACATCTAAAAATGTTTTTATTAATAAACACCGGATTCGTTAAAATATAGTTATCTCAAATATATTTTTAAACAAAAGAACTGCCCTTGTTTTAATAACTAGATTTTAGAAGACATTTAGAAATAATAATGCAACTTAAGTTGGTAAACCGTTCATAAAGACGTCAAAATTTAATGCAAAGTTCCTATAGATCATATCCTATAGACATACTAAACAGGCTGTTTAATATGTCTATAGGACCCCGCCAGCACTGTTTTAATGTTACATTTGAAGTTCGACGTTTTGATAATACAGATAAATTAAAATTATAAATGAATAATAACATATTTGAGATAACTATCACTTATAATACAAAAAATATTATGAATAT